>JAOTQQ010000001.1:78025172-78048526 GCA_026546715.1 Gallinago undulata | reverse complement strand
CCCCCCCCCCCCCCCCCCCAAATAAATAAAAAAATTTCCCAGAGTGGCTTGGGAAAGTGAGCATGCAGATAAACTATAACATGGAAAAATTGGCTAGAAAGAATTAGCTAAAAATAATTATTTGAACCATGCTCAAACCATACAGGCTGGAATAAGGCTAAGCAGAAACCTTCCTGGTTTTGCTAGGAGTGGTGGCTAAATAGCTGATAGCTATTTAGTGAGATAATTTCTCACTACAGACAGTGATTTTGCCAGTCCATCCTTTTCCTCATGCCTGTCAAGAGAATCTTGAAATATATATAGATATACGTCTGTGTGTGTATGTGAGTTTTACATCTACAATACATACAACTTCAATAACTTTGGGTTTGGAAACAATCTGTTTGTCGCAATGATAAAGGATGGGAAAATTAGTCTATTCTCATACCTAAAAAAGCATAAACGGTCCTTCAAAAGTATCTACAGATAGATGAAATAAGCACCTTTACAAGCTATTTAGAAAGAATTAGCCTTTCTGCAAATAACATGTTTTCAACTGTATTCTGTTTAACATAGCAATAGCTTTGCAATTTTTAAATATCTAAATGCTTTTGTTCCAAATCCAGGAAACTTGTAATAAGTAGGCATTTTATAACATGCAGTCCTTTCTCAGATTTCAGTAGCTTTTAGGAATTATAAATTACTAGATGAAAAGAAGCAATATTCTAGTTAATAATTATAAATATAATAAAAGTGTAGTAATGATCCTTCTCTTGCCTCAGGTGGGCCTGAGACTGGTCTTGTTCATGCAGTAGTGTTTTGTTAGATACATGGCAATCGCACCATTAAGCTGAGCTATACTCAGGCAAACATTAAATGAAGGGCATAATTACAGTTTGTTCCAGTAAAACTGACTGATACAGGAAGAAGCCAGGCAGATTGGCTCATAGGCATGGAAGTTGCATATTTGTCCCAGCCCTTAAACTTATGTGATAGAAGACAGAAATGTCATCTCTTTAAAGAATATATTTTTAATTATGATTTCTAGTTTTTATGATTGGTGAGAAAACAGTTGAACCTGATTTTGACTTATTTCTGAACATCAAGATAGTAATCAAAAAAACATGTAAGATATTTATTTTTAAGTCATCATATTTTGAAGACTGACTGGCACTTTCAAGTCCTTACAGTTGGCAACACCAGAAAACTCTGAGGCTGTGTAGAGCCTCTTAGTAAGTCTGCAGTGTGTATTCTACAATAACATCTCATCCAGGATGTTAGGTCTTTAGTTACTGGCCTCTTTGTCTTCCTCCCTCATTTCAAGCCTTCGATGTGGCTCCAGAACCAGATTCCTTTCTCTGAACAATCTTTTGTTCATTTGTCTGTCTACCTCACAAGTCTGTAGCTGAGAATTGCCTTAAAGAGGGCTAGTGTTACAAGGGTTTTTTTCTTTTTCTTAAAATCATCTGCTCCACCTTCTTTCAGTGCCACAGAAACTGTGGTACCTGATGGTTTTTTTCATCCATAGTCTGTTTGTTCCCATGCGTTATGTCACACCAAACATCTGGAGCAGGCTTTACAACATTTAGCTATGCGCTGCTGCTGCTGAACTTGATTCCATAGCACAGAAAAATAAACAAAAACCCCTTCAAACCTGGTTTAGTGGTTCACAGGAAGCATAACTGCTCTTCAGAAATGTCCTCTGATTCATTTCAAAGCTGCAAAAAGGAAGTTTAAGCTTTCTAGTAGCAATGTAGTCATTGTTCTTCTGAGAGATTATTCTACCCTACAAGTTCAGGGCCTTGGTATATAGAGCCCTTCTATATCAAGGAGCCAGCCATGGATTCCAATCCATGAGTAGTGGTCACAACTCACTTCCTATTCATAAGGATCTCCTATTGGTCATAAACTACTTTTCTGTGCAAAGTCAGAAAACACAGCATCGCCACTGATGAAATGCTGATATATGTGGAGGGGATCTTCTGCTATCTTTAAGACTTAAAAGCAGCAGTGTATGCAATCAGTACACCCAAAGTTATTAGGTGGCTTTAAAAGCTCCCTCTCACATTCTTGAATCTCCAGTGAGAAAGAAAAGCACCATATTAGGTGTCTAGTTTTAGAAAAGATTGTTATTATTTTATGTCTACCATATAGGACATCTACAGCAGAAGCAGATATAGTTCTTTATCCTCTAATTTCCATCAATTTTACAGCACTTCTCCCCAGAAAGTAAACTCTGTGGCTCTGCCCTGAACTTAAGGCCTACAAACTACCACTCCCCATTCACAATTTTCTGTTACCACAACATACCAGACATCTTTGGTTTCTGAATGCTTGTGGTGATGCTAAAGCATGCAGGGATGTATCCAGCTGTCCTAGTGCCATCCAAAGTTGAATGTGAATAAGAGCCGCTATGTGGTATGCTGTCTGCCTTTAACGGCTCAGCAGGAAGCTCATTTTTATCTGTTTGTGGCAGAATGGAATAGCTGTGAATCTATCACATTTTGTCCTTGCACCGCAAGTGTTCGCGATGAGCAGTGCTGTAAAACTTTGAATCTGGAGGAAACACAAGCACGTGGCTGATGTGATTCATGCTATAATCATAGCTCTCTAAATGCACGTGATATTGCTGCAGGATGGATGCGAGGAGAACACATGGGTTTATATAATTTTTCAGTTTGACCAGTGATGGTTCCAGAATTTTCACATGCAAAAATAAGTTTACATGAACTGGTGTGGAAATTAACCTCAGGCCTCTTGAATCACAGCATTTATTGTAATACCTAAGCTCATACAGAAATGAGCCGTGATTACTCTCAGCCCTTACCAGATCTGCAGCTAGTTCATTTGTTGCTTCCAAGTCCAAGGTTGGGCTGATGGCAGCTAGATATTTATGACACTCTGACAACACAAGATTTTCATTTGCATTTTCATTAGATGTAATTGACAGTGATGGTTGCTGCTGGAACTGGAGGCCAAACTTGGGGTCAAGAGGAATCTTCCCCCCACATCAAATTGCAAAAGGATCATTGCCATCCTGTGTGGGCTGCAGTTTGTCCAGCAGTCTGGTCCTTAGGTCACCTTGAAATTTTATTCAATGACCGTGTTAGCAATTCCTTCCCACATCTTTCTCCAGCTCCTGCTGATTTCTTCCTGTACCAAACTGGCATAATGGCTTTAATCTAACGCTTCGTGTTTTCAGCATGTTGTAATAGAGTATTATAATAGAGCGATTTGGGGCCAAGGGCTTGCAGGAGCACGTGCCAAGATTGTGGAGCTCTTGGACCTGGACATCTACTGTACATTTGTCATGATTGCATGGGACTGAATTAGGCAGTTCTTTCCAATCCCGTGTTGTAGTAAATTCACATAGGCTACAATTTTTTAAAGGCTTATAAGTAGCCCATACTGGATTGGTTTTCACGGGAAAAGTAAAAAAAGTAATTCCTAACAGAAAGATTCCTTCCTACCAATTTCAGGGCAGTGCACGAGAGCTAGTGAGCTTTACAGTGAAAATGTCTCTGATTTTTGTCTTTTTTTTTTTTCCTTTTTTTTTTTTTTCCATGAGTGAAACAGAATGTTTTTTCCCTACCCTCATTCTTGGAAACAGTTGTATTTTTTTAGCTGAAATTTTCCAACACATCTCAGCTTGAGGCACAGACATTGCATGGAAAATTTCAGCCCAAGCATTTAATGTTTGGCAAAGTTACAAGCAACTGAGCCTTAAAATGGGAAGAGTCTGGCAATCTAGGATGTGCTAACAGCCTTCTTTCTAATGAACACGATTGTACAAAGGCTATTAATACATCCAAAAACTAGTTTGAGAGTCGGAATAGACCTAAAACAATGTTGGTGTCCTGTCTGAACTTTCTATTCTTTATGGAAAAGTACTTTGAAAAATCATTGGAAAGCAAAGTTTTATGACTAAAGCAGATATAAATCTAACTATAATTTTCTGGTAGGCTTAATAGTTGAAATATTGTCTTCAGCTTCAGCAGTGATATTACCAAAATGCAGTGTAGCGCTAGAAAAGCTACAGAAAAGGAAATTGAGAACAATCCCTAGAGATAAAGGAATGTGCAAGATGGAGTAAAGTAATTTGCATAAAAATTATTAGATTGGTATTTAATTGAATTATATTGGATCTTACACTTTACAGATAATGTCAGTTTGAGTTACTGTAGTAGGTTATTATAGACTAGTGCGTTATTAAAAACAAATATATTATTGAAACAAGTTTTGACAATGTGCTTACCTGGTAAAGTCATCTTTTTAAAGCACTCATGCTTTCTGGTGCAGTGAAATATGATAGCACTAAATAAAACCTGTTAAATTTGTGGTTTCCATCATTCTTGTTATAGATCTCTCCCACAGGTGCCTAGAATATGTTTCCAGCTGATTCAGTCTTGTGCAGCAGGCCAAGTCACGTTACAATTTGGTGGATAGTGTTGATTGATGCTATATAATTGTAGTGCAGTCAGTCCTTTCTTTCCCTCCTACCCCCCCCTTGTTGTTCAGCCATTAAACTAATACTACCAGGTTAAAAATACCATGTTTTTAAAGCTTCTTGCCTGTGTTTTTTCATAGCAAGGAGTGCTAAATAATCTAATACATATGCCTGCATTTATGCTGTTTCTGTTGCAGGAGCCAATTAATTAGAAAATGGAAAGTACAGTATTTGCCACAACACGGTAAAGATTTGGTCTACTAAATAAAAATACTGCTTTATGAGACAAGGTTTTATCGTGTCACATCTAACCAGTTGCACAATACTCTGTTCTGGGCTGAATATTCTGGGTTTAACTCCAGTGGATTGGTTACACTACTCCATGGTGTACAAGAAAAATTAACTGCTGCTTTAATATGTCTATCTGTATGTTATTTGCTGAAAAGTTAAGCAATGTTTTAATGCTTAAATTACATGCAGTCTTTGACATTTTATTCTCTAAGCAGTGATTTTTCTCTTTTTCCTGTTAATTGGAGATATCCTCAAAAGTTGAAAGTTGTACGTGAGTTGGACCTTTAAGACTCTAAATTACTAGAGAAATGTAAATACTCGTGTACGATGTGCAATTATTAGCCAGTGGTCACTATATTACTGTCTTCTTGCATTAAAAATAACCCAGCAATGTCTGGGCCTACATTTTTAATCACAGTCATCCTCCGTTTTAATCTTCTTTCTCCCTTTGATTCCACGTCAGCACTGACGATAACTATACAGATCTTTATGAATGCAGCAGTTAGAAAATCTGACGCTTTTGGCATATTCTTAATCTCAGCACTCCCAAACAGTGACCTTCCTATGGGTCACAATATTCTGGTCCCTCTCGTGACATGCTATATGTTGAAGTGGATCCAGTTATAATCGGTTTAGCAGTGTGCTGACTGTTCTGAATCATGCCAAATGCATAATAGTTAATGACTGTAGCAGCCACAGAGCACTGATGCTTCTAATTTTTGTGGAAATGTAGTTTTCGGCAACTTCATTTTAATCTTTCTATTTGCTTGTTTGTAATTGTAGGTGTTTTTTAAACAAAGGTTTTTCGGTTCTGATTTTGTCTCCAAGAATCTGATACATTGTGAGCTCTATCAGGACATTTTTCTGTGTGGTTAACTTAGGGGGAAGGTTAAAAAAGCTGAGCATGGGGTTTGTTATAAACCTACCAAGGTATTAGATGGACATTTTGCCGTTATTTGCGTCAGTAGGTTTTGAAGTGATGCAACCCTTTGATGCTGAATGAAGGCAATGCTGGAGAAGTCTAGATAGTCAGGCTGGACCTGTGGCCCTAAGTGTGCAGTCAGATGTACTCAGGTGGACCTCCATAACCCGCTGAAGCCCCTAGATACCTGTGGTTTTTCCCAGAGGTGCAGAATTTTACCTGCTTGGCTCAGTTTGCCAATGGCCCTCAGAGATTACCAAAGTATACACAAGTACACATATATGAGGAAACTCTTATGAAAGTTAATGGCATAAACAGACTGTGTTCTGTTCTGCCTCTTCATTTTGGGGACTAAGAACTGATCCTTTCCAAAAATGCATAGATGAGGATTTTCTTAGTCCTCAAGAGTAGCAGAGAAAAAAGAAGGAAAGGAAAAACGGCAGAAACCAGAAAGAGTTTTCTGGGACATTTTGCATAGTGTCAAGTGACATCAGGTCAAGTTGAAAACAAATGTAGAACTTGCCCTTATTGCTGCTTCAGAAATTAGCAGCATTTCTCTTGCTTAGTCTCCTTGGAAAGGCTGGCAGGTAGATGGGGAATTAGGAGCTCCCTGGGCCAGAGATGGAAAAACCAAGGCTGAGAATGACCTCGTAACATGGTGTTTAAGGCACCGAGGGGGGGTTCTGTGTTCTAGTTGGTGGTCAGAGAGCAGCTTCTGTTTTATTTTAAATGAACATATGATAAAATACTCTGCTATCTGCAGGACTGGCTTAAAAATTAAAAGGGAAAGCCTCTTTCTCTCTTTTTTTTTTTTTTAAAAGATATGATCAACCACACTTTTTTTTTTAATAAAAAAAAGCCATTGAAGCCCATACTCAGGGAACAGTTTGGGACTTTGCTGTTGTAAGGTGTCTAAGTCCTTGGTATATATACATTTCCAGCTAGTATTTCTAACGTTAACTAGTTAAACTAGTTCCTCATGAGTCAGAAGCTGATTATTCCCATTCCAAGTAGGCCTTGGAATGGCACATAGAACTTTGTTGCTCAACTACAGTCAGAGACTCTTGTGTAAGCCAGGTGACCAAAAAGTAAAAATGAGTGGCAAGTAATCCAGAATTGTAAAACATTCATTTGTTGCCAGCTGTTAATTGCAACGGGAGGTGCTGATGTCTATTTTCACACATTTTCTTTAATCAACAAAGTCTGTGTGTGACGCAGGGTGTCAGATCTCATTGACATTATCTATCTTAACTTTAGATCTGTTGTTGGGTTTTGCGTATTTTTTAAAAATTTGAAGGAAAAAGAATTCATAAGAAATTATGATAACCTAATATATTTACCTATGTAATTGCCCTTGCCTAAATTTTTGCTTTTCAATAGCAACTTTAAGCATGGCAATGGGGTTTTGGCATGACACAATGCATAATTCTTATGTTTCTCCTTGTAAAATTCCACTATGTTCATCATTTCCAGCTGATCCTCCAAAGAAATTTTGCTCTTGGCTTCTGTTTCATAAGTAAATGAAGCCAGTGCCAATAGCTTGTGATTATCTAGCTTGGTACAATAGTTATGGTCTGGTTTTCCAACCTTGGGAAATAATTGAAACAATATTGATTTGCTTAAAGGCAGCCAGTTTAACAGGCACCATAGTCAAGATTGTAGTAGCTTTCCAAGTTTTGGGGTTTGTGGGTTTTTTGGGGTTTTGTTTTTTTTTCTAGTTTATCTGCCATGCATGTAACTTTATTAAAAATAACCAATATGCTGTTTTAAGATCTTTTTTACACGTGATTTCAGAATGGAAAATTTGGAGCTGTCAGTGTAATGAATAATTTCAAGTATTTTTCAAAAAAAATATTGGCGTTTTCTTCTTCTTGCTGAGCGGGTGGTTTAGCCAGATACACTACAAAATGATCGTTTCCACAGTTAGATAAAAGCAGCAGTTTTTCTCTATTCATTAATTTCATTTCCATACAACGCAGAGTCCCTTGACTAGGTTTGATTTGGAAGTGACACGTAGCAAGTGAATAAAAATGGGGTGGAAGTTACGGAAGGAAGTTTTTAAGAGACCAGCGCTCTGCATCTGTGCGGTGTAACTCCTGCCTGGCTGGCTCTGACTTCTGATCAGGAGGAGGGGCTGATGACACAGAATGACAGTGTTGCTCTTTTAAGGCAGCCTTAACAGCTATTCAGACTTGAGCTCCACATCTTAATCTCTGAGCTGCCTAAGGATGGCTCAGCTTCCAAGGACTGGCATGAAAGAAAACAGCTTAACGCTGAAGAGAATCACTGCCAGCGAAAATTCACATCCACTTCAGCTATCGTACAAGCTGCTGGTGGAAACATGAGCACTGGTTATGAAGTGACCCTTTACTCAAAAAATCCTCTCCTAACTAGAGGTGGCACTTTCTTCTTTACTGTAGATCAGAAACATGTCCTGTATAGGTCTAACTTTGAGAGATAAAAACGCAAGCTGCCAACGTGTGTCATTCAACTACAGCTGTACTGGGGCTGTGCTTACCTTTGAAAAAAAACCTGCAAACTCAGAAAGAAATCCTTTATATGGGATATAAAGACAGAAAAGGAGAGATCTAAAGAACCTTAAGAAAGTAGTGAGCAAATGATAACTAAACTGAAATTTTATTTTAACCATGTAATTTTCTATTTGCTGTAATACCCGATTAAGGATATAGAACAGGTATCAGAAAAGTAGCAAATAGGGTGCTACATGTACTCATAGCATAATATATTACTATGAAATTCCAACTGCACATTTTGTGTATAAATAAATAATGACTCAGCTAAACCAAGATTAAAGGCTCTACACAACTCTTGCTAAAATAGATTGTACTTCACTATTTGAATGCTGTTACCAGACTTTTGTTTGCCATATTAATTTCTTCAAACAAATGATTAATGTCACATTTCTGCAATCATGAAAAGACTTCCAGAAGCTTTATGTACACACTACTTTCAAGAAGCAAAAAAGATGGAGACAAACTTAGTTGAATAAATGAATGAAGACACTTTTACAAATGACGACGAACATGGTTTTTAAAATATTAGGCCTTTCCGCACCACATGGAAGAGCAAAATAGTGTTGATACCTAGGTTACAGAAAGGGCAGTGTGGAAAAGATACCGATTTGACATCTCTAATGCTTTCAAGTTTCTTGTTTGGTAGGACAAGAGCCCTACAATATAACAATACTATGAGTATTATATGTTACATAATCATATAACAATAACCTTAGGTTTTCAGATTGATCTACAAGAGGTGACTAATTCTCATCTTTTATCTATACACATAGCATGAACACAAGCATCTAATCAACAAAAAGTAAATACTAGTAGCTTCAATACAAAACATTGCCAATTTATTTATAAAGTCTGTAGGATTAAAATTATACCTATGCTTTAAAATTTTTTCAGTGTATCAGTATTTCCCAGTCAGAAGTGAAAGATTCCTTTATACAGTTCTTCACATGTGCAGACACCTGAATCTGCTTGAATGATTTTGCCTTGGGAATTGGGAATTAACTTTTCCCTGTACACTGAATGGTTTTACTCCTAGCATTTCATCACTCCAAATTAGATAACAAGAGAACTTGCATAAATTATATGTTAAATAAATGAAATAGGAAATAAAATAAGCTGATTGAAACCAGAGACTGAAGCTTGATTAGAAGAGGCAAGAGCTACATTTCACCCAGACCACCAGTTTGGAAGACTGCAGGGTATTTTAAGGATGCCATACCAGCAAGTCACAATCGTGCTCCAATTCAGGAGCTATAACATCCACATTCTTTTGAAGTTTGAGGGTTTTTTTTCATCCCTTTATGTTAACTGGTTTCAAGTAAGTTATCTTACAAGTTTAGCATATATTTAAAATCACTGTAAAAAACTATTACTGTCATATTTCTCTTATTCTTACATTCTAAAACTGATCTTTTTTTGAAAAACTTGTAAAAAATTATTGCTGTAGAGATGTCATTCCAAATACAATGACCCTGAGCCAAGCTTTTTCCAGACTTGGTGGGACACTCTATTGACGGATGTGTTTGGTTGTAAAGGAAAGGACAAATCACTGCACCTCTTTGGGACCAGATGCAATAGGTGAACGAAATAGGGAAATACCAGTGCTTGACATCTTTATGGAGCTTTGAATGAAGTGATGTGATTAATCTGTTAAATATTTTCTTGCTTTTTCTCATCTTTAATTCCATCTTTCCAAGTTAGACCGGGTCAAGCAACCCGGTTCACTTTTCCAGGAAAGCTCTACTCCTTTCCTCCACGAGCAGAGGGCTGGCTGCCTCGCCCCAGCTCCCTTCCAGGGGCACCTTCCCCACAGGTGTGTGGGGGTCCCTCACCAGAAAGCCTCCCTTCCGCGGGCACTGGGTTTCCACTCTTCACCCTGAAGAGGCTGTGTTTTGGAGGTGACCTCCTTAGTCACACACCAACCCAGCTCCTGTACACACCTGGGAACTGCTGGGGACTCAGTGGCCCCAAGGCGGGGCCACGTCTTGTGAACCGGTCTGGGATCAAAGGTGCTGTGTAAATGTAAGAATATTGGGTTTTTTTAGTAGGAAATACATGAAAGAGCCTTTCATAATCTCTTCAGCGTGCAGCAAACGAAGAACCCCCCAAACCCATCCTTTAAGAGGGGAGGAAAAAACCCCACCGCTCCCAAAGCACAAAAATGACTATTCCGTTGCGGTGACCGACTTTGTAAATGACCTCCCCAATTAACCAAGCCGAAACCCCTGCCGCCGCCCTCCCCTCCCTCCCTCCTCCCGCTGGCGGCCGCGGTAGCGGTGCGGGGGAGCCCCGTTCCCCGCAGCGCCCAACCAGCTCCGCCGGCTTCCGTGCCAGGGCGCCGGGGGTTCCGCTCGGCTGCGGCGTTAGCCTCCCCCGCACGGAGGGGCGCCTTCCCCCGCTCCTTCCCTCCCTCCCGAGCGACCCCCCCTCCCGCCGTGCCCGCCGCAGGTGCAGGCGCCGCCGCTCGCTGCCGTCCTGCGCGGGGCTGAAGGTGCGTGAGTGAGGTGCGGGCAGGGGCAGGCCCCGGGATGCTTGGGAGCGGGGGGCTGCGGGCGCTTGCTGGGGGGGCTGAGGGACCAGCGGGAGCGAGGGGAGCCCCTGAGCCCCGGCTGACGGGTGCGGGATGCGGGATGGTGGCCGTTCCCTGCCCGCAGCGGGGCTCTTCGCCCGCCCCGGTGCTGCCGGGGGGGCGAGCAGGCTGGGCTGGTGGGAGGAAGGTCCGTGGTGTCCCGTGGAGGTGGCTTGCTGGCGATTTAGCCCTCCCCAAGCTTAACAACACCCCACAACCCCCCCCCCCCACCCACCCACCCACTAAAAAAAGGTGTAAAGGGAAGGTGTCCCTTCCCCAGAGAGGAGGAGGGGGCTGGAGGCAGACCGTGGCACTGTCCTCGGGTGTCCTCTGCCCCCGGCGAGGGGAGGGCAACAGGGGGTACAGGGACTGGCAGGAAAGGTGGGGAAGGCTTGAGGGAAGGGTCTTTGCTGGTGGAAGAAGAGGACAGGTTGGTGGAAGAGGACAGGTTGGTGGAAGAGGGCTGCGTGGTGGTGAGAAGGTGTGAAGGAGCTGTTTGTGACAGGGGGGTTGTGTGGGAGCACAGGCTGAGCCGGGTGCATCTTCAGTCAGCCCTTTGAATTAATAAATCTGAACGCATTTGTAACCCCCAAGTAGCTGCCGGCTGTGTAGGAGTAATTCTTTTTTGATTCATTCATTCTATTTTTTTTTTTTTTAATGGGACTTCACTTTGCATTTTGAAGGCTGGTTTTGATTTGTTTTTCCTTCTGGCAGAGTAAGTTCAATAATGAAAAATACTCATTCAGTCCTGTGGGGCTCAGTGATGATGTCTCTCCCAGGCTGGTAGGAACACCTGCTGCTGAACTCGCCTGAGCGCGGGCAGTGTATGGTTTCTGTCCCTCTCTTATCACTCTTTATTTATTTAATCATATGTAATGAAGAAATGAATGTAAAATAACGACAACTTACTAGTTTGTGAAACTTTATGAACTTGCTATTGGATCCCTTACCGGGTGTACAATGCTGGTGCACTTACGTTCATACGCATTACAGTAGTGCTGGTGATGGATATCTTATGTGTGTGTGCAAAGGCAACGTGTTTTCACTTTAGTGCCAATTTTTTAATGACCGTAAGTGTGACCCAGAAGTATCTCAAGCTGCTTTGCAGATGTTTCCTAAATCTCCTGATAAAACATGCCTAGTTCAGTTAACTATAATTTTAATTTCATGTTGTCTCTGACTTGATCACAGATAAACATGTTACTGTCTCTAATGCCTTTAATTTGAGTTGACTGGCCCCTGTAACCTGTGAGTTAGAGCTGCTTCCACAGGGTAGAGGTTAGCTAGCCTTTCACTGAACGGTGTCACAAGACAATTTTAAGGCTGACTCTCTACCTGCTGGGAGGTAATTTAATGAAACCTTGCCTCCACGTGGGATTTTATGATAAAATGACTGTTAAAAACCGTAACTACGTGTCCGGTGAAGGTAACGTATGGTGCTTGGGGCTGAGGGACCCGCAGTGGCTGAGGGGGTGTAGATGTGGAATGCATCCCGGTCCCACGACGGCTCAGAGGACAGGGATGCTTGTGAGGAATGTGGGGTTACAGCCCCTGCTACATCAACATCCACTCTGCAGTACTTCTGCTTAGGCTGTTATCAGCTGGGAAGTACAGGAATCATGTACCGTGTTATAATGTAAAAAGAATAACAAAGGATATATTTTCATTGTGAAAGGAACTAGTTTAAATTTTAAAATAAATTAGGAGAAAGCTTAGACTATGAAAGTTTTTTGAGTTTTGTTTCTGGCACAGGTGCACATTCCTAGCTGAATAGAATTGTAAGAACATAGAAACTGGAAGATGTGATGTTGCATGTGTTTTGAAATTTCTAGGTTTTCCAAAAGCAATAGGTGAAGTTGTAAAATTAAATGACCTGAAAATAACTAGTGGTTTTAAAAATAAAACCACCCTGCCATTATTCTTTCAACTTTCCAAATTTTCATACGGAGACTGTACGTGGGTGATGCGTTCTTTCAAATGCTCTGTTTTACAGTATATAAAGAATGTAAATTCAGAGAAGAAATGGAAATCTTCAGACTAATGCTGTGTTTACCTGTTCATAGAAAAAAAAAAAAAGTCCAAAACCATAGGGTAATGCTCTGTACCTTTGTCTACTACAGGATTCAGAGATTCCTTGGTAAATGTCTCTCAGTTAAAAGAATCATGAGAAGAATGGAATTGTGAGAAAATTGCTTGCAGAACAGTTGGGGAGAAAACGAAAAAGCTCTTTCATATTGTGTAGTATATTTGAGGTTTATCAGAGGGTATAGTTAACATCGTGTTCTGCATCAGAAATATTTCTTTTCTTTTGTTTTGTTTTTTAAATAAATGTCAGTCTTAAGGAAGATAGGTAACTTCATGTCAAATGTTCTGGTGGGCAGAGAGGAGGAAGGTTCTACACTTACATAGAGTTATACCTTGACAAAGTCATAGCATAAACCCAGGACATACTGCATTACCAATGTAAAACTTCCCACTTCCCCGAAAGGGGCTCACTGCTGCATATACTTTTATTGTAGTAAGGTAGGGACGTTATCATCTGTTACCCTTCACATAACTGCACCATCTGAAAATTTACCACTCTGTAGTAAAGCAGCCAGCACAGACTGTTTTTCCATTTCAATAACTGAAGCCAAATTTTAGTGTGGATGGAGAGCACACTTTTAGAAGCTCAATAATTTTTCTAATCCCGTTACCTGTGTGCCTGTATGGGGATCTTCCAGGAATGCCCCATCTACCTGCTGTGGGGCTCTATTATATCACCTTTGTGATTTGGATGGTTTCTTGGAAACAGTGATGGCTTGAGGAGAGAGATGCGAGGTTTTTACTGGATCAGATGCTCAGGTAGACCAAAGTAAAGCAGTATGAAATCGAGGTCTTCTGTAATTAGTGTTTGAAATTAATCTGTGTGATTTCTGGCCCAAAATTACTGCATGCCTCTGTTATATCTAGATAGAAAACTTTTTTATAAACCTTGAAAAATAGCATAGTCCAAGTTTCAAGCACATTTAATTGTATTAATCAATATAGATCTTCTTCACTGATAAAGTAGTGAATATGGTAGATGAGTGGTAGCCAAACTTCTTCCAAATGTGAACACTGGGCTCATCTGCTTTTATGCAATTCCCCAAGGAAAAATTTACTACTATACTACTTTAATTGCTGGCAGCAGCTGAGTTCCTTAGGGTGTTAGGGGGGGAAAAAAGGCATGAAAATCAGCTGTAATTATCAGCTGCAGGTGTAAATACTCTTTATATTGCCCGGGAGGAACTGAGCTGCTGCCAGCAGTTGAAGGGAGCTAGTAGTTCCCTAACTAGTGTAAATCAGTGCAGCTAATAATCATAGCTGCTCCTGACTCCCCTGAAGGAAATGAGCTGCTTCCAGCTGTAAATCAAGGTAATTTGGTTTTATTGTTTTTCTTGTTATTTTTTAATAGCTTAATTTTTTAATTAAGTTTTCCCTTACCTATTTATGACTCCCACCCTTTGAATCTTCCTGTAACTTCATTGACAGTTGCAGTTCAGGTATGAGAAATGCTGGTCTAGGTCATTTCTTCTGTTCAAAGAGAAAAAAAAAATTAACTTGTGGTCAATTGGCAGCATTACTGGAAAGCTCCATTGTGACTTGCTACATTATTCTACCAACTAATAGTTTGTCTTGTGTAAAAAAACTCATTCACAAGTCGTTTTTTTTGGGTCAGTAGAAAAAGAGTGACTACTAGCATCAGAGTGACTTCTGATGTTAGGGAGATCTGTACATCTGAATAAGGTTGTAGGATGTGTGATTCCTATTGTAAATAATTCTTAATGTCTTCATGATACTTCCAGTAAAATAAACCCTAACATTTCTATCCAGTATACTTTAAAGTGAAGAGGGAACAGTAAAAGTTCTAACTTGTAAATTAAATTTCAAAATGCAAACATCTAAGCTTACTCTCATGGCTGTTTCTCCTTTTACTTCTTAATATCTTTTGCTGGTATATTAACATAGTAAACAGAAGCTTATGAGAAAAAAATTCAATACTGAATTGAATATGTGAATATTGTTTGGCTTGTGTTGTGGTTTAATCCTGCTGGCAACTAAGCACCACAGAGTTGCTTGCTCACACACCCCACGTCCCCCCAGCCCCCATCGGGGGAGAGAATCGGAAAGGTTAAAGGGAGAAAACTTTTGGGTAGAGACAAAGACAATTGAATAAGTGGAGCAAAAGCTGCGCACGCAAGCAAAGCAAAACAAGGAGTTAATTCACTGCTTTCCACCAGCAGGCAGGTGCTCAGCCATCTCCAGGAGAGGAGGGCTCCATCACACACAGTGGTTACTTCAGGAGACAAGACACCATCGCTCCGAGTGTTTCCCCTTCCTTCTTCCCCCAGCTTTACATGCTGAGCATGATGTGATATGTTATGGGATACCCTTTGGGCCAGTTGGGGTCCTGGCTGTGTCCCCTCCCATCTTCTTGTGCACCCCCAGCCTCCTGGCTGGTGGGGCAGGGTGAGGGGCAGGAGAGCCCTTGAGAGCTCAGCAACAACTGAATCATTAGTGCGTTATCAACATTATCCTCATCTTAGCACTGAACCAGCTGCTAGTAAGAAAGTTAACTCTGTTCCTGCTGAAACCATGACAGCTTGTAAATAACAAGAATTCAGGTAGCCACTGTGTATTCATGACCTCAGTAAAAGAGCAGTCTGACTGCTGTCTGTGCCACCTGTGTTAGCCACTTGGAGAGCTGGCCGCGCTCCATCATCCTGCCTGCCATAAAAACAAAGGCTCTGAGCAGGCTGATACAATGAAATAGGCATCAAAGATCCAGTTATTGGTTCCCTAGTCTCTCTCTATATATGTGGAAACACTGCCGCCTTATTATTAGCAAAGCCACTGTGTATGGAGAAACAAGCAACAAATACTGTTTGGTTTCCACACAGTACACCTGAAAAAGTTGTTCTTACATCCATGATTACGTTATGAAAAAATGATTTTAAGTTTTTCAGAATTGTCACCCAGAATTGTCATCCTAATGAGCTTAAAGTAGTTGCTTTCACTGCATATCGTGGCTCTGTTAACCCGTCATTGCCCTGTCCTTCTCAGTGGAGGTCACTGTTGATAATTTCAGTGTTTTGACTCGTTTTCTCTGCGTACCCTTAAAAATAAACTTTTAAAAAAATCCTTTCAGTAGGAATGTCATGCCTGGCGATGAATGATTGCTTAACAATATACGCTGACAAATTTCTGCTGTAATCCAGCACTCAGTTGTCTTATTTATATAACATTTTTCACTTTCAAGAAGCATGACAGCTAATGGGGGTTATAAAAACACTGGATCTGAATAATGTGCCAAGAGTGAAGGCTGTTCTCCGGTTAGATAACTTGGACAGAAACTGAGTTATCTATACCCTGCTAGTGATACGGGGAAGAATTATACAAAGAGAGATAAGGTGGGTGCGCACACTCCATTCACAGGCCCCTTTTCACTTTGCAACAACAGAAGTGTTGAAGTGTTGAAACAGTTTAGAGAAGCTGAGGGTGTGTTAGCTTCTTAGGAATACATTGTGAATACAGAAATACAATATTTTTGCTGTCATCCTGTAACCTCTCAGAAGTGTTAAAATAACTTTAAGATGCTGAAACAGCAGATAGTGCTGTTATTTATTTTGCCGGTGCATAAGGGAAGTTAGAAATGCATTTCCTTTAACTGGTCTCTACCTAGAAGTCATTAGAATAATTAATGAAAGAGATGTGCAAACGTTCCTGGGCAGTGGCAGAACCCCTTTCAGGAGTGTGTCCTGGGCACCAAATGCTGCATCAAAGCTTGCACCGTCGCTGTACAATAGGATGTCTGTGTGTGAACGTGCTTGTGCGCTTCCGTATGATAATGCAGTTTGAACTACAAAGGCAGCAAAAAGTGACATAAAGTTTGAGTGATGCCTAATAAATGTAGCACAAACTTTCATCGTGAGCTATACAGCATGCACATCTAACAGTGGGATATACATTTTCTAAATGTCTTCTGTGGTATGTTTTTCAATATTTGGGAAAGTGAGGGAGAGTTGAGAGATGGGGTATTTTTTTCTTTTTAGTGAAAAACATGCTGAAATCCTATACTTTCACTTTAATTCCAGACACATGATTCTCGTAAGCTGGATTTAATGGCTTTGCCTTTTGAGCTATGAGTATTGGTCATCCCTCCATATCCACTCCTTTTCCTAGGAAATCTTTGTACATTAATCCTAATTTTTTGCTTCTGCAGGAGGGATGTTTGCAATGATTTGTTCTTCTCTTAAATGAAAATAATAGGGCTGTTTTTCCAATTTGAATGCTATCATCTGTTATAAAACTGAATGTTTCACTCTCTCATTTGACTTTTGCATTGTTCAAATTTAAAGTCATCTTGTTGTTGGCCTAAGATCAGTTCTTTTTGTAAAATGTTGGAGGTTGAGGAGGCAGAAAGAGGAATAATGTTGGTTTTTTACATAAGGGAAGATAATAACTTTTCGTGGGTTTTGCTGGAACATTTGATGCTTTTATGAGATTATGAAATACAACATTAAGTTATATAGTTGCAGTTGCTACCTGGTCTTCTAATTATCCAATTTTTGCCCAGTTCCAGTTGCATATATGTTATATGATGTAGAAGGGGTATATTAAGGAATCCTCCAGTATTCAGGATGGCATTCAACTCTGTTAGTGTGGTACATAGTTAAGATGATACTTAGTTCTTTTCCCTCTACCAGGAAGAAAAATATAAATCCCATAGCTAAGTAAATACCGTGAAAAGCAAAACCAATGGTGTTCAGAAATAAAAAAGGCTGAATCAGTTAATCATGGAGAGAATTGTATGGAGTGGTGATGAAGGAGAGCTGAGAGTGCGGCGAACAGACAGTGATACAACTGGAGAACTGAATTCTGTAGCTCTTGGCCCCTGCAGTAATTGCTCGTGCTGTCCGAGAGATGGTGTGGAGTAGAGCCCTGGTTTGTATGTTACAAGGTATAATCTGTATTTCCACTTCAGTTTTGGACTTACTATGACATTTTTAGCAATCTGTTTCTATTTTCAATTCGGGCAAACCGCATTTCTCTTTCACCTTTCTCTGTAGCGCTTATTTACATTGTGATCTATTTTGATGCCTTTTTTTTTTTATTTTGCTTTACCAATTTTATTTATACCACTAATCATTTTCTCCTTGTAGTTTATCCCAACTTTAAGCATCTCTAAGCACGATAAGGGAAAGGAGACAGGAAAGAAAACAATTGAGGGGTGGAAGAGAGGAGAGTGCTACTGACAGGGTGAAAACATGGGATACCATGAAGGAGGAGGATGGTTTGTAGATGGGAAGAAGCGGTGTATTTCTTAAGAAGAAAAGATGGCTCTGTGGCTGGAATGAGAGTCCTGAGATAACGGACAGGCTAACAGTGTTACTGGGTAGAGAGGGCGAGAATTCCCTTATACAGAGGGTTTAGAGTGTGTGGGAATATCATCAGCTGGAACCAGTTACTCTAAGACTCTGGGTTGTGATGTCATGATTGAAACTACTTTCTTATTATGTCACAAAACAGAGTAAATTACTTGTGAATCCCCCTTAGTGCTCGGCTGCAAGTTTGGGAACTCACAGATCTGCTTTATTAGACATTAAAGGCAGTTTTTAAAGTTTTGTGGTTATGGAGCTAGTGTGCTTACGCATTTTTCATTCTACATAATGCATGTTAAACTGCGTATATAGTACTTGGAACTTTAGGTGCTAACTTCTGTTACTTGTATCTGGTCACATGAGTCGTTTTGAAACTAATCAGTGCTGTCTCATGGAACAAGATTACAATCTTTAAAAAAAAAATCCAATTGAGGCATTCAGACTGTATAAAATAGCACAAAACTGTTAACTAAATGTGAAAAACATCTTAAAAGTGCACATTGCTGTAGCTAAGTAGCAAAATCAATGTTCTGATCTAAATTTCATAGTAGGCATGTTTCAAAATTTCAGTTCCTGTTTTGCAGTTGTTACTGTACAGAGACTTGCTGACTTGTAAGTTTGGGGAGAGAAGGAAGAAAAAGAAAAATATTTATAATCCATGTATTTATTTTTCATATAACAAGAAATTGTGTTTAACAGATACAAAGTGCTTATGATGAATGTAGTTCTTAACTTAATCTTAAGAATCTGTTGATTAGTGTGTTGAAAGTGTTCACCAAGGGAGAAAATTAATCTAAATATTTCTGAAATTAATTGAATCCAGAATGTCTAGCATATAAGGGCTGCTTATTTCATTAAAAATGTAGGAAAATAGAAAATCACTGCTTTAAAAATTCAGTTGTTAAATTTAACATGGCCTGCTTCTTATTTAGCATTGAATCTTGCTCTATTTATGTAAAAGGTTTAGAAGATAATTTATTTATCAGATGCAGATTTTCTAGGCACTTATTTTTCTCAAGTCTAAAGCAATTTGCTTGGTTCTAAGTTACTTTGCTCGTTTTGCTATAAAGCAGTTTATGGCAGCACTTCAGTTATCAGCTAATTCTTTTCAGGGATTTATCACTTTTTCTATAAACACGTAGCTCTGGTAGTAGATTGGTAGTGTGGTAGGGCCACCACTGATGCTGCGAGTTGGCAGGTACTCGGCGTGTGTGGCTCTGAAGAAGGTGAGAATAGGCTGGGATCTCATGAAATCAGTATTTTTCTGCAAGTTCCACTTCACAGAAAACTAAAACTGGAAAAAAGGATGGCCTTAAAATCTGAATCTAAGTGCTAAAATCTACCAATCACAGAATGGTTTGGGTTGGAAGGGACCTTAGAAATCATCTCGCTCCAGCCCCCCTGCCCTGCCCCTTGAGCAGGTTGCTCCAAGCCCCATCCAGCCTGGCCTTGAACCCCTCCAGGGATGGGGCAGCCACAGCTTCTCTGGGCAACCTGTTCCAGTGTCCCACCACCCTCACACCAAAGAATTTCTTCCTAATATCTAAACTAAATCTCCCCTCTTTCAGTTTAAAACCGTAATGCCTCGTCCTATCACCACACCGTGGAATTCTGAAGGGATTCTGAATGGAAATGCCCAAAAAAGAGGTCTCACCAAGAAAGGGTTCCTACGAAAGAGAATTAGAACTTCAAAATGAAAGACTGAATACTTCAGGTTTTGATTATAGAAATAAATTTAATTCCTTAGGGTCCTGGTTTCCTAGCAGGATTACATCTCAGGAAAGCATCCAAAAGTATTCTCACAAAAATTAAAAAAAAAAATAAAATTATTGAAAACCTGTTTCATGGCTGAGGACCAGCTCCCATGGAAAAATTTTGACTATGTCTATCTCAAACATAAGAAAATAGAAACTTATTCATGGCATTAGATCATTCTGAAATAATCAATATACATAACTGGAGAGGAGTCAGTATAATAGATTTCCTGTACAGAATCTAAGCTCTGTATGTTAATCTTGGATCTGCTGGATAACACAAAGTGTAGTTAATAACAAAGCCTGCCAATTCTCTTCCCCTCTGCTCTTCCCATCTCGGCAGATTACCAGATTTATGTTTGATTTCTTGGATCTTTCTGTTAACTTTTTTTTGCCAAAGAATTTGCTTTGATTGAACTCACTGGAAAGAAGTAAAAGCTGAAGAATGAGTTTTAGGCTCCTCTTTGTCATGAGCAGCTCTGATGTTCTCCCCTGAAGGCAGTAACCACCATGTGCTATCGCACTTCTATCGCTGAACGCAGGCTGTCGGAGGGGTGTGCGGTGTCCAGAGACACTCCTGGTATGGATGGCAGGGGACATCAGGCTGCAGCAGGTTCCAGCTGCAGCAGTGCCTTCTTCTTATCGACTCTCCTCAGTTAATTCCAAGTGTGGTGATAGTAATTCTGTTCAAACAGAACGGATTAGACTGTTTTTTAGTTAAAGGGTGTGACACCTTGGTGAAAGATGGTGTGACAAATTATGGCACGAGCATCAGAGCCAGAACCAGTGGTGTGCTTAGCATTCAGTTCTGAAGGCTATTCTGGGCTTCCAGACATAAATGAGATTTTACCTATAATTTCCAAACCAGTTTTTGCTCAGAAAAGTTTGAGAGGAATACTGCCTTGCACTACATCTGCTGCTGAGACTGGAAAAAGCAAGTGAGGTTTCGGACACAGCAGCTTCTCTTCAGGTCCGAAACGGGAGCGTTTGTGTGCCTGAAATGTTGTTTCTATTTCCCAGTTATGCCCGTTTGCCTAAGAAGGGCTGCTACTGGTCTCTGGAAGTGATCCTGCCCCGTGTTACCAGTGGTTGCAGAGACGCTGGTGGTGCCGTCGGGGCTGCCCTGCCTTGACATCCTAGGGGAGGGTGTCCTCTCCCCCCGCCCCTGGGCCATTGGATAGAAACCTTTTCTTATCAATTTAACAACAAAAACCCAGACAAGGGAGAGCTTTTGAGACAATCACAGGCCTGTACACCTTGCAGTGTTCCAGGAGGGACCCTGCCAGCCGCGAGTGCCCCCTTGGTGTGCGCAGGGTCCGCCTGGTGTGTCCCTTACCGGGCTGCCCCTCGGGAAGAAAAAGGGAGGTTTCTGCCACCGCCTTCCTCCCCAGTGCCCAAACTGGAGCTCGCCTGGGTTTCCTGTTATAAATAGGAATAGATGAACATGTTTTGCCTAATTTCAAATCCACTTAAAGTTCATGGGTTTGAAATTAAAACCAGAACTCGAATCTTAGGAGGTTTGTGTTCTGTTAGAAGCTGGCCTTTTGCCAGGACATGTCTGTTCATTTAACGTTTAGCCCGGGAATCAAATTCCTATCAGTTTGCTATACGAGGTCATTTGTATTTCTTTATATTCTTTTCACTACCTTTTTTACACCTGTTCCGTCGGCATAAATCTATGGTTATCAGAAAGCTGCTGTGGTAGGTGTTTGCTGTCTCAGGAGCGTAAGAGTTTTGCTTTGCCCCTTCAATCTGTGTTTCCGTGGTCGCAGTGTGTGCCCTCTGGGCTGTTCCTCCCTACTCCGAGTTACTGAACAAAGGATGAAACCTGCTTCATGGGAAGGCTGCACTTTAGATGTTAATTTGTATTGAATATGGAACAACCCAAAACTTCGCAACCCACAGTGAAGTTTGTTTTATCCATTACGGTACTCGGTCCAGGCTGAGAGGTGAAGCAATTTTGGAAGCTGTTCAGAACGCTGAGGAACAGGATCTTTCCTAGAGCAAACATGTGATTCCCTTCTTTTTTTTTTTTTTTTTTTTAACCCCTTAAGTCTCTCTTGTCTATAGTGCACTTCTCATCAGATGCTGGCTTGCATTATGCATGGAACCCCGTGGAACCCTGATGCAGAAAATAATAGAAAGCCTGCAAATAGACCAAAAATCATCTGCAGCATAGTATTTTATAGGTTAACTTAGCAGTAGTCTATTGATTCCATATAGCTTCGCTTGCTAATTTTATTATTTTTTCATATTAAAAAAAATTAAGCCAGGGAGTTTGTGTGTTTATACAAATCAAGCATATATATATTATTATTTGTTGTTACTGACATATTGTAGTTATGTCTTAGCAGGCATTTTTAAGAGGTTTTGTACTGATTTAATAAATTACATCCATGCTTTCCTTTGGTGGGTAGAAAAGTGTTTATTTTTCAGTATTTTAAACTGCGAGGTGATTATGGGAGCCTGCTGTGATCCCAGCAGTTCATTTAAATATAATCTCTTTGATCAAGGTTATCTGTGAATCAGATGCAATTTTCTTAAGTTGTTTTTTTTTTTAACAGACATCTGATCAAAAGCCTATAACTAGCTCTTAGTCTGTCACTTCTGATGTGAAATAGTGATTATTTGAATTGCAGTGTGAATTCCATGATACATGTATGTTCTCACATACATGTGAGTACAATTTTTAAACTGGTGTGTTAATTATTAATATATTTCAGAGATATTTTTTGAAATTAAAAATCCCCCTTTTTATACTGTAACCTTGCACTGGGTAGGCAGTCTATTGTTGATCCCATTCTCTATTTTTAAATATGGATCACAGTGCACTATTTTATGTCAACCTGAGAAGGTAATGAAAGGCAATTCCATTTTTTTGGAAAAAAATTACAAAGGGTGCTGTTACTTTTATAGTGTTGACAATTTCAGCATTAAATGTTTCATTTGGATACTATTTTTTAATATGTTTAAGCAAAATTTATGGATTCTGTGTACAATTGCTTAAGAGATACATTTATTTCCAAAAGCAGCAACATCAAAGTATGTGAAAAACTGAAGTTTTAAACAACAGAATTTGTCAATATTCAGAAGTTTGTGAAAATGTCCACTAGGATTTTCAGTGGCTGCATTACATAATTACAGATGAAAAATAAATGATTGGAGATAATCTTACCAACTCATCTTAATTTTTCTCAAATTCAATACATCAAGACAAAGAAATGGTGGCAGGAGAGGCAACTTAAGAAAGTTACATTAACACTTCATTTTGGGATTGATGGTTTTCTGCTTCAGCTATAAATGTTATTATTGTCTCATTTCTTTTTGTTTTCCTTCCCACCGGGTGATGTATTGTACAAGGTCTCTAAGTAGAAATTCCACCTTAAATTTTAGAGAAGTGTTAAACTGAGTGTTAAGAGTTTTAGCCATCCGTACCACTACAGGCAAATTTATTC
>JAOTQQ010000001.1:77992491-78025072 GCA_026546715.1 Gallinago undulata | reverse complement strand
TTTAGAATTTCACCATATTTCCTTTAAGACTTTTGGATCAAAATTTGGATGTAGTTACTGAGTTTAAATAGCAGATCTCTAACAAGAACTATTCTTCACTATGCTGCCAGCTGTTCTGTAATGCAGTCTGTGCAACTGATTGTAGTCAGTGGATGTTATAAATCACGTTATTTGTCCGTTGCCAACTTTGCCCCCTTCTCCAGAAAGTATCTGCCAGCCTGAATCTTAAAAGGCCCTCAGTGGAGAGCAGAGAACTTATGGTAGCCTGAAAAAGGGCTTCTTTCTCCCCTTTAAGGGTGAGTGAGGGGATCAGCAAAAGAATCTATTAAGGTAGGGAGAGTGCAGAGCCACTGCTGAAGTTGGAGACTTTCAACAGCTGCTGTTTATTTTGAAGATGGCTCTTGGTTTGATTTGCAAGTATGAGAATGATGGATATGGAATGGGGATGAAGTTCACCTCTTTTTAAATTACAATTAAGCAAGCGATTTCAGTCGCAAATTATGTGTCACCCTGGCTATAATCTACCCATTCACTTTACAAAATAAAGGAGGCAGCTGATTAAATTTAGCCAGCATGGTTTTTTTGCCTGCTGTCTAGACAATTGGCTCGGTTCCCACGTCTCTGGTCGTAGCTGGCTTTCTTGGTTGTAGACCCGTTCGGCCACTTCGCTGTTCTGCTGTCACTGGAACAGTGTGGTCATCACGTTGGTAAAGAGTATGCAGGGACAGGCTTTTTTTTTTTTTTAATCTTAAATCTTTAGCAGAGAATGTAGTACTAGTAAATAGGCACACAGCGGGTTTCTGCTGATGCTGAATGAGTGCTGTTAGAGTGAAAATTCATCGGCTCCAGAATCAGCTCACTTTCTACTTTGGTGCTCCTAGAACGTGGATGAACCCTTTCAGCTTGTATTAGTGCAGCAGTGGTGTGTGTGTTCTGGTGCTGTCTCTTTCCAGCTGTAGTTTGTACACACCTTAGAAGTCAGTGAAACAAAGGAAAAAAAAAAAAACCAACCCTGAAAACAAAACTGAGTTCCTCCCTCCCTCCCTCCCCCCAACTCTGAACCCAAACTACAAATAGAGACCTCACTTGTGGCCGTTGAGCTTTACATATACGCATCCTAATGGTACAGACTTTTATTTCTTGTCAAAGAGTTTTGCAGCAACATTTTCCCACTCTAAACAAGTGTGTATGCCACAGTCTTACCACTGTACTGGCTGGTACATACATAGATGTGTATATATATGTATACACACACATATATATATTTATACATAGATGTGTATACACACACATATATATATATTTATAATATCCTGAAGATTCAAGCTGTTACTTTTGTACTGACTGTTGCTATTTCTTGTGTCTGATTTCCATGTTAGAGCTGAGGAGTGATGTACTTAGCCACGGGGTGAACTGGAGTTTAATTTTTAGTAACATTTGGGATGTAAGCTGAGAATTTAACAAAAAAAGCACGTGAAAACCTTCAGTATTCCTATATGCAGTCTTTGGTAAATGAGCTCAGCCTTATGGTTGGAGACAACTGAATGCAAAACTGAATGCAACTGAATGCAAAACGCTTGAGATTTGCCTCAGTGTTAGGTTAACAGTTGGACTTGATCTTAAAGGTCTTTTCCAACCTAAACAGTTGTGTGTGACGTTTGTCAGTACAGCAGGGGTCCCGTGCTGGGTTCAGGCTGTACTCGTGCCGTTGCTCACACTGGGCTGTGTTGCCACACGTTTACCTACGTCTCACAACATCTCGTGAGCCCGGTGGCTGCAGCAGAGCTCAGTAATTGTGCTGCTCGGTGCATTTTCATAACAGCCTGCTAGAACTCGGCTGCAGCTCATTTAAGGAAGTTTCAGTCCGTCCAGGAAGCAGCACTTCCTTTCTCGGATGGATACATGAGGAACTTGAATCTCCATGAGATACCACGATGATTCAGATGAAGCAGAGCCTTTTGTCCAGCCCACCCATAATCAAAAGCCTAATTTTTCCTTCGGAAACCTAGGCGTCTTAGCGAATATCTTTTTACTAGCTATATTATCAGCTTCTATTGTGATTTTTTTTTCTTCTTTTTTTTCTTTTTGGGGTCCATATAGTCCAAAATGCTATCTGATCTTTGCCCTTGTAACTTCATGTGGCTTTTAACGTGACACCAGTAAGATACATCTCTCACTGAATACTCCTGTACAGAGCATCTAAATAGGCAACTATCATTCATCTTAAAATTACAGGGATTTGTTAGACAATCTGTAGCAGCCAATTGTTTCATCCTTTCTGGGTCTGTTTTCCTGATTGTCTGCATGGGGTGTGAAGTTTTCTTAAGTTTTTGCTGTGATTAGTTGGCTTCTTCCCCCCCCGCCCCTTGTTTTATTCCCATGATGAGCACAAGGCTGGGCAGATGCCATCCATTTTACATTAAAATTTATCGTACCTGCTACATTTTATTTTCAGAACCTGGCAGCCTGCAATGTCAATGTCATGAAAATTTTCTCAGAATCTTTCTTTTTTCCCTTCTTTTTACCCCCCCATTCCCTTGTTGTTTGTACTAGGCTCTTACTAATCCTGGTGGATAATCAGCTGAAACCAGTGTGCGTTTTGCCCTGCCTCTTTCAAAGTGAGCTCATACCGCATTTCCTCTGAAAACCATGTGTTTAAATCCTCCGTGATTTGAAGGTCTTTTCTGTGTTTTTCCTTACAGTTACACAGATTTCTAGTGTTTGGCTTCACAAATGCTTTGCAAAAATACTTTGCGCCCTCCCCAAAAGTCTACCTTTTTTCTTTAGTTAGTATTTTAATTGTTTTTAATGCAAATGTCATAGTTACGCTTTATTTTCTTTCTTCAGAAAGCAAATATTAATTAATATTTTTTCAGGTGCACTTTGCACTTCTCACATAAAGGATATAGCCTCTGCTATTTTTTGGTTTCTGAGTCAGACACATGCTTCTGCAGAGGTAGTTCTTTAACTCTTGTTAATAAATAGAAGGCATTGTGTGGCTTCTGGATATCCTCTGCAAATTATATAGGTTCAATTTTATATGATGGAAAGGAAACATTGAATAGTTAGCTTCTAATTCCAAACAAGGATTAATGCAGTAAGGAAGACAATATCCTCTTTAAAATCTATTTTTGTCTTTCCCTCCAGTTTTGCTGTACAGCTTCCAGACCTTCCCCCAGACCCATCCTGCCTGGCTTCCTGTTGCAAATGTGAGGAAACGTTTGCACATATCCTTACAGAGCAGCTTTGCTTATTTGTTGGTCATTGAACATCATTTTCATAGCGTTATTTGCAGATTAGACCCTCCTAAAAAAAATAAAATAAAATCGGTCTTGCTGCAACAAAATGATATTTTTAAATTAATTGAGCCTTTTTTTTTTTTTTTTTTTTTTTGCATAGAGACTAGTACAGGCTTGCTGCCAGTGAGTAAAAACTGTGTATCATGAGGGAGGAGAAAAAAGGCTACTCTTGAATCAGCTTTCATATTGTGTTGTGTGAGAGATTCCACATGTTGTTACTTCATACAAATGTTTTCTCCCAAGAAGCAGAACAAAGTATGATATTCAAAAGAACATAACAATAAAACATATGGATTAAAAAAATAATAATCTGTCAGTTTAAATGAGCAATATAATTGTTTAGCTCGCCTCCAGTGGGTCTGAGATGTTCGTTGGCTGTTTTAAAATATGAGGAGTTCATTCTAGGACAAAGAGAGTTTTCTGTTTTTTACGTTTTCCTGTGTAAATCATTGGGGGTGGGGGGGGGAGGGAGAGAGAGAAAAAAGGCTGGAATTATGCTTTGGACGCTGATGCCTTTGCATTTTTGGCATTATGCCTTCTTACTGTTTTATTGTCTATTTTGGCTGAACTTGAAGTTCCAACCATGCTCCCTGCCAAAAAGGGGAAAAAAAAAAGTTAGGTCCTTTAAGGATACTGAAAAATGAAGCCAGTTTTTGAATCCGCCACGTCCTGTAAGCAAATAAAAATGACTCTCAGTGGAGCTCAGACGTTACTTCCTGTTCTCCTTTGGATTCCAAGCAGGAATGGAGCAATTTTTCTCTGCATCCAAAAAAAGGGGTGGGGGGGGGGGGGTTGGGGGGAAAATTGAGGGCTTCAAAGCAACACAAGAGAAATCTTCGAGAGGCTTCTACGCAGCTAACTTTTCAAATACGTGTAAAACGTTTTACACCTTAAGTAATGTATGTCTGTACTTGGGAAAATTGTGCAGCAACTCCCCCTCCGCACCCCACCACCCCAGGCATTCGTATTTTGTAAGACAGCAAACATATTAAAAATACACATTATTTTTATTGTCTACTTCACTTTCGACTGGGTTTGTAACCATTACTTATGAGGCCTGCAAATGCTTTGGTATCGGTAGTGTATACTAATTTCTTGAGGCATGTGAAAGTGATCAAGAAGATTCTACTTGAGGTTTCCTGAGGAGACCAAAATGAGAGGAGGGGAGGGGGAGAGAGGTGCTCTTTTCGGATAAGCTAACTAGGATTTTGGTATAGTAATCTGTATATTGTGATAACTGGTTCCATGGGTAAGGATTTCAGTGCTGCTAGTAGGTGCTGCTACTTTCCTAACTTTGAATGAATGAATAAAATATTCTGACATAAAAGATAAACTGCTAACACAAAGTAGACTTCTGGATTTTTGCCATGGTAAAATTAGGAGTAACTGTAACCCAAGCAGACTAGCCAAGCTTGAAATTCACTGTGGACAAATGTTCTTTGTGCATAATTCTAGAGGAAACTATTTTTGGTAGTGAATGAATATATGTAATCATTAACACATGATGGGGCCACTGTAAAGGCATAAGGCTGAAGCACGAATGCTCCCAGCACCCAAGAGGTGCTTTTGTGTTTTATTTGATAAACTGTCTGGAATGTGCTATGACTTTTACATTTTCTTATTTCTTAAGTTTACATTAATAAAGCAACTTTAAAATTATTTTTAGGAGGAAAGACTTGGTTTCCTCAAAAGAGGATGTAGCTCAAAAAATAGTCAGTCTGTTGCAAGGAAATAGAGGAAAGAACACAAAGAAGAATCTACTGAGATCCCTCAACATCCTTTTATAGGCGGTTTTCAGTGCGTATATTTACTTGTGCTTGTCTGGGAAAGGTAAATTATTTGAGAGGCACTTTGGATTTCTGGATAGTAGAAGTTGTTATTATTGTTTTTGCAGAGAGTTAAGTATTACAGATGCCATCATGCTTCTTGCCAGCATTTAAAGGCTTCATTTGATTTTTTTAGTTCGGCACACAAGGGGACACGTAAGACCTGTCAGCATCGTAGACTTGATTTACAGCGCTTTTCTGAAAGTGGCTTTGGGCGCTACTGTGTCTGTTATCTTACCGAGTTTCTGGCCTGAGTTTCAAGGAAGGTTTAGAAGTGATAGGGGAAAAAACAGAAGGAACTGAATGGATGCCCCAAGGATTGCTGGGTGTGGAAAGGAGTCTGCTGTGTGGTAAGCAGCTGAAGGGCAGCCCCGCTTGTGGAGGTGCTGTGCCTAACCCTACAGTGGAGGTGCTGTACCGAAGCCGAGTTTTCTCTTGCGTGGGCAGGAGCTTGACTCTGTCCCTGTGACGTGCCTTGTGGGCTGTGTCCTCCATCTTGTAACATGGCGGCGGGCAGCGCACAGCGGCACAGGGCCGCACGTAGGCCCTGGCTGTGTCAGTGAAGCAGCGGAAGGACTGAGGAGATTCTCGGTGTTTATTTATTTACCCTTCTCGGCTGGACCCTCGGTCAGGCTGTTGGAAATCTGGGTAAGATCCCACTTTCCATGGAAGTCGGTGGGAATTTCACTGAAATGGATGATCCGCAGGCCTTGATTGATGGCCTAGGCCTCTGTTCCTTTATCTCTGACAGGGAATAAGGAAGTTAATAACTTTCTAATGGATGTGGACTTTGTTTTTTGCCTTTTTTTTTTTTTTTGTTAAGGCTGAACTCAGAAGGGTTATACAAACAGTAACTAGTGGGAATAAGATTTACTTCTAGGTGGAGTATTAAATATGATCTTTACATCTGGAAACATTTACTGGATCAGACCCTATCTGGGGTTGTGAGTCAACCAAGGAGCACAAAGGGGAAACAAAGGAACCGGCACTAGTAACTTGGAGTATTTTATTTTAGAAAATGAGTAGTTCTAGGTTTCATTCATGCAGATTAATATTTATGATTTTGTATAAAATGCATAATTTCCCAAATTAGGGTTGGTGTAACAACATGTTCATCTTAGTTGTTCTGTTGTCTGAGACTTGTCTTGAATTTTTAGAGCCATTTTGGCCAAGGATTCTTAACTCCTTTCATAAATGCATGAAACCAGAGTTTTAATATGTGCAGTCTTCCATGCACCACAGAAATTTTGTGGTAGTTCTCTCTTATTTTAAAACTCAAGCTTTCAGACTACAAATTGTAGTGCTGTTGCGTTAGACTTCTGGCAGTTATGTAATTTCAGAAAAATACATCTTTGCAACAAATATTCCTCCAAACTTCTATTTTAACCTGCTTTCCTGAGAATGTGAGAATTACCTAGTGTTTTTATCCTCATCATGGGTGAGCTCAGCCCTTTTCAGACACCATAAAAATCTTTCTCAGGTAGGAACGGAATGTCTGCAGCTCGGGTGCTAATACAGGTTCTTTTTGGTTTTATAGATCTGTAGCCTATACACTGCTAAACTAAATTGTCTGAGTGTATCTTTTAAAGATAAAATGCTTCTGGATAAAACATATTTCTGCCGAGTTTCGTTCCAGATCACATGCTTATAGCCAGGTTCTACAACCTGCATTGTTAAGGGGAATTTCTTAAATTCATGCCACATGATAGTTACAGATTTTGTAAGGGTGTTTTTGAGTTACAAAAATGTGAAACATGAAAAAACAAAAAAATATGAAAAATGAGGAATTCTTGAAAACATAGAATACTCTTAACTAAAATTATTTTCCACTTTATATGCTGCCACACATAATCTGTCTGATTTTATAATTCTTTATATTAGAAAAACTAGCAATCAGTAGCAACAGAAAAGGTGATTTTAATGACGGTTCACTGACAGTGTTTGCCCTCACCCTATTTGTAGTTACAAAATTTATTCTGTTCTAATCCCTGCTATTAATTTCTCTCATCTCTCCCCCCGCAAATTCCATGTTTTAACCCAAAGTGTTAAAATGATACTAGGAATGGAGGTCATTGTAGTGTCTTCAAGGATAATGCAGTTGAATTTGAATGAGCCTTCCCTTTATAGAGTGCAGATTGTCTCTTGAAGAACGAGGTACATCTGGCACATCAAAAGAGGTGTATCCTATGCAGGCCCAGGCCAACCATCTTCCCAGAGGCAGTACAGTCCTCCTTCAAAGAGATTTTACATTGTCTTGCTCGCATGTCCATTGAGGTGATTAAATCCTATTTTGCAGAGTGAGAGGTCGTGCAGTTGTAGTGCTGTTCTGAGGTGTTGACTGTGGAGAGAAGAGAAACAAATAAAAATCAGTGAACTAAAGGGAAAGGAGAAAATTATACAGGATCCAGGGGTAGCCCTAAATCACTGCAGCACATCCTGTGGAAAAAAGATATTTTGGAAATATCCATTGGAAGAAGTGTGTTCTTTGGTCCTACTGAGCATGGATGTTTGATAGTAAGCCGAGGAAAAGCAAAGCATGCTTTTGAGTTCAGTGTTCAGAAAGACTAATGATTTATGGCTTTAGCTATGTCCTACACCTTTCAACAAAAGATCATATTTCATTATTGGTGTCACCAGTACAAACTCCCTGCTTTCAATTAGAGAGGTGTATTACTTTAGCAAACCAGTCCAGCAGCAGTGAAACACCCTGCTCATTTGTACTGCTGATTCTGAATGAGATCTGAAAAGATAAAATCTGTACTTAAAATCATTTAAATCTTTCACTAAGTAAATGTGTGATGCAATCCAAGAAACAAATATTGCATAAGATCATTGAGCTTTGCTTAGATCTAACGGAGTAACTGAAGTTCCAGTCCTCACAGTTGCAGACATCTGAATACCCAGCTATTTCTGTTTTCATCTCTTGGGTGTAAAGGGACTGTAGTAGTGTTGGAACAGCGTTGGTACCTGGAGAAGCTTATGCAGTGAATTTAGTAAGCGTCGTTTTTCTATGTTCTAGGTTTGAGTAGAGACTTTGTATTTCATATTCTTATTATGCTGGACATGCTGATTCTGAACAAACTAAAATGATTTTTTTCTATAATGTCTTGCATTTCAGGTTTTGTTTAAAACTTAAGTGATACAGTTTTCCTTCTACTGCATAGCTACTGAAATAATAGTGCAGTGGTTCACTGGAATTTTGATTGTGATTAGATAGCAGGTTCATCCATCTACTGGATGCCTCAGTAGAACATCCATGCAACACTGACGGATGTTCTACTGAGGCACAAATTGAGGGAAGGAAATATGACTTAGAGGCTACAGTCAATGGTAGAAGTTTCTGTGGAGGAATACTTCAAACTACATAAAGTGACGTGATAGAAGAGGCGACGGTTTGTGATTGTTACAGGAAATTGCACCAGTTGCTCCGAAGGATTTTAAGTTTAGGTTCCTACTCTGGGAGCCGTATGTATGAGTTGGCTGCCATTGATGCAACAGAAGTTTGATTCAATCCCGAAGCCTCAAGTCTTCTTAATTTGGCAGAGCTATTAAAGTCACTAGTACAGTAACTAATTCAGTCCGTTAATAACACGTGATCTTTCTTACACACAGTTGTTGTACCTCTTGTTACATAGATGGTGGCAAAGTGCAATGAGGAATCAATTTGTATGGGAGAGCTGTAGTTCTAATATTAGAAGAGTTTTGTTGAAACTGTAAGTGGATATGTTCACGTGTGAAGGTTTTTTAATGGCTGCGATTTGGGGTTATTACAGCTTAAGATCTTCAGTGAAATATTTGATGGTGCCTTTGGGAAGGGTGTCAGCTGTGATATTTAGTGTTCTGTTTCTCTTGTACCCAAGTGGGAATACGATACTCTTGATAAATCAAGTTAACTACATCAAGAGGTTTGGAATTAACTATGATGTCATAATGTCTAAAAAGTGCTAAACTGAAACAAATCATGCACAAATCCTTATCACAAATCCTACTTAATCCTTTTTATGATGACTGTTATAAACAGACATGTATCACCATATACGCAGATTACACATAATATATTATTATATTTATTCTCCTATAGAGAAAACTTAGTCAGCAGGGGATTCCTCATCTCTACCTACGTGCTACTGATACCCTGGAACCTTTCAGTCTGTGTTTCACTAGTTACTCTGTAAGGTTTCTGAGGGAAAATATTACACAATAGTTATTATGAAATGGCTTCTTGGGTATGTATATTTCATTTTATTTCTCTACAAAATAATAGGTACTAACTCCTGGTGTGTAATATTAACGCAAAACAGGAAAAACTCGGTCCGTGCAGTATTTATTTTGAAGGCTAACTTATTTGCAGCTTTTGTGTGTTTTTCTCAGACTGTAGACTGCAGTCAAGTTTAAAATCAGATATAGTCTATAAAATACTGAGTTTATTTTAGGCAGCAGCAGTGCTGGGATCTGCTGGAAATGACTGCATATCTTGTAACATTTTTAAAATTTTAAAACATCGGTTTTTAGCCTTGCAAAATTGGCCAAAGTACTCATTTAATTAACAGTCTTATTACTTATGTTAAGATTGGTCGTGTATGTTTAGTATCCTCGAACACAAACATTTCCATGTGTTGCACTCAAACTAAATGACTAATGTCACCTCATTTACTGTCTCCTTCATCCTTCGGTGCTGTCCCGTGCTTGCAATGTAATCGCATGTGACAGGTGTCTCAATTTCAGCTGCGCCATGGAGAGGAAGGGTATGCACAGGACCACTCAAAAAGGCTGATACTGGCCCAAAGAAGTTGCACTACCGTTAGACTGTCTATTTGATTTTCTTTGTTCCATTTTATAGAGAGGCCTTGCTAAGTTAGCAGTATTAACATTTGCTGCTAATTTTGAAATTTAAGTCCATTAAGAATTGATGACACCAGTGATTTGTTTCATTCTTTAGTTAAAAGCAGAGTCGTTCTCTGCAACCCTGCCAGTTTAAGATCAGAGAGCAGTATTTTGACAGATGCTCTTTTGTGTTTTATATGTCAGTAGCAGGTTTTCATGCCCCTCTTGTCCAAGAAAGCAGAAAATGAGCATGGAATTCCAGTGGCTAAATTGCTTTTTGTAGTTGCAGCCAAATGGTTTATTTGCTTCGCGTTTTGTTCAGTTGTAATCATGTCAGTGTAAGTGCTGTCTTTCCCCATCCCCCAATGTGTTATTTTAATGATGTTGAAAATTGTCCTTTCAAAATGCATTTATTTAAATGACATGGCATGTTGTAAACTGACAGAAGCAGAATCGGTTGATCGTTTAATGTTACTTTAAAATAAAAAACAAAAAACAGCTGAGAATTGTCTCAGTTCTCAAAACAATCTCTAAATCTTGCATATCAGGCAGCAAGCGGTATCAAGGCGTGTATGTAATCCTGAATCAAAATCTGGCATAGGACCTCACTTTACCTGATGTAATTTCTTGAATATCTTTCCTGCATCCTTTGCCATTTCTTTTCCTTGAGTATGTTATGAGATGCCTCTGTGTCTTTGCTTTGCATGGTCATTCTCCCCAGCCTTTGTTTACTTTTTGCCTTGCTATTTAATTGCTTGTTCCTTGTACTCTCTGATTTTCTTCCTTAGAAGATTCCCAGCAGCTATATCTGTTATGTTTTTTTTTCTCTTAGCCTCAGACTGTAATTATTCTCTGTACTTCTCAATAATCTATTGCATCAATGAAGTCTTTTTTTTTTTTTTTTTTCCTACTAAAATGATAAAGAACTGTAATACCTCTTTCCAGGGATCTGCTCAGTTTACCACCTTTCCTGGGTCACTTTCACCTTAGGACTGCGCCAAGTGGGTTTAAGGAGATATTAAATTAGAATGGTAAATAAAGCCCATGTTTGAGTCAAAATCCATCATTTTAGATATCTGTCATTTCACTACCAATGCAACCTTGTTACAGGAATCCATTGGGGACGCATTCCCATCTAACCTAAATAAATCTGCTTTCTCTTAGCAGCATTTTGTTAACAGATGTAGTCCAGAGACTGAACTTTGCAGATTGTGTATCGGAATTGAGTTGTTTTAGCTAAGTTCAATAAATGTTAACAGCAGTTAACTAATTGTACAAAAAATATATCCCTGAATTGTGAGGAAATAGAGTTGCCATTTATGGTTCTGCTTTCTTGTCTTTTTCAACCTGGAGCATCTTTGGGTTGTTGATATTCCCAAAGGGAAAGTGATGCCATTTGACTTTAATTTTAGCTATTGAAGTCCACAGTTCTTCTAAATCGTGCTGTAGATGGTTGCAAAAAAGTTAGTGCATGTATTTGTACGTGCTACTAAACAGCTACACAGTGACTAGTCCTACTGGAAATGGGCAGAGTATTCCTAGAACAACAGCAAGTCTCTGTATCACTCACAGTTTGGATAAAGACGACCCTAATGCATTCAAAAATACATTATTTATTTAGATACATATAAATATATATAATTTAAGTTTTCCTATCTCGACATGATAACCTGTAGGAAATACCACATATAGTAGTTCAGATTCTCTTTCTTTTTTGAGATTCTTTATGAAGATGCCAGTTGCAGTGATTAGTTTGAGAGGTAGCTGATGACAGCAAGGATTCAGCTACCAACTCCGTGAAAGTTTTTCTCATTCAATTTTATACAGTTTGTATAGCACTGGCAAGTTGGAATGGATTTCTGCAGATACCCTGGAGATATGTGGATCCTAGTTCCATTAGCATTTTCATGGTTTATTCATTATATATAGATGTCTTTGTTTGTAAAGGCGTATCAAGTGGATATCAGAAGGGTTTTTTTTTCCATTACAAGGTAATTTTGGTTGGCAGGTTAAACTATAATAACTAATAACTTCAGGTTTTTAGTTTCTTTTATGTTGACCTGCCTAAGAGATAACATTTATTTTCTTTAATTAAAAAGAAGTGAGGTGTAAGCTAGCACTTCCTAATTAACTTTGTGCTGGAGAATGACTGCAAGCGACAATGAGAGATTCTTAGAGATTTTTAGGACAGTAAAAATGTATTCCACAACTTGTCTTCTGTATGGTGTGGAATCCAAAAGAGTCTAACTGCATTTTAGTGGTTTATACTGAAAAGAACTCATTATCCTGTAAATATTTCAGTAGTTTGTACAAAGTTAATACAAGACATGTATTTTTTATGACTCATAATAGTATAAATGTTTACCAAGGGTTTCATTCAGATGTAGTATCATTTTAGTATAAACTCAAAAGTTAAGCTCTTATTATATAAAATCAATATTTGAGAATTGGATTTAGATATTTACTTTTACAAGATACATAGCTTTACCAAATATAAAAATATTCCTTCAATATATGTTTTTCACCTCTAAATTGAGTACAAGTTCATTGTTCCTTGGAAGACAAAGTAGCATCTTTACTTGGGCTTTTACAGTACTTTTCATAGGTTACAACTAAGTGCTTTTTGACATCTGTAGCATGTCTGCTGTAACCAAAACATTTTGATTTAGAGCTTGAATTCAGTAAAATATTAAACTTTAATGAACATAGACATTTTATGTGTTCATCCTGTAAACTGAATTAGATTAGCCTTCCATTATTTTTAAATATTGATTGAGTATTGTGTAAATTTCCAGAAGTATGAGGTCCAAGTTAAAAATAAACACTTGCCAATATGTTCAGTAGCAGAGGAAGGAAGCCATCTATAGCAAATTGGTTCTGTCACTGTCATGAGCAGATTGCCCAGTCCCTAAATGTTGTCTTTTTTTCTACTCCATTGACTGTGAACAACTCAGACTTCAGTTCTGAAGATTTATTGCCACAGATAAATTTTGTGGCGATAGCCTTTTGATCTCCTAGATCAAGATTGAATTATAATGTATACCAGACTGTTTCAAGCTTTGAGTTTTCAGCTTAAGAGCTGTTTTGAAATAAGTACTGTCAACATATCTTTTTTTTTTTTAACGTACCTTAAACTTTGTATAATTTACTCGTCTTCAAGTAGAGTAAATTTTGTAAGATAGGATTTTGTACAACCAACTGCTCGTTAAATATTTTACTCTTAATTGATAATGCATAGGTTAGGCATTCATAAAACTCAAATGTTCATAGTTGGAGAAAACCAAATTTTTTATAGCTTTGCAAGCATATTTTTCTTGTTTTATTTGTATGGGATTATTTTCACTTACATGACAGATGGATATATTGGCTAGAAATTCTTTATCAAATAGTATACAAAAATATGTGGCAATGTACAGTGCCAGGATGATAGATAGTGTTTGGCAAAATTCTCATGACAGTATGTTTCAATCGTACGCGGACTTAATTCTTCTCTTCATATCTCACTGTTGAACTGGACAAGCCTAAATGAGCTCTGCATGTTTTTTGCCCTTTCTGTCATGGAACAAGCTAAATGATTAATAGCATGCAAGAGCAAGGTGATCGATAGCATGATGTGAAAGGTATCTTTGTTTTCAAACGTTGCAAATGTGGATGCTGATGGAATTTTTTCTTCTTGCTTCTATTTCTTAGGCCCTGCATTAGGACTGGTCAAGTGCCTGTCTGGAACGCAAGCAAGTTGTGCTCAGATTCCCGCATGATGGTGGAATACCACCAGGTATGTGACATGTCCTCCGTATCTGCAAGACAGCCTCTTCTTAGTGCTTTGCTGGTTTGGTTTTTTTAGAATAGATGCAACATGCCACCACGTTTTCTGCCATAAAGGTAGTTTTCAGTACTTGTTCAAGCTGGTGCTTCTCTCGGAGCAGACCTCCGCAGTTTTCCCTAGAGGTTGTCCCTGAAACTGGATTGATTGAATGGCCTTTGCTCCAGTTGCTGGATTTACCTGGTTATAGCCAGAACTTTTCTTGCTAAGACATTAAAATTTGTCTTCAAAAAGATGTATTTAGTTACTTAGAAAGCTAGGAGAGAATCTAGGTTATTAAAAAAGTAATCTATTACAATTTAATTCAAATAAGGGAAATAAAAAGGAGAAGAAGGTGCTTCAAACACTTGTTTTATTTGTAGAGAAAAAGGACTGTGCAAACTTGAGTAAATACAAATTTGAGCTACCTGATGGATCGGTCTAACATTCACATGCATGTTCACAGATTGCATTGTTTTCTTCTTTTGCCTTTATTTTGAAATTCATGGTTTCTTGTGCCTTTTCTCCTAATTATGCATCAACTTTTGAGGGAATAGCACTGAAGTATAAGGAAGATATCTTTTTTTTATTTTTTAATGCCTCATTTAACAGAAATATTTCTCATGCAGCTTAATACAAAATCTAATGCAATATAAAAATTCAGTCTTTCTTGTGGCTCGGTTCATTTGCCTTGTAAAGAAAACATAAAACATCTTTTTCACAAACTACATTTTTCTCAGAACTTTTTTAGTCACGTTCTTTCCCTGGTTGATTTTTTTCCACGAATATGCCTTTCTAAAATTATGTGCCTGAATAACAAACCAAATAAATTTATCATCCTAGAGTATGCACAGAGGCTTTTTTTCAGACCCTGATATACCTTTTTCTTCTTCATTTTTATACTAGATGAAGAAGAGAAAATATTTTTAATATTAAGGCAGAATGAAACATACATAAATCAATTTATTAAACAGTATTCATCTTTGTTTCAAAAAGTGATCAGTGTTTCATACTCCTAGAACTCTGTATAGAGCAGTATTAATAAAAATGTGTTTTCCTTTTTATTTTTAATATAAGATATTTCAAGAAAGGCTGGATCTGGTGTTCAGAAAGTCGGATTTCAGAATTTAGCCACCTCAGATTGGATGAAGGTTTTTGCTGTGTCTTTGCAGTCATCTGGGAAAATTAGGATAGTGATAAGCTGTCATAAAAACAGAAAATTGCAGATTTCTGTCACGTGAATTTAGTTTGGTGCCTCCATCTGAAGTCGGGGAAATGCTGACCCATGCCATCCTAAAGTGCCCTCAGTAAGCAGAATGAGTTTGCCTTTGGAATGGCTGACTGCAGGGAGAGGTGGAATGACTGGGTTGGAATAGTTTATACGCCTAACTTTTTGACTGATCCAGGTAATGAGCCAAATCCCACTTGGACTGTTTTTAGGTTCAGACTCTCAGTTATGGTTTCACTTCACTGTTTTAATAACATGTTAATCTCAATTAAATTGTTTGTACTTATATCATATAATCTGAAAACATTATTCTATCCTATTTTTTCCTCTTTATTTTCATAATTTTCCTGATCTCTTGGTTTACACTTATTTGTTGCATCAGCTGAAAGAACAGCAGCAATGCAAAATGCAGATTTACTTGTACTTGGAATCTACATATGTATGCTTGTAAGATAAAGTAAATGTTTGGACATGTTTCACACATCAAAAGCGCATAGTTTCCTTGGTGATGTAATTCATACTGGTTGCATTTTCAACTCAGTTGTACGTTTTCAACCTCTGTTGTATTCAAAAATATACTGCAAGCCTTAACTGATTTCAAAGTTCCAGTCAGCATTTATACTATCAATTGCTGACCAAGGGTTTCTTGAGTTGGTTAGAAGATCATATACTGATTTTTATGTTCAAGAATATCCCAAAAGAAGACAAAAAACTGTTTACAGAAGTAGGATGAGTGCTGTCTTGAGGCATAAGTGATATTATGGATAATAAAGTTGATAGTACATGGTTCCTTTTTCTTGAACTGAGTAAATCAGGGAGCGTTGTGACCCCCTGGGTTCGTGTTTTTTGTGCTGTTTGGGATTCTGACTTGGTAACCAGGATATTGACAAGGGTTTAAAATACACCACACATCTGTTTGCAATTGCCTAATTTTGATGGTGGATTTCCTGAAGAGTTATGGTAATATAAAGAGTTGGGAGAGGATTAAAAGATTGTTGAAATTTCCAGCTAGCCTGCTCTTACTGTGTTTTCTTTTGGATTCATGCAACCATGTGCATTAAGGTCAGCTTTTTTAAAAGTACTTACAGGAACAGATTTTTTGAGTTACAAGAGTCTTTTGTGATGATTCTGAATGTCAATAACCAACTTGTTTAGCATTAAATGATCAACATATACGAAGATTTCAAGGCTAGCTAACTAGCTAGGACACAGAAATGGATTAGCTTTTGTGACTGCAGAACAAATAATGTAACAACAACAATACACAATTAATTACACGTTTCAGCACTATAAATGGGAAGAGATGTAGCTAATAGGATGCTTATTGACTTAATGGACATATCAGGAGTGTTGACACCTAGGGACCAGTGAACTGAAAAATTGAGGATTTTTTTCGGTCTCTGGACATTTACTCAGGAACCCACACATTACTGGTCTGCTGCTGCTGTTACTGGGTTCTGCCTTTCCTCGACAGACCAGTAAGCAGTTCTGATGCCCCTTACTCATGCTGCTGATTAATTCTAAGTTACTATGATAGTAGCTATGATATTGATCCTGTCACTCTTTGAGGGATTTTTTTTCTTACTGTATTTTATACTGGCAGGCTCAAAGAACTTAGAGAATACTTTTAAAGCCAGTGAGAGTATATTAAAAAAACTAACAGCAGAGGGAATAGAACATTCATGTAAGCAGGAAAGCTGTAAATTTACCCTAATTTTCCTTTGCTTTGCTTTTTCAAATATCTTTTCCAGTGTTTTTGCTAGTTTGTTCCCAAGTTTCCTCCCCCTTCCCTCTGTCCCAACCTTTCCCTTCCTGAGGAGCTTTCTATTTTCTTTTTCAGCACATTCATAATTGTTTCCTTGTCTCATTCCTGTCTCCTCGCTTACATTCTTACCCTGCTCCTGAGACCTTTAAGCTCATTCTCTTATCAAAATTAGCTCCCTATTTTTTCCCCTTTTGCAGATGAACTCTAAGTCATTTGTTCTGTCCATCAGCCTGAAACCTACAACTGTCTACTCAGTGATGGCCAGCGGTGGTAGGGGTTTGGGATAAGGGGGGAAGGTCGGCCTCTTGGACTAGTCAAGGGAGTTAGCAAAGTTCAAAAACTGCAGCTTCTTTGTTGGAGGAGAATGAATATGAGAGAGGCCTCCTTAATGTTCTTTGTTTACTTAGGTGGTATAGACTTCGTATTTTGACATCTTTTTATCTCACCTGTGAAGAAGGTACCATGGGCTGTATTCTTGACGGGTTAAGAAAACGCATATAAAAGAATTCAGGAATTAACAAAACTACTGTATCCTGTCTTGAGACAGTAAAAAATATTCCTAGTGAAATGATAGAGATCTGTGTCTGCTTTCTCAAAGCATGTATAGTGTAAACTGCTGGAGATACATGACCAGTGAAAAAGAGCAACATATGCGATAACATCTTTCCAGCTGTGGTGCTGCAAAACATATAAAAAAGTAAGCCTCATACCAGGCTAACTCCTGGAAAAGCAGGAGTTGATTTTTAAGCTAAAACTCTAAGGCACTGTTTTGTGTAATGGCAGAAGATTCATTAAAATGTGCTGTAGAATAAATTTATAAATTTAACATGAATGAAATGATAGACTCAGATTAATATTCTTGTCACAAAAGAAAACATATCTGCATTAAAATAATGGATAGCAAAACCAAAGGTGGTGCTCATGATTCCAGCAAGTAAGTTACCTATCTTGCCTTGTAATTGTTAAAACTTCCCAAAGGGCCTGCCTTAACTTAAGCCTAAATGAGGTACCCGACATCTTTATCTCAGAACACTAGGAGACAAGACTGTCAGCTTTAATACAATCCTTTGGATGACCAGAATTTTTAAAACCAAGCACTTTTATGCATGCTATTTTGAAAACCTTGTCCCTGGTGCTTAGGAAGTTTCAGATAATTGCATTTTTTGCCACCTGTATTTGTCTTTAACCTTTGATAAAATACTGTGAGTGATTGCCACCAGGCAGGTGTGTGCCTTTCTAGCAATGCTTCCCATCACTGTCAAGATAATGTCTTATTGTAGCCTGTTAATGATGTTTTATGTCTAGATTTTACCTGCTCTTTAACATCATTCTACACTAACTGAATGACTTCCATTAGAGTCTTTGAGAGTTTGGTTAAAGGGTTTTTTTTCAGTCTGATCTGTTCAGTATATATTATAACCCTCAATCACATGTTTGGAGGAGGTAAACTTCTAACCTGGGGCTTTAGAAAGAGGCTTCCGAAAGCTGCATTTTGATCAATGTAGGGAAGTAAGAGAAGTTTAGTAGGACTTAATACAACATAATAGGCTTATGAGGACTGGGGAGAGAGCCTGTTTACAATTTCAAAGAAGGCTTATCACAGTAACAGTAGACTGACTGCTTCCTGTACTTAATTTTCACTGTAACCTCCTCTCTTAAAAGAAGAAATTATACCTAGACCCTGTGAACTGGATGGCTTTTGCGAGTCCACTAGGATAAATTTCACAGTGAAGAGACATAGTCTTGGCATTTGCAAAAGACAAAATCAGGTTATTGGTACCGTAGAGTGAATACTGATAATACTACTGGCTCCAACCTAGAGTCTTGGAGAACAGAGTTTTGTGTATTAGCATTCGTAACGGTGCTGTTTCATGCTCTGCTGAGTTTCTCTTCCATGAAGCACTCCCACCGTGTCAGAGAGAGGGGGACTGGAGAAGTGACGGGGAGGGACCACAGTGCTAATCTGCAGAGGAGGTCTGTGCTTTTTCAATAGGATTCCTCTGAGAGCTGGGCCCAGGTTGATGCCATCACAGTAGAGGCTGTGCCCTCTGTCCTCTTCCTAACCATCTGTCTCACATGTGGATTTAGGGAATGCTAAGATATCTATGCTTAATTGCAGAGAAGAGCTGGCTGAAAGCCTTTTTGCGTGTGTTTTATTCTCAGTGGGGAAAGTGTGACTATTTTGTACCTCAAAGTTGGAATTTCAGTTTTCTTAGTTTGACAGATCCACTACCTTGTCTCTCTGAGTTCCTTTAGTTACTTGTAGATCTTTTGGGGAATCTGTGTTTTATGGTGTATTGTGTTGGAAGAAGGCACCAAGTACCTTGCAGTAAGACAGCAGCAGTGGGAGGAGGGGATTAGATAACATAGACTTTGTGTAAATAAAAGTGACTTTCTCCTATTAGTAAACAAAACAAAGCTTTGGAGCATGAGACTTTTTTTTGTTGTTGTTGTTAGTGTTCATCATCTTTCTTACATGCTTCAATATTTGTATGCTTTGCCTGTCCGGATCAGAGCTGGTTTTATAGGTTGGTAGGAAAACAAACCAAAACTATCTCTTTTGCCCCTGGCTTTAACTCCTGAAAAAGTGGCGTGTATTGTGCCATGCTTTGTCTTCCTGCCTGCTTTTCCAGACAGCCTGTGACTGAATTAAACCATCATAACTGTAGAAAAAACATTCAACTGACTAAGTTAATGCATGGTATTCCTAAATAACTGCAGAACAGCTCCAAATCTGCCACATGCCCCAAAGAAAAAATAAGTTTAGGATGGAGCCTGTAACGTCTGCCATCCTGTCTGCCTCTCTGGTAATACTTTCTTGTCTGTGCTTGCCTGGTTGCTGTCTACCACCAGCTGTCATCTCCGAGAGTCAGTCTCACAGATTTCTTCATTGGATTTTATGCTCATCTCTGCCACCGGAGAGCCAGAATGGGAAATAAGAAGGACATGCTTGAGTTCCCTGTGTTAGTAACGCACCCAGCCTTAGACACAGCCTGACATTGGCCCCGTGTGAGTTTGTTAGCCAGATGTCCAAGTCAAGCCTTCAGCACAGTGGCCACCCGTTTCACATATCAGCAAGAGCCAGCAATGGGGTTATCTGTGAAATGGATGGCAACTGTAGTGAAAGCCGGACCTAACTGGAGGCTCCCGGTCTTCTCTGCTGATCTGCTGAGCGCATGGGCATCTGTGTCTCAAGCTTGGCCCACGGGCCTCTCCTGCTGCTGTAGAAGCCTGCCAGTGGAGCAGTTGGACCTTCATCATTGCCCGAAAGCAGCACTTAGGGACTGGCTGCCATCTTCCTTTCAAGAAGCGTAGAGGGAAACTTGTGTCAGCCACAGCTTTGAAGTGTATCTTCCTGCATCTTTCTTTTCAAATGTGCTCACAGGAAAGTCAGAGCAGCTTACAAACTGTACACTGAGTCGTCCAGTATTCTTTGGAGACAAACTACGACAGTACGGGGTTGGTGGTTATTTTTTTTTGGTATAAAGCTACAAGACCACTGAGGTCTCCTGACTGAGATTGGATAAAAATAAAAGGTTTCAAAACAAATCCTCACTTAGCTGAGTGTGTCGCTGAAACCCCTGCTTCAGTCTTGTTCTCCATCCAGTAACTTTCAATGGCTTTTTGAGTTGCAGTGGTTTGGACCATGCTGAGTGCTCAGAGGAAAGTCAGACTTTTTCTCCTATCTGTGGCCTTGATATCTTCCTGTTCCTTCCTATGCTGCAGGCTATCTGCACTCTGCGTTTAGCATTCTTTTTCCTGTTTCAGCTGCAGTCTGCAACCTTCCAGAAGTTGGACAGTCTGTGCAGCTCTCAGAGAAGGAGTGATTCCTGGACCTTTCACCCTTCCCCAGAGGTATCCAGCTGCCCCAGTTTGCAGTACCTGGTGCAATGCAAACAGGCATTTTTACCTCTGCCAGCTGCACCCCTCCAGCAAAATGTAATATTCAGTAATGAACAGTATATTGTGAAAAAATGAAGCAGATAGTTCTACCAACATCAGATGATTTTAGGAGCTAGGGTGGTTTTTTAGTTTATAGTAAGTAACACCTTTCATCAAAAGCAATGTATTTTAATTCTTATCAGAAGTCAAAAGCTCACTGAGTGTAAGACTTCTTTGCTGTTCTCAAAAAATCCATGAGCAAAAAGATTTTCTTCCATACGCTGCTCCCAAAAAGCAATGTTCCAAGGCCTCCAAGTTCATTTAATATCTGCCCAAGTCTCTTTTCAAAGACTCTGTCTTAGCCTATTTTGAATTAAGGTTTGAAATAAATTTAGGCAAATAGAGGAGAAAGTTCTCCAATTATAACAGTCAAAAAAAGTCCCAATCCCTTCCTCTGCACTGTGTGGGCTGTGGTAGAAGTGTCTCACCAGATTATTGTTAATAAAGCTGGACACTGACAGCCTGCCCACTGTTCTCCTGCTTTAAAATGTATATTCAGGCTGGTTTCTGGAGCTCTGTGGGAGGGAAAAGTGCTGTATGACAGACATACATGGCCTTTTCAGTACTAGAGAAGATAAGGAGCATCGGAAAAATCATTTAACATCAAACTTCACTGTTATTATGTCTGCTGTACAATTTGTGACGTTGTAAATCATGAAATGGAAAGAAAAAAGGATGACAACTCAATGAGAGATTGCATAGACCCAGTCTGGCCTTTCTTTTATTCTTTGGAGACAATTCTCTGCTACATTCTGGTTAGTCCTGTTAAAGATAACTTTTAATAACTTTTTTTTTGGCAGCGTCAGCACTGTCAGTTCAAAAAACTAATCTATACAAGTAACTCAAGATGCTCCGTATTTGAGTGCTCTGCTGTCTTAGAAACCCAGAAAGACTTTTCCCTCTCTGTCACTTAACCTGATCTTACGGAGAACACCACTGATCTTACTGGAATGGCTCCAGTAAAAGGCAATAGCACTGTCTTTGTACAGACTGGCTTTGGTCAGGACTGTTGCCTGTTTAAAAATAGAGGTGCCAACCATGCTGAGCTCTGTTGCCTTGCAGGTGATAGAAGGGGCATACCAAGCAGATAATTAGCACAGCTGGATTTTGTACTTGCTAGAAACAAAATATAATCAGTAAAGCTGGCTCATGCAGCACCACAGACCTGCTTTTTTCTTGTTCTGAGCTCAGGTACCTACAGGGAGTATGCAAGCAGATTTATATTGCATGACAGTACTGGATTCAGTGCTCAGCCAGCAGTTTTGAGGCAAGAAGGCCAAGGTAGTTGTTTTCCTGAGAAAAACTGAGATTGAGTATGTTATGTGCGTACACATGCACATGAGGGAGAGTGCATGCGCAGTAACTGCATACTTTGGTTAGCCCTCTCCTAATAGGAAGAATAAGGCATGCTCTAGTTCCACTTGTCACATTTGCCATATTTCATTCCCTAGTATCTTATGGAATTTCTCTGTTCGGCATGACACTTTACTCTGGTAGTGTAAGTGACTCAATAAATAAGAGGATTAGATGTTTTGCTTGTTCTGTGATTTTTGTGAAGTTCTTGAAGAGATGCATAAGTTATGGGTTGCTGAGATATGGCTTGAAGGATGTGATGATGTGGTTTGCATCTGATGAGAACTGTAGGAGTGGACGTAGGTAACTCCAGGTAAAAGCATTCCTGGCTTTGAGGTCACCTGAAAGGTCCTGGCAATTAGGCTAATCCTGTGACATCTCCTAGAGCTGAGTCCAAGAATTGGTATTGATGGCACTGCAGGGAGTAGCTGTTAATCTGTTTCTAAGGCTGAGCTAGCATGGAAGTTGCATAGGGAAGAGCTGGATAAATTAGAGGCAGTTAATTCAGGGTCCTCAGGCTGCAGAGCTCTGAAAAGGTAAGGAGACTATGGGTCTTAGGGTGAGAAGTAATGAAACTTTCCCCAGGACAACAGTAGCCTTATGTCTTGTCTTAGAGGAGAACTCATTTTGGCAGGGTTTACTTATGAACAATAGCTATTCAGCTCAACTTTTGGATAATATAAATTTTGAAAAGCTAACCATCTGCGCTACACATCCCTAAGACTTTTAAAAGGTGCAAAAAGAAATAAACTAAGTCTTGGTATATCTCTACAACATTGTGTTCGCTTATCCAAAGGTGCACATTAAAAATAGAATTATAGAATGATAATAGAAACATTTAACAGCTTTTCTCTATGATAGTGTTGGTTTGGATTTTGGTGGTGTGTTTTTTTTTTTTTTTTTTTTTACCAGTGTTACTTTAATTGATTAGATTGGAATTGTGAATTTCAAAAGAAGTAAAATACTTGCCTTTTTTAAAATGGCTGTTGAAATTGATTGACCAGCAACTGGTCAGTCTAAATTTAAACTAAATTTAAAAATTTTTATTCATTATTAATAGGTATTGATCTTTATTCATTATTAATAGGTATTGTTAAATACTTCCGCTCAGTAGTAACTTCTATTTGGTACTAAACGCCAGCATCTCTTTTTCTTGCGTATTTCAATGAGTGATCTGCACTGATGAAATACAGAGGTTTTGAAGTGCAGTGGCAGCAGCTAGAGATCTTCTGAATGTGAGGTTATCTTGCAGAAGAGAAAACGGTGACAGCTTATGCACGTTTGTGGCACTGAGGGAAACTGCAAACTGAAGCCAGTTTGTTTCCTGTCATGTCACCTGATATAGCAGAATTATAGTTAGTTAATACTTCTGTCACAAAAAAAGCACAGTAGTCATTTCGTCTGAGTGATACCGGTTTGGTTACATTGAACAATGACGTTTTGTAGATGCTATGAAGCAAACCAAGGTGGGAAACATTTGCTATCCATTTTTTATTTTTGAAGTGACATAAATACAGACCTGATACAATTTGTGAACTGTGCTATAAAAATAGGAGAATAAATGTCAGCCTTCTAATGTTGCGTTTTGATTTGTGAAGTTTGGAATATTAATGTTTCTAGGTTCATTTAAGGTACCTTTTTGTGAATTCCTACCCATGTTGCCAACCCCTCCATGCAGTATTTCTACTTAAAGCTGTTTTCCAAATGTTTCTAACCCATTTAATGTTACATAGTACCCGAATTGTTAACAGAGAATTTCTTGTCTGAAAAAGGTACTATTTGTTATGTGTAACTTGATACAGTTAACAGTTTATCTTTTTTTACTTCAGATAAAGGCACAATATACAAAGATTAAATAACTAAGCATTAAAGCTGAGACTAAAATAAAGGTAGAGATTTACTTGTCCTAGAATGGAGCATTATAAACTAGAATATCAGAATGAAAGTAGAAAGTAATGTGACAGAAATAATATGCAGATAATAAATCTAAGGCCATGCAACTAAACTAACTAAATTAGGGTATTTAATATCCTATCTTGGCATAATTCCAATGCCTGCTCTGTTACGTATTTTGATGCAAATTGTTCGTGTATGTTCACTTTAAGTCTGTTCCCCACTGTCTTGGAATATTCTCTTTCTCTTCCATTTAACTAAAGTTACATGTAAACACTAAAAAAGAAAATCAGGAAGACAGCTGTAATGATATTTCTGGTGATTTAATAGACAGCACAGCTATCAAATACTGATGCCCAAGGCTAGAATTTGCAACTAAATCTGCTAATTAGGTTAAGTGCTAAAATACCAGTAGGTGCCTATCTGCATCTTTAGGCACCTAAGTACCTTAAAAATATAGCCCCTTAGTCTCTCTTTCATTTGTAGAATGGCAATTATAATAATTCTTCACTTTTTAATTATACTATAAAGACAAAGATTGTGCAGAACCTAAGTATCACTATAAAAGGGGCCAGCAAACAAGAGCATCCTTCTAGATCTCAATCTCTTTTCCTCTTGCCTAAGGCAGCCTCTCTTGCTGTCATCGTGGTCTTTGTCCTAACAACTCCATAACTGCCAAAGAACCACTTTATCTTTTATAAAGCTTAATCTATATAGCAAGAAGTGTTGAGATTCAGAAAAGGCTTGTGGAAGGAATGCACTGTATTCTGCATTGTGTGTTCTTAAATGTTTGATATTTCTTACTGGCTCATAAACCACCATTTTATATGAGTTGAGAGGTGGAAAAATTGCGAATCTAGTAATTACTCTTAAATCAGCTGCTGACAGCAGTAGTTTTGTACTGTGCTGATTGTTTAAGCATGATTTTGTATGGACACTGATTGGGATTTCATTGTGGTCTTACTAATTCCGTGATACCAACTATTGCTAGCACTGTGGTTTTCCTACCTGTCAAATTACCTTTTCACTGTCAAGAGTTACAGGTTATGTACATTTAATGGGTTTTTGCATGGGAAAAGCTGTAAGAAGTATCTGGTTTACATTCGAATCTTTCTGGAATGGCAGATCTTTTCTACAGCAACTCATGAGCTTGAATGAGAGAAGTATGGTTTAAGGCTAAACTAAATGGATAACTTCACATAAATCAGTAAAAAGCAAAAAAGGAGAGTATTCTAAAAAGACGTCCTGAAGGATTTATAAATATTTCTCTGTCTGTGGCTCATCTGGGAGGATTGGCTTTATAAAAGAAATAGACTGCAAATTATTATAATGACTTTATGAAGTGAGGGATTTATTTTAAGGATAAATTAAACCAGTACTGGTTTAGTTAGTGTATCCTTGTTACACTATTGTAGGTCTGGAATGATCAATCCAGAAGAACTGTTTGGAAGATAATATTTCCCTCAGGTTAACTCCAGCATAAGTAATCTGTATTTGGAAACAGAACGTGGGCAGTTGTTTTCACTATAGGAAATACATTTTTATTTTTCCTCTCTAGTCACAGGGCCTTTTCTCAAAGAAAGACATTATTGTGATGGTGCTAAGCTTCCTACATCTAATCAAACCATTTGAAGATGTTCGTCAGGTCACTGGCCATTGTATATACAGAAGGAGCTAGTGCAGATTCAGATAGCTTTGTGGAAGAACTAGTAATTATTTTAACTACAGCAGCTACATTATAAGTTACAATAAAGAGTTAGTGCACATTCCCTTATAGATATACAGGCCCACATCTGCTTTTTAGGACATACTGTACACGAATAGTTTGGTTATTAATGGGAATAAAAAATCATATTCAGGATTTTTAAAAGCTCATTTTAAACTTCAAGGTAGGAGTTAATATTTTAAAACATTTGCTAGCAGCAGCTCTATAGTTGAAGAAATACAAAATTTTTAGTTTTGAAAATGAAACTTTTAAATAGAAAAAGAACATTATGTGAAAAGGTCACTAAGACGACTATACACCTAGATAGAAAAAAAAATAAAATTCCCAAAGGTTTGCAGATTTGAGAACTATTTGCATTTGGCATCTTCAGTGTGCATGATGAACATGAAAAGTAGGATGGATTCCTGCATGACAAGCTCTACCTTTGAAATATGAGATGGCAAATAATTTCATTAAACCAATTAGTTCGTATGACCTGGGAAATAAATTTAAAAGTGCCTGCAAAAAAAGGAGAGCTTTGATAGATGGGGAGGGAAACTAAGTAGAACTTTAAGGGAAACAATGAGTTTTGTCTGAATGCTGAAACAGGAGACAGCCATAGAGAGTTGGGAATTAGGTGGAAATCAGAAAAGCAGCCTTTTTTTTTTTTATAAGGATTTTGAAGACATATTCTAATATTGTTCTGTAGATCATTTAATGCATCTGATATGTGATACTCTTGTTATAGTAGTTACTTTGTCAGGTAAGTTACCTAGAAACAGAAAATAAACATTCATTTTGCAAACGTAAAAATTAATTGGAAGTGCAGAGAAGCTCCCAAGTGAAGATATATAGGAGTGAAAGAGATTAGTTATATGAAGGAGGACATAATAGGAAATACAGAAATGAATGTGGTGTACAGAAGACGGACTGGGCGGTGTTTCCCCCTGTCTTCAGTATAAGAATTTAGCAACATTTGTAACACAATAAGTTATTATGAGCAAAATTTATTTTTTTTTAAAAAAGGACACTTTTTAAAAGATCCTTTTAAATATGGTCTGCAGTTAAACTGAAGATATTTTATGAATTTGGGTGTGCAGAGAATATTATTGAAACAGAATGAAGTTATGAAAACGTTGATAGTGAGTGGTTCACTGATGTGCAAAGCCATGCCTCTCTTTCCTTCAGCTGAGTATGTGTCTTACAGTGCTTAAATGTCTAGTTACTTAAGAAGACAAAGCGAACTATATGGGATGCATGCAGTATAAAAGCTCCCTACTGCTGGTCTAAATCAGATTTAAAATCTCAAAGAAAAAAATCTACTAACGGTAATAGGTTGTACCCTGTTTGGATATTGCTTTTTGCTCTAAGATACGGTGTGACCAGTGCTGGAGATGGCATTGGAAGGAGGAGGCAGTGCTACCCTGGGGTAGGTGCCACAGTGCTGGGGCCAGGGACAGCTTCCTCCTTGGGGCTGCAAAGTGTCAGGTTGTGGCCAGGTGGAAGGAAGGGGTGACCCGGCAGTGAGAGGTGTCTGCACCAGCCTGGGATGGTGGAAAGCAGTGGTTCACATCTGCTGCTCCGTTTGCAGCCCGTCCCTTGCAGAAACAGCAGCTGCAGCTGAACGGAAGCCAGTTCCTACAGGGCAGGGGGAACCTTGTCAATACATTTGTCTAATTGTGCAGTCCATTTACTCGGGCTGTGAGCTTCTTCCCAGGATTGGATTCTGAGAGAAGTTTCGCCCTTTTGTTTTCACGTTCAGTGTTTCACAGTCAATTCAGCTTTGACTACTTCAAGGCCTCTAAAAAAAAAATAAAATCACTTGAGTCTAACAATGGCCCTGGCAGAAACCTCTCACAGCCCACTCTTTCCTTTCTGGTTCATGCAGTGCGAGGCTGACCTATTACACCCCACATCTAAGTCTGGATTTGAGTTGATTTTATGTTCTTGCTGAACAGAGGGGAACAGGGCTTAAAATAATACTAAAAAAATAATCCAAGAAAGGCATATCAGAATCAAGACCAGAGTCAGCCCTCATATGAATGACTACAACTCCATCAATTTCAGTAAGTGCCTCTCCTGGGTTGATCCCCTCTTCTTTGATATGATGCGAGGCATAGTTGCTATAATCTCTCTGTTTCTCCCCAGAGAGGATTTTCCCATACATATACACGTGTGCATACATAAATAAAATTATGATTGATATCTTAAATATTGAGTGACAGTGTATAGCCACCCAGTTCAAGATGTAACTACTTACAGCAGTGATTAAAAATCAGTGTTTATAAAGAGTATTACCTGACTGTAACAAAATTGTTTGTGGAGATTTACAGTGTGATGTCTGGTGGGTGACAGATCAGTGCAGGGTTGATACACTGTTTTGAAATATGTGTCTCTGTGCGAATATCCTTAAAGAGAATAAAGGAATTTCCTTTGCAGGTGAAAGGAAAAAAGAGAAAGAAAGGAAAAAAAGAAAAAGACTGTAGCTTCAGAGTAGCTGAATGAATTCATTCCTACTGAATTCAGAGTAGGAAGAGTTTAAAACCTGTCAGTAGCGTTCATGTTCAGAGATTTAACAAGTAATACATAAAATAATGTTCATTGAGCTAGAGAACGGCAATATCTGGTAAAGAAAGTTGAGCTTGAACCTTTAGAGCCATCACTGCCTTGTTTCTTCTTTTCAAAGCATGTTTCTTAACACCATGACAAAGATATTCAAGCAACATCCATTCTCCCACCCCTTCCCCCTTCTCTGAGGAGAATGCTTGCAAAGTCTTCAAAAAAAATAAAAGAAACCAAAGAATTGCCAACCTTTTTTTTTTTTTTTTTTTTTCCCCCAAGTCTGCTTTATAAATTTTTAGGCTTTTTTAAATTCTTGGGCTGCTCATTATTAGAGGTTTTGATCCCCCACTTGTATGAAGGTCTGCTAACTTGGCTGTGTTCTGTACTGGCACAGAAATCAGCTCCAATGTTACGGTTTGAGAGAACCCATAATAATCTATTGCCAATTAGACAATTATTTTCTCACCTGATGACCCCTCCCCACCCGGAAAGGGGAATCGGGGAACACAAAGAAACACAAGGGTTGAAATATAAATAGATTTAATAGACTAAGACTAAATAATTAACAATACTGATATAAGACACACAGGAATTACACTCAGCCCATGGTATCAGTAGAAGCTGTGCGCTCCCAGCAGGGACAGCAAATGGCGGACACTGCCAGCGTAATGGCTTCAGGGGGAAGGGAAGGCCTCAGGGCTCCGGCACCGGGGCAGGGAGTTGTCTGGACCCGCCGCCACCAAGGGAGAGAGAGCTACGCAGCAAACTTTGCTAATTGATATTGAATGTGACGTTCAAGGTGTGAAATAATCCTGTTGGGTCAAATGCCCAGGCCTTGCTCCTCCTTGTCCCTGCGCCTGGCAAGGCCCGAAAACACTAACCTTGAATCCCACAGAGTTGGCATTCGTAACCTTGAATTCATAACCTTGAATGCCACAGCTGGCTACAGAGTCAATATTTTCACAAATTCAGACACTAGAGTCTTCTAGAAGTGCAATTTTCCCCAGCATTAGAAGAAAAGTTAGTCCTGTGTCTCTCAACCCAGGACACCCGAGAAGTGAGTCCTAAACCTTGGTAATTTATAACCGCAGAAATATCTTTCTGCTGCTTGCAGAAGCAGCGCTGCGTTAAATCCTGCACCATCCTGTCGAGCCTTGCATTAATAGCTGATTGACTATGTTTTAGGAAACCACGGAAATGCTGTTTGCAGTCATAGCATCATTAACAATATCAAATCATAAGAAGTCTAGTGTTCACTATAAAAGAATTGAAAGTTGAAGTGGTTCAGAAAGTTTGGTAAAGAGGGAACTAAAGCATTCAGATGTCGCAAATCATTCAAATCTTTCAAACTTATTTTCAGGAGAAATATGGGAGGTGTTTTCCAGCTTTGTCACATTTACACACCTGCATTTAAATATGAATGTTACTTCATTTTTCAGATATATTTCATGTAAATGTTAGCTTTTATGACAAATAAAATAACCTCATATAAGAAGTGCTATGTTACAAGGATCTGTGACTTAAATGTTTAGGATTTTATAGAGCTGTATTAAACTAGAGTTGCTTGTTTCAGAAGAGTTTTGCAAAGTTCTTCAGAAAATAATATTAAAGAAGGAGTTGAGGGGAGAGACATTCCAGCTGTCCCTCAGTTTGTGTATTATTAACACATACCAGAGGTCTCTTTTGTAAGGTTAACCTTTTATAGGTTATGAATTGTGACCAAATGAATTATAATACAAAATTGGAACTTTTTAAGTTAGTGAAATATTAAGTGTTCTGTGTATTTTGTCTGTGTATCACTTGTAGATTGTTACGATGCTCAAAATAGTTGGGATGTTTTTTTCTCCCTCACCTTGCCCCAAACCAAAATACATCTGGTGTTTGTTGGCTTTCTGCAAATGATGGCTGGACTTAGTGGCTTTGACCCTGTTTCATTGTGATTAACCTTGTTAAGATTTTATGGTTTTAGTATCTGTTTTACAACATTTTCATTACTGTGTATTTTATTAAGGTTCAAGTGGTTTGTATTTTTATGGTTGCATCTGGTCTGTATAAACCCTGCTCCAGTTTAAAAAGCTGCTTGTCTCAGTACTGGACATTAGGAAATTCTGAAGTACAGCAGGATATGTATATGTCAATTGTATGATGGTACCTAGAAAACTCTTTCTCCTGGACTGGCTCATAATAGTCTTACTACCTAAGTATGGAAAATGGTGTGTCTCTGTGCTCATGTCTTTGTGTTTGTTCATGCTTGCATGTGTGTGTTTCATATTTCCACAGTTAAATATTTTGCAATGTTTGTCTTGAAAAAAAGAATAGTTATTTTTGAAGGGTGGTTCAGAATGCCATTGTGATAAATTATTTAATCCAAATATGCTATTGGATTAATATATTTTTTTAGTTAGTGTTGAAGAAGTCCTATCTATATCAAAGTCAAGGATTCTTGAGTTCAGTTTCCCGTGAAGACGATATAATATTTTTCTCTCAACGGTCATGTAAGTTACAGATTTGCCTTGGTCTTCAGCTGGCTGTGTGTTGTATAAGCTTGTTACACATATACTGTTTGGTTTATGTTTAAACAGGGAAAAAAAAAAGATGCTCTCATTTTATTTTATTTTAGTCCCACAGATTATTGTATTTCTAAAAAGTGAAGTACAAGAACTACAAATATAAATTGAAATTATACTGTATTAAATAACTAGCCTCTGAGACTGTAAATGCACTGAAAAGAATGTTTCCCTAGTCCTCCTTATTTCAACAATCATATTCCTTTCAAGTGTTTGTTCTAGAGCTCTGAGAATTTGATGGCGATCCTTACCTTAACCAAGACCTGACTTGCTTTGTAGGTATCTGCTCTGGAAAGAGTTTGCTGAGGTACTGAAATACTTCCAGTGCACCAGGTTGACAGTTTGCAGAAGTGCACAAACATGGAACAAGATGTAACATTCAGCATTCTGTTTTTAAAGTCTTTTCTCTAATAACTGGTACCGTACCTGAGGATGCAATCCAGTTTTCGCTCTGAATTCTCATGTAGACTCCTCATGAACTGCTGTCTCTGAACTTTGCATTCTTTGGTTGCCTCTACCATGGCTCCTGTGTCTCAAAAATAGCCATTTTGCATTAGCTTTCCACAGAGCAGATTGTTCACATCTTGTTGCTGTTAAAGTACTCTTGAAAATGATAACTCAGTGTACCTCACCACTCCATGACAATTCTTAGTTTAATATTTCATCATTTTTTCCTTTTGCTCCTCCAGCACTGACCTCCTGTCCATACTTCTTTTCTCCTACAAGACAAATTTTGTTAATGACTTGAGAGTGTTCTAATATGCCCTATGTGTATAAAAACATATACATGGTCGTATATATTTTTGGGCACAAAGATGAGCGTGGAAAGTTTTCACAAACTGTGAGATGGGAGTAAGACACGTTTGCTGATAAAGAAAGGGGACAGGTACGGCTCTAGCGGTTTTTCATTTCCCCTTTATTTGGTTCTTCAGGAACCTTCAGGCACCTCAAGATTTGGAGGTGGTCTGTATCAGCAAAGACTCTATCAGCCTCACAGCTTGGGAAAGGTCCTGGCTTTTTATCCACTGTTCAGGCAGCAGAAACACTTGCACGCGGTCACACTGAGGTAGTTCAACATGTGCTAGGGAATGGAAACTGATGAAACAGCTGAATTGGAAGAAGTCACAGAATGTGTCTTTTGTTTTCGATACAGAGCTGTGCAGATGCACCATTTCTGTTAAGATCTAGCCGCTTATGAATCATTTTAGCTCTTTTGCATGAGGGTAAAACTTTGGTAACCAAAGCTTTTGTGGATCTTAGCTCGACAGGATTATTGCCTAATTACCCAGTGGCTCACTGTGGTCTGTGGAGTATGAGAGAACTCAGTTTCTCATGTGTGTAGCTAAATCAGTGACACTAGGAAAGGGCTAGTTTGATGCCTTGAAACTGTGAGATTATGGCTGTCCAGCTCTGGAGCCCTCAGGGTAAGAAGGACATGGACCTGTTGGAGCGGGTCCAGAGGAGGGCCATGAAGATGATCAGAGAGCTGGAGCACCTCTGCTATGAAGGCAGGCTGTGAGAGTTGGGGTTGGTCAGCCTGGAGAAGAAAAGGCTCTGGGGAGACCTCATAGCAGCCTTCCAATACCTAGAGAAGGGCCTACAGGAAAGATGGGGAGGGACTCTATCAGGGAGTGTAGGGAGAGGACAAGAGGCAATTGTTTTAAACTGAAAGTGGGTACATTTAGATTAGGTATCAGGAAGAAATTCTTTTACTGTGAGGGTGGTGGGACACTGGCCCAGGTTGCCCAGAGAAGCTGTGGCTGCCCCATCCCTGGAGCGGTTCAAGGCCAGGCTGGATGGGGCTTGGAGCAACCT
>JAOTQQ010000001.1:77950830-77992391 GCA_026546715.1 Gallinago undulata | reverse complement strand
GCTGGATGGGGCTTGGAGCAACCTGCTCTGGTGGGAGGTGTCCCTGCCCAGGGCAGGGGGTTGGAACTCCATGATCTCTAAGGTTCCTGCCAATCCAACCTGTTCTAGGATGATAACGATTCTATGATTATTTTCACAGTACAAAGCAACAGTTCATTTCTGTGCCCCTGTAGGTTGAAAAAAACAAGTTTGTCAGCACAGTTTGTTGCTACAGGACAGACCTGACAATGAGAAAAAAAAGCTAGGGCTAAATAAATATAATTTGTCTTGTTTCATTGTTGTCTCTGCACCTTATTGAAAACCAGTGTCCCCTATCACTTACGAGCAACGTAGAAGTGTAATCCAGTGGCTAGCCAGCATAACCTTTCAGTTTAAAATCACTTAATTTTTCTTTTTAGAAAGTGTTTCTGCTACTTTTAGAATACGAGTGGTATTTCAGTAGTTTTGCCTACGTAAAAATATTTTCCCTTTTTTTGCCTTGCTCGTGCCTTACCTACTGTATAAGCATGATATTTTATTATTTATTAGATTTTAATGAAATAGATTATTATTACTTTCTTAAAGTAGAATGTTAGTTAAAAACTAGTTAGCATAAAAATATTGCATGTTGCAGAACTTACTAAGCTCACTTCTGTTTTTGAGATTATATTATGTTGCATTTTATTTATTATACTTTTAGATCACAGGATAACATTTTACTGCTCTTGTGAATTTTATCAGAAAATGCACAAAAACCTCAAAGAGGAAGTGGTTGCATATAAACTTCAAGATACAGTATTGTTCTTTGACAAGAACAAATAAGAGATGCAGAAAGTTTTACTAGTGCTTGAAAATGTTGTTATGATCTCAATGAGATGGAAAAAGAAGTAATTTAAAAAAAGATACAAATACTGAATGCTGTATTCTTATGGACAGCATTTTAGAGGCACAGTTTTTCAGAGCCAAGGAAAGTCATATTCATCTCTAAATACAGGCTGTTGATGCTGAACATTTCTGACTTAGAAGCGTAACAGTACCTGGTTAGCTGGCCAAGAAACATGGAAAATAAGGCTCATATTGTAGCAGTGATTGAGTATCAAATGTAGAATAAATTTGTTGCCAGCAGATGGCAGCAGAATGGAAAAAAAAGGGCACATAATTATGAGATAGTGGACAAAAGAACGCAGATTTCTAACAGCTTAGTTTCACTAGCTGATTTTCACTATGCAAGGTAAGTTAAGGTTTAATTGGAAAGGGGAAATGTCCAAAGAATGCTGATTTTTTTTGATATATAACCTTGGACTGCAAAGAATTCTACTGTAGTTCTGTAAACACTGATTTCTGGTGGAAGTTTTAAGAAAAGGTTGTATCTGAATATAGTTACACTAGTGTTTGGCTATAAAACTTCTGACGTTTCACTAGTCATATAATGTGAAGAATTAATAATTCTGATGTCCTGTTGAAAAAACTCATTATAGGAGAGGAAAGTGGAGAAGTATTAATTTTAATTGGAGCTGTCAACTTATGTCCAGTTTAGAAAAGAAATAAAGCCTTTAAGCTGGTTCTCTCTGCACATAGCTTAGATAATATTTGATCACCCAGTGTGAAGAATTGCAAATATCTTATGCTGTGAATACTTTCGGTGTTTCTTTTTCTTTGGTGATGTGTGTGTTTGGGGGTGTTTGTTGCCAGAAGTAAGGAGGAGTGGATGAGGTTTAATTTTCATCTTTATCTTAAAATCTGCTGTATTACCCTCTGCAGTTTGGGAAAATATGCAGCACTGTCGTTGTTCTGCATGCTTTAGGGTGTTCTCTCCTACAAACTTCTATTAAAGAAGACACAGGATTGAAACCATAAGTAGCTGCATTTCCATGATGTGTGTGTATACAGTTATTTAAACTGTATTTGTGACTTCCACTGTTGCCAGGCATGCCATTTCAAAGTTACAGCTAAAAAATTGTTTGTAAACAGGATTTGAGGCATAGACAAAAAATTACCAGGGATCCACCAAAGATGAAGAAGGTAAGAGGGAATGTTACCATTTCTTTATTCTTTTTGAATTTGTCCTTTTTTGAATTTGATGTGGGTTTCTTTAGAAAGATGATGTATGCATTTCAAATTAAAAGAACTCTACCAAAGGTAAACTGAAGACTCAGGAATTGTTTTAAACCGCAAAGTCTGCATTGTATAGCCTTCTGTTAGTTAGCTGGAGATTTTTCTGTAGTGCTTTGTGCAAAGAAAGCAGAGTAGGAAAGCAGACTTATCTGTCTATTTGTATATCCATGTATATCTATAGAGGCGTGCAAGTTGTTTATGGATATCTTGATTAATATGGCACAAGCTTGTGCCCTGTTGAATTTTTGCTTACTGAGAGCTCAGTTTTACAAGGTTTTGGAAGCTTATCATATGTATTTGTGGGGTAAATAGCTTGAGACAGATACCAAAATCCCTCTGTTTTACTTAACACATGTTCATCTTTTGCATGTATTATACTAACACTTGCATTGATCATACCACTATTATTCTAAAGATTTTTAAATGCAAGATTTTCTTTTTGACAGGTTAATTCATATAGAGCATATCTTTTCACAAATTCATTCAGTTCTAAAGGCAATGAAGTTGCTTGATTTTAATTGACCTCAGAGTCATTTTAAACAAGTTATTATCCTGTGCCTCAGACAGATTCTATTGTTTAAAGCACTTTTAAAAAGGAATATCATTAGGTAATTAAAAGCATTACTTGCAGTTGGGTGGCTGTCTTATTGATGTGGTAAAACAGTAAGGGCCTTGCCATAATTCAGTGAGCAGGGCCCAGAGAGCAGCACACTGCACTTTGCCAGCCACGCTGGACAGGAGCAGCACAAATCTGTGGTGGTTGCAGTTGAATGTGTTTGTAGTGGTAATTTGAAATACTGTCTATTAGTTTATCATCCATATGGAACTGGAACTCTTTAAAGCTAGAAGCAAAGAAACAAGTAGTGGAAGTTGAGAAATTCCATTGACCCAGTTAAATATGATTACAAGGTTAGAACTGAGGCCAGGATATTGGAGTTCTACATGTAACATGTCACTGCTCAGCCCCTTTTGAAAGGCATTACCTCATCTAGCATCCATTCAGGAAAAGAGTTCCAAATCCCACAGGAGCAGATCGAAGTTATCCAAGGTCATTCTATGAGCAGAATGTGGAAAATTCTTTTCATGTTTTGAGTTGCAAGGGAATGCTTAAAAATACATGTGATGCAGCATTTTATCTATTAATGTTAGTTTGGGTTGGGCCAAATATAATTTTCAAACTCGATTCTTTTGCATTGTCTGTCCCACGTGTTTCGTGTGTCAGGTGCAAGTGAGTCTGATCACAGTGTAAGGAGGAAGGAAAGCATAAATAAGCTAAGGTGCTTTGTAAAATAGTGGCTTTATGTGAACAAATGACATCAATTGGAACAAATTACATACTGCTGCCAGTGATGTAATCAAGAAAGTTTGAATTGCTTTTAATTCTTTCAGTCTGAATAAATTCCTTTTTGTTTGAGTTCTTCCCATAATCAGCTTTTATATTGCAAGCAGCAGGCTTGATGTCTGTTTATTCCTTCATTTTGAAAATTTTGAGATAGAAAAGGCAGGTAGAGATAAACCTCCACATTGCATAGAATTATTAGTAATTCAGAAATATTTGACGGTTTAGATGTTTTTAAAACATTGTTGCATTGGAGGAGTAGTCTTTTTTTAATGTGCATGTTTTTATGATGCCTGTAAATAGTCCCAGAGATAACAGGCTAAGTATACAATTCAAACATTCAACCCAGGAGGATTTTTTTTTTGTGGTGGTGTTTTTTTAAAATTCATATTCATTTTTCTGCATGTAGACATAAATATCAATGTAATAACATATTGTGTAAAAATACATATGAATCTACAAATACAGATTTTTTTAGGTGACAATGTGATTAAAGAAAATGGAATTTTAAAATGCTTGCTATAAATTAAATAGAAACTTTGATCTTTCTTGGGTATTTTTTAGATCTTGGAATAGTACTTATTGTCATTAACAAAATTTCATCGTTGTGAGATCAACATTTAGGAGAATCTCTGTTTCATTCAAGACTGTACTGAAAATTATGTTACATTCTGTTGTTTTATTTTGTAAGTTTATCCCTGTAAAATGCAACTACAGTCGAGGCATTGTATCAGTTCCTGGCACAACAGCTGTGTCTTTTGGACTGCGTTTGTCCAGTAAGGGCTTTGAATGTAAGAGTGTTGATTAACATTTGTAATTTCTTGATATACACAATAGAAAAGTATTACTGAATTGCATCCAGTTATTTAGATTGAAATTAAAAATAGTCTCATACAAAGACTGCTATTAACATTCCAAGGGCCTTTCTCTCACTTCCAGAGGATCAGATAATTTACATGTACCCATCTCAAGGACCGTCTTACCTCAGAAGGCGTGCCATTGAATCCACTAGGATATTTTGTGCAAATAATATGTGATTACATGTAAGTAAAGGCACCAGGATACAGCTAACAGAGTATTTACTACTTCAGAGTTAGTATGTATTTTGTAGAGTTCAAAAGTGAAGTGTCACAACTCTTCTGTTATTTAATCTTACTAAGTATGGGGTTTGTTTTTTTAAATTTAATCCTGGCATTTTTAAGGCTCAGTCTGCTATTTTATATTGATTATTTTTTGTGTGTATCATAGTTATAAGTGTAACTGCTTGCTGAAATATAAAAGGGTTGTGAAAAGTTTTAACTCTACTTCTCTTATCACATATGCATCTATTGAACATTTACAATAGCTTCATCTTTCCTTGAGTAAGCTAAAGTTACATTTTAATTATTTTTATCAAAATAGAATGAGAAAAAGCTGCTTATTTCTTTGTATTTATCTTAAAGGCAATCAATAAAGAAATACATAAACAATACAAAAATGCCTATAATTCTGCAGATGTTACAAAGAATATTTCTGAAATTACTCAGATATATAATAGTTTTCAGAATACTTTTTATTGGTAAGGCTTCTGGAGAAATTTATCTTAAACCTTTTTGTTTTTTTCAGACTAGAAAAGCCTTCCAGATTTCATTTTTCAATATTTAGACAACTAGACTAATGGAAAAAGACAGGACTGATTAATTAGACATATCATATAATGCCATTTAGATTTCCAATACAATACATTTTGTGGAACAAGAGATAAAGCGATTTGCTAGAAGGCAGAATATAGAAAAACTGTTACATTCTTATCAGAAAAGAGTCTCCCCATATACTCTAAAGGATTAAGCTGAGATTGAAAAGAGAGAGCATTATCTTTGAAAGAAAATCAGTCTGGGCGATGAATCCTGAAATTGAATCCCTGCTGGCAGATCCTTTTTCCTGAATGGATGCTTTTGCAGGACCCTAATTTCTCAATGTAATCGTGGCACTCAGGTGCTTAAGCTGTAGATGTCCCAAGGAGGGCAGACGCTGAGAAGAGCCTGCTTGATGTGCTGGCAGAGCTGAAGTTGTGCAGAGTTGTCTGTCAGTGAACACGTACATATACATAAGTAAAATCGGGCTCATAAAAGATGTATTTTACCCTTTCTGTCAATTGCAATTCAACACCCTAACATTTACTTTAAGGTTTCAGCTTGGTGAGATTCAAACAGCTGCCACTACAGAAGGGGGTTGGGAGAAAAGGAAAAAAACAATACTAAAATGTTTTATCCTCCCTCAGTGGAATATGGAATTTCCTGCATTGTTCTCTGTGTGTCCAGGGTCCGGGGTAGGAAAAACTCACATATGGTTCAGTAACACATTTTGGATAAATATTTGTGTCAGAGTTTTAAAGCCTCATTTTTTTTCTTCTATTTCATTGCTAGAAACAAGTAGGAACTTTGTATCACTGAAAAAACATAGCTCGGTTCCCTTTGGTTTCAAATCCCACTGTATTATATTTTTAAGTTACAAGTTTTTCAGCATACAACATCACATTGTGTGTCTCTCTGTAACTTGTTTTACGTGTTATTAATTTTGATCTTTTTCCCCTCTGAACTGTGTTTGATCAAATCAATTGTCTGAATTGCTCTGCTGTTGTCAGCAGAAACATCGGCATCTGGTATAACACATGTGGCTTGATCGACGAGATGGTAAATTCAAGTGAACTACAGGGCTTGTTGCTTTAAACATTGTAAGAATGGGCACGCTTAAAAAATGAGTTATGCCATTTTAACTGCCTGTATTTGGCTACTGGGTCTGTAAACTGACCTTTATCTAGTAGAAGTGGCGAGGCAGGGAACACACACCAATTTTATTGTATCAGTAACATGCTCTGGTGTGCTTTTCCAGGTGGTGAGTGTAATAATTCCCACCTTCTGCATGGATGTGAACATGTCACTCAAATAAAAAGCCTACCAGGATTGGTTGTTTCTATTGTTCTGGTATTCTGCACCACTTCTGCTTTGTTTTGACTTTCTCCTTCTAAGGAGGGGTAGGGGAAACAGTACATAAAGAAAGTTGTTTATAGTTATTTGGTAACTTCTTGCTGCCTAAATCTCAGTGATTTAGGCAATTGCTAGTTACTGTTAGCTATTAAAAAACAAAAGGATTTAAAACTATACGGACAAGACAATTTTGCAGAAAGCAGCTGAGCATTCTTGAATTGAATTTAGACCATGTTGCTATCCTGAGCTCTATGTTTTGGAACAAAACAAGACCAGATTAAAAAAAACTGGCTATTTCTGCCCCTTATTGGTCCCTGAAGAGTGTTTTCCTTTTTCCTCAAGTGTCTTCCACATCTCAAGTAATATTTATCTCCTATATGCCTTTTCCTTCTACTTTGTGTCAGACCAGCTCAGATACTTTGGCAATATTTTCCAAAGCTACTAGCCAGTCAGTCATTGTGTGCGTGAATTTTCATTAATATATAGTATTTGGGACTCAGTGTTGCCTAATTCTTAGGTAGGATTTGTCTCCTCTCCATCAGTCTCCCAAGAGGTGCTACAGAAGGGCGCCTTGTTCCTAAGTAGTAGACACACACAGATGTAATTGGCACTTCTATACAACTAAGAAACTCCTATGAAACTACTGTGATGTGTCAAATTAGTTTGTCACATAAAGTGACCATGTAGCTTTAGAGCAGTTAAATCAAGGGGGTTTTTGTATGTAGGTGGGTGGTTGGTTTTATATCCCTGCACAGAAAGACATTTAGGTATAAAAGAATTTTCTTTGACTCTGGCAGGTTTGTGTTCTTCCTAAAGCTCGAGTTGGTTGTTCGTATTTGTTACTGTAGTAAGGTTGTCTCTTTATTTCTAGTCCTTTTCAATTTCCACATCTGACGGGCAGCAAGGCCTGGTCAGCAAAGGAGATGACCTGGTTCTGTCCCTGGCGTTGTTGCTACCTTGTTGGGGAAACATCAAGTCACTTCTCTCTCTTCCTTTTCCCCTTTCTTGTAATAGCCATAATGATAATGACTTCCTATACTAAGTCTATGAACGAAATACCTGTATATAAATATTTCCATATTAAAGAATTTGTAGTCTTTGAAAACACAATATTTCAAACACAAGAAGTAGAAACACTGAAGAACCACTTTTGTAAATCCTTGTTTATGGACATGTATCTGGTCACCTGGTACCCTGCTTCATTCACCTACCAAGTAAGACTGCCTACTAAATATGATTTTGGGTGCTGTGCCCCAGTTTCAGGCATAGAAATTTTTTGCCTGGAGCTTTTCAGTCTACAGATGTTTACGCTGCACTTCTGCCTCAGTGTCTCTAATCTGGATGTAATCAGTGATCTCATTCGCACTTGAAGTCTCCAGAGAAGGGATGAACTGTACATCGTGTCCTCATCCATCTGTGTCCTCAATGATGTAATCAAATTATTGGTCGAGTGCAGTCCAGTTCCACTGATTGACTTGCATGGCATCAGTACCAGTGCTAAATACGCTCCATTGCCACTGCTGCATAGGCGTGCCCCTATGGAAATGTTCTGCAATGTGTTCTGCGTTTTGCCAAGGGACCTGTGGATTGCACTTATGTGAGCTGTCGAGCTTATAGATGTAGCTTCTGTTTTCCTTTACTTTCTAGAGTTTATGGTTCTGTTTCCTCGGTCGTCTAATCTCTCTGAATGTTACCGGCAATAGGGGTTTTGATGTGTTGGAGTGTAGCTCTTAGTGAGTTGTGTCTTGAATAACTAGTAGCTTCAATAACTAGTGACTTGAATAACTAGTAAATGCAAAGTTTCTGAAAGGCAAATCTGTTTTGCAAAACCAGTCTTTAAAGTGGCTGAATGAATAGTCAGTATTGACATCAAAAGACTTATACATTTTTTGACACAGAACTCCGCAATATAAACAGTACACCTGCTGCTTCACAGTCTAGACATATTAGGGTAATTTTTCACAACCATTCACTTGTACCATGTGGGAGCATTAAATGCTATAGAAGGCTCATAACAGTGCTACGTAGTACAATGTACTGTTTTTACAGAGTTAAGGAATGGGTGATTATTTGAGCAGACAGCTGCTCAGAATGCACCTGTGCCCTGTTTGCTCTATTCAGGGTTTACCATAAGAGCATAGGTATTTCAAGGTAAAGTATCTGGTCTTGTTATGAGACAGCTAATAGATATCAAGACCAAGAGATGGTCCCTAGTCATACCATCTTCTGTTCTTCCCTATTCAGATAATGATTTATGATCCGGAACTTGCTGTTCTAGAAACACTTTTAAACTCAGGAGCAGATGTATTATAGTCACCGCAGACAGCATGGCCAGGAATGAAGGGATGGGATAAGCATGCTGCAAGCATCCCTTTTCTCTTTACTTTCTTTGCTCACCTCAAGAAATTATTATTTTGGTCTGGTGCAAAGCAAATGGGAAATACTGAAATAGTTTGAGTATACTGAAAAATGCTGGACTACAGTGATAGACTGTTAGTGAAACGTTACCTATTGAGTATGTATTTCAATGAAATGTCAGCATGAAAGGACACTGAAAGAACACCAAGGATGGGATCAGTGTTCTGTATCTCTTTTGATCTTGGTAGAACTCAAAAAGGGGGGTGTAGTCTGTCAGAATTAACAGGTAAAAGCATAACTTCTAACTTCATGCTTACGTTGCTTAAGTGGCTTATGCCTGTGGACATGACTCCTAAACATAAATCTGAAATCTTGCCAAAACTTGGGAGGTGCCTCAGTGCAATATTCAGTCAGCTCTTTCATGTTTTAATAGCAACATTGCAAAATCTGCTCAGGTTTCTCATGGATTCATCAAGGTGGCAAAGATCAGCCAGGTGTGGGACCCTACAAAGTTGTGTTACATTCTGTACTTTCGTAAGGCAGGCACAGTAAAATTCTCAGCTGTGTTAACTGTTTCAAGGTAGCAGTAGTTTAAAGACCCTTATCCTAGTCTCTTATCATGCTCTCAGGGCCTCAGTGTAGTCACATATATGGAGATAGTTTTCAGTTCACTTGATCAACTCACGTTAGCATAGATCTATAGTGTTCCAATGAAAAAGAAAGTACTAAACTGGCAAGCTGTCATCTCTGGTCAAAAGAAACAGGTAATACAGGGGAAGTTTCCATGCAAATAATGCACTAAATTACCCACTTTACAGAGAACAAGATACTGAGATCGGTATCTCCCACTAGAGAAAACTGTTTTTTAAGACCTACAGAGGAGAATATTTAATTAACTAATTTAAAAGTACCTCTAAAAATATTAAACAGCTGGAGTTTCTGTGTTAGGAGGGGGGGTAGTTTGTGAAAGTTTCCCTTCACAAAGAAAAAGGTATCCACTACAGTCTCCTTATGGAACAACAACAGAAGTTAGAGCTGGATCAGACATTAAGTGAAAGGAAAACCAAGGGCAAGAATAGTCATTTTGAGACAGGGATTTTCCCATGATAGACTGCACCTCTGTTTTATGTCATAGTCCTGGTGCAGAAAGATATGATGATATGTCAAGATTTTATCACCAGCGGTTTGAAATAACCTGTATGACTACCTGTGATTTAATCACTTGTGGGTAATATGTGGAAAGTCTGTTCTTACGCCAGGAAAACTTGTGTGGTACCACACAATGTCTTTTCTGCCTAATGCCTCTGTTCCAGAGAAGTAGTATTTAATGATGTACTGTGACTCAGCTGGATGACCTGAGATGGTGAGCCTGTGATTTTAATGCTGTTTTCCTCCAAATATGGCAAACTGTGAAAGTCTTGTTAAACCAAAACTTCCTAACTTATCCCCAGGAAAACAATGGCTTCCCAAGGACAGAAAAGATCTGTTAGAGATTTATTTTTCCGTCTTCTTTTCCCCGTCTTCTGTATGTACAGGCATGTGAGCACGTTAAAAGTGTAGTTAGGGAGAGGAAAGAATTGTCCTGTGGAGTATGTATTCTCATGGGTCACTTAGCACCAAATTCTAATGCAGATGAGGCATGCTGTCATTTAAATATGTATAGTTGGAGAAGATGAAGTAGGGTTTGAAGGTCAGGTAGAAAGTAGGATACACTGAGGCACCTAGGCTAGAACTTACATCATCACTGAAGAGGAGTAAGCACTATCAGGCAGTTACTCAGCTATTAGAAACTTGTCTCTTGGCTGCAGAGAGTTACAAGGAGCCCATTGGGAAGTGTGCTCTTAGTTCAGAGGCCTTCCTTAGGTGGGAAGGTTGTGGAGTCTGAGATCTGTTCTCTTCCAGTTAACACTTTGTAGAAGTGAACTGTCTTGTTCATGCTGGATTCTAATGCACTGGTTAACATGGTATTAAAAAGCATCCCTTTTTGTAGTATAGATGCGTTATTAAAAATACACCAGTTTGTTCTGCAGGCTCTCCCCCTCTCATATTAAGATCAATTGAATACAGGAAAGAAACTAACAAAAGTTTGTAATATGTCCTCAAGGAAACACGAATTAAGTTTTTTTTTCCTGTTTTAATTTTGTGCTGATAGAGACAGTATATGATAGTTTAACAGGCAAAATATCAGCAATTTTAAGACTATATTTGCTTTTAAATAAAGTAAGTTATTCCATTCCATATCTGTCTCGGACAGTAAACTGCTTTCTGCTCTATTAGCACGGATTAAATATAAACTAATGCCATTAAATTCATCAGAGTGGAGCGAAGGAGGAAAAATTAACTGTCATATTCCTTTTTTTCCTCCATCTTTCTAACTTACATGAATTTTAGTATCTTGTGAACATCTAAATATGTAATTGTCTACTCTGTACCACAGAATACTAGTGAAATATAATTCCACAGCTGTAAGTTTGAAAATCTGTGCCGCAGTTTTTGGTTTGATGACATTTTCTACTTTCTAGCAGGTTTACAGTGTGTTTGAGATACAGTGCTTACTTGTGCAGAGTCATAATGCAGGAAGCAAATCAGTCTTTTCCAACAGGCTTTTGTAACTTAGCTCAGCAAAGTTGAGCAGAAGTAGATTATTCAACAGAAAAAGTATTGCTTGATTGACACTGGCATTCCAGTAGTACAGTGTAGGGCTCTGAGAATGCCTTTCCAAAAATTTTGAAGTGGCTATGTGACTTTGCACAATATTCCTGTGCTTATTTCAAACTCAGGGCAAGGATATTGTATAAGGATATAGAACGTGCAATAGCAATAAAGAATTGCTTTTACAGTGCCTTTTTCTCTTTGCTCAGAAGATTCTTAGAATAATTTAGAAACCTCTCGTCTGTCTTTAGAAAGCTATAGTGTATCACTTGTACATACAATTAGATTGAAGTTCACAATTCCTTTCACCTGCTGCTGAAACTTACAGTGATGCGTGGGATTTCTTGGCAAAATCTGCATTAAAAGAGAATTAAAGTTGATAATAGATATCACTGACTCCAGGCCACAAAACATTACAGAGCTATTTTAAGTACCCCAATGAGCAGGATTTACAAAACTGAGGAATTTTAGAATTGCAATGAAACTCTTAAGAAACTGAGCAAAACAAAAAGTAGATAAAAGTCAGTGAGGTAACCTCCTCTGTCTCGTGTTGTTCCGTACACATTGTTCTGAATGCTGCACATGAGTTTCACGGTGGACGTATGTCAGAACCTTGATCCTCCTGCTTTCCATGACACATCCCTCAATATTCTTTCCTCTGTGGCATGGATTATTGTTCCACCTGTTGGCCATATCCTCTTCTCTTTGATTCTTCTTCAGTACTAGGCGATCATACATTTGATTAATTGATTTTCTCATTAAAGACCTCAGAATCAGAGTTATTTTTTCTTGATGACCATAATTTTTAGTTACTTTTTTCTCTTAAATGGATTTTTTTTTTCATTTTTTCTCCACTGCATTTTTTCATAGTAAGTGCCTCTTTCAGGAGGTTTTGGATTGTTCTCCGTTCTCAACAATGCTGAAGTTTGCCTTTGCTTAGAAGGAAATCCTTGAAATAATCAATCCCTGATTGATTATTCTTACATACATTGACTCCAGAATGTTGTCCATGTAAATTGACTTGGCCCGAGGTGGAGAGGGACACAGGGAAGGACAAGTGATTGTGCTTGTTTATGGTCAGTTCGCACCCCGTTTCTGTTGTGACTAGGGAACCTTCCTTTTAGAGAAATAATGGAATGGAAGGTGATGTCTTGGTCGGCTGGAAGTCCATAGCCTGTTGTAACAGCCGTTTCAGTAGCTGACAGTTTTAGAGAGAAGTGTCTAGGGAAGAACAGTTTGGTTAAATGAGAAAAAAAGACAGTTATTTTTAAAGAATAGTATCAAAACCCACAAAGCCTACACATACAATTTGACTAAAGCTTGTATATAAGATTTCAATGAGTTTTAACTTCACAATGAGTTTAATAAGCCTGGTTTCTTCTGCCAAGGCTCTTAGGAATAGAAGTGTTGGATTTCTTCAAGGACCAGTTTTACATTTACTTTAGTTTGTAGACAAATTAATTTACTTCTGAGACAGAAAAAATAAATGGCCTGGGGACGTGCGTATTACTTTCCTGTTCTAAGAGGGGAAATTTAATTTAGCCACAGTTGGTATTTTTAAATTCCTGCACTGTAAAAAAACCCCAGGTGCACCAGGGAAAGGAAGAAAACACAAAAGCTTTACAAGGAAATAAAATACCTAGAAACATTAACAGCCATACACGATCATCTTGACTCTTCCTGCCTTCTGCTCTGAGTGGACATTGAGTACACAACACATACCTTATTCCTGAGAGATGCTTATTTGTCCCCTTTTTTAAAAAAATCAATAGTGTGAATTCCACGGCCTTATGAGGTAACCAGTTTTAGTGCATGTCTTTCTTTATGCTTAGCAATCTTTTGTAAGACCTAACCAACCAAACATTCCCCTTCTGTAAATTAATCTCACGAGGTAGAACCCTGCCATGTCTTACCATGTGGATGTTGCAAAACTGGACAACTGCTGCCTTAATACCCATGTTCAAATGAATATGCAGTTGTGGTAATGTCTCTTCAATTTTTTCTTCTTAGAAAAAAGATGCCTGGTTCGCTGAGCTTCACTTCATAAGTCCTCTTTTGTCAAGTGCTTATCATTCTTTTAATCTTCTGGATTCTCTCACTTTTCTGAATCAGTCTGCCGTTGTATGCGTTACCAGGCACAGCATTTCAGCTGAACTTTGCCAGCCTGGTTGAAAGAACTATCCCACTTAGGTAAGGACAAAGTCAAGTTAACTTTGTGCTTTGAGAAACAGAACAGCAGCTCTCAATATGGTTACTTAATTGCATCCATGTTCTATGTGATGAATAACATTTCCCATGTACAGAGCAAAATTAGTAGACAAATGCCCTTCTTCCTCCCAATGCGGGGGTGGGGGAGAACGTATAAAGATGTTATATCTATAAAAACAGATGTGTTCGTTGTTTAAATGGTGCAAGCTAAACAAGGCACAATTAAGGTTAACTTGCTGCCATTTGAGTTCTTAAAACCACATATGAGAACAATGTCTTAGACAGAAGGAACCAATTTAAGTTCAATTGTTATTTGCTAAACTGTCTGACTTAATGGAAAATAATTTCATTGGTTGTTCTTTAAGGTGGTAGGTTTAAATAGATATCGTATCTTTTCTCTGCCATCTTGTTTCTGTTTTCAGTGCAGTTCTTTTAAAATACAAGTTCCTGTCTGTATAAATACTGAAACATTCTACTAAAATTGAGTGATTAAATCCCCTGAAAATGAGGCTCCGTACATGACTGCCTTTTCTAGAAGAATCCAGTTGCAAATCTTAATCCTTTGTTTTCTTCCTGTAAGTTATTTTTTTTAGTACTAAAGGTGATTGCAAAAAGTGAACTCTTTGTGACAATAGTATACTTCTAAAAGTTAAGACTAGAGTTTCTGAAGTTGTTTTTCCATTGGGGCAAAATTGACTGACAAGTATAACAAGCAATCTCTAAATTTCTATTGATCTGTAAATCTTGTACTTGAGGCATACTCTCTGATTTTAAAGAAGTTCATAAGAGCTGGATGTCTTGCTGACAATGCTCTTTATGTATGTTATTGTCCATTAATATTCATATGCCTCAAATGAGTTATATTGATCAGAGTTGCAGAAGAAATGGGACAGAAGTACTCCTCTAAGTAATCTTACTGGGTTTTGGCGCTTCATTCAGCCAAGAGTGGAAATTCTTTTTGTTACTATGTTATGCAGGACTCTTCTGGTGATGTGAATGTCTCTTTCCATTGCATTCCCTTGCCAAACTAAGCACTGAGAGAGATGTGGATGTGGAAGATTGTTCTACAAAGAAGGGTAGGAGTCTACACAATTCTGCAGGAGTGAAAAAAGACACAAGCTTCTAGAAAAAAAAAATGTTAATATTTTTATTTCCATATTTGACTCCTGGATTGCAAAGACCCTTAGATACCTGAGTTTTCAATTAATTTCCCAGGCAAAATTCTCATCTATTTTACACTGACTTTATACTGTATAATAAAGGCCAAATTGATAATATAGGTGTGTACTTGTATAGCCGGTGTCTAGATTCATATGATGAATACACATTTCTGTGTTTTCATTAGAAGTACCTGTATATTATGTTTTTTATTGTCATTTTAAAAGATGAGTTTGAAAACATAAACCAGGTAAAAATAACTTTTAAAAATGCAGTAGAATTTCTCCCATATCTGCTGACAACCATGAAACAGAAGAGTCTGAGAGTCATGAACTAGTCATTGAATTAGGTCCCTGAGAGTGGGGTTGAGTGTGGCTTTGCTGTCCCAAGGCAATGGTGCTGTGCAGTGTTTCATATGGCACTAGACTGCAGAGGAGACTCTTGTCCAAAATAAGCTTCAAATTTTGGCATTTGGATTGTCTGAATATCTGTGTGTAAGAAGGATTTTCTGAAAATCTTCTGCAGGAAGAGAAAAGAAAATAGGATCTATCAATAAAGAGCTTGTTGGCCAATGCATATACTCAGATATTCAACCAGCTTGAAATCTCTCTGAAGAATATGACAGAATAGGGACTTTTGCTGAGGTCTCATAATTCCTAAGCAAGTGTGCAAATCATCAGACTGTGAAAATGCAGGCTGATGAAAATGTGATGAAGTATGCAGACCGTAACATAAATAGAAAAGAATATCAGGCAGAACATGGAGCATTTTGAAGCCACATCTCCCATAGTGCAGCTGAGTGTCCTAGTGACTGAGCTATTTTCTGGTCTTGGGAGTTATTCTCTCTGGCTAGAAATTTTACCTGGTCATGAAAACCCGTCAGAGTGACTTGGTATTTCCAAACTAAGTAACGTCACCAGAAAACTCCCCGTCTGGTAGATTTCTGAATTATATGGATGCACAGACCCTAAACGCCTTCATAATAAAATCAATTGTATGCATTATAAGATACTATAATCTATTATTATATTAGGTCTTATCCTTAATGTCCATGTTCACGCTGAGTTCTCCTTAAGTCACTTCAACTTTAAATTAGAAATTACAAAACTTAGCAAGTGCACAGGCTTCAAGGTAAGGCCCACTATGTAGTCTGATTTTACATTTATATGAAATATTTTGCACATACTAGGACTCAGTTATTTCATTTAGTACAACCTCACATTTTCTTTGGATTTCGAAAGGGAAGCGGTGACAAAAGAGTGGGACTCTTGGAGCAACTTGGCAAGTCTGCTGGCTTGTCCACGGAGAGGAAGAGCAGGGAAAACGTCTTATTTCCTCAGTGGGTACAATCACCTGCCTTTTGTGATCAGGAATAGGGGGAGAGAAAGGCCTTTTGTGTGTAGGGAATTTCCCTACCTGCTTTCTTTTCTTGCATTCCGGAATCATGGTTTCTTGATTAAGAAATAGTCTCTGTCTTGCTCGCTTCCTCTCACTTTCTTTCTGTTCCTGTCTCCTTATCTGTCCAAAACTTTTCTGATTTTTCCCATCATGTAGTTTGAAATAACTTCTGTTACAGAAGTTGCATGATTTTATATGAAAACTTTTACTGTTATACTATAATAACGCATGTTGTGCAAGACATCCCCTTTGAAGGGAGGAAGCGTTTAGTAAAATCACTGATGAGATCTTTGATATAGAAAATGCAACAAAGTATTCTATAAGGTCACTTATCTCTTAATCAATCCTAACTGCATAATTGAAATCAGGGTTATGCTGCCAATGATGTGTCTTCCTGACTCTGACTATGCATGAACCTTGAAAGATTAGTTAAAATTAAGGTGGACTGGGCTTCATTCAAGATGGGGGAAAAAAGGTATTTTTCATCTCCACTTTCCTGTATATTGATGTAGTGCTGCATGGTGTCAGTGTATGTTCTGTGAACTCAAAAGATAGTCTTTGGAAGTAATCTCTCAATATGAGGAAAAGGGAATTAATAATACTACTAATTTATTGTGTAATTAATGTAAAATGACATCAGTCTTTCAGAGGCAGGGAAGATACTAGTTTAAAAACTTGATATTATAAAGGTTGGACCACCAACTTTAGATTTATGGAATGCTTTAGGAAAAGGTTTGAAATGAACAATGAGTCATTAGGTTAGCTTGCAGGGGAAACGAGCTTCATCTTGTTTCACCCTCTTCCTTCATTTTCTGAAAGGAAAACTAAGGAGTCGTTGAGTCACATTTTTAAACTAAGCAAGGGGTTGATATATTGTACAGCGTCACTGTACTGCCTGGAGGTCGCAATCACTCGTTCTGCCTCCTGCATAAATCAGCATGTTGGTTTTTGTGAACTGTTACCAGAAATAATTTGAAACATACTAAAAAGGATCAAGTAGAAGTGATCTAGCAAGTCCTTCTAATTGAATAAGATTATTTTCTGTTTCATGTTCCAGATTTGTTCTTGGAAGAGCTTTGGTGTTTCTAATGTATATATTGGAGAGAAAGAATCTAGATGTAGATAAAGACTTTGATCATCTCAGTAGAGTAAGGCAAAAGTTGTCCAAGTAATACAGGGAAAGGAATTGCAAAGTCACTGTTATTTATTATTCAGAGTACAAAAATTGCTTGACCTTTTGGGTGCTGTGAAAATGAGAAACTTTATCAGTCTCTTTTACAGCAGTGAGTCTCCAGGGAACACTATGGGTGTGAATGGACAGATTTTTTGGATAGTTTGAGAACACAGGTTTTGTGTAAAGTCAGGTAACATTTTGCATGGTTTTGTGTGGAGCCAGGCTTAAACATTTCATTTAATATGTATGAGGTTACCTAATTTCTTGGTTAACTGAACTGAACTAGAACAGGAACAACAATATTGACTTGAAGTCAGACTTTGAATGGATCATTCCAATTGGTGCTAACGAGAGGGATAGTACTTACCTAATCTTTCAGGGATAAGAGCCAGAGCTGAAACTGTCGTCTTCTTCCCTTCTGTCCAAGAAGACAATACGAAAAAGGAAATGGAAGTGAGAAATAGAAAATTGGAAATAGCCCTTCAGTAGCTTGCAGTGACTGGTTTTTCTTGTAGAACTGCCTGTGGGTGAAGAACAGAAGCTGTGCTCTTTAACTGATACTCACTTTGGCAGATGGGAATGGTTAAGGAGAAGGACAACAAGAAGAAAGAATTAGGGGGATTTATGACTGGAGAAATGGATGATAGTAGTGTGTAAAACGGCTGTCTCCATGTAACTTGTCACATTCATATCCTGAAAATCCTGGCACGTTTCCCCCTGGTTTAAAAAAGAGGTGTTATAAGTCTGAACGTGTATTGTCTGATTAAACACTCATCAGAGGTTTTGTCTGAACTAATTTACTTACATGGTCTCCCTCTCACTCCCCAAATAACAATTCCAGGTTTTCTGTAATTGAAGTCCTTAAAAACACTTCATGTGTAATTATTTTCTTTATAAAAAAGAAAATAATACATCAAATAAATACTTTACTAGAGTAATTTTATGTCAGCTTATCTCATGGGAAAACAAAAGCTGTTATTACTATAAGGTCATTGTGAAAGAGGTTATGAGTGTAGTAAATTAGACATCAGCATCACATGGTATATCTAATGCTACTTGGTAGACAGAGGGCCTTTTTATATGATGAGCAAAGGATGGGAGAAAACGAAGGCATTCAGTGATTCTGATGGCAAAATAGATCACCAGACCACTAAATAGCTGAACTGTCTAAGTCCTGAACAATTCCAGTAATTCAGTAAGTTTGTGAGTTTTTGCATTTGCTTTGTAGAAAGCAGAAGTCGGGAGAGGACAAACAGATTTTTTTGTCTGACTCAAGAGGAAGAAGTTGAGCTTCTGGCCAAGAATTTTTTGTTCAGCTTCCTGAAAATAGTTCGAGGTTTTTCTTTACTGGTAACTAATACCAAAAAGATCTGCTTACAACTTGGTAAATAATTATCCCAGCATTAGAAGAGAAACAGAACTATGTGTGCCTTTCTCCAGTGCCTATTACTTTTGATTTTTTATTTGGTTTGAAGTTTTGTTTTGGTGGACTTACCCCTTGAACTGTTACAGAAGAAGTAAGAGATAGCAGGAAGGTGAACAATATTGGAATGGATACCAACAGTCTAAGGAAAAACTTTCAAAGCATTTTGGCTCTTAAATCTTGATTTTTGGCTTCCTTCATATGACATCTTTTCAGAATATTGATCCTGGTTTTCAAGAGTGCAGAGTGAAGTCCTGGGTCTGGATTAAATGTGTGTTTATGTACAAAGATAGTAAAAGTCATAAAACAATAAAGCATTTCTACACAAAGATGATTTTTTCCCCTTTTTGAATATTAAACTTGAGAAGTCAGACAAGTTTTGTGAATAAATTGCCAGGTCCTGTTCCTTATGCACCTTGGCTTTTCTTTCTGAAGCACTACTGCAGCTAGACAGATGCTTAAAGGTACTGCTAAGGTAGCCACACGTTTAAGTTTACTCACAGACCAGCAGCATTTCTCTTGACATGCAATTGCTCTATTATTGTACTATGTTTCATGAGAAGAATTTTTCCTTCCTGGAAATTGGAGGAAATTTCAAGGTACACTCTTCCATTCCCACTTTTTCTTCAGCATGAACTTGTGTGAGAAATAATAAAGTGATGTGCTAGTGTTAGGTAATAATTGTCATGGTCTTCATTTTCAAATAACTTCTAATTCGTTGAGTCATAGATTTATAGTATGGCTTTTTTGCAGTAAGTGTTGAATTGTGATATTGAACTGGTTTGGTCAAAAATGCATCACAGCTAATCGTTTTGAAGTCTCTGATCTTTATGCTAATATTGGGTTTATCTGAATTTACTTAATATTGATTGTAATGTAACAGTGAAGAATATATATTCACAAAAAAGAAACACTATCACCTAGATTTAAGAGTTAGATGTCATGTCTGCGTTCCATTCTATCTGTTTTCCTGGGCTTGTACTTACTATATTTACGCCCTTAAGCTGCATTGAAGACTTTGTTTCTTGCTGAAGAAATGAGTCAATTCTTGCATCTTCTGTCACTTTCCTCAACAGAAAAGCAGGAGCCTGTTAGAGATTATGAAAATGACAAAAGTGCTTACATCATATAATTGAATAATTTTATGACAACCCGTCATCAAATAGTTTCATTATAGGTCAAATGATAGTCATCTGTGGTAAGCCACCAAAAGACAAAGAAGGGAAGTGGGTAAGGAGAGCTGTCAGCGTTCTTTAAAGCATTTAGCTAAGTGAATAGGCAAACTGGAAAAGAGAATGTTTAATTTGTATTATGTTGGCCTGAATGTAATGGATATGTATGTTCTTTTGATTTATGCTTCTCTTTGTATCTCAATCAATGACACTTTTATAATTCAGTGCCAATAAATGAAAGGAATTAGTTGTTTAAATAGGAGGGGATATGGTGAGAAGATGTATGTGTTAGAGACATGACCTCTTGGGTTAAAAGGCTGGAAGCAGGTAGTACGGCCACAAGTTTTCATTTTAGAAGTCGCTAATTCTAATGTTCTGTCTTCTTTTAATAGCCTTGGGGGTGTTCAAAATAACTATTTTTTGTATCTAAGAGTTTTAGCAAATGGATTGTATACATCCTGTTTCTTCTGTGCAAACATCTGGATTGCAAAAATCCTCACAAAAGTGTTACTTTGTCCATTTATTGGCAGACTAACAGCAGCTGAGCAGATACGGAGATTAGATAAACAACTTTGCAGTATTAAGTGACGAGTTCCATATTTCTGGGTGGGTTGAGAGATGCTTCCCACAGGTCAGGTTATTAGATGTAAAGCAAAAAACATTGATAGAATGGCAGATCTAGTATTACTCACATTTTAAATGGTTTAAGTCTAGAACTCACGTTCCAGTTTTGGTGACTAAATTCAGTACGAATTCGATAGTTTTGGATTTGGGTTTTTTTTTTTTTTTTTTTTTTTTTGTTTGTTTTGGTTTTTTTTTAGTTTTTTTTTAAAGATAGGGAGAGAGAGAAGTCCACTGTGTTTATATCCCTTTGAAAAGGACCAAAAGAAAAACAATTTCTCTGCTAGTATGGGTATTTTTATTTTCCATAGGCAAAATTTTCAGAAGAGAGTAGTAAGAACCATGGCAAAGCCTCTCTATCTCCACTGAGCTTAGACAGTCTGGCTGACCCGTGGTTACAAGTGCTGTAATACCCCAAAACTGCATGGCTCACATCCCGAGTTGTGGCCACTAAGTACTGCTGCTGGGTAAACTCTAAACACAACTTTCCCCCACAGTTTATTGCTTATTTGTTTTTTTTTTTTCCTCTCTCCTGGGTAAAATTTCCAGTCTGGTTATTCCTTGGCTTTAGAATTTCCCTTTCTAAAATCAATATGGATATGTAACGTTTTACTTTAAACTTAGTCTTAGGGCACGTCTGTACCTCTTGACAGACTTAGAAATCTGAGGTAAGATTCAGCAATGCGGTAATTCAGTCATTAGTGCATCCCTGTAATACTGCGCAGTTTGTCTCAGTAATTACTTTTTCTTTTAGTAAAGCATCAGCTGAAGAGTTGAGACATATTCCTTTTTGTGCGAGGCTGCAGTGAGTTGGGTTCTGCAGAAAGGCAGGAACTCTTTCTAGGCTATTTCTCTACCATGCGTGAGAGTGCTAATTCTTTCCAATGTGTGTTAATAGTTGGAAGAATGACTAAACGTGGCATCCTGGGAATTTTGTGTTTAATTCATTCCTTTCCCTGCATCTATCTTTGTTTCTTTCTCTCAATGACTTACAGATCCACTTTATTCCAGGTCAGAGAAGGGTTCAATTTCAAAATCCCTGTGTGTACTCTCAGTGCTGTGTTCTCTAACCAGTTGGAATTTAGCTGACTGCTTGTGGCTAATGCACACAGAAGAATACAGTTCAAGTGCTTTCACAGTCTTACTGTTGATACTGTTGTAACTAATGAAATGTCAGGATTTATTTTTTTTTTTTAGTTATAAAATAAGCAGCTGTGACACAGAAATGCTTTAGGATCATCATTAGTGCTGAATACAATACAAAATTTTCATGTGTCAGTCGTTGCATCTGAACAGACATAGGTAGATGCTTTATAGGAAGACAGAATCACAGAATCATAGAATGGTTTAGGTTGGAAGGGACCTTAAAGGTGACCTTGTTCCACTCCCCCCACACTCCTTCTGTGAGCAGGGACACCTCCCTCTAGGCCAGGTTGCTCAAAACCCCATCTGTACGAGGCTCTTCTTTACTGGTCAGCTAACCAGGAGCATCAGTGAGGCTTTCCTTGGAGGTGATCCAAGTCCCAAGTTCTCATCAAGCACCCATTCAGATAACGTTTTAAATACAGATAGGAGGACATAAGTTTACAATATTAGGTGACATGGTCAATCTCAGTTTTTAGAAGGTTGCACAGGTAACTTCTGCATCTCTTTTTGCTTCAATAACCTGCCTTACCATCTTTTCACCTTCATGGCCCTGAAGGGAGATGGTGTTTGTGCTGTGGAAGGCACCTGTACATCCTCTGTAAGCCTCTCACTTTCTGAACAAGCAAAGAAAGCTCTGTTTTCACCTGAGAAAACCACTGGACTGTCTTGTGCATTTCTGAAAATACAGCTCAGGCAAGAACAGGATAGGAGCCATACCCAAGAAGTAATTTTCGCTTAAAAGTAGGTTTACAGACACAGATCATCCCTTGAATCGGTTTGAGATACTTGGCTTTTCTTTTCCCACTTCTCTTCAGGGACTTCATGGGCCCTGTGACTTGAGCAGAGCTTAGCACGGTCTAAAGACAGTTTTCTGAAGTGCCTATAAATATTCTGCTGAGCTGAGCTCGCACATTGCTGGGTCTCCAACACCGGCCTCCTCCTGTGCTGAGGAGCCAGGATCCAACATCCAAACGCATCTGGGAAGCAATACTTACAGTCTACCCTAGCAAAATAAATGGGACCAAGATATGGGTGACTCAGACACTGGATGTTCAGCCCATATTTTTAAATTTTAAGTGTGCTCCCTGACACAATTTTAGTCCGTGCAATCTCTCTCCTAAACAATGCTTGAGAATATCTGTCCTTCCAAAGTTCAATCTGTGGGCTTTAAACCCATCTGGCCTGTATTAGGAGCTCGCTGGAGCTCTTCTGCTGACTATTACAGAGTTCAGATCTGAAAGGCAACCTCATTTTCCTCATCCAGCTGCCCCTCTTGGCACAGTTCTGAGCCTACTTTTCTCCAAATCATAAAGCTAGTGGAAGGCGGTGTCAGGAAGGGACTGTTCCTTCCAGCACTGGTTTCTCATGCCAGTCTAATTGCTGTCTAATTTACTAATCGCAAAACTGAAGTTTAAGAAAAAAATCAATACTGTTTAAGTATTTTGCATATAGTGCTACTTATCTTTTCAATAACAAAAGAGAGGGGAGAATTGCTACCTACTTGCGTTTCATTTAGCTCTGCTTCTCCAGTGTGAATCAGCAGTTTTAACTTTGTTGCATTTATTGTTGTTGATTTTTCTTTTGAGACCTTGGACAGAATTTGGGGTGTACTAAAATTGTCTGGTATATGCTGCGTTTGCCCTCAGGAGCTAGCCTTTGAGAACCAGCTATATGCCCTAGTGTTATTTCTGAGTTTAGAAAACTTGGCAAGTCTTGCAGTAGGCATAGTTCAAGAATGTAGCAGTGACACCTTATCTCTAATAAGGAGTCCGTAGCAGATGTGGTATTTGACAAAAATGAGGGACTCTGCCGCTCCCTACCTTTTTTATTTCTGAAGTGTTATAACGTTTGCAGGGAAGAAAATGATTGTTGCTTATTTTCATCCTGCAGGACTGTTGCTTTATTACATTTGGTGGGTTTTTTCATTTAGGTTTGCTCAAATCAGTTATGGTGGATTGACTTAGCCCATAACAGTGACAGTAACCCTTGAACTTCCTTGCTTGTAGCTGAGGTAACTCTAAAACTCAGGGTGGATTTATTAAATTAGCTAATTAGCTTTTTTTTTTGTTTACATTTCTTGCAGTTTTATTATTTCAGCCCATGTCAGAACAGCACTGCTGCATGTATGTTTAGGTGATCTGGGTAATATGTTTATAAGGAGGTCATAGTGAGGAAGAGCACCGTAACTTGCCCAGCTACGGACTAGGGGTAGTCACTGAACCTGACTTTGCTTCCGTACTGCCTTCACCCAGGCTTCTCTTGGGTCAAACGGACTCCTTAGGTATGCTTTGTGTCCTACATCTTTGGGAAAAAGTTTGCAGGAATGTTTATTATGTTTATATTTCTGGGCCATCTGTTGTGCTGTTGGCATTTGTCTCTCTTAAAATTCAGAAATTTATTCTTTGCAGAAGACTTTTAAGTTTTCCTGTACGTTTTCCTTTAGTTTACGTTTATTCTAAATCACTTTAGGAAAGTAAGTAACTTCCTGTATTTGTAGAAACTTTGGAAATAAGCCTTTTTCGGGAGGCAGCACAGTTTCTGTATGACTGCCTTCTCAACTTAGCATCGATAAAGCTTCAGTTTGTGTTTTCCAGTGCTACATCTGGATTTAAATAGTATTAATGCAAATGGCAGCACAACAAATTGCAACAGGTGCTTTTCAGATGTGCTAGTCTTTATCTTCCGCTTCCTTTTTCTTATATGCTACGCTGAGAATAGTAAAAACAAACCTGGAAAGAATTGTCCACAGGTTGGGTCTGAGGAATCCCCTCAATGTTAAACATGTTGAAATCAGGTTAAATCTGGTAAAGGACATCAAAGGGCCAATAAAGTTCAGCAGTATAAATGCAATTCAGACAAATAAAACTCTTTTAAAACGCACAACCCCATAGGTAGCTGTGTGAAATTCAGCTTCCTGCAGCGCTTTCCAGTGTTAGTTTCACATCTCTGGGAACTGGTTTCAAACTCCTGTCCAAATGAATATATGCTATTAACAAGCCCAAACATAGCATTCCAGCCAGTGCGTGAAATGGTTATAAAAGCTCTGCTAGAAACACAAGTGAAATTAAAAATCAAATGGTCATAGCCCAGTTCTGAGTTGAGAAAAATGCAAGAACCTAGGACCAGTTGCTACTAAGCAAGTCATTTAAGAAGAAAACCTCTACTGATATTTTGAAAGCAAAGGTGTTGCTTTTTTAGTATTCATGTATGTTGCATCTTTGTGTTGTGAGCCTGTTAGCACAAAATGGGCATAGTAAGATTGGGGAACTAATTGAACGGAGGAGTTGGACGTATATCGCCATGTTTATCATTCAGTTGATGAGCATTTTACCATTACTTTTAACCATATCAGTGCTGCTCTATCACATAAGCGTGGTGATGGGGCACCTTGTAGTATGTGGAGCTCCTGGGTATTTCTGTAGTTTAATGGCATGTGGATACACAAAGCTAGCAAAGTCAGACTGTTGCTACTGCAGTAATCATCATGTAACTTCTGTCTTTCTGCTTTTTGTTGCAGTTGGACTTGAATCATTTCTGTGACATCAACAGTCTAATGCCAAAGCAAATGTTACATTCCACTTTAGAAGTTAACAGCATAAATTGTGAGTTCAGAGATCCCAAGCTCGCACTTAAAACACAAATGATATTAAAGAATACAGATACTCCTGCGGCTGATGTGGCTGTATGAGCATGTCTCGCATGCATGTGCACTAACTTTTGAAAATTAGCATTTGTTACTTCAAATCTCTTTTAAAAGTTTTCCTTTGATCTTAGCTGGACATTTGTTAGTGGTTTTCAATAGTCCATGCAGATGTTTGCGTGAAACAAATTTGTAACAGAGTCTATGGGAAATGCTTCTTGAGTAAAGCTAAAACTGCTTGTTCATATCTTAAAAACCAATCAAACCAGACACAGATACTATCAAATTGTCTGTTTGAGCTCTGATATATACATATATATATTTTTTTATATATATATACGGGAAGATGTCTAGGGGCAGAAGACCTCTGTGGCTGCTTTCCCATAGAGACTGTATAGGCGATTCTTTCGGTATATAAGTTTAAGATTTGCGGAGGTATAAATTCTTGGCTAACACTGGTAATGACTGCAGTGCCAATTCAGACGGAGAAGAGTGCTGGAAAAGTGGAGAAACAATGATACCCTGGGGTTGTCGAAAGATGAGATCACTCATGGATATGTAGAATGGTAATATTCTGGGACTGCCCATGACCACACCTTCCCAGGGGCAGAATCACTCACGGAGCTTTCAGTGGCTAAAGGGAAATGTTTCTGGACGCAACCTCTAAAGTTGCAAGAATAATTTGTTCAGGGACAGGTTCATTCTTGTTTGACAGATTTTTTTCAGTGCTCTGCTTGAAGAGCGAGAGAATCTAGGAGGTTCAGTAATTAGAAAACCAAAAGAATAAAAGTACATAAAAATGAAAAAAACCCCAAAACACCAAACCGTAAAACTACAGAAGGGTGAAAACAAAGCAAAGCCTAAAAGGTTTGTGAAAAAGATGCTCCTCTTACCCCTTTCTTTTGCATTGCAAGATACTTGCCTGTGCAGCATTTTTTTTTCTCTTCCTTTAAATCTGCAAATTTATATACTGCTGCGTGAGCTAGAGACTATTTGGGATTTGCTTTTCTTGAATCATTGCAGGTGATATTGTACAGAAGTGGAGACTTCAAAACTTCTGTGGAACGCTTCCCTGGTGATTGGTGGTAAAACATCTGAACAAAAAGTGTTGCCTTGTATGAGTGCAATCTCATTTTATGAGATCTCTTTTATGTCATTTGCATACGTACTTTCTCCCTTGAGGCCCTTTGCTGTGCACAGAAAGCTACACAATTGTTCAGTTTTAGCCTTCCTGGACAGCATTTTCCAATTTGTTTCCAGCACTAACTGTGTAACTAATAGCCTAGTGTTTTGGATGGCTTAAAAGACTTCAAGAGTTGTTAGTCTACAGCTTTGTTTTGTGGGTGACTTCTAGGCTCTCTTTTCTCCTTGACACACTACTACTGATTGGGTTAAAAATGATGGTAAAATGCTAATAGATTAGAGTGGATGACTACTTAACAGGCTGGGCAGAGAATATACAATATTTGCTTTTACTTACGTTTAAAAGTATATTTCTTTATAGATAAATTTAATGGTCTTGTAGAGATGCAAATAGCAACGTGTTTGTTAGAGTTGCAGTCAGTTTTGAAATGTAACTTTTTACTGGGGTCTGTTAACAAGCAAATTTCTGAAAGACTTTCTTGTCAAATTGCAGTATTAGAAATTTTGCTTGAAGTTACAGACAGAAAATACTACCTCATGTAGTTTTTCCCAGATTCCTATTGCAAATTCTGTGAAGCTAAGGTACCTACACTGTACAGTAGAGGAAGGCTTCTGATAATACAATATGTTTAAATAGTACATGCTTTTTAAAAATAACTTTACAGGAAGTTGAGTTCTGAGTGATATAAGTTAAATGTAATAACAAGGGTTTTTTTAAAATGAGCTTTTGGAAAAACTGAGCAAACAGCAGTTTTTACTGCTATATCTCATTCAGATTATGTATTAAATCTTTCAATCGCTTTATAAAACTCCTTTAAGTTAAAAATACAGGGGAGGGACTGTCTTTCTCTTTTGAGTGCAAAGGCAATCTAAAACTTGAACATCAAACCATGGCCATTAATTGGGATGCAGCCAATGTCACCAGTGTATTTTAAATAAGGTAGCACATAGTAGAAAATGTAGATGAGGTAGACAGGTAGAATAAATTCCAGCTCAGTCTTTCATAGGTTTGCAGCATCAAAAGTAACTGCCATTTGTCTCTTTATCAATATTGCATTATTGTGACTGTAATTTAAAATAGGACCCTCAAGACAATTTGCTCTTAGATACGTTTTCCTTCAAGTTCAGTAGAGCAGAAACCATGGTGAATGTCTCAAAAAAGTAGTGTTTCTAGTTTCCTCAGTATTTAAGGACTGCAAAATTGTTTATCAATGCAACAGTGATTCTATAAATGTAAACTGAATAAAAGGCAACCCAAACCCTACTGATAGGGTCAGACATTTGGAAAAACAATGTGTTTAGTAAGGTCAGTTTTCTCTTGCTTTATACTACATTTCTCATAGCATGGTCAGTTTATTGCTTTTGGCAGCAATTCTGACCCTAGTCAGATGTGGTATAGGGTCCTATAGAGTTTTACACTTCTGCCTAAGATTTCCATTATGTTTATACTGCTTCTAGATTCTTCACTGTACTTCTAAGCATGATTTTCAATTGCCATCTTTAGGCTGTGACATAATAGATTTATTATGAGGATTGCTGAGGATTTATTTCTGTTCATGTGGAAGAAGCAGTCTTGGAAAATTATTATCAGCTGGTCTGTATTACAAATGTATAAAGCACCTACTGGCAGAAACAAGAATGTAGTATCAAGAGCAGGCAGGTATGAGACTTGCTAAAAGAAGGTTGATTATGTTATTTTTCATCTCGGGCAATAACTGTCTGTGGAAAAGGGCTGTAGAAATTCATTAGGATTAAATAAATATGTCCTTTTCTGTAGAGATTGTTCTAAAATCATATATGTTTCACTACCATCCTTTTTATTTTTGAGAGATTTAATTATCTGTAATACTGTAGCAGGACCACTGCATTTAACTGTTGGTTGTTACCATCATATTAAGTGCCATGGAATATTTTTGTAAGAGTTACAGTATGTACATGTTAGACTCAGTTATTAATATGTATTATTTTGGAAGCAATAAGCAATGGTTTATGTGTCTTACTTTTTTCAGTTAGATTTCATAGTGCGCACTAGAATTTTTAAAATACCTCATCAAATCAGAATTGACCAGCAATCTAAAAGGCACCTGAGTGAATACGGAATTTTGACAACTAAAGATGAAAAATGACCAACTGGTTTATCTTTCTATACGCATCTATAAATAAATGCATGCGTGCATATACATACAGATGTATGCATACGCAGTCGTCTTCATGTCTGAAGTTGAATGCTGTAGCAAATACTGCGCAGTGAAGCTTTAAATGGTGCAAATGAACAGGCTTTTTTCCCAGTGATAATGTTTCTCGAAGCAACCTCTGTGCTGCCAGTTGAGTGACAAGGCCTGTGGGCTGCTATCTTCTACATACGTGGGGCTTATGGATAGTACTTCGGGGCACTGCGTGAATACTAAACAAAAATACATCATTTGGAGGGAGATGATGATGACTGGAAACGATCAGCATGGTTTTACCAAGGTTAGGCTGATTGCCATCTATGATAAAACAGCTGGATGAGGCTGTGGATGAGGGAGAGCAGTAGATGTCATTTATCTTAATTTTGGCAAGGCTTTTTGGACAATGTCTCCAAATATTCTTGTGTCCAATTTAGAATGTTATGATCTGGGTGGGTGGACAAATAAATATATAAAATATATAAAAATGGTTGGGTGATTTGACTTAGAGGGTAGTGATTAATGGGTCGTATTCTAGCAGGAGGTCAGTGACAAAAGCACCACAAGGTTTCTTCTGGGATTTTTCCTGTTTAACCCTTTTAGCAATGACCTAGAGGAGGTAATCTATTGCATGTTTATTAAGTTTTCAGTATTGTAGGGACCAGTCCTGAGGGCAGAAGGATCATCCAGAATGACCTAGACGGGAGTGGGCCAACAGGAACCCTACAAAATTCTACAGCAATAAATGCAAAGTCCTGTTTGTGGAAGGGAAGGATCCCCCTCCAGTGACAAAGGTTGGAGGAGCAGCTCTGCCGGAATGATCCAGGGGGTCTGTGCAGACAGCAAGCTGAGCGTGAGGCAGTCCTGTGCCCTGGCAGTGAGAGAGGTGCCAATGGCATCCTTGGCTCTGTTAACAGGAGCATGATCAGGAGGTTGAGGGAGAAGCTTATCCCCCTTTACATACTTACTCTTTAGACCTGTTCTAGAAAACTCCATCCAGTTCAGGGCCCTTCAGTATGAGAAAGGTATTGGTAAACTGTAGAGAGTTCAGCGAAGGGCCACCATGATGGTTGAGGGGCTACAGCTTTTGTCCTAGATGGGGAGGCTGAGGAAGCTGGGTCTGTTAACCCCAGACTAGAGGAAGCTTTGGGAGGCAGGGGAATCTGATAACAGCCTTCCAGTATCCACAAGGAAGTTATTGAGATGATAGAGTCGCAGCAGTGAATGATGAGAGGGTACAGAGACAATGAACGTAAATTAAAGTGAGAGGTTCAGACTGGATATAAGGAAAAACTTTCACCGTGAGGTCAGTCAGGCAATGGAAGAGGTTGTCCAGTGTGTTTCTAAAGCCCCAACATTTGGAGGATTTCAAGACCCATCTGGATGAAGCCCTGAGCAAACTGGTCTAACCTACAAGTTGTCCCTACACTGAGCAGGAAGTGGGACTTGAGACCTCCTGAGGTCCCTTCCAAACTCAATTATTCTTGGATTTTTTAATAAGTGGTTGAAATATGCACAGCTGTACACAGCTGGAGAGAAATTCTACTTTATCATTCTTTCTCTGTGCTGGGGAGATGTTGCTTCTGAAGACTTCTGAGTTGTTGCTTAATATATGAGCTTACTAAGAATGCCTTACAAAGAGGTTAAATATAGTAGAGCCTGATTGCACACCACATTGCGAGTTCAATAAAAATCCATGCCTTGGGCACAAACTTCAGTAACTTTCTCCTAGGGGAGAAAAATTGAGCCCATCTTACCATGAGGCCAAAGAGCATCCTTCCTTCCAGTAAACCTGTAAGGGCTGTGACCCAATAGCTGTGTCCTCAGCTATTTCTCCTGTCCTCAGAACACCGTAAAATGCCTGGCGTTGGGCTGAAAAGAACAGCTATTTGAACAAGAGTTCCAAATTCATGTGTATGAAAGGCAGCTGCCACTGTAAAGAGCACCAGCTACGGCTGCATGTTCATCTCTGGGTATATGCTACCATGTTGTGATATGATCTTATGGAGTTATTTAGAAATTCTCATATATATATGTATTTTAATGGCTAGAAAAATGTAACAGAAAATGCCCTTTTGCCAACATAGAATGCATAGGAATGAATGCATGTTCTGTATCTGTTTAAAATGAAAGTTACACAGCTCTCTTGGGGTTCAGCTTCCATCTTTTTATTTGTTCAAGTGCATTGATAAGTGGCTTTCTGTAACTAAAAGTTGTCAGTGTGTTATTTAACACACAACTTTTTACAAGAAGATCACCTCATATGTTTCTGCTTTGATATGCCACTTTGGAAGGGCCGTAGAGCCTGATCCAAGGCTCAGTGCAACCTCTGCAATTGATTTTTTCATTCACTTCAGTGACCACAAGCTCAAAACTGTACCTTTTGCAAAAAGCTGTTTGGCAGAAGGAGAGGACAAGTGTGCTCCTTCCTTTTAAACACTTCCCAAAGGAAGCAAGATGGCAAGAGGATCCTGTGTAAACGTTTCCATTAGATCTACTCACTGTAAAACATGGGGTTACCTCAGAATTTAAATTTGGATCAGATATGTCTATATTTTATCCTTTTTAAAGAATTTGTGATGATTTATTCTGTGCCCCAATTTGCATCTGCTTTCAGATGGCAAAAGAGAAACTTACTAGAGCATCTGGAGGGCCATTTGAAAGGGATGTCCTTACCAGTATGATTACTGGTATAGTACGTGGGACTGGGTGAAATGGGAGCTCTGGTAAATTATCTTTTTTCTTGCAGGGTTATTTGGCAATTTCAGTGCTTATGTTGGCACTGTTTGGTTATAAAAGCTTCCAATTAGAAAATTTTATCTTTTTGCCTGAAAAAGTAAAGTTCATTTTAAGTTAATTGAATATATGTAGATTGCTAAGGAAGATATTTCACGTTTCATAATGTTATATAAAACTGTGTTACAGTTTGTGTTTCGCCTGAGTACTATGTAACTGTTTCTTATATTAATTAAGCTATGCTACACTCTTGTGAGATACATTTTTAATACAAAGAAATTAACACAATGAAAGCTATTACATATTGTAAAAACTTCAGTATGTATGCTAATGTTATAGAAGACTAAGAAACATTTTATTTTTAAGGAGTCTAAGTTTATGTAATTGTACTGGCTTGAAAAAATACTTCAATCTTGCTCTCATCTGTTTTAAATGGCCACCTTTTGTCAGTACAGTAGTTAATACAGCCAATGCTAATTTTTGTGATGTCTGACTATCACTCTTGACGTTAGGGATTATATCACAGGCTTGAAGAAGGGAGTGGTTGGTTTTTGTTTCAGTAGTAAAATAATTTTGGTAAAGCTGAACACTGGTCTGAAGATTTTTTTGCAAATGTATATATAAAATGTTGTTTCCCTTACTTTTCAAATTGAAAAAAAAAATCGACTTAGTATCTGGGAGTTGCTATTTCATTTTAGAGACATAACATTCTTAAACTGTTTTATTTTATGTCTGAGAGTTTTCTGAAGCCTTTCAATATTTTCAGAGGTATTTTTACACCGTATTGCTTTCCAGAAAGTCATATTTTTCAGCTTTAAACGTTGGAAGCTATGCCTGTCCCCTCCTCGTAACTCTCTGATACACCTTTTAATACTCCAATCCGTGGTGTCTGTGGAGAGGAGACTAGGGGGCCTGTTTTGTGGAATTTGAAATGCTGACAAGTCTGTCGACACTGGATGTGCGATTGTCCCTCAGAGCTTACATCCAAGTTTGTTTTACCGAGCAGAGAATAGAATGTGGGAGAAGTTATTCTGAGTGTGTGTGCGTGTGATTGCAGTTTCCAAGGAGACCACCTTCTTTGTCTGAACATGTCCAAAATGATTGCCTAATTGATCTCATCATGTGGGACACTCTGTCTGTCTTTCTGTCTGCTTCTCTTGTGCATTCTTTTCTCCGCATTGTTAATCAAAAAGTAAAAAATGAAAAGTTACGTTCTCAAAAAGAGCCAAACAAAGCCATCAGCCTGCCCAAACGACGAGTTTGGACTGTCCTTTAGTCAAACCCAATCGCTGGTGTGTCACAGCACGGATGTGAAACATGCTGTTGGTAGTATTTCTTCCCAATCTGTGCTATAACTCGTGCATGGATGATGCTGAGCGCTTCTTTGAAAGAGACAGCTGTTAATGTTACTACTGAATTTCCACTAATTATAAAATGAAAGGACCGGCTCTCTTTTCCTTCTCACAGCTCAATAGTCTAGTTTCCCTGATTAAAAAAACAGCAACAAAAAATCCCCCAAAACACAAAAAGCTCAGGGAAGGCGAAGATGTCAGTTAGCGACAGTGCTGAAAAGTATGCTGATGTGCTTTTTTTTGTTGCTTGTGGTTTTGTTGCTACTGATGATTTACTAATGAAAGTCAAAGCTTTTTCAATATTAGTCCCTCAACACTGGAACTGGAAATGAAGAGCTCAAGTTTCAAAACTTTTTTAGTTTTTTTTATAATAGTCCTTTTCCCTGGAAATGCAGTCCTTAAAAAAGATGAACATCGGTTTCATCGCTTGGTTTTGTTTGTTTATTCGTAATAAGTGTCTGCGATCTGTGTAAAACTGGGGAGAGGGCATAGTCTGTGTCAGTTTATCTACAATGTGTCACACTGGGGGTAAATACCAGCTGGTACATGAAAAAGGTCCAGACAAATGTAAGCCGACAGAAGGAGCAGAGTCGGAGAAAATAAGTGGAGTCTGCAGCAGCCACAGCTCTCACCTTTCCTGGGGGCGTTTGCTGGATAGAATATGATTAGGCTGTCTCTTCAAGAAAAGATCTCCATGAGAAGGAAGCCACTCCTCTGCCCTTACTATAAAGAAGAGAAGAGAATAGTTTCACAGGCCTTTGATCTTTCTAACTCTTACTGCTTCCTTACTTTACTCATAGGAGCAATCCTGCTGTGCTGCTGGGTACAATTAAACATGAATGAGCATCATCAGTTTTTTGCAATTATACATGACCTTAGCATATAAGGATTTCAAAGTAGCAATTTGCAGGGTTTAAAAGTCTTGTTGACAAAGAGTATTTCTCCATGTTTCATAAGGATGAAAATGTAGGCAATAAGCAGCTTGAGGACAACTTATAGTACTCAGAAGGGCAGGGCAGAGCACAGGCAGTTCTACAGATGGGGACCATCGGGTGGGACAGAGCAGGATGCTGTCACCGGCGTGGAACAGCAGTTGTGGTCAGCGCTTGGCTTACTCTGGAGTGGGCTGTTTGATACAGAGTGTCACGCTGATAGGAAGGTACAGGACTGTGGCTATGAGTCCTAAATGTCTATCACAAGCTCTGTGGTCCTCCCTTTACACCTCTGGGGAAATTCCTTAGCTGTATTTAACTAAGACATGATAAATGATGAATGTCTTTCCCCCTTTCTGTCCCTCTCCTCACGTTCTTGCCAAAGTCTGAGGCCACTTCATATCTCTTCTTCTCTGCAAGAGTTACATGAAGAACAGGCAGGACTCATGATCTTTTGAGTGTCTTACATTTTAGATAAGAGGGAAATCAAATTTGTAGCTATACTGAATTATCATTTCTTAAATAATTCCTGTTTGAACCTACTTGTGTTTCTTGTAAACCCGGTACTGTTGAACGCAGTTCATCCTGTAAAGGCTGTGCTAGGAGGCGGCGCTTTGCAAAGTTTTCCAGAGAGACCGGTTCCCTCTGGGAATCTGATGGCACAGCGGCCGTGAGGAGGGCACTTGGAGAGGAGGAGAGGTGCTGCTGCCTTCTGAGAGCAAACGTAGCTCCATCGCGTGCACCTGCACCTCCTCCTGCCCGGCCCAGTGAAGAACCCTCCCAAATGACACATGCCTGTATTTGGCATCCGGCACGTTCGGAGTGCTGCGGAAACAGAGCTGCTTTTACTTGACCTTAGGATAATTAAGTGAACATTTAAAATAAACTTTTCAGACTTGCTTGGTAGGATACGCCTTTCTGAGCAAAAAGCTGAGACCTGACATTTTTAGCGTACGTTTGAAGAAATCTGGTTTCTCTGTGTGATCTGTATGAGATTCACCCGGTCTGGAAACATGAAGGTAACGTGTCAGTGTATTACACAGACCATAACTCGGGAGTCACAGCCCTGCATTGCCTGCCCTGTCACTTGGGCACAGAAATACTGACCTCTCCAAACATTCCTGCCTGCCTTCTGCCCTTGGTTAGTGGATTCCCCAATAGACAGGCACACTTTTCTTCTCTCTTGTACCCTCACCCCAGTCATCATCCTCCCCTTTCTTAGCTCCTCCTGCAGCAAGCTGCCAAAAGATGCTCTCAGATGGGGCTTCTGACTCACAGAAAATGTATTTATTCAACCAGATTCCCAAATGGAAAGTCGTTAGGTAACCTACCTCCTGGTGTTTCTATGCTTTCCAGCTTTCAGACTCTTCAGTGCAATATTCTGTGCCAAACTTAGGCAGACCCAGTCCAGCAAAACCTTTCTTGTGTGAGTGCTTATTAAACTGTAGCTAATGAGAACAATCATGTCAGTAAGAACTTTCACCTAAGGCAAACTATTTTTTTATTGCAATTTTTAAAGTTAACTATATTCTATAGGACTTCGACAAACAAACCTATTTTAGAGACCTATTTAAACTAAATAAAAGATTACAAGGGCTCCTCTTTTTTCAACTTATACATATTTTGTATGTGGCACACGCTTAACCTTTCCAGAAAATTATTGCCATTTTGATGATATTGAAAAAGAGCCAATGTATTTATTCAGTATTAAGAAATATTTCTGAATTCAGTTAGGACAGGAGGACAGTTTACCACAGTATCAGGCAAGGCCAGAAATCAGAGCATTGAATTTTTACATGGTGTGATATCTTCCAGAAGGAAGTGTGCAAGCACGTAACAAATACAAGACAGGAAGGCACAAATGGAATTGTAATTCTTCTATGTACACTAGGACTAAGATGGTTTTTGAAGATGTAGATTTGAATTACTGAATTTTTCACTGAATTTTTAGTTGGAAGGGACCATAGAGATCATCTAGTCCAACTCCCCTGCTGAAGCAGGGTTGCCCAGAGCATGTTAGAGCATTAGGTAACTCATGCATCTTTTTTGTGTTTTAACAGTTGATTTCCCCTTTCTGTGTTTATAATTCTTTCTGTCACTGATTTTATAGGTCTTTTCTGGCATTTTCGTGTTTTTTCCATAGCAGTGAAGGATATTCAGTTTAAATATGTTGTCTTAAGAGTATGAGTAGCCGAGAGAACACAGCAGGTACATTCTCAATTTAAGTATTTTGTCAACTTTTTCTCTCTCGCCCACTGTCTTGTGTAGAACATTGCTATTTTCTTACATTTGAGTGTCAAAGGACTGCATTTTCTGACTCTGATAATATCATATAGGTGCATTCAGACCTTTTCAGCCCCTCTATAAAGCTGTTTTCTCCTGTCCTGAGCATGTGAGTGCTAGGGGCAGGACGTTTTGATCAGCCACACTACCCAGACACAGATAAGAATCAGTGTATTAGGCAGCTTTTTCTCACTCTCCATTCTTAGGATGTAAATATTTCCAATGTCAGAGTGGACACTATGGCATCATTGGTTAGACTGCCTTTGAAAATCAGATGTGAGAGTAATACTACTTCATAGACATTTCTGAAGTTAAAATGAAAAATTCATTCTCAAAATTATTCCTTCTCCATTTCCCTTATGTTTTTCTAATTTAAACATTTCTGAAGAAACATGGGAAACAAAAACATTCATAATATTATGTGTATTCTGGTTTTGCTACTCCCGTGATAATGCAGCCTGTTCAGAAGCGGAACTTTCCATCTTAATCCAATAGAGATTTCAGAGCGATTTCTGTATTTGTCATAGCAATAACTAGTCATTATTTTATTGTGCTAGGTAGTGTGCAAACAGAAAAAACCTGATGATCGCTACTTTAAAACTTCACCTTTTTTCCTGTCTGGTACTTGTCTGTTTGTGATAGGCTTCTTACTGCAAATTCACATGGTGATCATGATTTTGACTGAATCTTCCTCAATTCTTCCTAAATAAACCCGTATTGGTCTTGGACCTTTGACTGTCTAGTTGGTTCATCAATGCATCATCTCTGGAAGAGCTTTCATAGTCTCTTTGAGTAATTCAAAGCTACTCGTAACAAGACATGCATGCACACACACACACATATCTCTGCCAATGAGCAATTTCTTCCCCCCCCTACCCCTTGCATATGTGGAATTTCTCCCCAAAATTATTTTGGCCTGAAGCCCAGGAGTCCGCAACAGTCACTGGCTCCGCGGCTGTTTAAGAACTGCATGAAACAAGTCTTTATGCTGTTGGAAGGGAGAAAGTCAGAGGTTTTGGGACACATGGCACTTGTTACTCATACTCTCTAGAGGAACAGTCTTAAAATTGTAAGTTTTGCACATTAAAAAAAGCTATACTGGGTTATAGTTAGTGATTTTTTTAAATATATTATTTGTGTTTTTCCTTTCACCTCTGAGGGTTTTAGAGGCAAATGTACCATATTTTAGGAAAACAGAGTGAAAAAATAACAACGTTTAGGATATTTTCATTATATGTGCAGAAGATATGTTGTGTGCGGTGTTAACATTTTATCGGCATTCATTTCTGATGATTTTTATTGCTCTTGGCTTTACAGTTTAGGGGTCTTGTGGTTAACAGGATAATAGAGATAAAGCTGCTATACCACAGCATTTCCATTCTGTGTAACTTCTGCAGAATATTTACAGTCTGTGGATAGAACTTACCGTATAAATTACATCTCTTCCATCTTTAAGTCCAAAGAGCAATGAAAAAGATTTATTTATAAACTGGATTATAAATATGCACAATATTTTTCACGAAGGCAGCTTTTTTACCCACTTAATGGGAAGTAAAGGGATAAAAATTAATAATTGAAATATGGATGGCAAACCAGTGCAGATGGTGATTGTTTTCCTACAGGCCTTAACTGAGAAGGCAATTGTATGTGGAGTTCTACGCTAAGGCGGCAGGAACGAGAAAGCTTTTCTTGTAAGTGTCTGTGTCTTGTGCAACGCAGCAGAGGAGTTTGGCCCATGGAACTCTTTGTAGAAAAGCATTATAAGCTATCCTAAAATTTTAATGGACAGTAAAACACTCTGAAGTCTCTTCCTTGAAATTACAATCATATGGCACAAGGGCTGCACGAAGATGGTCTGTATGAACTTAGCTGCCCCTAGAGAAGTAATGATCTTGTCATTTTATTGTATTTAGCAAGCTCTATCTGTAGTGGTACAATCCTGTATTATATCCTGTATTAAACTAGGAAGGCTATGAAACTATTTTTTCATTAAAGACAATGTGAAACAATGTTTTTCCCAATCCTTAGATGCCTGCATTTTAAAACCAGGGAGGAAACCCCAAGAAGTGTAAGTGTAGTGTAGTGGCATTTAAAAAGCAGCTGCTCAAGTCAAGTGTCAGAATACAAATATTGTGATAGAAACACTAAAGTACATATACTGTGACAGATGAACTTTGATACTTTTTGTTTTGTATATTAATTACTTTATAAGAGGCAGTTTCCGAGGAAAAAACAGAAGAATTTGTCTTTTTCTCACAAGAGTACATCTTCTTTCTTTTTCCAAGACCCCACAAGTATATGAACAACCTCAATTTTCTTATGCCTTCTTGCTGTTGGCCTGAACAGAAATTCCATGTGAGTACTGAATAGCCCACCATGCATCAAATGGTTTTGGCATTTGATGGTTTCTTTTACAAAACATTTTAAATGCTACAAGGGTTTCAGTTGTGAGATTTCTTCTCCAAGAAACAAATTTAACTAAGTTCCAGTGACAGTCTGTTAAATACATTAATGCATGGTACTTAAGTATAGTGCAGGTATTTGTTCTGACTGCTTATGAAAACTGGAACAGAAGTCACAGATTATTACTTGAAATCTGCTTTAAGACTTATGAAAAAAATAATATTTTTTGTATGAGTAATAAATACTAAGACGTGTGGCTAAGAAGGCTGTTCTTATATTTAATACCGTATTCCCGTTTGCATCAGGCAAGGCAGAAGTTGTCCTTGGAGAATTTTACAAAACCTGTAAATAATTTGTGCCACTCCAAGTATAGTTTGTGTAGCATGTTAATTTCTGTCTTTCAATGGGATATATCTATATTCTTTAAATCTGGGTTGTATGCTTATCTGATAATAATGGCTATACTCTTGACACTTTAACTCACCAGGGGCTCGGTTCCTCAGTTTTTTTCCACCAGAGTGTTTAGTCCCACACGACTGGCCCTCATCTACATTACAGATTTCTGCAATTTGACGGCATTTGTATGCTAAAGCCAAAAACCCTACAGCTAAGTATCTACAGTATTCAAAACCTGGAGCTGGAGTAAGATTTGCAAAACAGGTCAACACCCAGAAGCTCGGTGCTTTTAAAAATTTGGCCGCACTCTGTTTTGTGTGTGTGAGAGCTGGGTGCTTGTGCAAAGCAGGCCTTGACTAAGAAAGATGATCTCCTTCAAAAAATGTGACCCTAAAGGGCTTGGCAATATCTATTCCACTTACAGTGTAGAGCTCCAAATTCTTGAGTTGTCTGTTCTTCTGTTGGGAAGCAGCCCCTCCTACCCAAGGGAGTGTGGCCTGACAAAAAGAGCATTGAGATAATAAAACTAAAGTGCATTCCATGATCCAAAAAAGGGCAGATAGAAATATTTCTAGCATAAATTAATGCTGGTCTTTGCTGGAAGTTTTTATGCTGTAGAAGGATGTTGGACATTTACCTTGTTTGTGTTGCTTTTTCTCATCGGTTTTAGACCAAAGAAGTATGAGATATATACTTCTATATGGAATGTAGGGCTATTATAACGCCTTCAGGTTGAACCTGTAATTCTCTAATAGAATATAATGAATCATGTTTGCCCTGTGACACACTTACTGTAATATTCTTCTATGAGGTAAAGTTACCCATCCTTTTTTCTCTCAGATCAATGTCCGTGAACATTCCAACACATAGGATACCACTATGATTGAAGGTAGAATATTGTGGCAGTTTCTTATAAAGACTCTTACTTTCACAGTGAACACAATTTTTCTTTCTGTAGGCTTTCACCATTAAACTATTGTTATCCCAGTATCTGATATACAGTCTAGATAAGTGAGACTACATCTGGAAAACTCTTACCAGCGTGCGTGGACCTGATACCCATATGCAGTGATTTTGGATATAAACAAAGACTCTGATCCAAAGCCTATTTTGATGTTCCTGAAGCACAGGTTATCTGATATATCCTCGTGTATTTTACATTTGTGCTAGAAATAAAAAACATGACAAAACATAAACATAGTAGTATGAAGTCAACCTACAAAAAGCAGAATGGATAGTTAAACTACAATAATCAGAGAGAAGGCAATGCTGTGTTGCTGTTATGTTACACAAAGAAGCAGCAAAAAAAAGGTTGAATAAGCTTTCTAGAACAGAAAGTTTTTGAAGAAGATATGTTCGCATCAGTGTAGAATGATTGAGGCTACTGTAGTTTTTGAGAGTACAGGGGTATTTAATGTAGAAGATCTCTGATCATTCCCAGTTTAGCTAATGTCTTTTTTTTAAATGGTCTTAGTGCACTATACAGAAATATTAATTTAAAAGGTGGGTAGAAAACCATCCATAAGATTGTCTACAGCAAAGCATACCTTTATTTTAGTTTCCCAAATAAAGGAAATGTGTAGGTAGATTCATTTTTTAAATAAATAAGGGTAGGTATGTCTGCAAGTCTGAATATAAAACAATGAAGAAGATTGTCTGGGACATGAACATATTACTGTATTAGCTTTTCCCAGTGACAACAATAACTAAATTAATTCTCAGAATAAGTAAGGGTGTAACTCCATGTATTTACTCTGGGATTCAATTTGAGACAGTATGTGAATTCTTTTTCTTTTCTTCTGATTCATTTGTTTCGAACATGATCTGCCACAATCTCAGAGAAAGTAACTTAAATTTATTCTACATTATCATCTGTGAGTGAACAGCCTGAAAACGAAAATGCTTCTTTTAAATGTGAGATTAGTTTGCAGTATTTTGTTACTGGGCATCCCTGTCAGGGAAATGAGGCATATCAAATGGATGCCCCCCCCCCCCCCATCTCCAGTACGCTGTGACGGACTGTGAGCTCACAGGGATGTGGAACAACCTAGGTGATTTACCGCAGCCTGCGGCGGGCGTGGGAAATGCCTCCCACTTCACAGGCACGCTGCAAACTGCCCCAGTGCAGAACAATTGGTGGAATTGTATTGCTTGGCTGTTCAATTCAGCATTTCAAGACTTCCCAATGATCCATTCCAAATGTTTTGCCTTTTGTACAGCGAGATGTATAACCCTCCATTGCTTCCCATTTTCTGATATTACAGATAGTATTGTTGTTAGGCTGGTTTTGACTGTGTTTGTAAAAAAGAAGAGGGCTCGGGCTTTTACCTTAATCATGAACTTACTTATGGGAATATTGGAGAAAGTATCTGAACACAAGAAAGCATCTTAAATTAACAGAATGCATAATCAGAAAGACTCGTCTCCCTACTCACACATATGCGCGTCTCATGCTAATTGTGCAAATCTCTTAACATTTACCCATGTGTTCCTAAAGCTCTGATCTATAATTTATTGCAACAACCTGATTTACAGAAAAGACCAGAAATTAAGAGGGTGGTTCCTACTTTCATTGAAGGCAACAGCAAAGCTTGAGCCAACTTCACTGTAGTAGGACAACATGCCATTCCTCAAGATCCATCAGTATTTTCAGCATAAACCATCTTTCATTTCATAGAATCATAGAATGGTTAGAGTTGGAAGGGACCTTAAAGATCATCTTGTTCCAACCCCCCTGCCCTGGGCAGGGACACCTCCCACCAGAGCAGGTTGCTCCAAGCCCCATCCAGCCTGGCCTTG
>JAOTQQ010000001.1:77933005-77944875 GCA_026546715.1 Gallinago undulata | reverse complement strand
CTTGGCTTGGTTGAACTTCATGCGATTTGCACAAACCCACCTCTCCAGCCTGTCCAGGTCCCTCTGGATGGCATCCCTTCCCTCCAGCGTGTCGACTGCACCACTGAGTTTGGTGTCATCAACAAACTTGCTGAGGGTGCACTCCATCCCACTGTCCATGTCTCTAACAAAGATGTTGAACAGCACTGGTCCCAGTACGGACCCCTGAGGAACACCACTCATCACTGGCCACCAGTTGGACATTCAGCCATTGACCACAACCCTTTGAGTGCAGCCATCCAGCCAGCTCCTTACCCACCGAGTGGTCCAGCCATCGAATCCATGACTTTCCAATTTTGAGACCAGGATGTCGTGCGGGACAATGTCGAACGCTTTGCACAAGTCCAGGTAGACGACATCTGTTGCTCTACCCTTGTCCACCAAGTGTGTGGCAGTATCATAAAAGGCCACCAAATTTGTCAGGCACGATTTGCCCTTGGTGAAGCCATGTTGGCTGTCTCCGGTCACCTCCTTATTTTCCATGTGCCTTAGCAGAGGTTCCAGGAGGATCTGCTCCATAACCTTGCCTTTGGTACCTGAAGATTAGATACCTGAATTTATCTGATAGTGTTAAGATGAAAATAATATGGCTAATGAACGTTCAAGCAGTGCAAGCACAGGATGAAGCCTAGGGTCAGCCATCACTAATGGCTCTGCCTAACAAACAGCAGGAGCACCGAGGTAGCACCACATTTTCCTCTGTGTTGCTTTGCTCTCGTTCATGCTTTTCTTTCTGCACAGGGAGTGAGGCTGCTTTAATTGCCCTTTGATGGGAGCAGAACAAGGGACAGGTACTTGGGCCCCTTCAGTCACAGGCCTTTGCGGAGTCCAATAAAAGAATAGCGAGGGCTTGCAGATACTCAAGAACAGAGCCATCCACTCTCCTATTTTGACTCCCTCACAAAAATAAATTGTTTCACTGAATAAACACCCTATAGTATGCCTTACTCCCTTGTTCTGATGGAAAAGGGTTTTGCTGAATTATTATATGAGTTTGATCTTCCTCATCTGTAGCTATTTTGGGGGCCATGTGAAAGCTGGGGAGGTCAGTATCTTCAGGTATCTCCCTTTCCCGAGTAAAAATGCAAGAATAATGATAATTCAAAGAGCAATGTAATTTGGGGATTTTTGTAGCCAAGCAAACCTTTTACTCTGGATACACTCTTTCCCAAAGTGTAATTTAATACAGCGCTAGTATGTAATTCGTTAGCACACAACCATTTTTTTTAGACTTTAGTTATTTACTGTAGGTTTGCTTTTAGGGCATGAAATTTGGTGGCTGAAGCCCTATCTGACTTCAGATGATGCAGTCCCTGATTTTTTCAGTTGCTAACTCCCAGCCTGTTTTATAATCGTGCACTCTCTAGTTTAATATTTAGATAATGTTGCTCCCAGTTACTTTTTTTTAAATGGCGTTTTAGGTGAAGAAGTATGAAGAAAGATGGCTTTTTTCCCTGGCGTGGTCTGCATCTTATGTCTCCGTCAAGTGCTTTTCTGAAGCTGTTTTTCCCAGACTGTGTGTTTTGCATGGGTGGGACAGTGGGTTATTGTTAGCCTGTTAGACACAACTCGGTTTGAATACCCTTCAGTAGTTTGGGAGGCAAGTCAGCTCTATTTGCATTTGTTCCAGTCACAAAGGTTTATAGGTCAGCAAAGGCTGGCTGGAAAAATTCAACGTGCCAATGCACTATTCTTCTATGGTTGTCAGGAATTCAAACGTGCTGGTTTTTATATTTCTTCTTGGTCATGAATATATGATAGCAGGGTCTGAAGTCGCTTTGTTTCCGTGGAGCTTGGTACCAGCTGGGACTAAGATGGAGGACGTGCCGGGATGCCAGCTCCCCCCTTCCCTGGCCCATACTAATCAGCAGCAAATCCAACGCCGGTGCATCTGAGGCAGTGAGAGGGCACTGCTCACCACCGCACCCCTGCTGCCTGCTTCCCCTTCTGGGAAAGAGTCCGGCTGAATACAAGACGGCGTTTCTCCTTCCGTAGCAAACATTGCCTTAGCTTAGTCTCCCTTCTGGGTTGGGCTTTGAGTTTTCTTTTTTTTTTTCCCCTGTGCTTATATAGCTGCATTTGGGTTACAGCCTGAAATGCTGCCTGCTTAGCTACATGCAAAGACCACGTGGAGATCTTCATTTATGTGTGGACTGACAAAAAACGGGCATCTTTTAGAATTCAAGACTTCAATGCATCTGACATACAGTCTGACAATCGATACTACACAGCTTTAATGGTCACATGTAAAGATCTCTAATGAAAGCGACCTTGGGATATCACCGACAACCTGCTCTTTTGACAACTGGCACGCGAAGCTTTAAATGTATATAAATGTATATAGCTTATAATGTATATAAAAAAGAGTGTCTTCCCCAAAGAAAGCATTTCCTTAGCTTTGTTTTCATCTTCCAGCTTTAGAAAAGGTTTGGCCTTTCGCAGTTCTTAGAAGTGAAATACGGATTTATCCACTGCAGTTTGATTCCCCCCAAATTGCATTTTGAATTAAATGGTGTGTGTGAATACATCGGGAGGGATACTGTTGCAGGTTTGGTAGGAGCTGAGGTCTCCCCCCCAGCCTGGCTTACTGTACCCCATTACTCCAAAACCAGGAAGCCCTTCTTGAGTTTGTTTGGAACTCAGTTACAAACATTGTTGGTCTTTACAGTTGTATCTTGAGTTCTGAAATTCTTCTTACAGAAGTAATAAAATACACCGGGTCGCCTTTTAATCTGCTCGTTGAAACGCGAACCGTGACGGTTCTTGGTGTGTTTTAAAGAGACTTCCCACAAAATCTGGGCTGTTTGGAGTCAAAGGCGAGGTAGGCGAGGAGGGCTGTGTCTGTAACCTGGAGAGGCAGCAGCCCCAGCTCACAGCGCCGCCTCCATCTGAAGCAGGGAGACCCGCTCCCTTTTCAGTGCAGGGTTCGCTGCCAACTTGGCACCATCTTTCATGTTTATAGATTTAAATTCAGCACATGGCTTTAACTCTTCAGCTGCACTAGCTGCAAACAATTGCCCCAAAACAAATGCTTAGGTATAATCAGTTCATTGTCTTACCCGTGCCAAGTCGCATCTGACCCTTCCAAATACAGTCGAGAACGTTATTTTAAAATGCCATATTGGGTAAGGCAGGTGCAAATAGCAAAAGCATGTTTTAAATGGAAATGTTTACAAATATGAAACCTTACTGTGAAAAAGCATCTGATAAAATAAACATTAAAAAAAAAATCATGTAATGTATTAATGGGAAGATACAGGGTTTAACAGATGAAGCGTTGAAAAAGATTCCACGGTTAGAATAATACTAATAAGCACAAAATAAATGTTGTTTATGAACCTCCTTTCTAAGCCTGCACAACTACTGGTCTGCTGCGAACAGCATACAATTGTCAGTAGCTGGAATTTCATCTGGGAAGATGAACATTTCACAATTTGGGTTTTTTTTTTTAATTTTTATTTTTAACTCTTAAAAAATCAGTCCTGTCACAAGATTGCTTTAGTAAATAAATATTTCAGTCACTTTTGACTATTTTTATAGGGAAAATATTTTTCCACACACAGAAATTAATTTTTAAAACACAACCAGGATTGATTTATTAAGAATGTTTGCAGCAATTAGATACATAGTGCTTCATGTCTTAAATATTTAGTAAAGGAGCAATTATAAACCAGCTGCAAATGTAGTCATGCTCTGAAATAAAATGTGAATTTTAGTTTCAAAATGAGCAAATAAACATTGAATACAGTGATGTGGGTGAGTACCATCCACACAGTGAAAGCGTTGGCTGAATCCCATCAAGTCCAGTCACTGGTAAGGTTTGAGTAGGGACAAAGGAACAAGTAAATGCAATTCTGAAGTTTTTATCTACAGCCCTTTATCCTGATCAAACATTTTTTCTAACTTGCTCATATGCTTCATACTTAGGAGCATTTCAGTTATGACTCTATTGGATACATAGATAATCTTTGTTAGTAGCTGTCTTAAATCTTATTGTAATTATAACAATGATTTTTTTTTTTTGTTGCTACACTTTCCTGGTTTTTCCCCAAGAATTTACAAGGCATAAAGCACTTTGCATGTGACAAAACAGTTCTTTTATTCACTAGTGATTTCATTTAGCAGTATGCAAGTAGTAACCTATCTGTGAAGCATTCAGTGTAATCAAAAGGTAATTTGATAAGGCAGAAAACGTCTGCAAGTCATATAGCCTTTCTGTGGGTTTCAGTATTTTCATAATCAGGGATGCAGTTGAGCATGTGGGAAGCTCCTCGTAGCTAGCTCTGAAAACAGACAGAGGAAAACAAAACATCCCAACTACATTCCAAACATGTAAATATATTCTGATTTTAGATTAAGAAGAATTTCTCTTGCACTTTTCTCTCAAATCCTGCTGAGTGTACTGGTACAGTATGCGCTTTCAGAATAGCTTTCTTTTTGGCAGTTATTTTACTCTCAAAACTCAGTAATTCTTTCATGGTGCATCAGATTTACCAAATGAATAATTTCTTGGCATAATTCTTTTAATTCACGTGTGTGTTTGTGTGTGTGTACATACACGTGTGCTCTTTCATTGTTTCTGGAATTTTAGGGAGGTGAGACGCACCCAGACTGAACAGTTTTATATTCTGTTCACTCACTGTAGAATAGAATTTTTATGAAAATACACGCTGCTTTCTGACTCACTGTGACAGATACTTTATTTCTACAAACAGTGATGTAGGAAAAGCAGCTGTTAGGTTAGTTTGTGCTTTTATTTATGGGTTTCATCAGCTTCTAAACCGCTTGGATTACTCGTAAGTGAAAGCAAAAGTTGGAGGCACAGTCTGGATGCCGCTGGGTGCCCTGGTCTGTCGCGGGTTCTTTGAGGGCTGCAGCCCTGACCAGTAGAGGGATTTTTTTGTTTGGTTGGTTTTATGGAATTGGTTGTGAATAGGGGAGGGGAAAGACAGGAATTGCTTATTGACTTTTCTGTGCCACAGAAAAGGAGTGGGAAGACTACGGACGTATCGCAGTAATTTTGGATGAAGACAAATCCTTTAATTAGGTGTGTGCACTGTACAGACATTTGCAGAGATCCCATAGTTAGGGTTGTTGTGAGCTTTCAGTTTTCCAGAGAGAAAAACTAGAAAATCTTAATAAATCAGCCTTTGAGAGTTGCTTTATTTTAAGGTGGGAAATGAAAAGGAGATGGTGCTTCTTTAGTTTTCTGCTGCTTGTTCCCATATTTATTTTTTTTTTTGACAGTGATTTTATCCCTGAGAATCTCTCACCTTGTGGTTTTTTTCTCCTCTTAGATCTGCAACGAGCTTGATGGCTGTGTTCAGACTCCAGAAATATGCACACCCTTGCTTTGAAGAGGTAGGATGCTTTGATATTTTACCATTAGAACAAATGGCTATTTTCCTCGTTGTGTCGTTATGCAATTTATAGACAGTAAGAAAAGCCAGTGAACATGACAAGTATTTACATGCCCTGCTACTGCCAGCAGCCTTCTGAGCTTCATTTTCTGCAGGCGTGCTCGCCCCGTCTCGGGAGAGGCGCTCATCCCCACCACAGCTTGTCCTCCTTCTCAGCTGTGCGTGCCACCCCTCCCCAGGTCCCCACAGAGCTGTGACAGCCTGTCATTGTCTACCCCTCTGGATATTACAGTGGCGATTTGCTCACGCGGATGCGGACTGATACCAAGATCTCTTTTTTTACTCTTTTTTTTCTTTGTGTTTCCTCCCCAACTCAAGTCCAAAACTGAACAGTGTGGGTCATGACCAGGAACAAGAGTCTGCAAAGGCTGGTCATTGCAAGAATTTTTCTGTGGTGGGGGGTAGAGGAGCTAATGACAGATTTTAGCTGTCAATTCTTACACAGAATTGTCAGGAAATCTCATCTTCTCCATTCACCTCTCGCTATGGCTAAGGCACAGTGGGAAACTTAAAGGAAAAATTCAGTTGACAAACAGAACTTGGATCCCTGCAAAGGAGACACATTCTCCTCCTGTCAAATCTTTGAACGATCAGAAAAGAAACCTCTTGCTCTGATTAACTTTAGTGTACCCTCTTATATCCCCTGCTTTGGGACACGCTGAAAGTAATCCTCTGCACTCATACTGAGAAAATTATGTTAAATAAGCAAGGAACTTGCCTGAAGTTAATGAAGATGCTAGTTTTAATGCTGACCGTTTTTCATTAGGAAAAGTTCTGGTTATGCTTCCTGCGCATGTGGGCTTCAGCACAAGAATGTGTTGTACAGCTACACAGAGTTTTACTCCTCACCTTACCAACACACTTTTCTTTTATCTCAGTATTTTTCCATTGACCTACTAAAATAGGAAATACTCCTGAACAATTGCTCCCATTGAATTCTAATCCGCAAGAAAGTGGATACTGATATTAGTTTTTTGCAATTAAAGTTTTTGAGAACATTATCAATTAAGTTAAAAAAAGAATTATTTTTAGAAAGTGTTAGCCTCAATTTTTTGCAACCTAAACCCTGAACTTTGGTCAAATTTTTCATAGTACTTTATTGTTTGGTGCATGTCTGTGTGTCCCACTTGCATAATGAAATGCAGCCTCTAAGTAGATACGGTACTCTATTACACTACTTTAAATATGTTTAATTATATTAAAGCAATGATCATGGCACTGGTCAATCATCCTTTTTATTTCTGCTACATAAAGTAGAAGTTTAAGGACACGTCTTGTGTAGACAGAAGTAAATGCAAGGGTTCTTTGAGGAACCGGTGTGGAGAACGGTCTCCTTTTGATTGCTCGTATGTGACACCTCCTCCATTTGTTTGTCCATTTTGATGAAGTTCAAGTCTAAGGGATATAAAATAAGTTAAATCTGAGAAAGGACATCTTGAATTAGCTGCCCACAACAGAGGTAATGAAAGGGAGCACAGAAGCCCCGAGCCTGTCCCATGTAAGAAATTCCTCCCTTGCTGATATTATTGCTGTGCAGCATTGCACACCAAATTTCATCCTGTAATAAGAATACGTGTTGTATACTTAACAAAAAAAAAAAAGGTTAAATATAATGAGTTTTAACTAATTTAATTTAACTGGGAAGATGGTCCTCCTGTCCTAGTGGACTGTTTAGCGGCGCTCGGATCTGAAGGGGGGCAGGATTGTGCGCGAGAGCTGGGAGCCACTGGGGAGTGGATTCCTGGGATGGCTTAGTCAATTGTAAGGCCTGGAGGAGAATCCACGGTCAAAAACCAGTGAGGCAGAGAAGAAAAATAGTAGTTTTCCTTGTGTGAAGGTCTGTATCGGCCTCGTCCTTCCTGTTGTCACCACGTTAAAACCAGGTTCAGTACTTCCAACGAGCTGTGAGAAGGTGCAAGCGTGGGCTGAGAAGGAGTAAATAACGGTGTGGTGTACAAGTAGGGTGCAAAGTCAGTGAGAGCATTGCAAACCATATACATTTCATTTCTTTTTTCTTATAAAAAGAGGGATTTGCACTTGTTGCATTTAGCAGCCTTGTATTTGCCAGACGTGAAACTCAGTTAGGTATTGTATATAGTACCTCTGGGATTTTGTTTGACATAACCAAAGGATTTTCACTTTACAGGGAATGTTGGCCTGGAATGTGGCCAGTTCTGACCACTTTGTGTAAATTCCGGGTGTCTGTGTCTGTGCAAAGGGACGATGCAGTGTGTGGTTGGGGCTCCTCCTGGCACACCTCGCCAGGAACGCTCTTCTGCCCTTGGTGGGGTTAGAGTGCTGTTGCTGGAGGGAAAGCTCTAGCTACCCACCTCTTATAATTTGGAGGGGCTATTGAAAGAATAATTACCATGAAACAGTAGTACTGCGTTTTAATTACTTTAATGATGGTAAGTCTAATTCTGCAGCCATTTTCTTTCTTGCTGCGCATGCATACGTTGCTAGAAAATTTTCAATTGCATGAGAGATATAGGTGCCTCTCAAAGGTTTATTTTTTAATGCTTCACCTAAAAAAAGTATACTGCTAAACAAAGCACAAATAAATAAAAAAGAACCCCAGAACCAAATGTAGTTAGCTCTTTTCTACTGAACATGATTTTTATGTATAAATGATATAAGCTTCCAGGTATGCATACTGGTGTTATATGTGTGCTATGGTTTTATTGTGTACTACCCTGTCTAGCAGGATGGGGATACCAATGGGATAAACTGCTTGTCATGCATTTTTATCATTAACCCGTCTCTTTCATGACTTTCTATAACATCCAGAATTTTCTGTTACCACAGAAAGGCAGAAATCTAACAGAAAAATCCACATCTATCACAAATACGGCACCTAAATAAGGAATTACAGCAGTTGCAGCCTTAGGTCGGGAGCGCAATTTTAGGGTCTGATAATTTGGCAGAATAAAAACAAGGAGTGGCACTCACATGAGTGCAAATTATGACTTCAAGCCTATAAAAGTCTCAAAATATCAGACTTTGGAAAACTGTAGCATTCCATTGCATAAGAAACATTTAAAATATTTGAAGGGAGTTTAACACTTACAAGCACTCTGATCTTTGCTCAGCAAAACTTTTAGTAACTAAAGTAACTAGTTTTGAAATGCAGAGACTAAAGTAGTGCCCAGTAAAAACGCCAAATGCCCCAATGGATTCTTAAAATGGGTTTCTTTCTGCGTATTAGGAAGGTTCAGTTTTATGTGAGTTTGTACCAGCATTTATGTCATGACTCACTTTAGGAGACTCAGATCCATAAATTTGGTTATGCCACAAATGTTTGTAGTTAAATATACTGTGGTTTTAATTATCTGAAAGATTATTTCACAGGTGTAACTCCCAGTGATAGTCAGTGAGAGCCGGTTACCTGGTGCCTCCCAGTTACACACCTGAAATTCCATTGTTTAATGTGCATTCCTGGTGCCAGTCGAGGGAAAAACTGTACAGAGTGTTGAGATTCTGTTTCTGATTCTGTTCTTTGCCTGCCTCTGCAGCACAGCGCTTTGGTCTGACGTGGTTCCTGGTTGTGGGGAAATGCTGTGTAATTGTACGGCATCGGCTGATGATAGATGCTATCACACTTCACTCTAGCACGTCAGATGTCCAAACATTTGTCTGAGTGATATTGTTAAAGATCCGATTGTTATCATGGTTTGTTCGTTTCTTGAAAAGATTTTAAAACAGGAAAATGAATTCACTTACTAACTGCTAACTCGTTCTCTGAGTGCTTCTGGGTAGCTGCTGGCTACTGGTTTTGCATATAATAATAGATTGGAGTTCAGGGAAAATCCCTGATGACTGCATTGGACATGTTTGCACTAAAGATCTTGGTGGGTGTATAAAGGTAATCTGTATAAACGTGGGCTGGACTCTGCTGATGGTGTGCACCGGCCTTTGCAGCCTTCTAAAGGCAGAAGATGCTCCTTTATAGACGCTGCACACAAGAAAACATCCTTGGGCACTTTGAAGGTGGTAAATCAACCCCCTAAATGAAGAGTTATAAATATACAGTATGCTTTTATTCTTCCAACGTGCCGTAAACCTTCTATATCTTGGCTGTTTTCTGCCTTCCAACTAGTAGCTGGCAGGGAGGACTCGGAGCTGCGGAGCCTTTCCCGAGGGAATGCTTGATGGGTACTTCACTATCAGGCTGCTCTGCAAAAACTCTGTGGGAATCGGGCATGCAGGTGGCCGTCCTTCCCCGTGGTTGAATTCTGCGTAGCAAAGGACAAGTAGAAAATGAGTTTAAAATTGCATGACTCTAGGGGCATCACCCCTGTTTCAGCCTCCAAATAAGTTGGAGAACCCGAGACTTGCAGAACTCTTTTTGTGGAGTTTAGGGCCATCTCAGCAGGGGCTCTTCTGCTGTAAAATTATGCAAGTAAGCCACTGTAGATAAACTGTAACCTCAACAAGACATCACACATGTTAAGGTAACGGGTATTTGAACAGAAGGACCAGCATAAAAATTGACTTCAGTTCCATAGTTTTGGGTGCATCAGAGAGCAAAGAGAGAAAGTCTCAACTGACCAAAAAATGAGATGGGAGGAAAGCTTAATTAGTAGGCCAGTGATGTAGGAGAAATCAGACTGCTAGAGCAGACATCATATACATTATTACCAGGGTAAAGCATTTTATGCTGGCAGTCTAGTTCTTCCAGCTGAAGATGCTCTTAGGCAAGGCCTCCTGAGCTGTCATGGTCCCGAGGAGGTGGGGGAAGCCTCCGGATGGATCTTCTAAGCAGTGTATTTATAGGCAGAAGATGTTTGCAGGTTCAACGTCATAACTTCCTTGTTTGAGACAGTGTTGTTTATTTACTGCCTTGTACTTTGGAGAGGAGATGCTTGAGGCATAATGCATTTTATCAGAGAGATTCTGTCACTTGGAAAATACTGTAGTATCTTTCAAAAGCTATTTTTGTTCATTTACAAATTGTTAGATTCAGCCCTTAAAGCTAAGGAAATAGTCTGATATATGGAGGGAAACACTGTACTGCATTTTCCTTTGTAAATAATAGATGAACATTTATAGATCAACAGCCCCTCCCAGTAGCTAAATAATAAATAAAAAGTTGCATGAGTTTTGTTTCAAATGAAAAATTCTTAGTTGCTCCTGATAATCCCCAGCAAACTCAGTTGTTGCAGTGATGGTTGCAAATCTCAACATTGATGTCTCTTGACCTCACACAATCAATGTAAAAGGGCATTATTTGTCCAACTGTTCTGCAAGTGCCATATGTCATGGCCTCATTATTAGTTTCAACTTAAATTTTATAAAGAAAATATTCCATATTTTGGGGGAGCACTCTTTGATTAGCTGTATGTTTTTATAGCTCTGTTCTCCCTCCTCCCCCATTTTTTTTTTAATATTTATCAATATTTGTATACCTTAAGGTTGAAGTAACAACAGATGACACTAAATGATAACATACAGTTCTGGAATTAAAGGGATCTCTGAAGTCAGAGATGCTACTTTATTTCCATATTGCATTGCTGGACTACTGAGGTAATTTTAAAGACAGCATTTTAATTTGTTTACTTCTGTCTCTCCTTCTTCCTCATTTTGCTCGTGCAAAATGATTGAATCTGTATGATCACACAGCCCTTTGTCACATCCCTAATTCAGTCTTGTCATCATTAATCAGGCTGTCACCCCTGCTATTTACTAGCGTAGGCATGAAAAAATAGGGATGCAAACCAGCTGCAGTGAGACAGGCAAATAAATACAATAAATTGAATCTGTGTATAAGCATCCACCCAACTGGCCAGGTGTCGCTCCATCAGAGCAAAGTTGGACCCTTCTGCCCTGTTACGTCTCTTGTCACAAAATATATTCTGAGAAAACAAGAGGAAAGACGAGTAGCTGTCTGCAAAGTTGAATGTGTTACTCAAAAACTATGCAGGTATGTAGCACTGGATGACCATGGGCTTGATCTCACAAACGTGATGATACTGATGATACATGGGCAAGTTTTCCAGTTTGCCCTCCACCTATGGATTTAAATCCCTGACGTAGGACATACGGGTCTCCCACCTTCCCACCAGCTCCTACACGCAGGTGGTGAAACCACAGCAAGTTATCGCTATGCTTTTTAGTGTCTATATGAACAGCTTTTACACCAGTCCTACTTGGAGAATGAATGGATTGTTATCTTTGCCATGATCCACAGTAACAATCCAGTTTTCCCCTCCTCTTCTCACCCCCGCCCCATACTCCCCAAGGGCAAGGTTCCAGGCCCACACGGTGCCGGTTGTGTCCTGGGACCAGCTGCAACGTCCCCAAACCACTGTTCTTGCTCCCACCCTTTCCCCACGTTACATTTCTCCTCGTTAATATCTATATTAAGCCTGTAAGTTTTTGAAAGCATAAGGGTAATGGTTTTAAATTGGAAGA
>JAOTQQ010000001.1:77905403-77931911 GCA_026546715.1 Gallinago undulata | reverse complement strand
GGCTGCCCAGGGAGGTCGTGGAGTCCCCTTCTCTGGAGATCTTCAAGTCCCTCCTGGATGCAGTCCTGAGTAACATGGTCTAGCTCTGGGCAGTCCTGCTTCAGCAGGGGAGTTGGACTGGATGATCTCTATGGTCCCTTCCAACTCTAAAAATTCAGTGAAGTTCAGTGAAATATGGGTTCTGCTTTACCACTTTAGTGGCCTTTCCATTTGTAGCTGAACAAGTGTTTTCATTGTGTGAAATCCTGAGGGGTCGGACTAGATGACCTTTGAAGGTCCCTTCTGGCCCAGATGATTCTATGATTCTATGATTCTAAGTCCTAAGGAGTAAGGCATCGCCTGGGGAGGAGAATCGGAGCCGGGACAGTGATACACTGGCACCACTGGCTCTGTGTGCTGCTCACACCCTCCAGGAGCCCCGGCAGGTGAATGGTCTGGGTGGCGTCCTCGGGTTAGCTCCTTCTGGCTGAGTGCTGGGGCTGTTTTGGCAGGGGGACTCCAGAGGAGAGCTGAGTGCCATCACCTCTCTCCTCTCCGCTGGGAACCCCCCTCCCCGGCGCTGGGCTGGGGCAGCGCAGGGAAAGGAGCTATTTCTGAGGCCATTCTGCTCACTTCAGGTGAGAGGAAACATCTTAAAGGACAGGCTCCCAGTAGGCGGTAGCTAGCACTGGGGAGAGAGAGGAGCCCAGTGAGGCTCAGAAGCTCTGTGACATCCCCGGGGGAGTCAGGCACTCAGCCTTCACGGGAGGGTTTCTCATGCATTTTGCTGGGGGGGAATGGAAAACATTTCACAGTCCTTTCTTACTTTACAGTTCTTTATGCCTATGCTTTCTTTGCCATGTCTAACTTTCCGCCTTTTTGTAATAAAGTGTACACGACGAGCAGATCAGATGAAAAAGCGATTACACCCTGTTGTAATGTTGAAAATATGCTTGTTCAGCTAAACATGTTTTGAAATACTGGCAATAAAGCAGGCTGCTAAGTTCAGGCTGGAAGCATTTTACATAGTTTCTGAGACTGTTTCCTCTACTGTTCAATATATCAAGAACTCATAGCGCTGCTGCAACGAGTACTTTCTGCCTTTAAAATATACCTCAAGAACAAAAGCTATTGTTTCACAGCAATATGAACTTGCTCCCCATCCACACATACAAAGAATAACTGAGCAATAATGGATTATTTGTTGCAAACAAACCTCACGCATGTGGAATTTTTTTGATTTTAAGTTTTTCTGCTTAAATAATACTGAACTCAATATGGTAAGTGTGAGAATACAAACACCAAACCAAAGTATCTTGTTCTGGGGTTTTTTCTTTTATTTTTTGCAGTCACTAATGTAAGAAAACACACTTCTAATGAATTTTATCTGTTACACATTTTTATTGCAGAAAAAGCATATTGAGATTTTCCATGTAAAAGTAAACATGGCCTAACTCATTCAGAATTTTGGGGGGGATTTCAGAGTAACCTATATATATATATATAAAAATATGTATTTATAAAAAGGAAAATGTGTAATTTAGTCAATAAGGTGCTGAAGTTAGAATGGTTTTTTAATTAATACTTAATTGTTTGTAGCTACTGTTAACAACTTAGTTGCAGAGGAATAGCCTTAAAATTTTATTTTTTCAACTAAAAATTGAGATTGTGTATTACAAATATGAAAGGTTGCTTTTTAAGTTTATTTTGTAAAAAGGGCCATTGCCCTAAAGGCTTGAGGATCCCAGTGTTTGCCTTTGCTCAGCGCTGGACACGGCCAGACCCAGGTTCTTGTTGTGCACACCACTGCAGTATAAATGTTCTGTAATTCTGAGAACTTCAAACTGCACACTACGCTCCAGGCTCCTTTAAATGGCGAGGGAAAGAATTTCTTTTAGCTTTTAAATGGGGAGTAGTGTTGCATCTTAAGTGAACAGAAAGTACAGGATATGAAAGCTTCCACTTTTTTAAATAATTGCCCCGGTCTTTCCCAAATAATTGCAATTTTCTGTTCATTTTCTGCTAATTGCATGTGCAGACAGATTCAGGCAAAACATCTGTGGTGGCTCTAAAGAGGAGAATTTCCTACAAAGCAGTCAAGTTCCAGATGAGTTTTGTCCTGTTTGAAGCTCCCTTCCACGGTGAGATTTGAATCCCTGGTAGCATCTCTCTGCAGAAGCAGCACAGCATTTCCCAGGTTCTGCCCATAGTGCAAATGGCACAGGAATATGTGAAAGCTGCACGGCTTTCTGCTGTGGAGTGTGAGCCAAACACAAACCACTGTGTCTTCTATTATTTTTGCTCAGTGAAGAAAAAAAAAAATAATCCCACCCTTGTATTTTCTAGATTTAAATTGGATATTAGAAAATTTAAAGGTAAGACATTTTGGGGTTATGCTGTGCTGTGGTTGGTACGTCCCCTCAGACTGCACTGTGAAAGATCCCTAATTCTCACTAATCTTCCTTCAATGAGATTTCATCATAGAAAATTCTAAGTAGGTTTAGGTAGGATGGCAGTTTTTTGGATTAAAGATAATACATCTTAAAATAGCGAGGCGGAAATATAAAAGCAAATCTAGAAAAGTCAATAAGACATGAATCATTCAATGAAATAAGATCTAATAGTAGAATTGTATTACAGTAGAGTTAAAGTAATCTTTGAAGTATTTTTGTTTTCATCACCTGTTAGGTTTTGTATATAAATTCAGTAAGTTATAGCTCCTGGAAGCAGGTTTTGATTTGGTAGACTTATATCTGCATGTGAGAGCTTTAGTCACCGGTATATTTAGATTGGGAGCAGCCCAATACTGAGTTATTTTACAGCAGACACAATGCTAGGAGTCCCCTACAAGCTCGTGCATGAATTTCTGACAGCTGTATCTGTGTGTAAAAACAAGGAGGCAGAATGTGCTGGGCCACTTTTTCAAATGTTAGAATAACCTTAAAAATGCAATTGAATTAACATTGTTTTCACTACTCCGCCCTGTTTTTCATTATTTATTTTCAAATAATTCAAAAATTAATCTATTTAGACTAAAAAAAATGTGGAAGAAATGTTTCAGTGTCAGCATGCATAGTTATGGGGAAAAAACTAATGACACATGACAAAATGCATAAACATTGCTTGTCAAGCAGTTCTATACTAGAAGTAAATTCATAAACAAAAAGCCATGTTTCAGCAACAATGGGTGTTGTGAGAAAAAGAAAGAAAAGCTAGCAAGTAAGTTAACTAAATCAGTTTGAATTTTGGTTGGTTGATTTTAACTTTTTCAGTTCCTTGAACAGAAGACTCTTTGGGGTTTCTTTCCACTTCTTCCACTCTTTTTCTACTTAGGTATCGGCCTTACATCCCAGGAGTAGGTGTCTTGTTCCAGAATATGTGAATGCTGCTCTTAGATGGCGTAGATAAGGATAATATGACTTTTATTCAGAGCACAAACCACAGTTGAGTGTTTGGGAACCACATTAAGAAGGAAGCTCCAGTACTTTCTCATCTCCTACATGCTTTTTTTTTTTTACTTGCCTTTTCACCTTTCAAAATTAGCACTGTGCTTTGTAAACATAGCAACTTTAACTCTTCCTTTGCCTACTTTTTCATTAGATCACTTACCAGATTATTTTTTTCCCTAATTATAAGATGCAGGGAGGTAAGTTGTACCTTTTCCAAAGAAACAGACTTTTGAAAATTAAGTTTTATCAGAAGTAACATAACATTAGAAAATGAAAGCGCTGCTTTCACATTCAGGTTGTTTGGGGTTTTTTTCATTGAAAATGTTCATTGAAAATGTTCATTTTTCATTGAAAATGAGTTGGTTTGGGACATTTCTTCCCAAGTAGGTCAGCTAGGGTTCCGGAAAGTGATATTAGTGTAGTTTTTTTCTGAGTGCATTTCTTGAGAAATTGTGTAGGAGTCCTGAGATGAGCCAAGAACAAAAAAAGCATTTTATAGGGAAGAACATGAATTTTTATTTCTCCAGATCAGAAGAGTGCCTTCAAAATTATACTTGGGTCCTTTACAAATTCTGTTTGGCCTACGTGAACTGTTTCTTTCCTGGAATAATTTTTTCAGCCTTGGTCAAGCTCGCCTTGAATAAGGTTGGTTTCAGATTATGGCATTGCACTAAGAACATGTCACCCCAAATGGTCATCAGTATGCCATTGAGAAGATGTTGGGCCTTGCGTTGGAAACCAGGGAAATCAGCATTTTGCCCATTGTCATCATAGTTTGAGAGTAATTTTTGTGTTGCATATGTTTAGGCAACTGTTTGCTGCTTCCCTAAAGCATACCTCATCTCCTATTGGAAACTGTCATCTTTTAATTGAAGATCTTTGCTGTTTGCATCATTAGGCTCTGATATAGAAGTTTATTCAAAGACCCAGCTTGCCTTGTGGTGCTCAAGGTTTCATGTTGCCATGAAAGGCATTTATGTTTAGATCTCTTTGCAGTGAGTTCTTAGAAAATCATTCACCTTGACAAAAATTTTCTTCTCAAATACACTCACATTTAACTTTACAACCCATGCTCCCCGTAATTTTTGGATTTATCCCACTTATTTCCATAGCTAGGTTAAAGCAGCACTGCAGTTGGAGTGTCTCAAAGATGCCAGTAAAAGTTAACGTTGGCATTCATGTTATACAGTTTTTTTTTTCAGTAATGATTCTCAGCTTTAGGCACTCCAGAACACTTAAAAAATTCAACAAACAAGAATAAGAATTCAGAAGGTACAGAAAAAATTCAACAAAGTGCTACTAGAATTACAGTCATCCAAAATAACAACCACCTCTGGTACCGACAGACTTTCCAGACCCCCCCACCTCTGATGGTGTAAAAGAAACTGCATTCTCTGCGGTCTTTCAGCCTTCCTTTTGTGAGAAGTGACTAAGGATGGTGCCTTGGCCTGGCAAGTATTTTTGATAGTCCCTTGGTAGCATGGGCACTTGCCCTTGGGTCAGAGCACCCGGGTCAGTCCATGTGCACCACTAAGCAGTCCTCAGTTGCTGTGAATTGCAACCCCTGCGTACTATATTCCACTCAAATAAAAATTAAAAAAAAAAAGGGAAGGCTCAGCAATGCATTACACCTCCCCCTAAGGCATTGCTGGTATTGCCAACTCCGTGGTTCAAAACTTATGAGTCAATCCTCCCCCCAGTCTTAAAACAAAGATATTAAATGATAGAAAACAGTTTTTTAAACCGCTTGTATTTTCTGTTGTGTTCTGATACTATAATGCTAAGAAAAGAAGATTTAGTAAACTGAGATAATGGCAAATATTATGTAGCCCCCTAACGCATGGTATTATTTGCTTTCAAACTTCACCTGTGGAAGAGGTGTGTATATGTGGCAGAAATGCTTTAGGTCAGGTATGTTACTTTCTTTTTTTTTTTTTTTTTCAACACGCTCAAATTATAAGCCAGTTAATTTTGATTCCTCATATTCTCATTTGCCAGTGAGATCTGGGGTGAAGGCGCTCCCGGCATACACCACCAGTATATGTGGTACTTCCTAAAGCCCAGTAACTTGAACAGCCAGGTTCTTCTGATCTTGGTTTGGGCACCCAGAACGGATGGATTCTTGTGCCAAATTCTGACTCTTTAAAGGTAGCGTTTCTCCTTCAGCTCACAGGGTTTTCCTGAAGGTACACTGATGGATCTGAGCGTAGCATTCAGTGCGAGCCCCTGTAATTCAGTGGGTATTTTGAGAGGCATCCAGTAAATAAGACACGGGGCTGCACATTATTGCGTGAGGAGAATAGAAAACAGAGTAGCTGCTAATACTGCCATTGTTTTGTTCAATCTATTTAATGAAGCTGGGACCCATCAGTACAGAGGGGATACAGGCCTGTGAGTGAGAGTTGTATCGCGCAAGGGCTGCATGCAAGAACTATCGGAGCTGCAGTAGATTTTATTCGTATTTTTTTCTGTTTGATTCTGCACCCTTTAATCGTGTTTGAACAAGATTAACCCTTGTTTTAATACGGTTTTAACACGTGTACGCATGTGTATGTGTGTGTGAGTGCACGTGCTTGTGCATGTCATTTGTTGCAAGTTGGGGGGGGTTAAAAGCAAATTGCATAAACAGAGATTTTTATCTTGTAGCAGTCTACTAAGGTCCAAATGTGAGTCATCGGGAGTGCATCCCACAGCGCCCTGCTACTTGAGCCAGCTGATGGCAGTAAGAAGATAACTCTCTATTTAAAGCACCTCCGTTGAGAAACAACCCAGAGTTGCTGGTGATTCCCTCTTTTCTCTTGCTGATGTCCTGGCTGCTCAGCACTGTCTCTTTTCCACCAGCTCCCACTCGCTTCCCAGCAAACATTTTGACACAAGCCACTTCCACTTGCTTTAGCAAAATATTTGGCATCTATCTGTTCTTGTGACTATACTTAGCAAACTTCCTAAGAGAGAACATAATCTTGTTATTCATTTTAAATCATGTATTTATTAACATTTTTATGGCTGAAAGATTATACCCTCTGAGGTATCCAGTGGCCTCTAAAAACAAATACGTATCTCAATATTTTGGGCCTGCCTTGATAAGCCTTTGTGGGCCGGGATTTTCTCAGCAGGCTTTTTGTTTGTTTGTTTACTTTTAGATGCCAACTGAAATGCAAAATATTTGGGTATAACAAGTTGCTCTTCACATTGTGCAGCAGAATATGCTTTATTGTGATCAGTGATGGGGGGGATTTTCTTGATGGTGGTAGCTACAGAATGATTTTGGTAAACTGCCCGGTGTGGGTTCACGTGTTACAAAGATAAACAGATTACACCCAGGAAAAACTTTTATAGAATGTTTGTAGCAGGAAAGACAGCACGGAAATTTGTCCCCCCTCCTTACACCTCTGGTGTCTGAGCTCCCTTCCTCATCCCTGCTGTTGGCGCAGTTAGGGAAGGCTTCGGAGGGCACTGAGGGACTCTGCTAGACATGCATCAATTAATATGTAAATGGGGGAAATTTATTTCCAATACCAAGCATCTAGTGACTCCTAAAACTGAGGCCCTGTACATGAATTGATTTCATTTTGCTGCCTCTTCCTTCCGCCCTTGCTCAGAACATGGATACGCTGAATAATGCAAGGGGATCGCAGTTTGTCAGGACAAGCGTGGTACTGGGTACCATGTGGTGGTACCATGGACCATGGCGAGGAGGAACCGCAGAGCTGCCCTCAGCTTGTGGAAGCGGCCTGGCAGCTAATAACTGGGATTGTACTCTGCTGAAAGGGGGTTGGCCAGGAGGTGGAAGGAGGTGATTGTCCCCCTCTGCTCTGCTGACACCCCACCCCAAGTTCTGCATCCAGCGCTGGGGCCACTGGTGTAAGAAGGACATGGACATGTTCAGAGGAGGAGCATCTCTGTCAGGAAGTGCAGGGACAGGACAAGGGGTGATGGTTTTAAACTGAAAGATGGGAGATTTAGATTAGATATTAGGAAGAAATTGTCTGCAGTGAGGGTGGTGAGACACTGGCCCAGGTTGCCCAGAGAAGCTGTGCCTGCCCCATCCCTGGAGGGGTTCAAGGCCAGGCTGGGTGGGGCTTGGAGCAACCTGCTCTGGTGGGAGGTGTCCCTGCCCAGGGCAGGGGGTGCAATGAGATGAGATGCTCCTTATGGATCCTTCCAGCCCAAACCATCCCGTGATTCTGTAAGAAGCCCCATGAGTGTGTCCCTGTCTTAGCAGACAGCCGGCTTCGGTTGGGCGCTGGGGCCGTCCCTTGTGCACCCCCCCGGCAAACCGAGCGCCCGTCCGCAGGAAAGACCCGCGGGGCTTTGCTCCTGCTGCGGGAGTCAGTGCGGGAACGGAGGGGAGCTGGGGAGAAACAACCGAGCGGCGGAATGACCGGACCCGGCACGAGGGAAGGGGTTAACCCCGCCGCCGCACCCCGCACACGTCACCGCTGCGCGCGCGCCTGTGCGTGTGAGCCCCGCGCCCCCGCGGCGCTGCGGGAGGGTCCCCCTCGGGCTCTGCCGGGGCTCCGCGCCTACGGGCTCGGCCTCCCTCACCGGGGGGGTGCGGGGGTGCGGTTGGGGGCCGTGGTTTCCCTGGGGTGAAGGTTGCGGGGCGCTCCGCGAAGAGGCAGACCCGCAGCCTTTCCCCCGCGGCGGAATGGATAAATAACAGCCCGGCTGTGCGCTCCCGCCTGGGGAGTGGAGGAGCGATGGGAGGAGTGGAATAACCTGATAAGTTCGGGTTAAATCTCGTGCTTACTGTCTTCACGCAGCGTGCTTATTGCTCCTCTTCATTCCCGTTGGAGGGGCCGAGACCGGGCCAGTGAGTCCCGCGCCCCAGTGGCCCCTGGCAGCGTGCGGGGCGCTCCCGGGAGCTCAAATGACACAGCTCACCGCGTTTTAATTGCGTTATTTCTTTATATAAATAACTCCGTCAATATTCCTTTAACCTGGCTGCATGAAAACACATTCATTTACAATCCCATTAAAAAAATGTATACCCTTTTTTTTTTTTCTCCCTCCCCACCCCCCCCCCCCCCGATGAAGCGCTCTCGCTGAGCGGCTGGCAGCACACTCCCTTCGTTAGCCCGTGGCTATTCAGCGCCGTGCCAGGAGCGCTCACGTGGTTGCCGACCGACACAAAAATAGCAGAATTAATATTCCCGGCGAGTTCGCAGCCCGCAGCCGGGAGGGGGGGGGACGGGACGGGGGGGGCGCGGGGCTGGGACAGAAGGAGTTAACGCGGGCGGGCGGCTCGGCTGGGCCTGCCCTCCCCTCTTCTTTTTTTTCCCCCCTTCTTCTTCTTAATTAATCATAGGCCGCTTCACAATTTAAATATGGAGATGGCGAGCCGTTGGCAATTATTAATGAGCCGGCGGGCCGTCCCGCGGCGCCCCGAGCCCCGCCGTGTCTGCAGGACGCAGCGCCGCCCCGCCCGCCCCCGCAACGGCTCCTCCTCGGCGGCCACAGGCGTAAATAAAGGCTTTTGTTCGGCGGGCTCCGCTCGCACATGGCTGCGGGGACTCAGCCGCGGTAGCCGTGCTGTACAGTGGCGAGAGAGGGGGGGAAAACATAAAAAAATAAATGAATGCGGGGGGAGGGGGAGCGAAACCCCCCGAGGGTGCGGTACCTGCTGTCGGGCGCCTCCCGCTGCACCCGGGGGGGGCTGGGGGGGAGGAAAGAGCGTCCCTTACCCCGAAATAAAAATGAAACCGGCGGAGCACCCCGCACCCGTGCCGAGAGACGATCAAACGTGCGGCGGCGCCGGCGGGGACAACATGGCCGATGCTCGCTCCCCGGGGCACGGCCGGTGGCGGGACGGAGCGGGACGGGGGGGGGGCTCCCTTCTCCGCTCCCTCCCCAGCGCCGGCACCCGCCGGGGGGGCAGCGGCAGCGTCCCCGTTTCTTAAGCCCCCTCCTCTTCCCCCCACCCTCTTCCCCCCCCGGTGCGTTTTGCTGCGGTTCGTCGCTGCCCGCAGTAGGTACAAGGCTGGTCGCGGGCGGCCGGTGCCACCAGCCCGGGCGGGGTTGGGGTTGCGGTTGGGGTTGCGGTTGCTCGTTTGGTGGTGGGGAGGGGCTGTTTGTTTTTTTTTTTTTTTTAAAGAGCTTTTCTAACGGAGGAGCAGCCCCGGGGCGGGGGGTGCGGGAAGGGGCAGGGACGGCGGGGGGTAACAAAGAGTCAGGTGCAGAGCGCGGGGTGCGCCCGCACCGCACCGCGATTTCCTTAGAGGGGAAAAAAAAAAAAAATAACCCCGCCAAACGAAACCACGCTCCTTTAGGGATTCAGTGAGAACAGGGCAAAGCTGCGGGAGGGAAAGCCGCGTTTTTGAGGGCGGGTGCGGGCTCCGGGAGAAGCCTGTGCCCCGCACCGCCGGGGGAGGAAGGTACCATGCGGTTGGGCGGGACGGCAGCGGCTGCGGATAACGCTGCCTGCGGGGTCCTCGCTCGGTGACCCGCTGCCCCGCGGGGCGAAGGGGACAGCCCCCGGTGCGGAGCTCGGCGAGTTTGCGGTCTCGTTAGAGGAGAGAGCGGGGTGACGCCGCCAGGTAGTGGCGAAGTGACACAAACCGGGAAAAAAAAACAGCTCGGGGGGGGGGGGGAGAGAGGGAAGGGGGAGGGAGGGAGAAAGGAGAGGACGGCGGCAAATTAGAAAAAAGGAAAAAAAAAAAAAGGATAAAATAACCCCAAAGAGGCTGCGGTTCCAGGAGAGGCGGCCCCCGCAGTGGCGGGAGGAGGGTGTTTACTTTCGAACGCTGGCCCGCGGCCAGGCTGCGGGTTCGCGGAGCGGGAGGAAGGGCCGGGCTGAGGCGGGGCGAGCTGCTGTCAAGGAAAAAAAGGAAAAAAAAAAAAAAAAGAAAAAAGAAAAAAAGGCTGCAAATTGCTGTTCACAGCTTTTTTTTTTTTTTTTCTTCCCTCTCCTCTTCCCCCCCCCCCTTCCCTCCCCCCCTCCCTCCCTCCCCCGAAAAAAAAAGGCAGTGCTTTCTCTCAGGGCTATTAAAAATGATGCAGAATTTTAACCATCTGCTGCCCCGGGAACTCCTGGCTGGTGCTGCAAAGCTCTTTCTGTGCGGGGAAGACACTGCAGCGCTTCCCAAAGACATAAACAGTTTGATTTTCATTTTTATTTTTTTTAAAGCATTTAAATATCTCAGGACCCAGCGTCTTTAAGGAAGGATTCTTTACGTTAATTGGAAATGGAGAAATGGGGGATGAAGAGAAGGGCAGCGTTTGTAGCCCGCTGTGATTGGGGTGTGCGTCGGTGGCAGGGACACAGGTGTGTGGTGGCACAGCAGAAATGTTCTCTGGGCAATATCAGAGTCCAGGAAAGGACAGTGATAGAAGCTGATAATTTTTGTAGCCTCGTGGGGTTATTTTTATTTTTATTTTTATTTTTATTTTTTTTTCTGTGGAAGTGCCTGAGGTGCAGCTGGACACAGCAATTTCTTGCACTTGACCATGTGTACGTAGGGGAGTAAAACCAGTTAATGACCAGCACGGAGACTGGGACAGGAATTGTGTCACTGATGTGGCTTTCTGAGCTGTAGTAATATCTCCAGTGCACAAAGAAAAAATATTTCTAAATAATAATAGGTGGGAAAAATGCTTTAGGAGTGGGGAAACATAGAGGAGAAAATAGAAGGAGCCTTTAATGTTGTGTTCTCACTTCTCATAAATTAGATTAACTGTTTAAGTGCCATGAGCAGCAAATGAAATATTTCAGATATTCATAAATCAGAATATAATGGTCGTCTGGAGTAAGAGCTAAGAAAATTGGAGGTTATTGACTCATAATTCATCGACGTATTTAAGATCAATTAGCAAGGTATCGGAAAAAGATTATAGTGAAGTACTGGAGGCATACAGTTCCTTTGAAAATGCAGTTTGGGTTTTCTCTTTTAGGATCTGTCAATACTAAATTGTTACTCAACGCCACCGGTGGTTGTTTGTAAGTGCCAGGGCTGTGTTTTCTTGAAGTGAAACATCTGCAATCTACAAATGAATGTTCAGAAAGGCTTTTACTTTCTGAAGCCAGTGTAGAGGCCCAGTTAAACCTCTTCCTTCAATTTTAATTAAAAAAAAGAAAAAAAGCTGTACTGTAGATGTCTCGTAGGCTAAGTAAATTTCCTTATTTTTAAAGCTGAAGTTTGGGGGCTGTATTTTGTCACCTGTTGCCTGCCACAGAAAGGAAAAAAAGGGGGGAAAAAAAGATTTACTGATCACGCAAGTTTTTGCGCAGAACTTGCTGCTTGTCATTTCACTACCGTTTGGTGGAGAAAATAACTTCTTTTTTTCCTCTGCTTTTGGGTAGCGTATAAAATTGTACGATACGTTTCCTTCAGATAGTGGCAGAGAAGCCCAAGGAGGTGTGGAGCCCCAGTTTGGATGTGGTACGGGTAGAAACCAGCGCAGGAGCTCGTGGCTAGGCTTCCAAGGGGATGGTCCCCGTGATCCACGGCTGCCGAAATCCCACCGAGACCCTAAATTCTCTGTTCGCTTCAGCTCTCACCTGCCAAACATTTTTCCTTCTCTTCGCAAGGTCTTCAGTGCGGCTGGGGATTTGGGGGCCAGTGTTTCGCTGTGTGCTGTTAACCCTTGGATGGCTGTTTGCTCTCTTGTCTGCAGAGCACCTTCATAAATAGGAATGCAAAGAGCCTGCAGTAAGTGTGCTTTTCTGACGCGGAGTGTGTGGGTGGGAGGGCTCTGCGGGGTGAACCTTTATAGACCAGTAACATACAATGTGCTGACATGTTCCCCCACTACCCAGCTGATCTAAAAATCAGTGCTGCCTATTCGAGCACTCCAGGATGAGAAAAGGTAGACGTATCACCCGGTATTCTGTAGTGTAAACATTTTTGTATGAATACACGTGTCTGCAAATACTATAGCATTGATATTATTCTACAAGTTAATTATATTTTACTGCATGTGCAAAATACAGCTCGTGTGCTTTATCTAACCCCACGCATTATGCAGGCTTTGAGATTTCAAAATTGTACATTGGAAACCTATGAGGATGTAGCAGGACTGTATGAAACTAAGTGTCATTTCTTTATAAACGGAGTGTTTTTCTCTAGTATGGACTCGTATATCAATAAATATACAGTAGGTGCTGGGATTACAAAATTATTTTGGATTTGCCATTATTTAATATACTACCTGGAATACACGTTGACGTCCCCTAACACACATCTCAATATAATCTTAATGTTTTTATTTTAATATCAATTTGCTCTTTTAGCAAACATAATGGCATGAAGCTGTGGATCCAGTTTACATACTTAGTTCTAAATTGAAATAATCACGCAGCTTATTTTAATATTAATTTCACAGTCCTAATGATAGCTGAACAATAATATCTTTGTGCAGTTATTTGCAAAAAATTGGGCTGAAATTGCTGAACCCTAAATACTGTATTCTTGCTGTGTTGTTGAATGCTGGAGCTGTTATTTGAAAATAAGTGGATGTTTATTGAGATGCTGGAAAAAGTTGTTTTTGTCACTTTGTGTTCATATTCAATATTCTCTGGTTAAATGGAATATGAAATGTAGTATAATTACAGTGGCATTTAAATAATTAATTAAAGGCAGCAGATCATACAATATGCAAAACAGTTTATAGCAACAGTCATTTTCTGTATAGCTCTACGTACTGCCAAATTATTGATAAAATAAATTGTATGAATTACTATAAGAGTAAGGACATGTTGGGTGATGCTCACTGTGCAGTATCATTATTAGCTGTGCTAAGGATGCTGTGATCCTAATCATTTGGTAGCCTGGATGAGGTTATGAGACATAACCTGGAAAAGTTTTACTCAAATATAATTTTAAAAAAAAAAGTTAAAGTTAGAGTTAAACAACCCTACAGACTGAAGAGACGACCTCTGGAATGTCTTTCTACGCTTGTCCTCTCATGGCATCTATTACTATTACAAAATACATAAGCTTGCTCTAAGGTACTCTCTTTGGTGATATTTTTTTTTTCCCCAGTACCAATGGAAAACATGTTATATTAAATTATAAAAAGAGATAGAGGGCTTGACTCTGATGTTAGTATAGAGCACGTTTTAATGCTGTTTCCTGTGATTTGAATAGAGAGGCAAATCAGGCCTGCCAAATTTGTTTGAGGTGAAGAAAAATATACAAATGTATGCGTGCAGATATATTTATTTGTTTCTAATCTGCCTAATTAAATCAGCAATGATGTGGTATCTAGCGGCCATCAAAAATATTTGGTTTGGGTTTTTTTTGTTTTTTATCCAGGGCCTGGCTTCGAAAGTATTTCATGGTCAGTGTTAAAAGCTGAGGAAGAGGAGGGTGTGGGTGCCGCTTGGACGGGCACTGGCTGGGGAGACGCGGTCCCTCAACACGACCACAGGAAGACTCCTTTGAGGTAAAAGAGAAATAGTTATTTTTTAATCGGGCGTCAAGTAAGCATGAGATCCTATTATTTTCTAAGGCGATATTTCTAAGGGTGGTCACTCGTCCTCACCTCACTTTGGTGTTTTCTTGTTTTGCTCCGGATTTCCCAACTCTTTCACTAATCATGACAGAACCCACAAAAACTAGTTCTGGCTTTACAGAGTAATAAGGAGAGTGGTTTGATGTTTTGTTCATTCTGAATATCCAGCAAGGGGCTTATCCTGTAGGTTCTGGAATGTATTTGTACCCCCTTAATTTTTATTTCCGTGCAGTAGCCCCTGCATCCGTATACACACGGATATTTTTACCTGTGGTTCTTTATATTATGTCAGCAGTTACAGGAACACAGAGTGTTGGAATGAGACAATGAAAAATATTTTCAGATAGCAATTCATGTGAGATGAGATTTTTACAGTATTTTCAGTAAAACTATACTTTTTTTCTTTAAGAGCTAGTCCGCACTTGTTACAAAGGTTATTTGTTAAGGATGCTTGTTTACAATCTCAGTTCTGTATAATTGCTCTTAAAGGTGTTTTTTTCCTCTACTGCTGCAATGTTGCTGCTGCAAATGTCTTTTTAAACCGTGTAACTGATACTGGGAGGGAAGATGGAGCTGAAGAAAATTCTTCAGCAGTTGTAACCGCTCCCAGGTGTGGTTACAGAATCTGCTCCCTCATCTCCTGCCTCGGAGTTGAGCTCATCATCTCTTAATTAATGTATCCTGGTTTTCCTTTGAAGAGCAGCAGCGTGTGGGTTGTGGTGAGTGTTATCACAGTCTGGGCGAGTCGTTAGCCACAAGACTGCAGGCAGAGCGTGGCCAACCACCGAGTGAGTGGCAGTCTGACACACATCTTGCCATCTCTTCTAATTATTAAATGGGTTTTGCAAATAACGACGTGTGGATGGGGGAAAAGATAATAAAATAAACAAGGAAACACATTTGTATAGTAAAACGGTATCTTATAATTTAGGTTCTTGCTAATTATTTGCAGGGAGGGGAAGAGCAGGTGGCAAAGAAAACTTAGATGTCTTTAAGTACTTTTGTGGAGTTTGAGCGCTGCATTGACAGCGCCGTTCCAGGTGCAGTAGCTAGCTTAAGAGGATGAATGATTTCCCTTTAGTTAAAGTGAACTTGTCTATTCATTTTTTATTTTTTTTTTCTGTCGCTTTTGGCCACAGGAAACGTTTCAAAGTAGAAATTACTGTATTGGATCGGGTCCACAGTCTCATTAATGCTAGGTCTGCCCTGACAGCTCTCACAAAGGGCTGATTGGCGAGAGAAACGGAGGGCAGAGACAACCAACATTTGATCCTTTTGGAATACCCTGCCCTTGTCAGAAGGAGGGCCAGCTAGATCCCTGGCCAATGCCTTTATGGTGGCTTTGCGCGAAGGTCTTTATGGTCCTTCCAGCAAACAATCCCTTTTAAGACTGTATTCCTGTAGGCCATGAACAGAACCCTGTTCTTTCAGAATCCCCTGATGGCCCTTAACGATGGACGGTGGTGCTGATTTTCACGTGCTCGGCCTGCACTTTGTACAGTAATGTATTCCCATAGTTTGAATTTACTGCTTATTTAATTTAACTGGCTATCTCCCATTCAGGGCTGGAAATAGGGCAAGAAAGTCAGGCTGCAGTTCCTGACGTTCAGCGTACGTATCCCTCTTGGTGTGCCTGCTAAGATAAAGACTTTAATCGCTTTCTGTCTTTGTATCCGGCAGTCTTTTTGTCAGTCAAAGCGGTTTGGTCACCTGCCCTTGCATTCCTGTTACTTCTGTGGTTTTAATGAGGTAAAGTAAAAGGAACTGTGGATAGCATTGTCCCTCGAGGTGTTTCCCTGGAAGCACGTATCAGAAGGGTAGTGTTTGCAATGGACTATTCCGTGCTTTTTTGCACGCGTCGGAAAACTGGGCTCATTTGGCATTAAAGCTTTCGTCAGCTTGTTATAATGGCACCCAGGACTTTTCCCTTTGCTGACAATGTTGCAATATGATTTCCTTAGCAATTATGAAAAAAATATTTATCATATTTCACATTCACTTAACTTTGTTGAACCCTTCAGTAACCCAAATACACTCTCCTCACTTGTCAGTTTTTCCTCTCCCTTTTACAGCTGATCCCTCCAGACCACTGACTAAAGTTAAAAGTTGATACTAGCATGGCCTCTGCATGCAACAACTATGCATTTTACATTTTTACTTTTGGCAGTTTTAGCTCATTTTTAATCATGACTCCAGCTTTCAGTCATGATTACTCTGTTTTCTTTAAGGTCTTTATGAGTCGCATTATCAAAGCCCTTTTGAGAGGCCGAATAAATATTAATTTCTTCTGTGGATGCACTCCAAGTTAAAAAAGACATATTTTTCATTATGTTAGCAGTGTTGTTTTCCTCTCCATTATGTAATCTCTGCTTAGGCATTAAAGTTATAATCTTTTAAAGTAGCCTTCCAGACAGTTTACTAAATGCTAGAATTCACTGGCATGTAATCTGGATCATCATTTGTGACTATTTTTAAGGAGTGCTACCCTTTCGTTCCTGATAGGAGAATGTGTATACATTTTTGTTGGAAACCCCGTCTCCATCCTTGAACTGCTTCAGAACTCCTCGTGTATCTAGTCCTCAGAATGGCTTGCCTTTTGATTTATCCAGTTATTTCAGCACTTTCTGTTTTGGTATCTGCTGCTCTTTCGCCTTTTACTTGCAAAAGAATTGATTAATGGGATTTGCTGTCTGGAGGGACCGGAGGAGACAACTCGATCACTTGAATATCCTAGATTTTTCCACCTGTATTGTCTGATGACTTCTCTTTAAGCTAAAAGGTACCTTTGGGTCTGTCTGGATTTCTGAGCATCAGGAGATAGAGAGGTGTTTGCAGCAATACCAGGGTCGATAGGGTCAATATTGCTCCACCTTACAAAAAAAACAGACTATGCAAGAATTTTGTGACACAGAGTCATGTTTCCTCTGTTCTCCAGTTCAAGAGAAGGGACATCTTATTCCATAACTTTCTGGAGTGTGGTTTTTACTTCTTATCTTGGAGGGAGAGTGCTGTTGGCTGGTGTGAATGTGAAAGAGAAGTGGAAAATAAAAGGCTAAGAGGTATAATCTTGAGTTTCCACCGCAAGAAGTAGTGGGTAGTCTTTTTTTTTTTTTTTTTTAAATATATATACCTCAGATCAGGAGCCCAGTTAACAAGAAATGCTAATATGGTCATACTGGGTGAGAAAGGGTGCATTTACTCTTTTGCATGACTAGGTATCTCAAGGTCATAATCGGCGATTATCTTTTCTGCAGTGGTTTTCCTCCTCTATATTCACTCCCTTTGCTCCCCAGGACTGTTTCAGACTTGCCAGGTAACTGTTGTGTGTTCTTCCCGCTCCTAATGTATGTCAGTAAATTGTCGTCGTGTCTTTGGTTCAGTCCTTATGCTCCTGATCTCCATTTTTTGATAGTACTTTCTAAGGATGTTCTTTGTTCTAGCTGTTTCAGTTTAGTGCTTTGCCTCAAGGTATTGCAAAGCTTTTCTCAGGACTCAGGTTGCCCTTGTCCACCTACTTCTTCTGGGTCTAGAGATTTTGTTACCTTTTTTTTTTCTTTTTTTCCCCTGGTGGATGTGCTATGCCTGCATAATCTTTTTCATGCATAAAAGCGGAGTGCTCCCATTGAAGTCAGTGGGAAGATCTGATAAACATACAACGTGACAATATGGTACTGCGTTTCTAGGTAGCTTATTTTAAATACTTGCTAGACATTTTTGTTTTTTCACTAGGTGCTTGTTTTGCTCTGGACACACTTTTCTAAACTTGTTGTGTGTCGAGGTGTTTTGACTCCACTCTTCTTTCTTTGACTCCCAGTATATAATGAGAAGCCCAATATTCTATATTAGATTTTGGGGAGGAGCAATCGCCGAAAACCGTATTAGTGGATCCGATTGTACCAGGCACAGAAGTGGCCAGGTGAGAAAACGTAGAGGAGTTACACGGAGTGCCAGTCTGCAGAGGGAATACCGCCCATCGGGGTGCAGAGACATGGTTTGGAAGTTTCCTCTTTACTCTTGCCCATGTTGGAATCTGTTACGAGCCATCCGGGGTGACCCTCTGCTCCCCGCTGGGACGTGTACACGCAGAGGGCTTCATCCTTTCCGTCTTCCCCATGACAGCGGGTTTCCCTCTCATCCTGTTGGGGGCAAGGAAAAGTCAGAAACCACAGGAGCAAGGAACAGCAGTGGTGGGGGAAGAAGGAAGTGATTATTTTTGCAAACAGAGACAATGTAATTAAGACAAACATAATGTTATTTTTATTGGATTCTTGATTTCATTTTATCTGTTCAGATCCTTCTAAAAACATGCGAAATGCCTGGGTTCCTGCTGTAAAGAAGGCTACAAACAGGGAAAGTGACTTCTCAAGTGTTCTGAAGAGGAGGACAAAGAATACTTCTTCCTGTGCTGTCCTGCCCGGTGCCCGAGGACGCAGGGCTGGCAGGAGAGACGGGACGGGGCAGAGGGTGCCGGTGTGGACACGGGCTGGGCATAATGGCCCCTCAGCCCACCAGCTTCACCCACAGAGTCCTGTCGGTAGAGACTGGGAAGCAGCACGTGTGGGTGCGGATTCCAAAATAGCCACTTTGCACCAAGTACCTGAGAATGGAAGGACGCCCTCTCCTCTGCCCCGCGCAGGCAGCTCCTGCACTAGGCTGCCCCAGGACCATGGCGTCTGGCACTCCTGGTCTCCCTTGCAAAGTTGCTGGCGTGACGGGGGATCTGGTACTGATTTCAACTGCATTTAGCCCCCGTGGGCTTCATCTGTGGTGCTGAGCTCCCTGTGCTAAAGCTTTTGATCCTCTTGGACCTCCTGCCTGGCCTTACTCCTATTATTTTCTTCTGGAACCTCTAGCAATGTTCGGCATCACCAGAAGCGCTTCTGCCCGAGGGTAGAGAAGAGGAAATATCTCCATCTGGGTCACTCCCTTCCACGTGCTCTTTTTCTCCCGTCCTGGCCAAGTAACTGATGGTAACATCTTCATCCCAGTGAGCAATGCCACTGCAAACGAGGAGACCAAGGCACAAAGCACAAGGTGGAATCATCCATCAAGCTGGTGGATTAGAGGCGAGAATGGAGACAATCCAGCGTGCTAATGGGCCACGTTGCCTCCACCTGTTACCAGTGCAGCGTTGATTTAGCCATTTCAAGAGATGCTTCTATTAATACAGTTCATATTAATAACAATGTTCTAAGAGACTATTAAAAAGTTGATAACAGAAAGCTTAACAGCCAGAAGAATGGCTTGTTTAGCCTGGTTGAGCCTAGCTACCAGCAGATGTGAATTCTCAGAGGCAGCATCTTTCTTTTCATTTTATTTTCCTTGGTTTCTCCTTTGCAAGTGAACCATCCTGGAGTTGGCAATTGTCTACAGCAACAGGCAGTGTTTCTGCCTACCCACGTACTACAGGATATTTTAAGATTCACATTTATAACAGTTACAAAGGATTACACTTTTAAATAACCATTTTAAGACCCAAACATTTTTTTAAATGAACTCGGAACTTCTCAAAAGGAGACGTAAAAGAAAAAATGTTGTAGTGAGGTGATAGTTTTCGCTTTAAATACGTTGATAACTTTAAAAATGACTTAAAAGCAGCCGGCTAGCTGTGCAGAAATGAACCTGGTTTTGGAAGGAAGACCACGTGAAGTCTGTCTAGCCCTGTTCTCTGGAAATAACGGGCCGTGGGGCCTTGGCAGCGTAAGGTGTCTCTGTTTTGAAGGGAGGGGGGTAGAGGGGGACGTCAAATGATTTAGTGACTGAAGAGAGTTGCCACTTGCGCGCGCTCCATCCCTAGGGATATGACCTTTTTAATCCTCTTTAGTTAATGTATTGGTGATCTTTACTTAGGCAGAGTAAACAGCGCCGCTGGGAACAAAGGGGAGGTCATGCTTCCTGCATTACACTCTGACCCCGGGGTCGCGGCCTTTGTTTGCCTCTCAATGGGAATTGCTCTCCGAGGGCCACCGCAAAATGGAGAACTAATTTAGGCACGTGCTGGCGGAGAATGGCAGGGGATCGGGTTTGCCTCTCCCCAACCTCCCCAGCGCTGGCAAGAGGGAAAGTCAGCCCGGTTCAAAGGGACACCTTAGCTCCTGACCTGCCAACGGCGGGGGCCCTTCATCCCTCCTTGAACCAAATATATTGCCTGGGTCTTTCCCCCCCCACCCCGTGCTAAGTCAGGTTTCACTGACAGTTTTCAGCCTTTAACCTCTCTTTTTTTTTTTTTTTTTTTCCCCCCCTCATTGGTCTGTTCCAAAGGAAGGTGCATTAGACTAGTGAAAATTAGAGATTTTTTCTCTTACAAGGAAAGAGAGAAATCTCTTGGCAATTGCAGCGTTAAAGTTGAGCCTCTGAGATCCCAAAATAAGCACCGTTTCCCAGCCCGTAAGGAAACGTGGTGCTGTGTCCCAGCAGGTTGTACCCAGCACCTTTTTCATGACATTTTCTTTGTGCTGCACCGAGTAAATATAAAATATAAATATAAAAGGCCCGCAGAGCCCTGTGAGGCCGAGCATGGTAAGCGTGGGGTGCTAAGCCAAAGGGAGCTGAGACGACCTCACGTTTATCACTAATTTTATGCAAAAATGCTGATTATTTTTGTTTTTGCTTCAAAAGTAACTGGTGGCAGAATGTGATGCATCTCATTTGTAGTTGCTGTGCCCAGGGAACATGGATAAATGTGGTAGCTGAGATAATTTACCTGGAAGACTTGCGTGTAGAAAACAGTCACCTTTCGCTGAAAGATGTTTATTATCTTTCATCTATGTGCTGTTCTTTGCTCGGCAGTAAAATCTGTGAAATACAGTAATAGATCATAAAAAACCTAAACTGTAAACACGTGTCTGCAGTCAAAATGCTGCTTTGCCACATTTCTTCCTTCTCTCAAAAAAAAAATTTAAAAAGCCCTTAATTGCAGATGACAGCCAAGTTGTGTAAAACACAGCGGGGTTAAAACTGAGCACAGGGGATGCACGTGTATTGAGAATTTATAACGCTGCCATCACAAAGTATGACAGTAAGCTTTTGTGGCTGTCAGCATGAATGGGATGAAGGTAAAGATGTGCTTGCTCTAACTGTTGCAGACTTCCAAGCCTTTTTTTTTTTTTCTTTTTTCTCCTTTGGGTTATGTGCCGCAATACAGATTTGCCTGATCTACTCTAGTAGATTTACTCTAGTGCTGTAACTTGTGTAAGACAGCAAAATTTTCTCGCTCTCTTTCCTCATTTTAAATTGTTTGATTGCACTCCAGGCTTTTAAAGTAAAACGTTACGTCTTTCCCTTATTTTTCTTGAAGCTGTATTATTTAAACAAACAATTCCAGTCACCTGCTCTGAGATTCAAAAGAGCATTCTGCAATGCAGCAAAATAAGCTACTTGAACAAAAGAAGTGGCCGAGCAACTCAAACATCATTCCCTTTTAATGAAAACTTTTATTCGGAGCTGAGCCAGACGTGAAGAGCGGAGTCGGTACGTGAGCAGCAAGTGATGCTGCTGCAGCAATACTGAAACCAGCCCTTCTCCGGCCCTTACTCCGTACTTGGAATTCCACCAGCTCTAGATTTCTGTGGAAGCCAGAGAGGAAAAGGTATACTTACTGTACTCGACCAATGAAAATAATATTGTCAGGTTAGCATATGTATATTCCTCGCTTGTGTCAATTAGTTATAGTAAGTACATCTGCTAATGAAAATACAAAGTCTATCCCCATTTTACCCTGTGTTCTTCAATAGCTGTATTGTGTTTCTGTTATCTGTGGGATTTTAAAGGCTAGAGAGAGTGTCAAGGCAATGTCGGTTGTGTTTATTTTTGGCATTTTTTTCTCCTTAAAGCTTTGATACAGTTGTGCTTTGTTTGGAGGTGATGAGCTGTAAGAGAATTTTAAAATGTGGACAGCTGCTTAGAGAAAAAAGAAAAAATAAAAGTGAAGAAAATACTTAGCCAATATTAAAATTTTAAAATGTTTATTTTTCCTCAAAAAGATATGGAAGCATTACAATAAATATAGTTAAATGTCTGCTTGAAATGAAAACTAATTTTTCCCAGTGCATGTCAACTATTTCAATGTGCAGTATGATAATCTAAGCTGTGGTAGTAGAATTGCCTCTTCTGAAAGCTGCTTATTTAGTGGAGCCTTTAAGGAGATTTTTTTGCTTTGGACGTTCCTGACTCCAAACGCTCAGGACTCTTTTTTTCTTTTTATGTTTCACTGTTTAAAAAAGAGCTTTATCCCTGGTAAAGTTTGGATTAATAGAATTGGCAGAGAATAGTCAATTTTACCGTGTAAACTTGATTCCTCAGCATTGCTATTTCTGGCGGTGATTTCTCTAGCTAGTGTACCTTAAGACTTTTCTCATTTCCTAGACAAAGATGTTACTGAAATTAGAAATATGAACTCCTATATTATTATTCTAAATTTGCTTTATCGAAATTGTTTCCAAATGTGAGCCCTGCAGTGAATACTAAGTAAGAACCATTGCTATTTAACAGCCTCCTCTGTTAAGCAACTGTTGTGCACCTGGCGACTCCGCTTTTAGGATTAAGCTATTCCTATTACTCCGTGGATTTCCTTGGTCCTTTGGACAGTGATGTGCAATAGATCAGCTTATCTAAGGAGAGAAAAAATGAAAAATTAAAAAATACTCTTAGAGAACATGGAGTTAGTCAGGCTTCAGCTGCACTATGGAAATTAACAAGTTTATTCTTTACTTTTTGAAGATAAACGTTTTTCTAAACACTGGGCTGCTGGATATAAATTTAGGCTCGGTGTAGCTCAGCAGAATTCATTTGGAGTAAAAGCCTATTTGTCTGATTTGTCTTCTGGTAAAATCTCTTCTTCTGCCTCTTTCCATTGAATACCTGCATGAAAATAAATTCGTGAAAGTTTCAAAAAGCTCCATGGATACAGATAGCTGTACGTTATACATTTGTGTGTGTGTGGTTTTTAAATTAATGTCAGAGTGAGCAGAAAATACAAGACAGACTGCAGTTGCACCTGTAAAAATAAAAACTGTGAAACTCTGTTAGTCTGCACTGCTGTATTTTCCTGCCGTACGAGGATACCATCCTCGTGTTCTCCACTGCCATTACCCACTTTGGGCAGAAAAACGCGAGACGGCCTCAAAATGGCGTTCCCTGCTCGGGAGAGGCAAGGCCCGAGGCTGGAGTAACACGGTAGTTCCGGCACAAAACAGCCTTTTCCAATAGATTCCTAATACACTTCTCAGACCGATGAAGGTTTTGGCTAGAAAAAGCTGAACAATAATATAGTGAAGCTGCTGTTGCTGTAAGAGTCTTCCCCCGTGCGTGTGGCTGTGGGAGCACGTGTGTCAGTGCACCATTAAACCAAAATTTTGCCCTCCTGTCTGTGCCGAGGACGCAGCACCCTGCCGGCGGGCGCTGAGCCACACGCTGGGGTACCTGGGCAGCGCCTCGGTAGGTGAAATCCCTCATCTTTAGGTCAGTCTCCCTAATTGTTTGGGGCCTAATTAGAGGTACGAGGTCGTACGTTCAGGTAGTCACGGAGCAGTTCGTTCTACAAAGCCTCTGGACGTGGGCGATGGGTCCTTACGATAATGTTGAAGGAATAAAATCACTGCTGATGTAGCTCTGTTATGATGTAGCTCTGTTACGATCAACTTTTTTTGCATGGTTCTTACTCTATAGTTTAGATACATTAGCATTTTTTAAAGGGCGTGTTTATAGCTAGAAAAAATCAGTCCTGAACCAAGTCTTCTATGATTTTCCTGTTATAATTCAAACGCAACCCTGTGTTAGTAATCTTTAGGCTGCGTTATTAAAATATTGAGATTCCTGTTGAGCCATATTATGTAAACTGAGTACTAATTTACAGTTTTACTCTAACAGTATTCATATTTACTGGGCTGTAGTAACATGAGTTATACATTAATGTATAAATGCATGCATACACATATGCACCCATCTAGGGTATAGGTCTACCTATATATAGCTTTACCTTGCACACAGCAAGCATCTCTATGTGTGGGCACACACGTGCAGAAAAGACAAAGTACGTGATTTTGTTAAAATGGCTGTTGGGAGAAGGGGGGAATTGTTTAATTTTCTTACAAATAAACAATGGAAGTAATATGGGCTTTAGATGACAACTTTGATTTTTGGTATTTGGCTTCAAAAGTTTTTGAAAAGCAGATGTATTTCTAATTGAGTCAGGGAGTATTCTCTATTTCGAACCAAGTCTCGCTGTCCTGTTGCCAAGAGGCAAAAAGTCTCCCTGTCTTTTTTTTTTCCCCACACAATTTTCTTATTAAGTTACTTGTTTGTACTAGAAAAACTCTGTGCAATTTTCTTTAAATTTTTGGTGGACCAAGAAAAAAAACATTGTGCTGCATCTCTGTTGAAAAGATTTTCTGGGAATATAAATTTAACAGTTGACCTAACATTTCAGGGCTTTAATCATCCACCTAAAATCTCTGGTAAAATGCACTTACGCCCTAGGAAAAAATGGTTAAATTTGAAACTTGAAATTTCCGTGGCTTAGTCACTGATACCCACTGGGAATTTTCAGTATTCTGAAAAGGAAGTGCTTTTTAAACAACTGAAAAACATAGTTCACTGAATGAGTCTGGAAGCAGCTTTTTGCAATTCTCTCCCCGTCCGTTCCCCCCCTTTTTTTTTTTATTTTGGTGATGCCAGTGTTGTTATTCATTTTGTATTTTATTGGTGTATAGATATTATTGTAAAACTGCTATTGAATGTTTTCCTTATAAGAGTGTTTGTATTGGTTTTGTCAGGTTGTAATATACTTCACTACAACCTTTATTAAATTATGGCATACATTTAATTTGCATAGATGCTGGTTCATCTTTTATAAAGCAAAATGGGAAATCATTAAAAAAGTAATTTTTTTTTTTTTGCAATAAACTTTTTGTTTATTGCAAAATATTTATTAAATAGTTTGCTGGCACCGGAGAAATGACCTTACCTGTCTGAAAACCACTTTACATGGCGTGTAACGTAAAGGTAACGAAACGTAGAAGTCTCTCCTTTCTCTAGGAGCAGAAATTGTTCCTTTTGGAGCGTGATGCTCCGGGCTGAGGCCCTGCTGCTGCTGCTGCTGCGTCTGCTTTGGCGTCCCAGAGCCGTCACCGCAGCTGCTGGTGGTGGAGTGAGCTGGAACTTCTGCGTCTCCACGGGCCGCTGCTGGGAGCGGAGCAGTTGTCCCCTCAAATTTGCTAACCTCCTTTCTGGGTATTCCATCATTTTTTTTAAATTTTTTTTTTTGTGTCAAATGTGAGATGGACTGCTTAAATGTATCTCTCTGTGGGAATACATCTCTCTGGGCAAAGGAAATACAGAATCGTGTGTGTGTGACATTCTGTTTACCAAAACCGAAAAGTAGCAGAATGCTGTTAAAGAAGAAGAGGATGTAAATTTAGGCATCCCTTCAAAAAGTAAGAAATTTAGCGATGCAAGCGTGACAGGTTTAGTAAGTATAACGTGACAGACAGGAAGAAAAACCCAAATGATTCTCAGGAAGACACTTCACGGGAACATGAATTCTGTGAAGCATTGAATTGAAGAAAGTGTTTTTTTCCCAAAACTGTAATTTATACCTGCAACTTCTATAAAGAATGCAGAAGCTTGTATTATCTGTCCCAGTAAATACATGAATACTTGCAGTAGGTTCATTATTCTCTCAACGTTGTATTTTATGATAACAACATGGCAATATCATTCCCGTTAGGAATTTATTTTTTTTTTTTCAAGAAAAGGGGTTTAAATTTACCAGTGCCAATACGCTCTGTTACAGTGTGAGATTCCAGTGATACTTTGGATAGCCAAGCTTGATAGATCAATCAAAGATGCACGTTATCTACCATATATTGTAGTTTTAAAGGGCTAAAGAGAAATATTAACTTGAACCGTAAAACTGCAGTTGGCTATGTAAAATCCATATGATGCTAAGATTCAGCTCATAAACTGATCGTGTCCCTATGAATTCTGCATCTGCAGCCATTTCAGATTAAGTATCTCTGTGTGCACTGAATAATTGTAACTGTGCTCTGAATATGTTGCCATAATGGACATCCCTCTTTATTTTCTTAGTTTATGTGCCTTTTTTTATCCTTACTAACATTTCACTACAAGATAAACTCAAGAGTTTCCATCGTATGCCATTCTTGTTCCCATTACAATTCCCTTTGTCCGGGACTGTAGCACTCTGTTGCAGTTAAAAAATAGAAACTCTAAACATCACAGAACTTGGTCACTGGATAACTTGACTGGTTTAAAAGCCTTTAAGTAATTTACAAGAGAAGGGTATTTTAATACGGGTGTGTAATAATAAGGGTATTTTTTAATCCCTAAGAAATTTTCAGTTTTCATTACAGATTTCATCAAGTACATTTATTGCTTTTTGCAGCTTATCATTCTTTAAAATTTTACTTTCTTTTTTCATTTCATAATGATGTGTTGTTTACCTTTTTCTTCTTTTTTTTTCTTTTTTTTTTTTTCCTTCAAATTTTCCCACTTCTTTCCCCCTCCCCTCCAGTTCAGCAAACGCGGCCCCGCGTTGCCAAGAGCCCAGGGGTCGCGTTGCCCGCGCCCGCCGGGGGCAGAGCGGGGGGGGGGGGGGGGGGGGGGG
>JAOTQQ010000001.1:77878385-77897790 GCA_026546715.1 Gallinago undulata | reverse complement strand
CCTTCCCTTCCCTTCTCTTCCCCTCCCTTCCCTTCCCTTCCCTTCCCTCCCTCCCTCCCTCCCTCTCATGCCACCCCTCGCAGCCGCCCATTGTTGCTGCCGGGCGCTGGCAGCCGGGGGGCAGAGCTGGGGGCCGGGGGAGCGGGCGGAGGAGAAGCCGCCGCCGGTTGCTAGGTAAGGACCGCCTTCCCCTCCTCTTCCCGGGCCTTGTGCGGGGGAGACCGACGCCACCGAGCTTCCCTCAGCGCCTTCTGCCTGCCCTTTCCAGGAGACCGCCGAGCTGCAAGGTGAACCGGGGCTGCCCGCCGTCCCGCCGCGCCCGGTAAGCGCCCGGTTAGCGCTCGGTAAGCGCTCGGTAAGCGCCCGCCGCCGGTCCCTGCCCGGGAGGAGAATTTAAGTTTCCGAAACTACGCGGGTATCGGCGAATTGGCTCACGTTCTTCCCGCTAATGTATCATTAACTAGCGGTGCGTTCCCGGCCCGCCGAGGCTGGGGCTCGCTCGGGATCACGCCTTGCTGGCTATGGGGGACGCGATGTACTAATATTTGCTATTGTTGCTGGTTTTGAGGGTCTCTTCTCCCTCTCCATCAGGTCTGCCCCTCCCTTCGCTAGGCTGTTTAAAACCAGCGAGCTTCGTTTTCTTAGCAGACAAAGGTCGATCACAGCTTTTATTTCTGAATGCAAATGTTCTAGGACTTGTGCCAGTCTTGCCTTCATTGATTACAATATAGCTTTTTTTCTTGAATGGCATTTCCCCCCCCCTTCGCCTTTTTTTTTTTTTTTTTTTAATTTAAATAGAAGGAAGCTCAAGAAAAGAAACAAAGTTGGGCGGTGCAAGTTTTCATATTTATTTAATATTTCAGTCGGTTTGAAACCTCGTTAAACGCCCATGTGCAGAGCACTGTGTGGCAGCTGCCAACAAGTCCGTGGGGTTGTGCCATTTGTGTGTGTGTGTACACACCAGGGAACATGTTCACGCTTCTCAACTGATATTTTTAAAGGTGACTGTGTGACAATCTTCAGTAATTGTGTCTCACTACAGTTACGTTTCCTGATTGTCTGAGTACCCTGAATTTGGGCATAAATATTTTCAGAGTTCATATTTAAATGTTATAATACCTGGCATCGATCAGGATTAGTTTATTATTACCATTTTTGCCATATATATTTAAAATACTATTTTTGATGGCCTTTAAAGGTCCATAAGTGCTGTGTGTTTTCCTCTTTATCTTTTACGTGCGCGCACGGGCACATGCTCACGCACACTCCCACTCTCTTTCTCGTGCTCTTTGGGTGTTAATGAAGGAATTTATTTTAAATATAATACTTTAATATTAGAGTAATGCCATTTATAGATCAAAGTAGCGTGTGGATATAGATGTACTGAGTTAGGCACAATCTGGCAGATGATTATACACTTAAGATTTATTACTACTATGAAATTGCCAGACCTATTCTAATACTTTGTATTCTTTATATAGACAAGTGCACGTGCAAATTAAATTATCTGGAAAGAAATGTATTTTAAAGACACTTTATGAGAAAACTAGTCTTTTCATTTATATTTGTGAAACAAAATGTTTTCCTCTACACTGAAAAAAATGGGATGCTTACGTAAAATATTTTAATCTTTTCCCTTTAATTTTATTTATATCCAGGAATTAAAGTAAATTAAAAAAACAAATCCAGATAAGTTTGGGGGTTTTTCCTCTGCCAAAAAAATCCACAAAATAATTAGAAAATACCTAGGGACTTGTACCAAAATAATTTTAAATTCAGGCCACTGACAGCATTGTATCAAAACCATCTCCGTGTTGGCATTGCATTTGAACTGTTTTATGGCAACATAAACCGAAAAACAACTCATAACTTTAAGTAGTAAAGCAGTATTTATTGGCCGATCAAGCTCACAGTAAGTAGAGAATGTTTTAGTGAACTGTGTAGATTAAGAAAGGAATTTAGGAACGTATGGCCTGGTCATAGCTAAAATTAATTTCTTCCAAGTACTTTTAAGAGGCCTGTAGTGGCTGCACAGTACAATGCAAATAAAATGCTAGCTGAGGGTTTTAACTTGTAGTAGTTACTATAAAATCACAAACTGCTAAACACTCCTCACTGAGAAATTTCAGAGGACTCCATGATACTGCTCCTAATGATGCTGTTTACCCAAAGAGGATTTCTTTTCCTTAGGTTGTAATACTTGTTGGGGTTGTTTTCTCGCCGAGGACTAGCACTTAAAGGAATATAAAATTGCTTCTGGTGTATTAGTTCATTATTTTGTGGTGGCTTACGAGAAACGATCGCCGTGAAAGTCAAAGCAGCAGAATTGCCTTATTACTGGGTTATTTCACAGTGAGAGTTTCTGGAAGCGTGCTGGAAATGAACATAGCAGTGCATGAAGATCACGTGTGTGTTAATTGGAGAAGGATTAAAATCTGTTCATTAGATTCGTTATTCCGGGTTTTAAATTTAAAATTATTTTTAGTGTGTAACTTGAAATATAACTGCTGGTAGAAATATTCAGCCCCTCAGATGAATGCCTTCAGGAATTATGCACATGAGCTAGAGCATTTACATTTTGAAAGTGTTTTGTGTTGGGCTGCTGAGGTTTTCATACAAAATGTTTGGTGCGTGGACAAAATGCATAGACAATACTTTGCTTAATAAAAAGAATTTTTTTTTTATAGCTGGCTAGGGTGAAGTTTTGCATATTTTCAGATAGTAATTGAGTGAAACATAGTGAAAATAACGTAAGATGCACTGGGTTTTGCTCCAGACTCCGTCTTTCCTACTTCCCCCCCCCCCCCCCCCTTCCTCCAAATGGCTTTTTATCCTCCGAAAGGATATTTAAGGTGTTGCTGGTAAATGAACAGTCTATTCTTAAACTCCCCCCTATCTGGACTGGAAATGCAGCTTTCCCGGCGCGGTGCGGAGGCAGGGACGGGAGGGAAGGGCACCTCGGTGCCAGGCCCCAGGAGATGGGCAGGGAGCCGCTCCGAGGAGACGGGGGGAGCCTCCTCCACGGGCTGTCACCCAAAGCAGGTGGGTTACGGCTGAGGGGGCTCCTGGCCCGGGTAACAAAGCGGGATGTGTGGTGCCCTTATGCAGGATGAACTTTTTTTTGGGGGGGGGGGGATTTACTGGCGTTTTGCCTGGACAAACGCTGCCGGGTTCGGATCAGGGTAAGGGGGATGATGCTGTGAGGAAAGCAGGGGGACCGGGGAGGAGCCGGGGAAGGGAGCAAGGGTCCCCGCTGTCAGGCGTGGGCTCAGCCCAGGGCTGTGGGAAGGGGACAGGGACCCTCGGGCCGCATTGCGTTCGGGGGGGCTGCACTGCTCTCCCCGAGGAGCTGCCAGCTATTCATAAACACCTTGTGGCGGCTAAGGGGAAATAAAAGGAGGGGTGGAAGGAATGCCTGGTTTCATCCAGGTTTCTTTTGAAGTAAAAAATAATAAAATATATATTTTGTTGTGGTGGAGGAGGGGTGTAACGCCCAGGCAGGCGGTGCCGGGGGTGAGCCGTGCACCTCACAGATCCTCCTCGGCCTGGGAAGCCTCAGCAAGGCCTCGGCTGCCTCCCAGGGCAGCCAGCTCTCCTGGGCACCTGGGGCACGGGCAGGCCTGTGACCGTGGCACCTTCCCTCCACAAAATGGAAATGCACTCTAATTAGGTGTGGGGTTTTTTTTTTTCCCTATTGACTGCCTGGGTCGCTGGCAGCCTGAGACAGGTGCAGGTAATCAGCCCTGCCCCCCCGCCGTGGGGGTTGCTGAGGAGGTCTGATGTGTGTAACAAAGCCATCCTGCCATACAGTGTTAGTCTTGGTTTGCGGTGCCCGTACCTGTCCGAGAAGAAAACAAAAATATAATAATTCAGAAATAATGATTTCTCTTTGTTCCTCAAATAAGACACACTGTAGAGCATGTTTATAGTTACATACGTGATCATAGAGCAGTGCATTGGATTTTTGCAAAGATAAGTGTTTATCGGGTATGATTGCGGCCAGAAGACAAAAAGCTGAAGTCCCTGCCGGCAGTGGAACAGCCACTCGCACCTGGAGTGATCCCCGGGGACACAAAATGGCGGGTAGGTGTTTTCAAGGGCGCACGCAATTTTGCAAGGCCCCAGTCTATTCCAGCACAAACCGTACTGGCCGTGCAAACCTGTGCCTGTCTGTGCATTTGACTGAGCCACAACAGGATGAATTCTGTGGAGTTTGATGGGCTTCGGAGCAATCCCCCTCTGCGCAGATACTCACTAACGCAGTGTGTATCCACATGGGTGGAATCTCCAACAAACCTGGCCTATAAGTTCTCGCCAGCACACAGACTAATTTGTGGTTTCCCAAGGAACGAGGCAGAACTTTTCTTCACAGCTATTCCAGCACTCAGGTAGGATATTTTAAATCTCCTAGTGACCCCAGTACTAGTAGGATTTCATTAAAATTTGGCTTATGATCTCCAAGATAGAACAGAGTTCTGTTTCGGATGCCTTAATTCTGAGGTAGATCTGCAGGAATGGAACGTTCAGAATCAGGGCCTTTGCAACCTGTCTTTTAAAAATACATACTGTCAAATATAAGATAACATCTTTTTGAGTTGCCCTCTGTAAAATAAGTCTTTTTTTAAAAAAAAAAGATTAGCGTTACTGGTTGTTTAGTAGTTGCCTGCTCTTCCCTTTTGCGTCGGTTTGAAATTTGCTGTGCCGTACCGCTGGGAACAAAGGATCGCATCCAAAGGCCTCGGAGGGCCATGGGGTTTTCTCCATCAGCTTCAAATGGGATTTGGATTAAGCCTATATACATAATAGTCTGCAATAATGATCGGAGTGCTATAGTGGGTTTCAGGCTCTTCCACAAAACTTTTCAAGACTCTCATAGAAATTTTCCAGGCGTGATACTCCAAAATTAGTGCTGAATACTCCTAAGCATCGATCAGGTTTTGTTGTTTTGTTTTAGAAAAAAAAGCAGGGGGCCTGTAAAGAGCTTCATCTCACTGATGCTCCAAATGAAAGTTTTATGAATAAAGGGTGAATGTTGGTTCCATATTTGGTATGTAGTTGATGCCTTACCTTATGCATTCTTTATTTAAATTAGGCAGTCTTTTTGGAAGGAGTCTGTAGATTTAAGATGGCAGTGTACTACTTACTTATTTTTATACATGTAAGTTTAAATTAACCTCAACCGTCGTATCCTGTTATCGGCCAAGGAAAACATTTAGCTCCTGTGCAATCTCGCTGGAGTTTCAAAGTGATTTGCTCTTTTCAAACTTGTTAAAACACAAATAGAAAAGTAAATTGCTCTGGATACCGAGTGAAGATTTCGCAAAGGGGAAGGAATAGGAGCTAAGGAAAAAAATGAATTTATTATTATAATGATCAAAATACCTTTACTAAATATTAATTAAGTCATCATTTTCTGTAGCCTTTGATTGTGTTTGAATTGCTGACTGATATTTTGCAACACTTTAAATCTGAGATACACTTAGCATGTTGCCCATGTATTCAGATACCTGCATACAGATGTGTTTGCTGTGGCATTCATTCAGCTCCTTAAATTCTTTTGTCAATGTAAGCGGACATTTCCAGAAAGAGAGGGCAGCTTCACTTTTAGTAATGAAAGAGTTCACGTGCTTTTGTAACTGCAGACACAAAGATTCTTAGTATACCGAATTAGAAAAAATAGCATTATTTGAAATTGGTCTTGTTTTCTTTATTTTTCCATTTAATTTTTTCTTGTTTTAGGTGATTGCAAAAATAGAAAAGTACACTGGAAACAGTTGATCACAGCAGCTAGCAAACAAGAAGCAGCACCATAAAGTCTATTTTTTTTTTAATGCTGGGGGTGGGGCAGGCAGTGGCACTGAGTAACACAGAAAAATATGCGATAGCATTTTTGTGTTTTACAACCGTGGTAGGCCAAGATACTGCACCCTGAAGTTAATTCATCAGAGGGAGATGTAAGCTCGGGGCTTCTGTAAAGATGATACACTAAATACTGATTTTTTTTGGACACAAATTATATTCTTTCTAATACATTGCTCTAGTAACTGGTCTTACAGAATTGCAATAGGTGATAGAAAAGGTTTTGTTCTGGCTAGAAGATAGAACTATACAAGAATTCATTTGCATTTGCATCTGCAAGATGTAATAACCATAAAGAAGTTCCAAATATTTACAGTGTTTTAGATGGACTTGTTACTTGTTTCAGTTCAGGAAGCACTGAGTTGGTGAACACAGGGCTTTGTCATGTCCAAATACGTTGGCAATCATTTCAAAATTAGTCTTGCTTTTTATTGGAATTCAGTGTGCAGGAGGGTAGGAAAGCTATTTGATTGCATCGGAGAGATTTTGATCATTGTATTTGTTTTGCTACCCATACACAAAGAGATCTGGTATATTTACTTCTACATTTGTATAAACAGCAAGTATTATTTTTAAAAGATTTTACTCTTTGATAAATCATTCTTTTTTTTCCCCTCTTTCTGATATTTATTTTTGCAGATTTTTTTATTTTTTTTTAAAGGAAGGAGAGTTCTCATGATATTTTTGTTACCTTTGGCAGATGAGACTCATTGTCTTACTTGTCTATAGAAAACAAAATAGTATAGCCAGCCCTGAGTCAGTGGAAAGTCTCCCACAGATATCAGAGAGTTTGGGATTATACTCTCATACCCAAGTAACACTCATTGAAAAACCTGATGCAGGAAGCCTGACCTCAAATGACTCTTAAAGTGCATTTAAAGAATGCTACGTTCTGCATGACCTTATGGACGTACGCAGTTAGCTTTTATACCTTCTTAGTTCACCTACTTTAAACCAAGGAGTGTCAAAAGCCTTGCTTTCTTGTTTTAAGGGACACAGCATTGGTATTCGTACTGCTCTAGCATGCTGTTATGAATGGCAGGGTGCGTGGGAAGGAATTGATCATATTATCCCAAGATGGATAGAAACTCTGTTACAGGCCCAAAGGGCACGCACATGTAAATTCTGCTGCGGGGGTTCCTCATGGGCTTTGGTTTTGGTTTTAATGCAGTGGGAAATGTAGGGGTTTTCTTGTTGCTTAGTTATTATGAGAATAAACCATTTACATCTTTAAATCTACTTCTATTAGTAACCATTTTTAAAAATAGTTTTCCAACTCTGTTAAAAAGACAGCAGTTTTTTAATGGAAGGTTATACATTTCTCATTCTATAATTATTATAGAAGGAGGAATTAACATGATCACATGAAAATTTTGTTTCTTAAATGGAGATTTACACTGATGGATTGAAGGTTTAAGGTGCAGATTTACATTTAAATTACATATTACATGACATTTACATTTTAAATTATACTAAAACAATTATTTCTACTGTCTCTTTGGTGCCTTCTGAATGCCTCTACGAAATTCTTTCATTTAAAATATAACCCACTCTACAGTATATAAGTTTCACGTGGGAGATCAGAGTATTTTTTGTATGGATGCACTCCTATTTGGTGTAAATAAAAATTAAGTTGAACATGTAATATTCATGCATAGATATTTAAGATGCTGTTTAGCACTTTGTTTAGAGTGGCAATTGCTTACTTCTCTGTAACCTAAAATGCTCACGGGGGGTCGTATTTACCAGGATAAAAATGACATCCATTGGGTGCTTATATTTTTGGTCCCAAAATGCTGTCAGGAGTCAAAACCTAGGATGTTGCTTGAGGCAGAGGGGTAAGGACCAGCGCTTGGCTGCAGGCTGCAGTGTGGTCTTGACTTTCTTGAAGAAGGGGATTGATTTGGGAGAGAAAACAAAGTGAAAGGTGGTTGTGCCTGTTGTAAAGAGCAGGCCAGCGGGGAAGTCTGGAGTGACCATGAAATGGTGTTAACTTTAGGAAGATACTTCCATGCTTAGGGAAGGTAATGTCCACGCTTATAGGTATTCGCTGGGCCGGTGAATATTTCTGCAGTCTGTGATGCTGTAGTCCACATCCTGCAATCAGTTATAGGAACTTAAAGTATGAGCATAATTCTCTTCCCAAAATAGATTTCTTTATGCTGTGGGTTGGATATGGTGGTTTTGCACCCATATAAGGTTCTGGGTTGGACACAGAAGCACGAAAATTCCATCATTGTCAAAATAATTGCTGGAAGCCTTTTAACTTTTGCTGCCTGCTGCGCTGAGCAGGTGAAGGATTACACACCCGGCTGGTGGGGGACTGAGCTTCAGGTGGGAAAGTGGGGGGGAAAGAGCCAGTATCAAATCCTGGAATTTTTTACCTTTTCATGTCATCCATGTGCTCTTCCTGAGATACAATCTAACCTACAATGCAGGTCGATTGAAGGTTCAGCAGGAAGAGGTAACAAGCTTTTCAGTCTGTGAAAAACCAGGCCTACGCCCTAACTGCGCGCGTTTGCAAACATTGGGAGAACAAATGGAAAAGTCTCACAATTCGATTGACATCAAGAGATCAAGGTGAAAAACTACTTTGCCAGTGCACTTGCAGGCTTCGTTAGAGCTCCAAAGGAGTGTTTCAGAGAGACGCTTGTAATGAAAAGGTTTATCCAGGTTGATCAATGGCCGCGTTTCACATCGCTGTCTAGTGGGTATTGCTTCTCGTGGCAATTAAAAAAAGTAAAGCCATTCTTCACAGGGTGAATTTCACCTCTTTGCACGTGACTAGTTCAAGGTCTGCATATAGTTTAAGTCCCACTCAAACCACTTCAGATAGCACAGAGCTTTTTCATGTCCTTTATGTACGGTGAGCTCCTGCTGTGGAAGCCACTAGGAGAAAAACTGGGTACAAAGAAAATTCTTATTGTGCCATTGAAATCAATGGTGTTAACTCATCAGTGTACTCTGCAGTCCCAACACTTTCTCTAGTTACTCTTCTATCCTTTGTTATAATATCCTTTAGTTTGTAAATTATATACCTTAGACATGCTATTGTCCAGAAATCAGGCCTTGATGAGGTACTCGTACGTGGGAGTCGTGGTGCCCTTGTCTGGCAAAATGAGTAAGAAGTTGGGTGGTTCTTTTACACTCAGCCTTGGGTGTAACAGTAAGAGCCTCTTCAAGTTTCCTCCTCTTCCTCCTCTGCCTCCGCGCCTCCCCTTGTAAGTTGGGAGATGACTGATGTGGCCCACCACATTTCTCCCATGAGGGAAACGCTGTGTGAGTAGACCACGTACAGCATACACGTGGAGGGCACGGAGTCCAAGCCGTGGGCTGTTTTGAGATGTGGTGCCTGCAGCATTGGAGGGGTTAAACGCTGCTCTGCACAAGGCGGCATCTCGCAGTCTGGATCTGTGTTGCAGCTGCTGTTCTCCTCCTCCACTGACTTTGAATGGAGACTTTCACTCACAGCTTTAGGAGGAGACTCCTCTGCCTCCCAAAATTCGGTGCTATTCTCTACCAAAGTGGAAGGTTATGTGCACTCTTGCTTACTTGCCATGAGGTTTCTTTTATCACCACCATCTTGTAAATTAGTTGCTCTGGTTTATGCATTTGTAAGTAATAGGGAAGATTGCAACGCAGAGAGTATCTGCATGGATAGACCCCAAATCAAAGTCGTAACTCTGAGCAGCTCAGCAGAAAGATACTGAGAAATTGCCTGGTCTGTGGCCCTTCCAGTTTAAGATTCTGCTGTACAAATAATGAAAGTTCAGTATGTCGACAGCATCTTAAGATTGCGTGGGGAAGTTAATTAGATCATTGACTAAAAAAAAAATCCCAAAACCAAAACCCTCAAACCTTCACAGAATACTAAACAATGACTATGGAAACGAAAACTTACAAATCATAACATTTTATGTGCTCCCTGCAGAATAGAAAACTGGGAGGGAGCTTTTAAAAGTAAAGGCACTGGCATATTTTAAACCTTTTGTTTGCTGACTCTTTTTTTTTTTTTTATGTGATATTTCCATTCTTTTTAGCCTACTGCTTGCATGAACGTGGCTGAATTTAGGATGTATTTCTTTTTGCAGCAACCTAGCCTCTGTCTGTACTAAGACTCCAGTTTCTAGAAGACAAGGCGACCGTGCCCGGCTCGTGCGGCGCTGGCTCTGTGTAGGAGATGGCGGGCAGGCTTTCTCAGGCTCCCCACGGCCAGCCTTGGTTCTCCTCATGGGCACAGGCTCACCGGAGGGTGCCCCGGACACACAGTGGTGATGCCGGGAGCTGGGACGCAGAGAGAGCCACACTGGTTCCACCATGTGGACAGCTTCAAGCCAGCTAAAGCTGTACGGCTCAGTTACTGCAGGAGGCCAACTGTGTTTTAACGAATACTGTAAAAATTGATTGGAGTTTTGGTTTTGTTTTGTTCCCCCACCCCTTAAATTTTTCTAAGTGTGCCTGTGACAATCAAATCCTGCAGAGGCTCCTGGCGTAGGACTTACTTTTGCACCCACTGGTAGTCCCAGACTCTCTTGCTTCCATGTCCTCTCCCCCTCCTGCTCCTGCTTCCCCTCTTCTCTCCTCTGCAGCTGGTAGGGGCTGTGTGAAGAACAGTGATTTGAACCCAAAATGAAAATACAGGAGACCTATAGCCAGCATTTTCTGAAGCATTTCCTAGTAGCCCTCTGTCCTATTTGGGAGGTTTATACCCTGATCATTAATGGTGCTGAAAGCCTCCAGGTGAGTGCTGCCAGGCCCCAAATTATGTTCTGGTGCTTGCTTTGAGGTGTCTCCAGCTGGCTCCTGAGTGGTCCTGGTAACCTGCCTGCTTCCATCCTGCTTCCATCCTCATTCCCTGTGGTGAGAGAACACTTCCCATCCAAGGTGTGCGTAGGTGTCTGGAGCGTAACAGGGTGCACTCTGGCCAGGGCAGGAGGTTTCCCCTCTCCTGTTCACAGTATCATTTTGAGATCTTATGGGAGAAATTGGTGTGATCAACCCGAGGAGAAAAAGAGAAGGGACAAACGTTCTAGTTTGGACTGTTAAGTTGGGCAGGGTTTGTAACTATCTAAGCAGAGTAAGTGCCCTATTTTTTTTTTTTTTTTGTGCTGTTTGTACAAGATTTCAAAACTTCTGTGTTCGAATTCTGGGGTTTCACCCCCTTTTCTTTCTTTAGTCTTTATGTCAGTTCACATCCAGTCTTTTCAAAATTACCGGTAAGCGAGGCTGTGGTTCCAAGCATCGTTTTCCCTCGTACATCTCCTGTGTAGTCAATACCTGCCTTTGCCTGGTGCTCACATCGGGGAGGGAGACAAAATGAGAGGTTCCTTCAGCTTGGTAAATGGTACAGTAAATAATGAGCAGGTTTCACTGGAGCAAAGACCCGGGAACTCACTGTGTCACAGATGAACTGACATGTTTTGAATGCACTTCTTGAGTCACAGAGGTGTTGATTGCTCCAGAAGTTCATTGTCAGAGATAATGAGATCTGCATGTACATTAGAAATCTTCGTTAGGAAGAAAATCAATAGCAAAACATTGTTTCGGTCTGTAGTTCCAGTTAAGTCATTTACTTCTTTAATTCTTGTCAGAGGTGAAAACTTTTCTGTCGGTGTTGAAACACAGTATTTGAATCGTAAGCCAGTGTTGGGAAGATTTTGGGTTTGTTTTCATAAGAAGCCCTTCCAATAACCCCCTAAACTCTTCACAGCTATTTTCTTTGTCTCTGATTTGTAAAAAATGGGAATTTTTACAAGATACTTTTTATCTTGCAATCAGTAAAAAGTTTCTTTTTAGCATGGGATATACACGTTGCAGACTGTGTTTAACGGGAAGCCAATTTTTATTTTGAGTATGTGTTTTATGAAGAAATTACTATTATTGCTTATTCTTACTGTGGATGTACTGCTGCAAATAGTTCAGTGACTTGTACCTCTGTAGGAGTTTTGCAGAGTGTAATGCCATGAGGCATCTCCCTAAAAATATCTGGACCCCAAAAAATAGTAATGATATTAAAAAAAATTTTGAGAAACAGAGAAAAAAAAAATCAAGACAGCTGGGTGAAACATGTCTTTCTGTTGATTTAGGAGTTCATATTTTATTTTGTCTAGCAATCAAGATGTGTTTTTTTCTTTTTAGGAAATAAAAATGCATCGTTTTGACTTCCAGTTTGAACAAACAGAAGCCCTGAGTTTACACATTCCACAAGATTTCATTTTTCACTAGTATTTTAATTTTGTGTTTGTATGTCATATTTTAAATTTAAATTTCGCTGTTGAAATCAGTTGCTCTTGTAAATTATTCTCCCAAAAGGAGAAAAAGATCTATTTCAGTTCAGAGGCATAAAATAAATGGCACGACTCTGTGTCTGCTTCTGCTGAAGGAAAAAGCAGGATCCCTTCTGTCAGTGCAGCATCGGACCCCGAGTCGCTGTCTCCGTAGTGGTGTTGCATTAGGGCAAACGTTGCCAGTGCTGTACTTTTTAGCAGGCTTCTGTTGTGTCAAGAGGTGAGAGAGGCTTCTATAAATAACTGTGATTGATTATATTGTAGCTCCTGATTGTTTTGGAGTTACTACAGAAGTCTGTATGCTTTGGGGTTTTTTCTTCCGTCTTAAATAGCATGCAATGCTATACCGTTTAGTATACCTTTATTTAATTTGTCTCATCTGTGACACAGTCTCCTCTAAAGAGCTCAAGCTTTAGATTAAAATGTAGTTCTCAGGCAGAAAGGAACTGCAGTAAAAGTAGTTGTACTACTAGTTCATCCTATGATTAATAGCAAGACTTGCTTAGAAGTTAGTCTTTGATTTCCTCTGTTTAATTGTAGCCCTAAGTGAAATGGGTTTTTGATTTATAGAAAATGCAAAATTGGGTACAGAAAGTTTTGAATTACAGTAACAGTAAAAAATTTCCCACAATAATCATCCCATATTGTTTCAATTCAAAAGAGCTAAGGCTTGATTTGTGTGGGAAAGAACCCATAGCAGCCAAGTTCCACATTTGAAACTGGGGAGCGGGGAGGATCAATTACCCTCTTCTGAGGGTATAAAAATATGCCTGAACTCGCTATGTAATACTTTTATCATATATTCCCTCTCTGGGAGGGTGCATGCTAATAAATTAATTTAGAATAACTATTTTCTTACATGTATACCATGTAAAAGTAAGTAAAAAAGTTGTGTTAGGACATACAAGAACACTGGCAAAAAAACCCAGAAGCTTTAGCAAAAGTGCTGGCTTGTAATTGTGATTGAAAATGAATTTATATTTTTTATATAATATTTGCATTATATAGAATTGTTCAATATACTGTTAAAGCTTTCATCATCGTAGTTTAATAACAGTAGCTTTAATAACAGTAGTTTAATTCTTAAACTACTTTTTGGAAGTTCTGTGTGGCTGATCTGGATTTTGCTTCACCGTGTTTATGTTGACTTTTTCTTTCATTATACTGCAATCACTAGGTATGTTTACAGCACCAACCCTGGATGTTGATATTCCAGATAGTTAAAATATATTCAGTATCACTGACGCTATTCTGGGGGAAACAACTGTGCTTTAACAGGGGGCGACCAAATTCTTTGTTGTCAAGGCTAAATGCTGAAAAACGTTCTTCTGACCCATAGAGGTTCACATCAGTATTCCTGAGAATGTGAGTTTGGGCCTTTCATATGTGCTTTTTTTTGTGTACCAAAATACTGTTAAAAGTAATTTTGAAAATGCAATTGTCATTCTCTTGGGCAACTTGCTGATTTTCAAAATCCTGTTTCACAGTCTCTCCTCAGATACATTTTTTTATTTGGAACATACTGAGTTTTCAGTTTGAATATAAAATGCTGCTTCTATTCCATTTGATTTGGCATGAGCAAAATTTAAAATCTAAACATCAAGCATAGTATTGATCTATTTATGAGCATTTTCAAATTGCATTGTACTTCCTTGGATAATTTATTGTAGTAGCCTTTTAAAGTCAGGTAAGCTCTGCTTTTGTGCTATAGTCTGACAGTTTAATCAAGATACAAATTTAGAAACAAATCAGCACTGTCTTTTATATAGTGCCTCTAAATCCATGGTAATTGGTACCAGACCTTGGTAAAAGAAAAGGATCGCCGTTTCATGCTACCAATACCAGTGGGTGTTGCTCCACAGCTGCATCCTATAAGAAGAGAAGATGCAAGAAAAATTAAAGGATCCCCACATGCATTTTTCTGTAATGTACCTTTCCCAGTGTACGAGGTTAATGGAAAATTCCCTTGACTTCAGGGTGTTAGCCTGCTGTAAATAGCGCCACGTGTTCTGCGTGCTTTGACTCCTACCTTTCGATAGCACCGGGCAATTTTTTAGTCGGTTTTCTTTACTTCATAGTTTTGAAACATCAGAAAAATCCTAAAAAGCCCTGTGCGCAGCAAAATCGGAAGAGGGAGGGTGGAACAAAAGTGCTGCTGGTGCATTTGGGTTATAGTGCTGTACACTGTCGTAACCTCGCACTCTTTACCGAGGCCCGTTTCGGACAGTTCCCATCATTGGGAACGTCCCCGCGTTTGGAGCGCTCGCGCTCGGCGTATACGAGCTATAGACTGAGGCTGCTGGCTCTGGCAGCACAGATGGAGTATTCTGTCATTAGGACTGTTTGTTGCCTGTTGGAACACACAGCATATTTCTACCGTGGCATCAACAGTTTCTAAGAACTGAGGTCAAAATAAACAGGTTGCAGTTGAATACGGGAACAGTCTGGGAAACAACTTAAAATTCCCTGCTTAGGCATAAGCGTATTCCGAGGTACGTGGATAGAAAGGCATTTTTATAGCGAGGGCTCGTCTTAATTTATGCTAGCATATACAGATCAGCAGAGGTTTGCAGGGGTGCGCTTAGTACCTTTCCTATGGGTATTGGCACCTGTCTGCAAATTGACCTTATTTTAAAGAAATAAGCAAATGTAAGCACAATAATCTTGCCCTGTTTCTCCCAGTCTTTGCAGTGCTTTAACAAAGTGAAAGTGATGTCACCGTGCACATTTTTTTTAAAAATACATATTTTAGTTAGGCTTGTCTTCTCTGCATAAGTGGATGTCAGTAATTGCCCTGGTGCTCGCAGCCCTTTGAAGCCAATAGGACTCTTCACAGGAGTAAAGCTCCAGCGCTGACAGACAGGCTCTGGCAAACCTCCGTGAAGTGGTTTGAGTTCCTGCTGCCCCCAAACTCCCCGCTCCACCCTTTTGCTGGGGATTAGTGCTTCCTCAGCAGAATTTCCAGGAGGCAACGTGTGCCCACACCTTAGCTGCTTCGTTGCAAAACCCCCAGGTTCAGCTCAAACCCTTGAGAAGGCATGACTTTCCTGCTGAGCTGCTGGAGCACGCCTTGGGTCTGCGTGTGCTGACTCAGCAGGGAGAGCCAGGATCTCCAGCAGCTAGGTGGAGCAGGCCCCTGGGGAAGGTGACTGCAGCCTGTGTGGGGATTCACCAGAGCTCACGTGTCCGTGCCCCTTCCATCCACGGGTAAGTGTCCCACATACAACTCAAATTCCGGGTGAAATCCTGGCCCCAGACAGATGAGCAGGGTTTGATCCAGGGATATTGGTGAAACCAGGGTTAGTTTGCAGTGTTGAAAAAGCCAGTGATTTTTTACATAGCAGGACAAATACTTGTGATGGTTTTTGCTTGAATAAAGATATAAATAGAGTTGCTTCCTGACATCATCAGGGACAGTCACTTCGAAAGGTTTACTCATATTCACCTAGTCACAGTAACTGGTGTAACCATCTCCTGTTTAGTGATAACAAGCTGCTAGAAGCTAGAAAATGTTCTCAAAGGATTTTTTTTTGGTGGGAGGGTTAAATGTAACTCAAGTTTCGGTGGTTACCATTAAAAAACAAGGTAATTTTTTCCTTTTCAGAAGTGAAACATTATTGAGCTGTGTGGCATGCATAATAGTAACCAGCTAATATGGATACGTGTAGTGGCAGTAGTGAAAAGAGGTGTCAGGAGAATTAAGGAAATTTATGAGGCTAATATGGAAAGATGTGTCTAATTCTTTGAAAGAAAGAGTAAATAAGAAAGCTTCCCCAAATTCTTCACTGTTACCATTCTTACTTCCCATGTCATGAGGAGTTCAGGGGTCCGTGCTACGATGAGAGGACTATCTTACCTTCTGTGTCCTCCTTCCACCACAGCGACAATGGAGAGAGCTCTCCTAGAAAACTGTATTTTATGGGCTGATCTTTTTCTCTTCACCAGGTTTTCTTTGTTCTTGTTGTTTATCTCCGTATCCCCCTACACACAGTATGCATGTAACAACGTGGTTTTTTCATCCTTCACAGCAACAGGTCTTGTACATCCTTCTTCATCCTAATCCAACACCTCTTTCCTACTCACAAACAGCTTCTGAGTCTCAATCTCTTCGCTGCCTGGGAACGCAGCTGGGAACACCCCCCCACCCCCCTGCTTCTCTGAAGTTGGCTCTCGGAGCCCACCACAGATGGTCTGTACCTCATACATAATAAAGATTTTTTATATTTTTTTTTTCTTCCGAGGCAGGTTTCTATGACTGTAAGAGGCAGACACTCTGGCAAGCTTAGACCTGTGTTTTTATATTTTTTCCTAAGTAAGCCTTGGGGGACTTGTTTGAAACCCCTTAATAGCTTATGGAGCCCAGTAATATCTTGGTCCACTTGATCTTTTCTTAGGGAAAATTATATACGTTAGCAAAATGACGTTAGGGCACAGCTGGACACATTCTGAGACATTGTGCCTGAGACATTCAGACCCCACCTGGACACGTTCCTGTGGGACCTGCTCTGGGTAGACCCACTCCAGTGGGGAGGTTGGACTAGATGATCTCCAGAGGTCCCTTCCAACCCCATATGATTCTAGGATTCTATAGCAGGTTTGTGTTAACTGTGTGTTAGAAGTGCTTTGGGGTGGCCTGTTATAACTGTATATTTCTTAATAGTTCTAGTGACTATTTTTTTTCAGTAAGTTCAGTGTATTCACTGGTTTTGGAATAATAAACTTTGTGTACCAAGGTGTAACCCAGGGCCTCATGAATGAGCCAAAGGAGCATTTTCAAGTGTCAGATGGTTGAAGTTCTAGGTAGCTCGACACTCTTGCTCCCCAGTTCCTTTGTATATTGTCACATTTATAATGCTCTGTGTTATAGTAGTAATAAAACCAGATACATGTGAGGAGGGCTATTTCATGGACCTTGCTGTGCATGTGCTTTGATTTTCTGTTACGTGTGGAAGCTGCCTGCCTGCACAGGGCTGTTCTTGGTTTCATGAGTGTGCTTTGGGAGCTGAAAATATAGAACATATGCAGGAAAAAAATAATGGAAATACATTTATGCCAGCAGTTTTAGCAGCTGATTTGACCCCTATGAGAAAGGATATGTCAAAGTCAGATGTGGGGTTGTATTTTTTTAAAGAAGGAAAAATGTCATGACTAAGTTGGATTTTGTTCATGATGAGGGAAAAAATTACAGACATTTCGTTCTGTGTTTTGCATGTTGATACTGTAGGAGGGTTACTCATCAGATAATAGCAATTACCATCCAGAATAAATTCGTGGATTTAAGAATATTTGCCTGAAAGAGTCCTTGGCTCTTTGAGAAAAAAAACCACTGGTGCTGGCTAAGACACTCTTTTGGGGCCTCAAGGGTGTCATAGTGAGGGCTTTAAGGAGTTAACAGAGCAAATAAAATCTTGCGAGAAGAGACTAGCTCCAGAAAACATGCCAGTTCGGCAGCACTGGTCAGCAACACAGAATGATCACAGGATTTTCCTTCAGGTTGGAAGGGACCTCAGGAGGTGCGTAGTCCAGCCTCCTCCTCCAAGCAGCGTCAGGTGTGAGATCAGATCAGGTTGCTCAGGGTTTCATCCAGTTGGGTCATGAAAGCCTCCAAGCCTGGAGACTGCACAACCTCTCTGTGCAGCCTCTTCCATTGCCTAACTGACCTCGTGGCAGAGTTTTCCTTTACTTCCAGCCTGACCCTCTCACACTTCAGCTTATGTCTGTTGTCTCTTGCTTTCCCACCACACCCCGCTGGCTCTCACTTCTCAATAACCTCCCCTCACCTGTGGAAAGGCTATCACCAAAGCCTTCGCTGCTCCAGGCTGAGCAAGCTCGGTTCCTTCAGCCTCTTCTTACAAGGCTGAAGCTCCAGCCCCCTGACCGTCTCGGGGATCTTCCTCCTTAACCCATCTACCTTGTGGTGACAACTGGGCAAGCTGGTGAGTGACACTGGAGGCCTCTCCAGATGTTGCTGGGGCTGGCACACGCAGGTCCACGTGATGGTTGTGGCCAGGACAGGCTTGGTGGCTGCACATGGGCCATAGTGCTCTCCAAGCTCGTCTAAGGTGCATGAGTATTTTTGCTGACCATTGGCTAGAAGCCCTGCCAGGAGCTGGTGCTGTTGGGTGGCCTGGCCATGGCCTTCACAGCAGATTCCTGGGTGAATAGTGTGGCGTTACTAATTTCAGGTATTAACATAGAAAAATATTAGCTTGGATTCAAAAAATGTGACATGGGTTAAATGCTAGAAGATGTTAAAACGTTGTAGAGTTTCTTTTACTTTGCTGCATGGCTTTGAGCTGCTGAAATGCAGATTTTAAGCACAAAACACCAGGCTTACAGATATACTCAGTCTTAAAAATTGTTAAGTGTCTTGTAATTGTATAACTGCAGGAGCCGAGGCTTTAAGAACAATTCTGAGTATCATGGAATTTGTGATTTGATTTTGAAATGAAGTAACATTGATAAGATCAAGAGTCTGTTGCTTTTGTAAAGCAAATGTTCATCTAAGAAGGGCTTTTTCAAATAGGGAACCGTGTCTGTAAAGTTCTAGAATGGTAGCTGCTATTACGTGTTTATCCGCTTGACAGAGTAATTAAAGTATATGTTAATGCTCTAAGACATGCATTTAGAAGTATGGATTGAAATTAATCACCCTACCACTATATAAATTGCTTGCTAAGTACAACAGCAGTTATGCTTCTATAGAAAGTTATATGTCTGTGTATTCTACGTGGGTACAGTTAAATTTAATATGTCACGTATTTAACTTTATTACATACAATTTAAATATAAAAATACATTTAATTTTATTAAATACATGCGGGGGTTTATTTAGATATTTAACCTGTCCAGGGCAAGCGTTTTTAAATATGTAAATCCCGCAGCGTAGTAAGCACTAGGGTTGAGATTGTCGGGGTACTCGGCTCCGGCGGTGGGTGCCTTCGGGGTGTCCCCAGTGTCCCTGTGAGCCAGCAGGGCACCAGCAGGGCCCTTCGGGGTGTCCCCAGTGTCCCTGTGAGCCAGCAGGGCACCAGCAGGGCCCTTCGGGGTGTCCCCAGTGTCCCTGTGAGCCAGCAGGGCACCAGCAGGGCCCTTCCAGGCTGCAGATGGGTGAGTCTCTCGCCGCACACCGGGCTGGGACCCGCTGTCACAAACCCCAGAACCCATCCCGAGCCAGAGACGAGCTTTGTGCAGGAGGCCCCCTCTCTGCTTAAAAAGCACAATAATTCTTCAGCCGTTAATTAGTTTTATCTTGGAAT
>JAOTQQ010000001.1:77858336-77878285 GCA_026546715.1 Gallinago undulata | reverse complement strand
ACCAGCAGGGCCCTTCGGGGTGTCCCCAGTGTCCCTGTGAGCCAGCAGGGCACCAGCAGGGCCCTTCCAGGCTGCAGTGGGGTGCCATGCTGCAGATGGGTGAGTCTCTTGCCGCACACCGGGCTGGGACCCGCTGTCACAAACCCCAGAACCCATCCCGAGCCAGAGACAAGCTTTGTGCAGGAGGCCCCCTCTCTGCTTAAAAAGCACAATAATTCTTCAGCCGTTAATTAGTTTTATCTTGGAATCAACGTTGCGAGTTCAAATCTCTCTCTGGCTTCCCGAACACCGCGCAGCATCCTTAGGAAATCTCCTGTGTGGATTTCCAGTCTGTCCACTTACACCGTGAGGTATTGCCGCCACCCCTAATACAGTTCCTCCTCATACTAGAAAACCTTTATAATAAATAATCTGCAAGATGTCTGAGAAACCGTTAATGCTACTCCTGTACTGGACAATCAGATCAGGTTTACTCCGTTATTTTACAGTCTACGTGACTTGTAAGTCAAAAAGCAGGTGCCTGTCCTTTTCACATCGCTGAAATGCACGCGGCGTACTGTTCAAAACAATACTGCTGTCCTGCTTTACAATGCAGATAACTTCTGTTCTTTACAGTTTGTCTCACTGTATAGAGAGCAGTTGGAAATATATGTGCCCGCCGCTGGAGCTGCTGCTTTTCCCTGGCTGTACGGTGCCGTCTCCTGACAAAGGGCATCGCTCCGTGCGGGGCGAACACGGAGCTAATGGATTAAGACAGAGAAGTGTCTACAGCGTGTTGAGAGAAAGGACACAAAAAGAGTAAAATCCTTGTATGGGGAATTGTTTGAGAATTGCCGCTCTTGTGGAGATGAAATGCGAGCACTGAAAATGCCTTGTTCTTCCCTGCACACGCTCTGGTATAGGACCCGATTTTTAAGAATGAAGCCTTCTGTAAAACTTTGATTTTTAGACTTACAATTCTGTAGATACCTCTTTGTATGTTCGAGAACTGAAAGCAGTATTCGAGCATCCTTTCTTCTACAGCTAATATTGATGATCCCGCCCAACAGTTACAAAAGCAGAAAACAGAAAACCCTTACACACATTTGCTGCTTCAGTTGATACATATTTACATGTTTCTGCATGGTGAAAGGTTTTCTCTTTTTTTAATTTTTTTTTCAGTGTATCAGCCTGGATGCAGTCGTCCTGTAAGGAGTCTGAAATTTACAGCAGAAGAATTCCACTTTAACGCTGAAAAAGCTCTTCCTCATCTGAACCATCACTCAAAAGGCAGGATGAAAGTAGCCAAAAAGGTCTTCTGTCATATTGTCTGCAGGCCTCCTAGAAGATTCTTCTGAAACTTGGGGTAAGATTAAAAAAGAACAAACAGCTTAGTTATAAAGTAGAAGCTGATATGAACCGTGAAGGTGTAATTGTAGAGCAAAGATACTGTTTGTGCATTGAGCTCTGTGCTGAAATGTCCACAGGAGCACTTCCGCGTAAGAAAATGTCAATGCAATATTCGTTCAAATAATGAAAACAGAAACAGCAATAAGTTGATTAACAGGATTAAAAATATATATAATTGAAGAAATAATTTGCTATTAAAAAATGAAAGTGTATGTTTTCTTTATTCTTTTTATAATAGATGTCAAAGTAAGGAAATGTTTAACTATGAAAAATAAGTTTTAGTGTAAGTATGGAAAGTATGAATTGCTGAGTAGTAAAATATATTTTGGCTTTCTTAGCTCCTGAGAAATCGCTGAATTATTTGCACTGTCTGTAGTTAATGTTGTTGCCTCGTTCTTAGTGGTTTTGATTTGTATTCAGTAGTGGTATCCATTATTTTACATTTAGGGAATTAAATTCTTCTATTTTATTTCTTTATTGCTATATCAGTTTAGTACAGATAGTTGGGGTGTCATGACAATACCTTCTTTGTGACTGTAGTCATAGTATTTCACATAAAGAGCATTTTCCAAGGGATATCAGTACTTTTTCATATACATGAATCTCTTTCTCCAGCTTCTGTTTCAGGTCATACATGTAAATATGGCTAAAATTCATATGAAAGACCGTGTTGTCTAAATGTGTATGAGGTGCGGTTCTCAATATTGCAGGTGTTTACATTCATGGCAATATTAAATTCTTCTTATGGCAAATAATGGAATGCTCATTTCATAGCCATAGGAATTTGGCCGGGGCATACAAACAATTTATTTTTCATTTGTTTATAGTCAGACAAGTTTATAATTAAGACAGTAACGGTCACAACCATTCTTGCAGCCTTTGCAGCTCAGCTTTCTTGTTAACATCAAAGAGAATATTTGTGGTGGAAGACATAGCAGTCGGTAATAAGTGTGGGAGAATCAATAGCATGCAGATTTATTTTTAATTTTTTTTAAATCTGGTTATCCCCTACCCTCCTATCGTCTGTGTATCTGCAATAAAGGAAAAGCATGCATACTTATTATTTGTTACCATTCCAAATGCTGTAGATAGAAACGATAGCTGTGCACTGGTACCAAATTCTGTGCACACCCCAGACCACCAGAGATATTAACGAAAACATGCAGAGACTTACATAACCATTACATCAGTGACTCATTTTTAGAAATGGCTGCTGTAAATTACCCTTTTGCTGATGAATCCATTGCACTGATCTGTAGCCTGCATGGTCCAAATATGAATAAAATCAAGAACATGATGAAGCAGGAATCCTGGCATAGAATGATACTACTTTGTTTTGCGTAGGAAGCATACGTGTGGGGGAATATACGTGTGTGCATGCATACATGTGTATAAATGTATAAATTGTTTTGGATTTACTGTGTCTGAGGGCAAAGCCCGATATGTGATGGACATTTTAACTTAAGGGGTTGTGCATTTTTTGTGCCAGTTCTGAGACAGCTGAGATCAGCTGAAGTATCAGTCCTGGAGGGTCACTGTGTAAGAAAGAGAGTTGCCAGCACAGAAATCACAGTTTCTCCAAGGGCCTTTGAGTCTCTGATTTGACTGCTCTCACAGCTTGGTCCAAAATAGCTTGTATTTGTTGGCTGTGAAGCCCATTTATCTCTGCAACAACTAGGGACATTTGTTTGGGGCTGAGCATCTTTGCTGGAAAGGTACTGGGGGATTGTGAGTTTCAAGGCCTTAAAATAATCATATGGAGTAATGATTTCCATTGATGAAATCCGGTTTGTTGGGTTTTTTCTTCATTATGTCTTTAGTTACATGCTAGTGGTGTTAAAAAGCTGAGATTTGGGTGTCCATATATTTTACACTGAATTTAAAACATAAGTAGCTCACCATAAGAATCTTTTTAGAAAAAAATGGAGAGAGAGGAAAAAACGGTCCAGTTAAGAGGTCATTGTTCTTATTAAGAGAATAGTGAGTTGTTATTGCTGCCTCTGATATACAGAAGTAATACATATATCTCTTTAAGACTAGACCTCAGAATAAATTACAAGACTAGAGATTAAATTAAAATCTTCTAAAACTTGATCCTCATGTAATTTTAAGGAAGTGGTCTGTTCCAAGTACTCTAACGTATGAAATCTTGTTAAGATTAAAGTCTCTGCAGGCTGAAGTTCGTTTTTTGAGGAAGAAACAATAATTTGTTTCTTCCTCAGCTAACAATAAAATCAGGTAATGCCCAATGATATTGTCACAATTAACTAATTAAAATAATTTTGTAGTCAGAAGATCTTATACGTATACAATAAACATTAGCCTCTCTTTTTATTGCTATGTTGTTTCACAGTTTTCTCAGTAATAATATAGCTTACTTTGGAAAAACTAACCTTTGTGTCTTGGGCTAACAAACATTCAATACCCTTCTTAGTCTTTTCTCATTCTTTTGGTTCTCACTTACGTATTCAGAGAAGGATTTTTTGGAACACATCTTAAAAGTCTTTTAATGCGCGATAAACCTTCCTTCAAATTCACTTGCTCTGGATACTCTCAGAGGGAGGAGAAACCATTCCCCGATGCTTCCCTTGCCCTGGAGATGTGCAGTTGACTCTCTCAGTTGATGCTGCATTGCTCCAGATATAAATCAAGTAGATTTATAAAATCAGTAGATTTGACTTTATTTTAACCTGTTGCAAAGTGATAAATGGGGCATTTTGAAAACAGGTGCAAACACATATTCAAATTAGGTTTGCTTATTTCTAATTTCTTAGTTTCTGTCCAGGGAGCATGGTGTTCTCAAATCCTCAAACCAGCAGAGGGGGGGAGGCAAACCTGGTGCTTGTAACATTTCTTGAAATTTAGTTTATATCTGTTCAGATTAAGAAAGAAGTTTGATTGTGTAGTTGTTGTGGGTTGTGTGGTTTTTTTCTCAACTGCAGTTTCCTTTGCATTTCCACAAGAAATTGAATCATTTAGACTTTTCCTACCAGAAGCTATGTTTTCACCCACCTATGAAAAGCATATTCCCTTGTACACAGGAAATCTTAACTTTGACTGGTGAGAAATTAATACAGAAAATGGACAGTGCAGTTGCTCCAATATTAAATTGCTCTTGCAAGACTGGATTTCTTGCCAGTCCACAGCAAATGATTTATAATCCTTTTTTTTTCATTTTTTCATTTTTTTTTTTTTCCGGAGAAGGAATGTGCTGGAACAGAAATACAGTATGTAACATAAAGATTAAGATGTATCCTCAAGTTAGTTAATTCATTGGAAAAGTATTTACTTTCTCCATCCAACTAAAATGATAGTAGTAAAGCAGGAAAGTTAATTGTAGGAGTAGCTGGTTACCTCATATTTGCATTGTTATCAGTTCCTTAGGATATTGCCAAACATAAAATATTTGGGATGAACTGTCAGTGCTGAGCATATTGTTCAGAGTTACTGCAGTACGGCAATTTCCTTCAAAACAGCTTTTTCTGAGAAGACAGGAGTCTTACATTTGGCATTTTCTAGATTTTGAGGACTGTGCTTTAACTGCAACCTTTTTCTATTCAGTCCTCTAAATATAAACCTTTATTCTTTCACTTAGTTGAATCTGCAGCTGGAAAGTGATTGGACATGAATATATCTTTCCTGTAGTTCAGACCTTTTTCTTATAGATTCTATAAAATGTCTACAGGCTTAAATAAATATGGGAGTGTTCATCAGGATGTAGCTCTTTCTCTCCAAGTAATTCCTGTCCAAGAGGTCCTGTCAGAAAAAGTGGCTCAGCTCTAGCTAACATTGAAAAGAGAAATTTTATTTTGAAGATTTAAGGAACAAAAGAGCTTGCAAGGAATAGCATAAGAAGGTAATTAAATTCCCTGGGTAACCAGGAGAAAGGTAGAAAGGCAGTAATGTTACGTTAAAGTATTTTGGGTAAGTCATAGTCTTTCTATTATTTTTGTATAAGACATATTCTTTAATTTCCATAAATATTATATTTTTTTAATTACCAAGAGGTTATCAAATGTTTTCATTGTCTTATAATATTACTTGAGCGCTCCCAATAGCGTGCTTATATTAGTAATCAATGAAACTGAATTTTTAAACAAACAATGATTAGCATATATGAATTCTCATCATTGGAAGCTACCTACCCAGCTAAAGCAAAATCTGAGACTCTGAGAGGTGGAGTTGTTCAGCCTGGAGAAGGCTCCAGGGAGACCTTATAGCAGCCTTCCAGTATATAAAGGGAGCCTACAGGAGAGGTGGGGAGGGACTCTGTGTGAGGGGTGTAGTGACAGGACGAGAGGTAATGGCTTGAAACTGAAAAAGAGGGATTTAGATTAGATATTAGGAAGAAATACTTTACTGTGAGAGCAATGAGACACTGGAACTGGTTTCCCAGAGAAGAAGCCTGGAAGTGTTCAGTGGACAGTGTCCCTGCCCAGGGCAGGGGGGTTGGAAGTAGAGGATCTTTAATGTCCCTTCCAACCTAACCATTCTATGATTAAATGACCCGCACACCCATATTGCTTGCGACTAGAACCAGTGCCTGTTCAATGCACTAGGAAGAGGTGTGCTGCTTTTGTCAGAACTCGGGGCACCTCTGCCACAGGCACAGCAGTCCTGTGTTCTTGCTTTGCAAAATGCATCAGGATTTATTCTTTCTAATAAAAATGAGTTTTTTCTTTTCACTGTCAAAAATAAGAGTGGCCTAGTTATTAAAAACTATTAAATATATAAGCAGAAAATAAAAAGAAAAAATAAGCAGAAAAAAACAAGCAGAAAATTTAGGGTTTTACTAAAAATGTTGACATTGGAGGAAATAAAAAAATCATATATTCCAGATACATTATTCAGTGATGAATTTTGAAGAGTCTTGGTGTTGAAACTTTGTATTTTTATTTACACTAGCAGCCTGATCACTGCAGTTCAGAGAAACTTTAGCAACATGTGGCTCTTTTTAGGAATTATCATAATTTGTTAACATCATCATTTTTCTTTTTCATGCATATGTATCTGTGTATTTTTTTCTTTACAGAGAGTGGTCAAAATCAGCATAGAAAGGGGATGTGAAAAAGATGCCAGTATTATGATTTGAAATGCTAGTATGACATTGCCATTCATCAGCAACAGACGAATCTGTTAATACAATTCTGTCTTTTTATTGTATCAGGCTTTGGACTTCTGTGTGGTTTTGATGCTTTCAGGGAAATGGATTTGAGAAGCATGCTTTTTTTAGTAAATTAAATGCACCTGAAAGAATCGATAAATAGATCTTAAAGACACCTGCTGTCTTCTCCACTAAGAAGTAGCCGCAATTTTAAATACAATAATCTGGATGTAGCTCTTGGTGAGGAGTTCCTCTGTCGGGTGCTTGACACGCCGTGGGGTATGTGCCTTGTGTCTCAACGTGAGCTCTGCTCTGCCTCGCTGTTCCGCAGACGTAGTTTTGCATTGGTACTAAACGAGCCTCCAGTCGAATGGACTGCACCACTTCCAATTTAATCTCTCCTCTGGTGATTCTTGTGGCTCCCGATGTTTTCTCCATCCACGCCCCGGTAGTTTAGAGGCATGTGACTTAGTGAAACAGCAAGTTTAGTGATGTGACTTGGTGAAACAGCAAGTTTTTTTTTCCTGTGAACGAGTAACAGGTATGAAACCAGATCCCAGCGTTGGCATCACTGCTGCAGAGCACGCGTCAGCTGAACTACTCAAGCTGATTTAAAGCTCCCCATTGAATTTCAGTGCTTCCTAGAGGTCTCGGATAGTCCCTCAGCACTGAGCAGCCCCAGGCTGTAGCATCCAGCCAGCCTGTAACTCAGCCGTGGAGATGTTTAGTTGGGAACCTTATCTTTGTTCTCGTTCACGTTGGTGCCTAGTACTGACTTGCTTCAGCCAATCTGAAGCACATCTTCAGACAAATCCTCTGGCCCATAAGCACTGCTCAGAGGCCAGTCTTTAATTTTTCCTTTACATTGGACCTTGAATGAAGAAGATCTCGCTTGCTTTTAAGAAACTGGGTTTAGGTGCAGGGTAAAACCCTACTGATTTTGAGGTCGTTATCTCTCTTACCTTCTGATTTTGAAGACTGTGAACAGTTCCAGCCTGATGTACCTTTCAGGAGACTCTAGCAGCTCTTGAGAACAGGAGAAGGTGGTATTGTTGAAGATATTGGAGCCCTTTTACAGGAATATCTGGTATTCTTTGATTAAATCTAAGCATCTGATAATCAGGATATGATTTTTGTATTTTGTTGAGGTTTTTTTAAAAATAAATATTTTTTTCTTGGAGAGAACTACTTCTGCTATATGAAGACTCAGGAGTGCACACTGTTGTTGAAAAGTAAATTTAAGGCAATGTTATTTCTAATGTAAATGTGGAACCGCTGTGGTCACGGGCACACAGACTGCTCTAAATTCATAGGTTCATGCAGCACCACCGCTCTGACTACAAATACTGATTATAGGATAATAGTGTAAAGAAAGTGCATTTCCCTTTTCCTGTTTTTAGATATGGTTTAGCAGGTAGACATGAAATTAATCAATGCCATTTGACCACTCAGCTCTCTGTGGAAGAGCTCCACAAATCACAAGTGAGTCTATGGCTACTAAAATGGTTGACATGATCAGAACGTAAATCTATAAAACTGATTTTGTACAACCTGGGTAAAAGCAATTACCTGGTCTCTCTGCTCTGATGTTGTTTTTTTTAAATAATTATTTATTTCAGTTTTCTTGAGTATTTTTGGACAACGAATTTGTGTGTGCACGAAATTCAGATTTAGTAAACTGGCCACAAACCCCAATTATTTATTAAAAAAAAGGGGGGGTGACAAAAGAACAAATAATTTGAAGTGTATACTAGATATAATAGTAACAGCTGTGCGATATATTATTCTCAGACTCTGGAATGGGGCACTGGGATTGACATAAATTGTTCTGAGTATTCCCTGGATTAAAAATTCTTGCTCTTTAGGTTCTGTCATGAAGTGGTTGGCATCCCAACAATCATGACAAGTGTATTTGTTGGCAAGGAATTAAAAATGGTGGTGCCTCTGAAGTTTTGCAGGAGGTCTACTGCCTGGGGATGGTAGACAGTTGTAGCTGTTACTAATGCAATTCTGTTGTCTGTGTTGCAGCTAATTTCTAAAATAAAGCAAGATTGGCCCCACATTCTACTCGGTAATAGGAACTGGTATGTTTGATTTTCTTTGAGAATTTTCTGACACTGAAGTTTTCATGTGCCCACTTCTTTTTTGTTGTTGTTGTTTTGATAATGAATTAAATCTGACTACAAGATCTCTCTGCCTTTAAACGGCAGTAAGGGCTGCTTGAAAAAGCATGACCCTCCTAAAATTTTTACCCTCAAGAGGAAATATCTGATTTTTCGTTTGTCTTTGATCTGGTCTCATCAATGCAATTTTACTTCTTCAAACAATTGAGCCTGCAGTTCATTACAGTGCAATACCGGAACCCTTCTATTACCTTATTTTTAGCAACAATTACATTGAGCCTTAAAATCACATTTGCAAAAAGAAGGGCCTGCATGCGCCGATCCCAGCCCTTAGTGCTTAAAATTTGTTGTCACTTCTGTTTCCAAGAGGGGTGCTGAAAGATGGAATTCCAGCATCTTCTTTCTGCTGAGAGGAGACCGGTTGGATGCGAGGCGTTGTTTGGTGGTGTGGCTTCGTGATGTTTCTCTATGGCCGGGTCAAATTCAGCATATGGTAACCTCACAAAACTATTTCAATGCTCACATCTTTGCAGGATTTTCACTTACTCTCCTGTTTGGCTCGTGTACTTGACCTAAGGATGCTGTGTCTGTTTTACTGTGTCACTGGTCGAGGAGCTGTGCTGCAGAAGAGAGAAATCATTCTGCCGGGTGATTTGCTAGGTTCAAGCAATGCTTCCAGAAATTTTCAAGCAAGAATGTTTATCTGCACTTGAGATTGACGGGCACCATTGCTTCTTTGGAAACTCCCCATTAGGGAATGTTGTCATTTTCTTAAATATGGCCATTAGAAGTCTAGGGAAAGAAATGTAATATTTTACTTGAGCAGACGAGAGGTGATCTTCACTTCAGAAGATTTGAAGGTGTCTGCTGAGCTTGTCAGAACAATCTCCTGTCACTGTGGCTGTGGTAGCCCAACTGGAACTTGGAAAGAGGAGCATAGTTTGTCATTTTGAAAAACTGGATATTTTATTCTCATTGTACTTGACTGAAATATCCATGTATTATACGTAGTAAAGCTCTCTGACTACCCGTATAAAAGTTGGCTGCAAAAATCTGGAGCCCTCATATTATTTCCCTAGCATACTGTGCTTGGAGACACAGTTAGCATCGGGCAGGCTGAGAGAGCCCCACAGAGAAAAAAAAAAATCTGAGTAACAGCACCTAGAAATGGGCAGATTAATCCCCCGTGAGGAACCAGACCACTAGGAGTGCAAAGAAGAAGGCCAAGAAGATTTTGTGTGTTTGTGGAAGAATTGTGTCTGTATGAACCTGACAAAGGGAGTCAAAATGACAAAATGAGGTACAGCTTTTTTACATTTTCACAGGACAAAATGAAAGAATGAAATAAAATTGCCAAGAGTGAATACATGAAACCTGGAACAGCTGAGGGAGATATTTGAGGAAAATATACATGAGGTAGCAGAGGGATACTTTTCTCTAAATCCCAAAAGCAAGAAGCAGAGAACCGGATAGATGCTTGCATCATGTGGCTGAGAATTCTGGCGTGCACATGTACTTTAGAGACATAAAAGATCTCCTAATTAGAGACAGGACCATTTGTGGGACATGTGATTCCAGTTTATGGGAGGAATTGCTGAGAAAAAGACATCTAACCCTAAAGGAATGAATCAAAGAACAAGAGCAGCTGAACTGTCCAGGGGAAGGAGCAGCGCGTCGGCCGCTCTTGCAACCCAGAGGCTCCGTGTCAAGTGAACCCGGAGAAGGGGGCAGAGATGGGCTCACGGAGGAGGATGCTGCAGTGCCGGGCTGGTGCACACCTCTGAACACGGCCTCGGGGGGACATGGAAATCATCATTAGTGAGGTCTCCATTTGTGAAAAAGCAGCTGTACTTAGCAGTTGCAAAAAAATTTCCAGGGTATGGGAGGAAATTTACATCCAGGCTTAAGCGAATTCAACAGCTTGTAGCTCGTGGCCTCTGCAGAAGGTGGTCGCCACAGATGTTTTCAGCCACCAGCTGTATTTGTGCCAGGCTCGGGATCAGCGGGGCCGTGGGGAGGGGAGCAGGGGGCAGGCCGAGCCCTGCCCAGAGGCAGCCGTGCGGGAGCAATGGGGGCTGAGAGCAATGCACGGAGGCAAAGGCAGGGTTAGGGGCTGCTGGGGGGCAGTCACCACGGGTAATGCAGTCGTGAGTGTGCAGCATGTCTGGCTGATGCTGCGGGGGCTCTCCCGCCCTCCGGCAGAAGGAAACCAAGGGGCAGTATGAATGAAAGAGGGGAGATTTAGATGAGATACTAGGAAGAAATTCTTTGGTGTGAGGGTGGTGAGGCACTGGAACAGGTTGCCCAGAGAAGCTGTGGAGGGGTTCAAGGCCAGGCTGGATGGGGCTTGGAGCAACCTGGTCTGGTGGGAGGTTTCTCTGCCTAGTGCAGGGGGGTTGGAACTGGATGATCTTTAAGCTCCTTTCCAACCCAAACCGTTCTATGATGGGGTTTTGGCAGGGTGAAAGCAAGTTCTGCTTCAGCAGAACAAGAAACAAGGCTGTTCTGGAGCTCAATTTGTATGAAGGAATATGAAATCAAACTGGTCCCTAGTGAAGGCCAGCTTTCAGGTGGCTTGGGTTAGCAACCCCTGTTTGGTCACCAGGTGTTTGCATGAAAAGCACAACAGCTGTCAAAGTTGTGACCCATCCGTGGTTGAGAGAGAGGAGAATTTGGAAGACAATGTTTGAAAGTGGCACCAGGAGGTTAATCTATCTGAGCGTGACCTGAATGTTACCCCCGGTTTTTGTGTTCCTCTACACTGTTCTCTAAAGAAAAGCCAATTATATTTTGGAAGAATAGGGGGCTCTCATGTTGTTATTCATCATGTGCTACATGAAACACTAACACTAACTCAGAAATTGTGAATTAACCTTGTCCTTTCATCACGTATGATCATATCATCACTAGACTGGTGACTGCTCAAAGCTGCCTGAAAACGGTTGGGCCCCAGACAACTAAACTTTTATGCATCAGTACAAAAGCAGCAAAGAAGATGAGAAGGAAAACTGATTGTCCCAAGGGATACAGCATAGTGGTTTGGGTAGTTCTGCTTAGAAAGTCACTTGTGGCTTTTGTAATGAGGAACTTAAGGTTTGAATTTTCAGACTTATTAGCTGTACATTTGTTTGTTTTTTATTAACTTAATATACTACGTACCACATTTTCTTTGGGGTATTGAGTCTAGTGATGGATTCATCCAATTTAGCTCTAAATGCACAGGCTTTCTTTTTCATAAAACTTTGAAGAGATTTGGGTCTCAAATTTCCCGAATTGGTTTAGTTTAGTTTAGTTTATGCCTGCGTGTTTTTGGTACAGCAGCTAATGTTTTCTGTCCAGTTTCCTTTCTGGCTAAAGTAGAAAGGTAGCGTGGTTTTTGTTTGTTCTCTTTCTTGACCTGTGAGAATTAGAGTTGTCTTCTTATATGAGCAGACACAGTTAAATCACTTCAGCCTACAAAAGAATCACTGGAAGTTTCCAATCCTCTAGCTCTCTGCTCCAATAGAAAAGAAAAGCAGGTTTTAAAAAGGCTGAGAAAGATATGGTTATTAAGCTAATACAGTGTACTTCATCTAGCTGCTAAAAATCTTGACTGTTAACAGTGATTAAATATAATTGCATCAGTAAAGGTGGTGTGAAAAAAACCAACCCTGACTTTCATTAGAAGCTATCTTTAGGAAACGCCGATTCCTTGAGTTAAAAAGTTTCATGTAACATTGCTGTTTTATTTTGGGTAGCGCTTTGAACATTTTTGAAACCCAGGAATATGTAGAAAAAATAAATAAACTATAGCAGAATAAATGCACAGTTCTGAAGTATTCTGGTAGGTATTCTGCAGTATTTGTGGTTTATTCAAAAAGAAAATTGGGCATAAAACTGAAAAGTTAATGGAAAAATATTCAACCATCTTAAAGATCTGACTAAATAGTGAAGATATAAGCAAGAAAAAAAGCAAACGAACAAACCACCAGCTATGTGCCAGATAAAATTTTCATTGAATGGCATGAACAGACTCCTAGTCATTTCTGTTAAAGCTACTGAATTATTTTTTTTTTCTACTCTTGAGGTTGGAAGGGAATCTGTTGATTATTTTAAGAGCTGAAAAACGAAGTTGCTAAACTTTTTCTCTTATTTTCATATATATAAAAACTGAGCTATGTCTTGTCCTTAAGACCACACAAGCTTTATAGCGGTTTTAAAATTTCTCCAAGTTAAGTGATCTGAAAAAGTTCTTCCTAGACAGCACGATGTTAACAACTTAAGCAGTTTGGGTATAATGCAGAATACCACATGCTGTTCTGCATCCTTGGAGCTGAACTGGATATTTACAGATTTGGTTTTATTCTGTAGATTATGAGAAATGATGTAAACTGAAACAGGACTATTAACCTCCTTTAGTGCAATACTTAAAACGATGAAATAACCTAATTCTTACACAGCTTTGTCACTGCCAATGTTAAGTGTGACTGCAAGTATTTATTGCAAGAGCCTCAGTTAACGAAGTCTAACAGTGAGCCCTGTTTGCTTAGAGAAATCATATACTCTAAATGTGTTCCAGAGGAATAACAAATATTTTTTGTGGGTATTCAAGAGAAGTGTTAATTCTGAAGCAGAGATAATGTTTCCACTGGAAAATGCAGTAAAAATGTATTTAGCCATTTCCCTAAACCAGCAAAGTCAGATCTTGAGGTGGCCTGTGGTGAGGGTAAACATAACACTGTGTCTTCTCCACATATAGGCACTTTCTGCTTCTAAGGTTTTAAAGATATTAAAACCATGAAAATGTCTTGGTATTTTGGGCATTTAATGAAATCTTCAAAGAATGTGTTTGGATACCAGGTAGATATTTGTACTGTGCAAAACAAAGGTAATGTGGATGATGACAAACGAGTCCCTTGTGAATTTATTATTCCTATTCTGCTTAACTATTTGTCTTTTATTTTGAGAATCCCAAGTGGAAAAATATTTTTATAATCGGTGTTTGGCATTTTTTGGCCCTCATGCGATTTTGATTCATGAGTTGAAATCCTGTTTCCATGGAAATCAGCTGAATTGTTGATCAGCTTTCAATTTCTCCCACAAATTAATGTGACTGGGGACATCATCTAGGCTGATTCTGTCCGTAACGTTGGCCACAGCATTTATCCTTTTATCCCTTATGAATGGGAGCTGTGTTCTGGTGGGGATTTAAGTCAAGATTCCCAAATATCGCTGTAGCAAATTCTCTTGTATCAAGAGAAACACAAATTTACCAAAAACGCAAGAAAAAATAAAAAAGTATGACATGCATGCTTGACACCCTGGCAACATCCAGACCCTCAGACTGTCCCCGGGGACAGCAGCAAGTCACGGTCACGATTAACTGTTAAGTTTCTACAACCAACCCACCTCCTGTCTGTGGGGTTGAGTCGTAGCCTCATTCACAGGCTGTCTCTCTTCCAGGTGCTGCTAGGGCACTCGACGGGCATGTCTCTGTCGGAAGGGACTCAGCATCATCCACACAAATGCCCGTTGAACATGAACCTCCCTCGTTACCTTCTGGACATACTGAGCAGGGGGAGAAGAAAAATGTGACCGAGATTTGTCAAAGAGAATAGCAGGGCTTTGTTTTTTCCAGATTTCTGGAAGAGAGAAAGCAAGCCAGCAACTCTTTGAGGTTTGTAGAGGAGAGGACAGTGTCTGCAGTGTCTCCTGATGGCCAGGGTGTAAAGCTCATAGATGTGCTGCCATCACGTAATCCCTGACAGTCACAAGTCCCCAGGGGGACGCTTGGGCAGTAATAGCGGAGCGCTGTGATCTCGCCTTTGATCAGCTTGGGCAAATAGAGCTACTCTGTTCAGGTACTTGAACTTGACAGCATTCTCAGTAATTTTGTCCAAAAGTGGCAGTTCAGTTTGCAGGCTGGTATTGTCCATTTGTCAGCATTAAGTGACTTCTTATGGGACAGCTGTCAGCAGCTTCCTCAGCGGGAGCTGGCAGAGCTGCCCCTGCTCCGTGCTGTCACCGCCAGTAAGGGGTGTAGTTTTTCACTGATGGCTTTCAGAACAGCTAAAATAAAGATAAACATTTTATCTTTTAGAAAGTAAAAAAAAAAAAAAAAAGTTTTTGATAAATAGTGTGGGAAGAGGGGCTTAAACTAAACTTATTTTAATTGGAGGAGTAAGGAGAAGTGAAGCTCAAAATGCCAGCTCTGATGTTTCTTTAGCTCTATCCCATAACTCAAAGAAATGGATGTGGTGGGAATTGGCTTTTGTGGGGAGGGTGGGACAAGAATGCGATTGTTTGCTGCTTTGAAAGTGTTTGTTTGTCAGGCATTTGGGTGGGAGGGTGGCAGTGAAAACAGACCCTTCCCCACCCTGGAAATACCAGGTGCTGTACTTCGGCAACATTCAGATTCTGAGTGTATTTCTGGCTTTCCTAGGCTTTGATCCTGCCATCAAATCCGCGGGGGTGCAAAAATCCGCCCACGCAGATCCGATTTCGAAATCCTGGCCTTAATTATTTATGGTTTGGTTTGGACAAATTACTGTTCTCTGTGCAATTACCACAGTTATTACCAGAAACATAGAGCTATCTAAAACATACATGTATACATTATGTATGTATGTACATATGTTTTAAGATGTTGCCTTTATTAATGTTGTTTCGAGGCTTAACTGAAATTCTCATTACCCGGCCCTGCCCTGTGCTGCTTTTCACCTGACCACGCTGGCCCAGATCCATCACAATTAATTTTAAAAAAAAACAGCTCATAATGTTTATAATCTGAAAGCAGTCCCAGGACTAAAAGAAGAACATCTAGCTTTATACACCTTGCAAACAAGATCCTAGTGTTTCGTTAAGCTGCAAACGGACCGTTCTAGTTTTTCTGCATAAAACAGGCCCCCCCTTTTTTTTTTACTGTCTCTGGGCCCTATTCATAAGACTCAAGTGAGATCATTTTCATCTGCATATAAATAGATGGTGAATCCCTTATGAGAAAAAAAAAACAACAATGAAACAACCTTTTAACCAAAACTAGTAAATTTCATGAAACAAAAATACAATCAGAATTTTCCAGCACAGTCAGCCGTGCCAGTGCCATGACAGAAGCGGGAAATGCCAGCCAGGAGCATTCTGTCATTAGACTAAGGCAAGCTTGGTGATTTTTGTATATTTCCCAAAGTCGTTTTTTCCCTTCTTTTCCCTTTTTTCCTGGATTTTTAATCATGAACTAATGGTGATACATTTGCTGTCATAGTTCTGACAAGTATGTTCCCAGTGCTTGAGTGTTGCTTTAAATTTGGATTCTTATCTTCATTTTTGTCCCTTAACGGACCCAAAAGATACACACTGTCTTCAAATACTCATAGGTGGGACATGCCAAGCTAGGTAATTTCAGTTATTGCTTATTCTCAGTTGGAAGACAACTGAAAATTAGCAGGAGCTTTCAGGTGATTCCTCTGCCTGCTTAGAATTGTGTGAAACTGAGTTTTATTTGAAGTTAGAAACCTGCACCCCGCCTTTCAATGACTTGCTGTCCAGGTACTCTCAAACACCTTCCTCTTCCTCAGCCGCTTTGTCGAATTTTAGATTGGCAACCAAACCCAGGAACAGCCGGCCGCGTTTTTCTCTTCATAAAGTTTCAAACAGTTGTCCTCCAAAAGGTGAGGTGGGAGGGTTCTCCGTCACACCCCCCACGTGTTTTCTCCTCCCGTGCTGCTGCCGGCCGAATGGTCTCCTTGATGGCGTGTGTTGAGCAGGCAGACACTGCACGTGGAAGACGGTAGAAATATAAAATACTCTTCCTCCGTGTTGTTGGCCGCCCACCTTGCACTCAGGGATGACGTGCCAGAAGGCCCTTTGCGTTTCATCTAATGGGACACAACGTGGCTCAGGTTTTGATTTCCACCAAGTTCGCGTATGCTTTGGGATCTGAGATTTCAGTGCGGTGTGTTATGGATGGGAATTGCAGTCCTGGTCTCAGTGTGCAAAGCAGTTGCTAGAGTCACAAGCGATATTTGTTTTGCACGTGTTAGTATCCAGGAGAACCAAATGTCATTCAAGGAATTCTAGGATGGAAAAAAAACTTTCAAGTAAAAATCATGTTTCTATGAGTGAGCTATCAGAAAATGATGGAACCTCACAAAGCCCTGTGTACTTGTCTCATAGAAAATAGTGCACTTGCATTTCAGTAAAAAGCATTTATAATTTTAAAAAACAAAACAGAGCAATAGCATTTTCCAGGTTATTAAATAATGCAAAATACTTTTTCTAGTTCAGTACAGTTAGTTCATGTTTCCAACTCATGGTTGTATTTTGTGCTTCACTAAAAAAAAACTTCTCAAGTTTTTAGAATTGCCTGTTCCAGAGCTTTGGTAGTGGCCTGTGTCGGATCTAACTGTTTTCTCAGTTTTCTCCATTTTCTCAGTTCTCTGGAAGGGATCCTCAGTCTTCTCCTGACGGACAGCACTAGTGAGCTCAGGCAGAGGGTCTGTTTAAGGCCCTTCATGATGAGAAACCAGTTATGCAACGGGGGAGAATTTTACCCTTAATTTACTTGTACAATATTTTTTCCCCTGCAGAATTACTTATTCTGTCATGGATTGTATGGATATTAGATTTCTTTTTTTAAAAGATTGTGAGCCAAGGTTTAAAAATGACTAGTAATTCTTGCCGATACCCCTTCCAAATGTTTCAAAGCATTCACCTCTGCCCAGGAGATCCACCTATGAGGTGTCTCAGGCTGGGATATAAAAGTCCAGACTTGTCACCTTTCAGCCTTTGACTTATAATTTTAAAAAGAAAATTCTCTAAACATATACTTGCTTGTAATACAAAGTGATGTCTTCTATAACAGTTTCCCATAGTAAAAAATTGTGTGTATTTCTATATGGGAAATGTGGGGAATGTTATACAAACAAGAAACGTGTTTCATCTTTCAAGCTACAAGTAGATTATGGCTTTTCAAAACCTGCAGATTCTCCCTGTAAATTAATCTTCCACTATCTTTTGTTGGTGTCTTTCAACTTCTATCAGCTTCTAGCTCGAAAGGTAATGATAACGCATCGGAATTGCACCCTTTTAAAAGAACAAAAGCAGGGTGCACATCGGTAATAATAGTGTAATGACACCAAATCTGTGCATGTGTGGTTTGGTATTATTTACCTAAATGCTCATTCATTGGCACGTAGGCAATTTCTTCAGTGCTTTATCTTCTTATTATGTTTTGGGCATCATTAGACATCCACCCGCAAGCGTTTTAAAGATTTTTCCACACAGCCATAAAATTGCACCTTCCTCGTTGAATGTAAAATCAAGCACACCTGTAATAACAAAGCGGTGGGATCGTATGCATCTCTTCCTGGTGTTTAACTGCATTGCAGCAGAGCTGTGGGCTGCTGCGCCTTCGCAGACTCACTCAAATTAAAGGTCGTGTCCGAATGCTACGTCTTCCTGTTTAAAATGAATAGCTTGTAAATGTTTATCTCAGCTAGAAGTGAGAACGTGGTCTACGTTTGTGCTCTCCCATTCCCGTCTTGAGAAACTGTGCAGAAAAACAGCTGCATATCCTTTCATGTCCTCCTTCTGCTGTTAAACATTTACATTTTTGATTTCGGTTCCTTGCCAGGTTTCCCCCTCCTCACGTTCAGATTTCGGGTTGAAGCCTGCAAGTAGAGCCATCTAGATTTATAGTGGCTTACATTGTTTTCTGCCGAAAAGAGCGAGAGAAAGAAATAAATCCAGTGCAGAAGTACTGAGAATTCATGTGCAGCGTCATACAGTATATAGTTTCTTTGTGTTCTGCCAATATGTATTTCAGTTTAAAATGTCTTGAGGCTGGTTGGGACTATTTCTATAGAGAGAGGACCAAAGTATACAGTATATTGGCTTCCATTTTGCTGGTTTTGGACAGTCAGGGCTGCTTTCCATTTCCTACAATGTTCCAATATAACTAAATCACATATACTCTGTAATGGAGGCTTCTGAGACCTGGGGCTTCTGTAAAATGTAAAAGAGCAAAGTAGTATTTATACAGTATAATATTTTGATTTGCTAATGAGCTGTGAGGTGGGTGTTATCATGAACTACTGTGCAGCAAGAAGCGTTCCTAAAACATGCATCAGCTTAACTCCATCTCCGAATCGTTGCAGATAACACAGTGTTTAGTTTCTAATTAGACTTGTGTGGTGCTAATTCTCCCGAGTAGTGTAGGTGAGTGACATTCTGCATTTTAGTGGCAAGTACCAGACTGCAGCTCCGGGATGAAGCCAGCACACAGCTGCTGAGAAAAGTAAGCCCTTCAGAGAAACTGGTTTGCAAGATTAACGCTCGCTGATTGGTATGGCCTTCTTCTGAGGGGGGAGGAGGAAATAAGGCACGTAGTCTCAAATTAGACTAATAATATTCTAGTCCTAAACGGATTAAGAAAGAAATGTTCAACTGAAAAAAAAAAAAATCCTCTTGAGTAATAGTTCACAAATTATTTATTTCTTATGGATGGTCTTTTGCACTATTTCTTAGGAGGGGATGAATGTTCTTCTTCTACCATGCCCCAATCCCCTGCATTTAAAATACAAAGTCCTGTTTTCTGTACATGTAAGTAATAAGTGTAACGTTAAAGGCAAAATCTTATGAACTATTTCTTGACAGAAGATGCCAGAGCAGCACAGGCATTTTATGTAGCTAAAATTATTTCTGAGTCATTTTTGCTAGCGTGTTTTCTTTGTGGTCTTCTCAAGTCAGTATTTATGGTAGTCCAGCTCCACTGTGGAAGTAAAAATAGCAATACGGATTTGGTAGAGACAGTCTGATTGAACTAGATTGGCTTATTTTAAGGTACATCCTCTAACTTAAACTCTCTAGTCAGGTCAAAATCTCTTCAGTCAGATTCTAAATGTTCAGGTTTTTTAAATCATTATAGTTGTGTTGAGCACTACTAAAGAGTGTGCCTGTGGCTCTTGGATGTTATTCATGTAGCATTTGAGTTTTTCACAGCCTTTAAAGCTTTACTCGTTTCAATCATGGAAAGCACCCGTGAGGTAGAGCAGCACCGTTCCTCTCTCATGGACTGGAGGCACATGGTTAGGTCCCTTGAGTGCATTACTAGTTACGGTCAAGGAGCTGGCTGAGGAGTGGTGTTTTCTCGCGATGGTCAAGCTGTGGCTTGCTGCAAATCCTTCTCCGAGCAGCGTTAGAGGCCCTTCCTGGAACAAGCTCCTCGGATGATTTAAATTCTTTGCTGTGAGGGTGGTGAGGCACTGACCCAGATTGCCTAGAGAAGCTGTGGCTGCCCCATCCCTGGAGGGGTTCAAGGCCAGGCTGGATGGGGCTTGGAGCAACCTGGTGTGGTG
>JAOTQQ010000001.1:77841548-77858236 GCA_026546715.1 Gallinago undulata | reverse complement strand
GAGGTGTCCCTGCCCAGGGCAGGGGGGTTGGAACTCGATGATCTCTAAGGTCCCTTCCAACCCAAACCATTCTATGATTCCATGATCTGCATGAGGTTTGCTGGCACAGGGTCCCTGGAAAGGCAGATGAGACACACGATGGCAGACTTGGACTAGTTGCGTTTGGCAGAGAACAGATCCATGGAGTTAGGTAGTCACACTGTGGGTCAGAATTTCTGTTTAAATGACATTCCTTGTGGATTTCCTTGCCCAGTCTAGTATAAATGTCAGTGGTACCGTGCAGCTGTTGAGTTTTCAGAATTGCTAGGTGTGCACTAGAGGCTGCAAAAGGTGTGTTTGTACAAATCATTACACAAATAGAGGCATTCACTTTTGTCTGCGTGCATCAGCCTGCCAGTAATACATTTTTGCAGGCTGTATAAATAAAGGTCTGGTTTTGTTTTATCAGTTGATACTGGGGTGAATTAAGTTAAGACTTGAAAGCCTCAACCGTATCCCAGGTAATACAAGTTAATCATGGAGTAAGAGTGATAAAATTTGTCATCTGCTGGGAAAGGAAGATGTAATATAACCCAAACCTCCTATTTACTTCCCCTCTGACTCCGTTTCTTTTTTTGTCTCTCTCAGAAAACGCAAAAAGACATCTCTGGACCCTGTGAGAGCATTAGGAAACTTGAAAAAAATAATCACATGGCATAAGCACTCACTATGGTCAACATGTTTTAACTATATGAAATTGCAGACTGCGCACGCTTTATTATACTCAGTAAAAATCTTCCGCTGCTTTCTTTGAAGATGAAACTTGTCTTGGACTTCACTGGCCATGGAATCAGACTTACTGCAGATCCATGTTGTAGATTAGGTCATTTGCTTATATTTCAGTTACGGTGTTTTTTCCAGTTTCTCTTCTACTGCTGTTCTGTTGCAGCAGCGCAGCTGGCTGGAGGGCTGTAGGCATTGAAAGGGCTGGGGCATTAAAAATAGAAGCTTTGGGTCCTTTTTTGTAGTCAAACAAATTTTTATATCCCAAGTGCAGTATTTTATGTTGCCCAAGGAAAAGGATATTGTTTGCTGCATTTTAAAATAAGACAAAAGCCATTCCAACTCTCCTTGAAGCCAGTGGCAGAATTCCACTTGCTTTCAATGGGAATTTGCAAAAGACCCGTGATGCAATTTCTGTCAGAGTAGAAGAAAGCTGCGAGTCCACAGTACCACGCTAATGCAAAACGCATACGTTCCCTTTTGGTTTGGGTGTAACTAATCCTTTGATTATTTTCTTCAGAGGATATGGAAGTGGTTGGTCACAGACAATAGCTGCAGCAAGGCTTGCTGAGACAGCCCCGTTCCTCCAGACGGTTGAAGGGACGGCCCGTAGAAGGAGAACTTGCTGTCTGTGGAAAACCATCCTAAAGGCTGCAGAGGACGTGGCAGCCAGGACCCGCTGTTACAGCGTTTGCCCTGCCTGGTCGGCAAAACATTGATGCGGAAGGGGAGCAGCTGTGATCATTAGGAAGAAGCAATCGTATCTTGTCTGTTCTGGTTACCAACGTGTCTTAAAATAGAAGGATAATGAAACTTAAATTTTACAGATAGAGATACATGATCCATATCAGTTTGCTGCTGTATCGTTTGCACGTTTCACAGAGAAACTGCTCTGGCTTTGGAGGAAGAGTCCTATAAACCTGTTACTCGGGCAATTCCATGTCACACGGAGAAAGACATGAATTGTGTGGCTGCATTCCTGCCTGCTAGTGTTTTGTTTGAGTTTGTATTAGAGAAGGAAGGAGCACCTTCCTTTCCTGGATGTTTCCTTCAATTCGGAAGATGAAGGCTCAGCTACCGTTTGAATCCTTAGTAATCACCGATAAACCTCTAATTTTAAATATTTGCATTAATGAACTAAAGTATCCTGAATAAATCTTGTGCAGAGCGGAGATTGAAATGTAAGAACTTCAAGGAAGATGTCTCTCCCTTTAAAATGAGTTTTCCTTTGGGCTTTCCCACCACAGGAGAGCAGAAGTTTGGCCGCCCCAGAGGCTGTTCTCGGGGCACCCTACTGCTCCCGGCACCCGAGCAGCCGAGTGAAGGAGAACCCAATGGGCAACTGCAGCGTTGCTGGGGCTTGTGTGATGAAAAAAGTGTGTAGATAAGTGTACCTTCCAGGTACCCGCATCAGCAGCATGGCAGGAAAAAGGAATTTCTCATGTTCTCTCCACGTGAGCTCGTCCTTAAAATTCTCCAGAACAATGAGGCTTCTCTGCAGCTGTGACGAGCCCTGGGGCCTCGTCAGGCATTCTTGCTCTTCTCAGCTTATTCTGTTGCACCTTGATAGAGATAAGGCTAATTATTAGATCCTCAGCTTTAGAATCCCTGCAGTTGGTGCACAGAGTCTTCTTTATCTATCCTTTTCCACTCCAGCCTCAGCTCACTTCAGTGAGATGATGTACTTGCTGCTTATTGCAGAATTTGGCTGCCAGGAACGGACATGGGTTTGAACTCCATGGGATGTTACTGATGTGTAAATCTTCTGATCTCTTCCAAACAGTGGCCGTTCCATCACTCTTCACAATATACTTTGCCTTAAGATTGGAAAATAGTTAGTGATTTTGGGTCGTCGTCTTCAGGAATCTTCAAAGGGACCCAAAATCTTCAGAAATTGCTCTTAGGGAAGATTGCTTCTTCTAAAATCACATTGCCCCAAGTTTTCAAAATTTCAGCTTGCATCAATATTCATGAGAGATCCAAGCTCAGCGATATTTAATGAAAGAATACCTTTATGGAAAGTACTTTACACGCACAGTAAATGCATTTTAGAACCCATTTGAAATGTACACTCCAATTCTGATATTACTAAAAAGGCAAAAGTTGGCAAACGTAAGCATTTGAAACTGGGACCTAACGTGTCAGTCTTCTGCTGCTGGAACTGGGTTTTTGAATTTGAATTACGTGGCTTCTGACCACATAACACATCACTCTACCATCTGCTGTAATCAGTCTCTAACGAGAAGCAGTAAGGAACTGAAGAACCAGCAGGTAGTGGAAACGTGGACTTGTGACTGTTACAGGCCCACGATAGCGTCTGGCCATCTGTGAGGACCACTAACTTCCATCCAGCTGGTCAAAGATGGAAAGATCATCATTTGAAAGATGAGGGGAGTCGAGAAAAATACAGAACAAGAACTGAGGTGTACTTTGGATATTCTGTAACATTTTCATTCTCATCTAGATCGATGTGAAGTTACAGTATTTGCGTGCGTGTGTGTGTGTTGATTTATCTTTGTGTTAATGTCAGTGAACCAGCTCTTTCACAAAAATAGAACAAGCATTTTCTAACTGGCCTGGGAGAAGGGGCTTTTCCGGTGTTTATTCTGATGAATTCAAAGATATTTCACAGAGATTTTTACCCATGCAGCGACCAAATTTTCTGCTTGTGTGAACCGGCACAGCATCACTGTACTCACTGCAAGCTTATGCCAGTTTATGTGGTAGAAGGTTTGGCCTCGCTGTACAACAAATGGTTTGTTTCTCATTCTTCCAATTCCTGACTAACCAGCAGAGGGAAAGTTTTCATTAGGTTTTGAGTGTAGTTTTGCTGTAAAGTGTATAGTCTGTGTGAGTAGTCCCAGGCCAGTGAGGTGGGACTTAGGTGTATAGAGATCTCTGTGTAGGAGATACTGTCCTTGAGTTACTATGTTTTCTGGGTCAACTGAAGAAGGGAAGAATGAGAGAGGTTGGTGGAGAAGGCACTAAATCCACCAAAGGGTTGATCACTGCCAGTAGTCGTGAGCGCAGCTCTGTTCAAAAAGTTCAAAACCACTTAAAGGAGAAGTGCAAATATTTCCCATCCTTTCCTATGGAATGACACTGGCTGTTGACTGTTTCTTGTTGATCTGCTCTGCATGCTATGTCACGTTTATCAGTAAAACAGACTGTAGAGGGTAGCAGTACTTAAATGTTTATTTTATGATGTTTTGGTTTTTGCTGTGTTTGTTCTGCATTTTCTGACAAAAATCGTACTCAGATAGCTTTTTCTTCTGCTGTTACAGCTTATCTGTCTCAGGCCGCCCCTACAAAGATGCAGTAGTGATCTGAGACACGCAAGGAGGAGCCTTTGGAGACTAATCTGCGAGGAGTTCAGGTATTTGCGCTTTTGTCGCGTACACCAGCAGTCGGTGCAGGGCCTGGGGAGCTCTGCGCTGCGTGCACTTGGAGGAGTTCTTGTTAACTCACGCAAGGTGGTGATAAAACAACCAAAAATAAATTGAAAAAGTCACCAGGAGGATTAAAGCTGTTTGGTCAGAATGCCACCTCGCAACGTAGAGATGAAGCTAGGGCTGAAAAAGTAGCGTCTGAGTTGTAGCTCAGAGTCACCTATTGATGCTTCTGGATGTTCCATCCCATCTGCTGGCCGAGTCAGATTTACCATCTATTACTCCCCAGAGAGTTGATGGCCATCTGAGGAGCAGGGCAGGAAGCAGATTATTTTTGTGATGGTCACTGGAGCGAAATGAATGGGGTCTCCTCTACTGATGGGCTACGGCACAATAAAACTCCCAGTCACCTCAGGAATTCCATCCTGGGAACGGTGTACGCCCTGGGTTAGGCCTGCAGTGAGGGTGAAGTTCATTTTGGTTCCCAAAGGTGAGAGAAGGTCCCGTGGACCTCTTGCAAGGCCTCAAGCATTTTAGTGAGATTTCAGAGGTGGGTACGTTGTGTGTACAGTTGAATAGAAACAAGACGTTTGCAGTTCTTCCCAGTGCAGAACTAGGACTTTGAAGTTGCAAGGGCAATCTAGAGAACGCTTGTAAATTTCTACATTATAGAAAAATAGATTTTTGTTTTATGAGCACATACAGGGAAAGGTGGTATAGGTCTGTGTAGTCCATGGTATGTGTCTCTGAAGCAAGGAGAACAATTCCCTGATTACTTTTCAAAGCTCCTTGTGAGCAGGTGATGACACACGTGCTATAGATGAGCAAACTGATAACTTAATAGCAACAAGTAATTACGTACGTTTTTGCATTATGATAGTAGTATAGAGATATCGACTGTACTCAGCTAGGCCTCTTCAGAGCTGATTGATTCAGGGAAGCAAATGGGATTGCTAACAGGAGACAGGGTAAGAGCTGTGTTTGCAGAGTGCATCAATACAAAGTGGATTCAGAGAAAACATTTTACTTGTAGAGTCATTACAATCTTATATTATCTCATTACAGTCATTAAATTGTTACAATTAACATTGCAAACTCTTGTTCATAATTAAATATCTTAAACAAAACCAAAAAAGCAGAGGTACCTCCCAAGGGCATATATTTAACAGTTACGTCACTAGTATGTGAAAAATCACTCCTGTTAAATGGTACGCCATACGCAACTGTCTGAAAAGCAAATATGAGTAAACAGCAAAGTCACTCAATATTTTTTTAATTCCTGAACTACACACTGTATCAGCTTCCAGATATTTATTCAAGTTTGTATTTTATTATGTGTGCATTCCCGTGGTTTTGGCAGTGTGCTCATAGCCAGTATTGATGTACTTTTTCGGATTTTGCTACCAAACTTCTTTGACTTTGTTCAGTTTGCTTCGTCTGAGTGAGCCTCACATAACTCATACACAGAATTGGAATTAAATCCCAGAGCAACAGGTTTTTCCACACATAGTACAGATGTAACACATAGGACCAATTAATGATGGTGTGGTATTAGTAGTACTTTTCATTTCACTATTTTGTCTTCACTGGCTTTTTTTTTGTTTTTTTTTTTTTGTAACATTGGTCCTCCAATGCAAGTAGTTGCTAGCAGCAGCATCACCAAATGCAAGACAATGGTGGAAACTCTTGGTTTTCTTCCAAGTGATTTTGAACCTTGAGTCCTACCACTGGCCTTCAGAAACATCCTCAGTCTCTCTTTGGAGCTAAAGTTCTCGCTGTAGGAACAGGAAACTGTTATCAGAATCTCCTAATGTAGATTTAGGAAAAGTTTCTCTTCAACTTTGAAGAGTGGCACTATTTTCCTGTAAGAAGATTAATTGCATCTAAATCATGTTAATTTTAAGCCTTTTGACAATAAGTGCGCTCAAGATTAAAAAGTGTTTAACTAGTCAGCTATGCAGTTCCTTCAGAAGAGTTAACACTCTTAAGTCAGGAGAAGTGAGCCTTACACAAATTTTATTGAAAATAGATAGGAAGAACAGTGCCTGAGAATATTCTATAACCTGAAATTAAGCACTAATTGTGTACCCAAAGGTGGTGGTCAAATCAAACATCCAGTATTTTAGGTATGAATTAATGACCTTACTTAATGTTCTAAAAACTCAGTTATGGGGAAAATAGGCTTAACTTCGAATTTCAGGTTGTGATCATTCCAGTACTTCTAATTCCCTCAAAATAAGACAAATCTAAAAGTCAGATTTTTGTCTTAGAAATTTCAAACTATATATAATTTGAATAACTATGCATAACTAGCTACTTTAGAAAGGAAGATTTTTTTTCCTCCTCTGGGGAAAAAATTACACTTAATACTCATTGCAAACCTTTCATATTTCTAACACTAGCCCAATACACTATTCTCTAAATAAATTACAATTCTAATATAACAAAGCTACTTACAAGTGTTGCTATATTTGACGTATGCAGATTTTAATTAATTTTGGTTTTCACAGAAGGAGTACTGCTATTTCACAAATTTTCTGTAGTTTTGGGATGTGAAAAACTTATAATCAGCGTATTTATCACAGTCAGTATTTCTAGAAGATGATGGCATTTTTTTTTCTGGAGGCAGGGCATTCATTGGACCTAAGTAGTGTATATTGAACACCAACGTGGGGAGGGAAGAGGTTTTCAGATGTGAATTAAGCCTAAGTTACAATGACTCATAACTGACAACAAAACACCCAAGAAGAGCCATGAGACAGGATGAGATGAAATGAGACAAGCCACGAAAGAAGGGGCAGATTTATGAGTTATCGGCCTACAGATGGAATGTGAAGATATCTGAGCAGAGAATGAGATCATCACAGAGGAGTGTGCTAGGGGAAAAGGAGGGGGTTCACAGGACAGATCCCAGTAGCCTCCTGTGGTAGTGGGAGGATTGATTTAAGCCATGGGAAAAATAGTATTAAAAATGATGCAAAGATGGGTTAGATTCCGAAGCTCAGAGGGGTTTGACTTTTCTCTCACCACACTTCAATAAACAACTGATAAATAGGGTGACCCTGCACCTCCAACAGTGCGTGTGGAGACTGCACCTTGATGGTAGTCCCCCCTAGCTGACATCGCATAAACACGCTTTCAATTTTGGTAATGCAAGTCAATTTTCAACATTTTAAGGAAACTGTTGCATTGCTTATAATGAATAAAGACAGGGGGCAGAATTCTCGTCTTCAATCTAAACAATGCAGTAGTTTTCTTAAAACGCTAAAATTTGCCTTTCATTCCTGAAACTGAAAGCGTACTTCCAAGGGACTGCGTCCTTTGTGCTGCGCTGCAGCCAAAGCGCTCCTTACGGATTACAGGTGGAGGAATTGATTGCCAAGTCTCTTTGAATGAAATTTCAGTTGGCACAATTATCATCCAGTTCAAGATTTAGCATCTTAAAATTTCCACCTAAAAGACGAACATAAATACTTGGCTGCTCACACAGTATTAAATGGCACATACAGACCTGTGAAGTTTCTCTGTTACTTTAGTCGCATCCCCCTTCCCTTTTCTAATTTTGTTCTCGTATCCTGTAAAGAGTGATCAGGAGAATCTGGTCAGGGCAGTGCACAGAAGCCTGTTACTTAGCTGAATCTGCAGAATCAGTTGGCAGTCTCATGAGAAAATCTCTTCTGGTGGAATTTCATCTTACATTTGATTCTGATAGGACTAGATAGGAATTGGGAAGAGGCAAAAAAGTGTTTCTCACAGATTCAATCATTTTTGCTCCATGTCGTAGCTAACAGTACTAGGGGATGTCTGTGCTGCTGGTCAGATTGAATTAAATTTCCTTAAACTTGGTAACTGATGCACAGAACTTGAGGTAAGCAGTAAAGCAGTTTTGATTTTCTTGAACATCATTAACTTTTTGTTTGAAATTTAATTGAGAATATAAATGTGAACTAAATATTCGTGAAACCTCTATTATTCTAAACTGTATCTGGGGCTATTTAGTTTTGGGTGGAACTGAAAAAAACAATAGGGTATTTTTTCCTTAAAACCAGAAAATTAAAAAATACTAAACGAGTTTTGCTCAATTTGAGGTGGTAGGCTGAAACAGGATTTGGTTAAGCCTCAGTCTGTAATACTTTACATTTTGATTAACTGATATTGCTGATCGCTGACTTAGCAGCAGCGTGCAGGGAGGAGGAGGTCCCTTTAGGAAGGGCTGGAACATCTGAGCACTATCACTGAGCACGTGAGCTTGGTCCCAGGACTCACCCAGCAGAGGGAGGGTGGGATTTCTAACCTGTGAACTTGTCCCGTCTTCTCCTGAGCCCTGCAAACGCCCAGCATCCATGTTGCTCTGCAGCAAGGGGTCCCACAGGTTAACGCGTGGTAGGAAGAGCCACTGCCTTGTCGTTTGTTTTGAAACCACCTCCCTCTGGTTCAAGGTGGAAGGATGCTTTAGGGAATCTGACAGCAAAACTAGAAAAGGGTTATTGAGATTATATTTTTGAAATGTGATTCAGTTTTAGAAGTTAGAAGGGTGTGCTAGATAGAAAACAGTTAAGTGATCCCAGACAGCGTAGCCTGTTCGTGAGATAACTACTAACCTAAAAGGTCTGTAGATCAAGAGAAATTATGTCTTAGCAGCTGTATCACTTATAAGTATGGCCATGTTTGGTAACAGCAGAAAAACTTATGATAGGTTCCCGTTAAAGGAAGCGTTTAGGCTTAAGTTTAACTCCAGTGCCATGTTTCAGAATAAGTATATGTCAGGGTACTTTACTGGGTCTGGGTGTTATTCTTTGAGGTACCTCTATATTTCTAAAATTTAATGCTTCTGGAACATGTTTTGTTTGGGATTTTTAAAAGTATTTGTTTGATAAACACCATATGCTTTTGACATGGCTGTCATTTGCTGTGTGTTGGGTATCCTTCGTTTTGAGTAGAACACTGATCCTAATTGGGATCTCATTGAGATCAACGTGTTCAGTGATTTTTCAACTTTCCAGTGCTAATGGTAGAGAGAAGTGGGAAGAGGAGAGGAGAGGTGCATGAGGAACCATGCCATTAAAGAAGACGGGAAGAAACAGAAATCATCAGTCTGTTACATAGTGAGGCACAAGATCCCCTTAGAGTGGGCTGTTAAATGCTTAAATACTACTTAAATAGACAAAGGACATCTGAAGGACTTTAAGAGTTAAACTGTCAATTTTTCCACCTTCTGAGAGTTTGATGGTGCTTTTTCTTTCCCGATAGAACAAGTGTTTGATAAACACATCTGTGGTTAATGAATTAGGACATTGCCAGAAGTCACAAGGTGTGCTTAAGGTCAGCCTGTTCTTAAGCTCTTTTGTTCATAACAGAGAACATGCATAAGGTCCTACAGATCCCATGTAGCCCCTGCCCGTCACCAAACCCTCACGTTGTGGGATGGAAAGAGTGAGCAGAGTTATCTGTCCCCCAGAACGGGCATGGCACAGAGTTGGAATGAGCAAGTGGGAACTGCCCGAGCTGCTCTTTGTCCTCAGCCGCGGTCGCTCTTTTGTAGCATCTTCTGTGAAGTAAAAAGAAGAGCTTTTTGCTGTGTTTGTAAAACATATTAAGAGCTTCAGATGGAAAGCAACAGAAAGAGCAAAGTATTAAAATTACTATTTACTTACCAAGTTTTGCAGACTGCTAAGATTATTCCTGAAAAACCAGCCGAACAAACATACGAAATCATGATATCGACAGACTGATTTTTACTGAATTACCATAAAGTCTTCCTGCCTGTGGGAGTTTTTCCTTGCTAGATTTCACTTTGAGAAGGTTTCTTAATGCAAACAGACTTTGCACTTTTTAGTCCACTGAAATTGTGCTGTCTTAAATGTAAAATCTTCTTTTTGTCAAATTATTATAGTAAGTATAATGTATGACATTATCTTACGTAAGAGTGATATTCTTAAATGAGTCGAGTTACAGGTTAAAATTCAAGACAAGCTGTGTATAGAACAGTACTTGATCATGTATATACTAAATTCCTTTTAGGCAAGGATAAAGCTTGGGAGAAGAAAGATACCTATTGTTTTGTTTTGTTTTCATATGACATACTGGAGCACTGAAAGATTAGGGCCAGAATGTCAAAAATTGTGAAGTCATATTTAGACAGCAGGCTGAACTTCCAAAAATGCTGACCTCTATTGCCCTCGGCTATTCCAGATATCTGATCAGAAGAGTTGAAGCAGGAACTAGTTGATGCTGAGCTTGCTTGAAAATCTGACATCAGTGCTGGGCTTTTAGCACTGGAAAATAGAGAGGCCGGTTTTGCAATCTCTTTCAGTGCAGGAAATAAACCTGGATGCTTAAGTTTAATCCAGTGTTTTGAGCAAAACAGGTTTCTGGGGTTTGGTAAATTTTTTTTTAAGAGGCAGACAGTAAAGGGGAAGGAAACAGAGAATAAAAGGCCATCCTAACAGTGGAGAGGCTTAAAGACAACAGGAGAGCAGGTGTAAGAAAATGCCATGAACAATACGTTGCTGGCAGTGAAAGATGGAACCCATCAAAAGAAATCTCAAGAATAGTTTGAGATGCCAGAAGAACTAAAAAATGGGATTATTTCCACCATGTATTCCTGTTGAGCAGAAATCAGAAGAAAATGGTGAGGGTGAGTACTTTGGGAAAATGGTGCTGCCCATCAGTACATCGTACAAGGGCACCATAAAGCCCATTTTTATGAGGCTGGTGGGGGCTGGCAATGACCAGCTTCCTTGTATTAGGAAGATCACTAATAGCTGTATTTTTCTGATAAGGCAGGAAATCAGGTTATTTCTAAATTGAATTGGCTGAATACTGTTTATAAAGAAAATAAATGCAGCCTAAGCAAAAAATTATCAAATATAAACTTCTAAAATCAGTAACTTTGTGCTTCTTCCAGAGGGCATACATGTCTCATATACACTCGAGGTTCGTAGCCGTACAGTAGAAGTATCCTAACACAGAATACTTAAGTAATTCTCTCTGTTCATTTTCTTTCTTGAAGCTGTTTGCTGCGTTTCAGACGGGTTAAAATGGAGTGTTTTCCTCACTCTTGGGACCGACATTCAGCTTTCCTGTTATTTCTTATTAAAGGCTCTGTCAAGTTTGAAAATCAGTAATGTTGAAATAAAAACAGTGTCTAGAGAGAGAGGCACAGTATGTTTTAGTTTTCCGGGATTTTAATAAGTGAAGAGTGGGAGGGAAGGCAGGGCTCACTGTAGGACTGAAGGCTCCCTTAGTCTCTTCTTTAACCGAAAAGGGGGAAAAGGTGTTTATTTTTTAGAGAACAGCACGTATACCTATGTAGTCAAAATACTGATTGATTTGCTGATATTCTTGACAGACATGGCGTGCATTTCAAGTCCTTGAACAACAATTTGCAGTAATTCTGTTTTCCTTTGTGGAGATAATTAAGCCACACAACAGCTGTCGGGCAAACGTTAGCGCTCCCCAGCCTGGTCCCAGGAGAGCAGGAGCAAGGCAGGAGCGATTTGACCAAGCGACTGCCGTTACTCCATGGCAGAACCGGGGTGACAGTCACATCTTACCCACCCCTTTATCATAAAGGGATGTGCTTTAAGGCCGAGAGGGGTGGACTCACCGTGGTTATACTTACAGCACCTCCCACAGGGTGCTGTGCAAATGCAGAAGAGAAAGCAATTTTATGTGTAGAAAAAAAAGATAAAGCTGTGCTGAATACTCTACAAACACAGAATAAGGAGAATCCTCATCTCGGCACTGTTCAGTTTAACCATCTAAAGGAAGTGGAAGTCTCCTGGAAATTCCTTTTAAACCATAAAGCAAGGTATTCTCTGTTGCAGCTGAGAAAGATTTAAGCACGTATCTTGATTTTCCTCTTGAATCAAGCCTATATATTAGTTAAAGAGGACACCTTTCAGTTACAGTGTACTTTAGTGCCATTCCTCAAAACGTGACATACGTTATTTCACAGAATCATTTAGGTTAGAAATACAAGCTTCCTAAAACCTCATATGATCTGTACAATATCCTCCTTCTCTATAAATAAATAATATATGACCTTTGTACTCTACAAGCCCAGTAAAGACCCTGGCAGGACATCACACAACCTCTTAATATAACTTCCCAGCTATTTGTGGAACTCTGCCTCCGTGTCACTGAGAAACAGAGTTGGAGGTGACAGTTCAGATTTTGCATCCTCCTTCCGGAGGCCATTTCAGTCGTGCAGCCAGTTACGGCTCTTACTGTGCATTTATAGCTTAAGGAATCATCTGCAGTTGAAAATAGTCCTGGGCACGGCGAAGCTGGACATGGCACGCACGCACAGGTACAGCTCTGTTATGCTTTAAGGTACTGAAATTAAATTTATGTTTACTGGGTTTCTGTTTCAGTGAAAATGATAAAAATAATAAATGTGATTATGTAGAGTACAGTAAAGATGCAATTTAGAATGTTAAAATATTTATGTGAATTCTCAAATACTATCCTAAGTAGGTGCTCTGTTAAAACTGCCTATTAAAACAAAATATGCATTTCCCTTCCCTACTTAATGTCAGTTAGTTCATTTCGATCACTGAAAATATTTTTCAGTTATTTTTCAGTTTGGTGATTTTTCTCTGCTTAGGTAAATAAACTTAGAAGTTTAATGAATTTAAGCTTACAACCTTCGATACTTAAACTTCTTTCTGCTTTGATAATTAAAATGAAAAAAACTGAAATTAAACTGTGTAAAATACAGGCATGCCACTTTCACATAGCCGTTCGATTTCCAGATGTCCATCCATGTTGCATTGCTCTGGATTGAAGGTATTAACATTGGAAGAAGATATGCATCCAACCATAGGAAGGCTTTCTCCAGTCTTTCTGGTGGGTGTCAGGGCTCACCACACCACTCAGCCTGGGAGGAGGACGTGAGCAGACCTGAGCATCCTGTCACATTCACTTTTGTGTAAAGGAACAGTGTTCAGATTCTAGAGTTTGTGACTGCCAAACGAGTTCCAAAAGAAGAGTGGATATGTAGATCCTCTTAAGTCTTCAGAAAGATTGGGTTTCTGTCCAGCATGTAGGAACTTGCTGTCTGAGCCACCTGCCATAGAGTTCCTTTCCGTGTCCCCCTCGGGCCACCCAGGGGGGGTTCCAGCTGCAGAGCTCCTGCCACCAGTTCTGATAATCCTCAGCCTTTCCGAGAAACGGAGGCAAAGAGGATGGGGTTTTCTAGGCTTGGACATACAGAGCAGCATGCAGGCCACCACGGTGAGCTTTGCTTGGTGATGGAAGGGGGCACTGCATTTGGGTGACAGAGGCACTTATTGCAAGGACGCTTGGTTTTCTCTTAACTGGAATTCAGTGGTTTTTTGGTGACTGGTCAGTGTAGGTCTCTCTGGGTTGTGGAGAACCACTCACATGCATAAGTTCAGTCATACACCCAACCTTCTCGGGTCATTCCCGTAACGTGTCACTGCTGAAAAGTACAAAGGGCATTGAATTTGTCACATGCATTCTGTTTTTTCAGGGCAGGAGTACAACTTAGAAGTAGAGGTGAGAATACAAGTTCTTTTTGCACTGTGCTACTCCAGTGGCGCTGAAATAATATGTTGTTTTGAGCGCATGTGGTAAAGCAACCACTTGAATTCAGTGTAGGATTCTGGAAAATGCAACAATATTTCAGGTGAAAGCAGCTAGTGAAAAGCAAAGATGGTGATCTTGTGAACTGAACATTCCTGGATTTTAGACAGAATTTGTGTATTTTAAGGTTATACCTGCATTAGCAGTACATCGTCTAGTTTGCATACTTCTGACTACATCTTTGGAGCTAGATTTGGGTTTGTTACTGTCTAATAAGTGTCTGAGGATACTTTTATCAACGATTAGACAAAGAAAACTGAAATTAAAGACTTCCTCTTAGTCTTCCATTGTTTTGCTGTTGAATTAATTAATGCTCAGTGCAAAACTGCAACTGAAAACTTAGATGCCATTGCAAGGGAAACTCAAATATGTTTTATGGATAGTTTGTTATTCTTGTTTTCTTGTGGTTACACAAACACTGTATTTCGGGGAGAGTAAGATAAAGTTCTGCGGGCAGGTCTCTGAACCAGGACGGACTCGGTTTGGTCACCAGTCTTCGTGCAAATTTGCTTCTCTTGACTTTGCTCCTTCCCTGCTGCTGGAGCTAAACATGGTTTGCAGCATTTTGGGGTCCCAGAGCTTGCGGCCCCCGTTACGTGGGTATATTCTGTGAGAACTAATGGTGCCGGTGGATTTCAGAGTTGATAAACGCTACTATTATTTTACAATTATATATTAAATGTTACCTGTATTACCCTCTCAGGACAACACACTGCATTTCCAGGGAAGAAACACACATAACATGACATGAAGAAAATGAGACCATATTTAAATAGAATGTCTCCAGGATAGTCTAGGGAGAGATTAAACTGGAATTCAGCCCAAGTCTTTTGTAGGTACGTGCACTGGTGAAGGATTAAGGGAACGGCAGAGCTGAAGGGATATGCTTAGCTTGCCGGTTTTGCCCCAGCTGGTACAATTTCATATATAATTTCTAATACATTGTCTTTCGAATGTTGTGCCCTGTTTTGGTTTGCTTTTAGTTTCTTTGAAAAAATAATTCCAAGGCTTCTTTTCTTTTCCTGCTGTTGTTGGACAAGGTTTCTTTCAGCAAAACCTAACTGATTGACTTACGATAGGAAAAAGTGCTGTGAAATACAGTATATTAATAAACAAAACCACAAAGGCTCTTTATGTGTTTGTTCCCCGCTAACTTCTTTCTGTGATGATAATCTCAGTGATTATTTATAACTGTATGAAAATAGTGTCTATCTGCACGAACACCGAGAAGAGGCACCTGATTTAGTTGTGCCTATGAAGAAAGGGAACCACGTAAAATATTTTTCATTCCTCTTGTTAGTTCTTGATTGAAATCCATTGAGCGTTGTTATTCTTTTGCTGGTAATGCACAGACAAAAGAGCAGACTGTCACCAAAGACAGGCCCTTAATTCACGTTTCAGGGGATAAAAACATAGAACATATTATTTTATGGAGATGTATGTGCATAGATGAATGTGTGTAAGTTATGATGGATAGCGATACAGTAAAGCTCTGGATGAAGTGAAGCGGAAAGCAGTCGGTAGTGGCAATGCCGTGCAGAGATTGTGGTTACAGTTAGAGAAAACCCCCTTTAATCTGTGAAATTAGCAGTTGCTGTTTGTAGGCAAACTACCCAGTGAGCGCTGGCACCGCCTGTTCCAGGGGAGGCAAGATGTGGCACTTCATGTGCTGCAGTCACATACGGCGTGTGAAGGAGGTGGGTACCAGAACGTGGCTGGCTTGGGCAGTCTGCAGCAAAGGCAGTTTTATGAGCAAAGGATCTGGCTCAGGTTGGATTCTCGGTAATGGCCACATAAAACTTTCATTTGCTTATAGAAACAGAGCGGCTTGAAGTGATAGGTTTGATGGTAGAAGCTGAGTTTTCTTTTCAATTTATTATTTATAATTTAGAAAGTTGTTATTATTTGTTTTATATTATATTTTTAAAATATTATTTTAAATAATTGAATAATGTTTGCAGTGCAGGTATACACAAATATGTATATATCCATTATAGAAAAAAATCCATAAGAAAAGAAAATAGACGAGATTTTGATCTGTTCAATTTGACATTGTATTTGCATGAAGACAGTCTGTTCTTGGGAGCCTAATTTGTACTGATGATCATAAAAGTAATTTTGGGGAGGGAAAGCGTGTATCCAAAGCAGTTTCTGGAAAATGTCATTAGCAAGACTAAACACTGCTCCTGCCTTGAAAGTGCAATGACAGTACGGCGCCCTGCGGAGAGGACTGCTCTTTGCAGCAGCTCTCGGGGTCCGGGTGAGGAATGTCCCCATCTCTCTCTGCGCGGGGACGAGCCTCGCTGGGCACGTGAGCATCGTCCTGTGACCCTTCAGCTCCCCTGTGCGTGTGCGGTGCGGTGCTCTGGGGTGACAGTGGCTGGGTCTGTGCACTGCCCGCAGCACCACGTGCTTAGTGAAACCCCTACCCGGGGTTCTACCTTCGAGCTCAGTCTCCTGCTTTACTCCCTTTGACCTGAAGGACACCATCGGGATAATTGTGAACGGCTTTAATAGATTTTAATCTGTAACAGAAAGGTTTTTTTCTGATGAATAATTATTACAGCAGCTGGGTTTTTGGAGTATTTTATTAATACTACTTTATTTCTTTGGAAATGCAGAAATCTGAGAAACAGAAAAAAGAAAGAAGTTATATTTTGTTGCTGTTGTGTTATTTAAAACTTTTCCTTCAAGATAGCAAGCCCTATCAAAAGTCCTGTCTAACGAGCCATGCTTTGGGAGAGGTGAGGGAATACACGAATAGTAGAGCAACTGCAGCAAAAAGCTGCACCTCCTTACCAAAAGGCCAGGCACATCATTACTTGGAATTAGTAAATTGCAAAGTTTTAAATGGAGTAAAGCCCAGATTGGATTCCATCAGGGGTGTGTTTTCCTTCGTAACTCAGAGCTATCTGGCTCCCACGC
>JAOTQQ010000001.1:77830242-77841448 GCA_026546715.1 Gallinago undulata | reverse complement strand
AAATGGAGTAAAGCCCAGATTGGATTCCATCAGGGGTGTGTTTTCCTTCGTAACTCAGAGCTATCTGGCTCCCACGCAGGAAACATGAGGGGACACGTTGCAGCCCAGCACTCTGCAGAGGCATAAAGTGAGGGTTCAGCCACTGAGAAAGAGTGCTATCGTGTCACGGGTATAGCTTAATCTCTACAAAAGATGGGTACGATTTTTCAGGGTAGATTTTGGCGCGAGGCCTTCCTTCAAGTGAGGTCTGTGGAGGGATTTTTCCTAACGAGTTTATGGACTTGAGGGCAGCGGAAAAGACCCTGATGGCAATGCGCCCTACTTCATAAGCATGGTCCTCGTTCCCTGAGGCTAAAACTACCTTCTCAACAACTCTCTAACAGAGGAAGATGGGTGTATTTTCACTTTTGTTACCGGAACGCTTGGAGTAATTACAAACAGCAAACATTATTGTCTCCATGACTAGATTTTGCAGCTCGGTGATGTCACTGAGGAGCAGTGAACAGCTTGGTACAACCCCTGGACGGTCCTGAAGGGCGCGTGGGGGTCCTTCTCCTTCCTAGGAAACACAACTTCGTGTAAAAAGGAGATGATTTTTTCCCCATCAGTTTCTCGCATTCAGTGCAACAGGATTTCTTTGCTTTGCATACTTTTGCTGGATCTTATAGAAACTGAGAAAACAGTCAATGATGAAAACCTGAAGGTATAAGTTAAATTGTTGGCAGAGATCATCAGAATACTGTATTCTTTCTATACAGTCTGATGTTGACATGTAGCGATGGAGCTTCATTGTTCCATTATCAACTCACATGAACTCTTTCTTGATTTTGATAAAAATAGTGATGATTAATAATGTATCAAATCAAGGCCATGGAGCTTAATTAAATTGATGCTTTGAGTTGCTGCATTGCGTGCGCGTGAGATTCAGCTACAAAAAAATGAAGCTTTTTGCTTTTATTTAAGTATCCCAATCAGGGTGAAAGTGCGTGAGCCGTGCTGTTCCTAAATACAAATGTGGCATTCTTTCGTAAGGGAGAGTTTTTGAAATGGTCACAGTGAAAATCTGAGACTCAGAAATAGCAAATTTTCCAGTTTGTTTAAGCAATGGTTGTATTTTGAACAGCATGCCACTGAAAACAGACCTAACAAGAAAAAATTAAGTGAGCTTTAGAGCTTTTAGATATTATGGGTAAGAAGCTTTTGTAGATGAGACCTGGTTTTACAATTGCTTTCACCTAGATCCATCTCGTATGGAATCATTTGGTACTGGCTTCTGAGGGGTTGGGATGTTGGACAGTTCAGTGGGATTTTCAGATATGTCAGTACTGAAGTTTGGCAGTGCTTGTGTTGCTTGTGGCATGGAGAATAAAAGCAATTCTGAAGCAAAATCCTTTTCTTTATTTCAGATTCACTGATAACATGCAAACCGGAGTCTTCTTGCTGCTGTCTGTCTGTTCCAGATACGATGTCAAAGCAAACAAAGGAGACTTAGAAGTAATGTGACTCAAAGACAAGTGTTTTGGTAAGTCACCTAATGTGCCTTGAGAGAGTCATCTTCCACTTGAACAGATACTTCTTTTCTGTTCCTTTGTAGTTAAAGTAAGCTTTTAAATAACATTGCTTAAAACACAGTAGACTTCACATTTTGAGAAGTGTTTATTCTTTCAGAAGTCTAGCAAATCAAACCCAGTTGCTACCTTCAACGTGTGCTTAGTTAGAACACCCTGATACAGCCCCAACTTCTGGAAAACTTTGCAGTGCCTCAGCATTACATTCTAGTTTCGGTCAAGAGTAGCACAGTGCTCTTCCTATTTATGCGGCTTCTACATTCTTTCAGAATTGATTATTCACATGTTTCAGTTAGAACATCTTTCTTGGTAAGCCTACCTTCCCTCAGCATCTCAGAAGGAATATTTTCATATTCAGACTATTGAATAACATCATCTGCTTGCAGAGTTCCTCATTGCCTTCCAAAATATGTATTGATAAATTTGAATAAAACAGGTCCCAAAACACACACCTAATTCTTGTGTATTCACGATCTAAATATACTTTACAGGCTTTTAATCTTCTTCCTGAACTGTTAAAAGTTTGGTTTTTAATGTGGTTGCCATATGGCTTTAGTACCATTAGTTCTGATATTTACTGTTTTCATTCTAGCATGCATAGTTCTTTTATACCTCAAGGACTGTTGCGCTGAGCTAACATAGCTAACAATATTGCTTGATTTTATTAAAGCCTACTAATGTGTATAAATGGGATTGAGAGGTCACACAGTTTCCCTTCACAGTCAGTTCTGTATTTTTACATGCTCACATTAACGTATATTACAGAATATCTATGCAGATGATTAAAAGAAAGAGCTGTGTAGCTTTTTTGTGTCACTGGAAAGCAGGGTCCAGGAATGTACCCTACTCAGGTCAGGCTGCATATGAACAAATAGTTATCCCCTAAAGATAAATTGCATATACATTATACATCTACAAGTCAACTTCTGAAGAGAAAAGTATATTATATTGTCATGGGCTCCTGTCCCATTTTTATTAATGTCCCAAATCTGGGAGTCCTAACTTAGGACTTGGGCCCAAGTAATAAGTAGAGACTAGAGACTTTCCCTTAATCATTGTGTCTTACTGCTGACATCTTTGTAAGTAAGGAGCAGGTTATGCCTACTGTTGTGCCACAGTTAAGTTATGGGAATGTCTTCCTTCACTTTCTAGCCTTCTTGATGGCTATTCTAGTCACACTGTTTGCTAACCAATTCTAGTTGACGTTGCATGTCCTCTGGAATGGGGTACCTATGCTGTTCCCTGCCTTTACATGCTTTACCTGTTTAATTGGAGCCATGGAAGACATCCTGTGCACCTCAAAATAAAGCTTCATGGCGCTACAGTTGGAGGAACATACCTGACATCGACCGTAGTCTGAGATACGACAAAAAGATCAGGGGCTAGCTAAATGGAGGGATGCCCAAAATCTTGGTACACACATGAGAAAAAGACATCTGAAAAACACATACAAATGTATTTCTCTTCTGCAAATGGGACAAAATCTGAAACAGCTGTAACCCCTGCCTCAGAGAGGTACAATACAGCTGTATTTCTACAGGGGTGCTATCCCAGGAAAATAAATCGGGCAACTCCTGATCTAAGGTATTAGTATTTTATTATCGTTATGTTATTCTGACACCCACACATGAGCATTTACATCCCCAGTGCATCAAAAAAGGTCATAGTTGCTGAAATAAATAACACTGCTATTTTGCAAATGAGCAATTAAGTTATGAAAGAAATCTCTTTCCATATAGCTGCTGGCTTTGATCCTTATTTGCATTATTTAACACCGAAGACTCCGGAATGAATTCCTTTTGTCACATATGGAGCGTAGCTGTGCTGGGGTGACATCTCACGTGTCCCCGCGAGCAGGCAGAGCGCAGACCGCAGGCTGATAGCAGTAGGTTCTGCGCATCCCTGCGGTGGAATTGCCTTGGTCGTCTCTGCAGCCTCCCAACCTCTCCCCCCCGATTCCATGCAATGATTTCTTCTGGTTCCTGGTACAGAAGTCCGTGGTCTCAGCACAGTATGTGCCCTCTGCAGTAGCTGATCTCTGTCTCGAGTGCTTTTTCCAGGGCCCTCAAAACATTTTCTGCCTTCCCCGCACCTCCTCGTTTCTATCCCCAAGTCAGGACGCTGCCTGCACAAAACGTTTGGCGTGACGTGGGTGCCATTGCATCAGCCACCACGGACAGGAGGGCGGTAAGCCCAGCCTCTGAAGCTGGAAAAGCCAATCGACAAGTGGTAACGTCCCTTTCCATTGCAGCTTATCAAAAGGGATTCCAGGAGGGAAAAAGTTAAAAAGGAATTCCTGTGAAATTCTGAATTACATTCATTTTTGAGAAAAACATGACTTAATGTTTACTGTAAAGTTCTTTTTTTGACTTCAGGCTGAACAAGGAAGGAAACAAAACATTTTGAGTTCTCTCTGTAAGGCAGCTACTTTCTCTGTGCCTTTTTCTTTCCTCTGTTTAATTCCCAATACCCTAGAGACTCAGTTTCCTCCCTTAGCAGGGACTGTGACCTTAAAAATAGCCAGCTCCAAAATAAACACAGAAAAAAAACACTTCAATTGTTCCAAATACGTGGTAAGTAACCAAAACTGTGTCCATGCTAAAGCTGAAACTCATAATCTTTTGGAGCGGCAACTGGGACTTTTGTTTCCCTGAGAATTAGCATTCATTATTTTTTGTTCATGCTGCATGCCTGCCTCTCTCTCCTAAGAAGTTTGTTAAAACTTAGGATGCCATTTGTAAGTAATTTGTCACTATTTTTACCACTCTTGCAAAATTTTTAGAGGGGACACTATCACTTTGGATGAGGAGCAGTCGGGGCAGCAAACACCTAAGGAAGTGGTGATCCCAGGCTGTTTTCATGGCGTTCTCCTAATGGGCTCTTTTTCTGCTTCTAAGATATTCAGCTGTCTGGGGCCAGCTGGAAGAATTGACAGTTTATCGAACAGAAAGCTTTTTCTGTCTCTTTTGCTTCTAGTTTTGAGACTCCTTTCTCTGATTCAACTGGATGAAGGAGGACGGGGTCCAGCCTGGACCTGTCCTCTGCATTGAGGCCACGCTATAACCCCATCCATAGGCTGTCTCATTGCCACCACTGCCACTGCTGCCTTCACATCTGTCCACAGCTGGACCAGAGTTTGCAGTTTCTACAAAAGCTTTTTCCAGGAAAAGGACTTACCATCAAACAGATTTCATGGGGCTGGGAACCAAGCCTCTATCTCTTCCATTAACAGAAGGCTTGTGTCCATATGTTAAAGCAGTTGTCAACAGCTGCACTCAACATTTCATTGAGGAGCCCTTGGTCATATATAACCAGTATAAGGGCAGAAGGACAGGGGGAAGGACATGCAAGTCTGCAAAATAAATCCCCTCTGGCAAGCAAGTATTGCAGAGGAATATTCTCAGAGTCTGGCCAATGCCCTCATATGGAAATTCAGTCAGGTCTTACAAACACCTCACTGGGCAGATGTGTCTTCTGACCTTGCTTAGGAAGGTTTGAAACTGGTAGAGATTCAGGAGTAACAGTCCATTGGGTCTTCAAACACATTTCAAACTTTTCCAGCAAACAGACAGCAAGTAGTGCCTGCACGGGCTGTCACTAAATGCAGGTGTTCCCTCTGCTTTCCAAGGGCTGAGTTCATGTTGCAGGGGGGAATTCTCTACTGCTTCCTCCATGACTATGCTGGCTATATCTGTGTGGTATAGCAAATATTTAGGCACTTGACTATTTTGCTCGGAACATAGTCTAAAATCCTTCATTTATATAGAAAAATATGTTACGGTGTTTTGAAGTCTCAGAATAGGACTATGAAACTGTTTTGATTAACGTAGACAGCTTGGTCTTTAGGTGGAGGGGAAAGAGGAACAGCTAGAAAATGAGCAGGGCAAAACAGTAAAGGAACATTTTGTGTGCTTTTCCATCTAAGATATTGCAGGGTTTAGGCAGGTTTTTTTAATCCATCGTGTTAGCCTAATCCACAGGGAACTCATTTTGAAATTAAATATACCAAAGCATTTATGATTTACAAAGAGGGAAAAAATAAAAGCCTTAAAAAATATCTGGTGTTTGATCTATTTGTCGCTATGAAAATATTGACAAAAGGCAAAAGAATGGTCTTCATTTAGCTTATTATTGTTGGCTTGCTTTAATGCTTTCTTATTAAGGGTAAACTCCCATTAAGACGTGAGATTAACTCTTTCACAGTTGTCAAGGAATAAAAGATGGAAACTTTGAATGTAAAACTCCTGTAAACAATGATTCTGAACTAGATAATCTGTGATTCCTACTCAGAAGTATGTAATGTGGCAGAGGGAAGCTTTTAAAAGTAAAAAACATACATGGAATAGTCTGTGCAGAATTTATGCTTCAAAATATCTTTAAAAAGCAGCCTCCATGTAAGATCAGAAACATAGTGTTAATTACACAGTTCTAGAAGTATTTCAGAAAATAAATACTTTATGGAGGGGGAAAAAAAGCGTAAAAATCTTATAAACTCTTAAGTGTGCACGTGTAAAATAAGATCTCTTCACTGGAGCGTTAACTACAGACCCAACTGAAGTGTTACAGAGACCTGAACTTCATTCACCCACAGAAACCTCTAGTTTTGTGGAGCGGTATTTTTCACTTGAGTCAGCTGGTCCTTCGGGAGCCTGTTTTGAAGAACAAGTGCTACCGATGTTTAAATTGGTAATGCAATAGGGAAGTGGCGAGAGACTTCAAACTTGAGTTAATACAGTGCATCAGCTGCTAATCCAGTCATGCTGTGCAGCTAATCAAATCATCCTGGTCCTCCAAGTGCTGTTTTCCAGTGTCGTAACAGTCACACGAGTAAGAACTAGGTTGGAGCCCATGCCGGAACTGCATCTTCGCAGGGCATGCCCAAACCAGCTTCTGGCCGGCTGGGCTGGGTCCCAGGCACTGGCTGGACGTGGCAGGAGAAGAGATCAGCTTCTAAGGCAGGTAAAGGAGTCCCTTGTGAACGCCATGCTGCAGAGGCTGTGCTGCTGCTAATACTACCTGCGCTCGTTAGTTTGAAGCCCACTTACATAGCTGAAAAGTCATTAAGGTTGACAGAAGAATGATTACCTAGCTCCAGGTTAGTAATGTGATGCCTAATGTTGCAGAGGAGGCAAACCTGAAGTTTAAGATGTCTGTTGTTGCTTTACAGAGAGACAGATGTTGCTGTTGCCAGCTAAGAATTCCTAGAAGAAGTTGCTAATTTGAACTATTTATGCCATTACAATCCCATTGAATTAGCATTAATGAAACTAACTGTATTGTTATCAATGTAGTATCTGAGGAAGTCTCTTGGCCTGAATGTTGTATGAACAGGAATGTCTGTTGAGATATTTAATTTCATCTCCCTTGACAATGTGTGATTGTTCTCTTTTGTACATTTTCTGTTAACTATTAGCAGTCAGGGTAACTTTGTGGAATAGGTACACGTCACTCCAGGCCAGCACAAAGCACACAGAAGTCCCTATCTGAAGAAAGCCAACGTGCAAGGAGAATTTAAAGAGTTAGCATTTTACTCCAGTAAACCGAGATGTTCCCAGAATTTCCTGCCAGACTCTGGTTATTTGTGCTACACAATACACCTAGATGTCTCTGTAATTAAGAGTAAACTTTAGGATTGCTACTTACAGTACAAGGACCTGATCCTGCAAAGACAAAATCCTGCAAAGATCCTTTGGGCCATGTGTGTAGTCTCGTTTGAAGACCATTTGCTCAGATGTACAGGATCTGGTCTCCCTTGACACTTCACAAGCCTTTCATCACTATCCCACATCAGATTTTAACTGATGCCTTGGTCCCAGTAGGTATATAGCTCTTGGCACTTAAGACCGTATCCTTGCAATACTTGCATTGTATTATGCTTATTTTAGTGGAGTTTAGTTAAGAGACACAGGTTTTGATTGGTTTGCCATGGGGACGCAGAAGGAAATTATGGATGTAGGAGGTATCGGTAATAAAGCTTATAATAAACAGTATTATAAGCTTGTGCATGGAGTTGTGGACCAGAAATACCATTTCCATGCAAAATTCACTCAGTGTCCAGGGTTGTCCCTTTTTTTTTAACTTGGCTTCTTTTTGTGTTGTATTATTTTATATCGTTGGAGTTGTGGGATAGATTTCTTTGTCTCAGGAACCTGCAATATTTAACATATAGAGGGACATTGCTTTATTAAAACAATTCTTTTAGTTGTCACGGCAACTGGTCTTACATAAATGATGAAGAGGAGTGTATGTAAAGAGATACATTAGCTCGTAGTGGTAACTCCAGTACTATTTAAACTAACAAGAAAGCACTCTGGGGTTTGTTGTTGCTGTAGTTCATTTTATTCCAGATGATTTTTACAACTTTAGTAATATGCCAGGTTCACAATCAAAAACCACAGCACTTGTAGGCTCACAGCTGTGTCACTTTGACTCTCTTATCTATATAAGCTTCTCCAGTAGCAAATAGATTTGTCAAAAGCGAACACAGAAGTATATAATAGAAAGTCAGATGTGGTACTTTGTGATTCTCCACAAAGTATTTTTCTGCTCTTCTTTTCCAAAACTTCACTCGGTCCGATACGCAGAAACTACAACATTAGGGAGAATGCTGCAGTGACCCTGAGGTTATCTGATTAACCATTTAATACAAATCATTAGTTTTCTTACAGCTTTGCTGTGTTAAAGGATAATTGGAAACTTCAGGGGTGTGTGTGTGTATGTGTATATTATTCTAGGATGAGCATATATAATTTCCAGCACTTACAAGTGGTTAAGGAATAATTCACTAAAGAAGTGGAATCCCAAAGACAAAAACTGTACTGACAAAATCTGGGTTTTATTCTCTTTCTCTAATGATTTAACAGTAGAATCAAAATTAAACAATACTAACATTACTGCTCAAAAAGTTTGCTACACTTAAGAAAGAAGTGTGTCAAAGAAGGGTGCCATAATTAACATGCTAATTCTTTTAACCCCATTATATAATTTTCAGAATGATTTCTAAACCTTTCTCCAAATTTTTGCCAGTTGTTTTTTAATCTTTATTCTCACCTGTGTGTAATCATCTCACTTTTCCTTTCCTATTTTACCTTCCTCTTTTTTTTTTGCTTACAGAACTTCTGTTTCCTGCGTGCCTAAGTCAATTTTCACTTTTTCCCTTACAACTGTATGCGCTGTATTTAGAGCCTCCTGTTTGCAGTGCTATTAGGAGAAGCCCTTTCAAAATATAAAATATTACCAATTCCCTACAGGATGCGATTAGTCCTGTTCTAACAAAGAGCAAACCAAAGCTGGTAAGTTATGTGTATGGCTGTACTGATGCCCATGCGAGTGGTGTTCTTCCACACTGGTGTCCCTCTCTTGCTTACAAGCTGCCCTTTGTTGTGAACAGAAGACTGGGGGTGCTGGAAGTGCTCTGCATCAGCTAGCTCACAGACACCAAGCAGCACAGAGATTCACACTGTCCTGAACTGATACAATACCCCTCATGGAAGTGACTCCAAGTCATTTGTTTCATCAGCCTTGAAAGCTTGCAGTTGTAGAGGAGATGACTGAAACGTGCTGTTGGAAGGCAAATACTGCTTCAAACCTCAAACCCACATCATTGTATTCTCTTTTTAATTCCGGTTCTCCAGATTTAAAGGGTAGAACCAACTTCTCTTTCATGCCTTCCTGATTGTTGAAAGTAAGCCGTGGTAGCTTTGGTGGGTCTAGAAGAGGGGCTGTGATACAGCCTGTGGGGACGGCGCTGCATAACTTCTAGAAATCAGTGTAACTAGTTGCAAGAACAGCGGCGGGCAGCAAAGTTAACAGGGACTCTGCAGTCTGCCCAGAGGTACCTCACTTAGGGAAGTCAAAAGTGTAATGCAACTGTGCCTCCATCATACCTCCCTAATGGTTTTATTTAAATTGAAGTTGAACAATGGGGTGTGTAGACTTTTGCATTTTCAAATGTCAGCAGATGAGACTTAATACATTTTTCCCAGAAACTCATGCAAACATTTTTTTCGTAATCTTTTTCTTGCTGTGTTTAAGTTTGCAGCTGCTGGATTCTGCTTTGAGTTTCAAGTTCAAAGGCACCCAGACACTGTTTGTGAAATATCACAGAAACCACTGAACTTCACCTGGCTTTGCAAGGAAATCTTGTCAAACCACGAGTTTCCCATACTTCCAGTGCAAAAGCTTGTGTTAACTCTGAGCTTTTTGCTCCCAGCTCAACCTGGAGTTAGCTTAACTCTGAAGGATCATGACCCTTAGGGAACTTCTTCACGAGCCTTGGTCTGTTTTCAAGTTTGTAACAGAACTCAGAATTCTTTCCCTGATTTTGGGGTTTTGTAACAAAAGCAAAGGATAACTGTAATCAGCATGGCATTTACATCAGTGGTTTTGGAGATGGGTCGTAACTTTTGAACCCCAGCGTCTGTGCAGAAAGCCTGGCAGGCATCCAGGTTTTGGCAGGTTTGTTGAAGTTTCGAAAGAGCCGTCCCACCTGCTGTCACGGCAGCGCGGCAGATTGCAAGCCCCACCGCACAGATACGGGGCACCACGAAATACGTCTGGGAGAAATAGCATCTCCCGTAAAAGACAGAGGGCTGTATTGTGTTGGAAGAGGCGGTCGTCACGTGAGGGCTGGACGGGGGTCGTTTAGCAGCTGGACTCTTCAGACACATCTCTCTCCGGGCTCGCTGCAGCACAGCCTGGAGTGGGACCCCCACCACGCGTGCCTGTCCAGCCCGGCTCTCGCTCCGCCGAGGGTACAGGCTGTGGTAATCGTTCTCCTCCTGCCCTTTTATATCTATACCACTAGGTATAGGTGGCCCAAACGAATCACTTGCTGTACCTCTTCCTTGCTGGGAAGGGAAGGGCCTGTGTGCAGCTTGGAAGTTTCTCACGTGTGAAAGTGCAGGGCGATGCAGTGTTAGTGACCGACGTGTCACAGCCGTATGGGAACTGCAGGATAAATTCTTCCCTTTTCGGAGAAGGTTTTACCCTGCTCTCTCTGGGGGACTCAGAGGAGTTTTCTTTCAACACAGTGGGGCACACCGGCTTTCTTCCATTTACCACGAGGTAAAGTTTCCAAATAATCTTCTCCGGGCTGTTTTTCCAGGTAGCTGGTTCACTCTGCCACCTGCCAAGAGCCGGGAAGGCTCTTGAGGGCCAGCCATTTCTTCCCATTTGGGTGCCTGTTGCACGACCTGGCTCATGGAATATCAAGTAGCAGCATCACACCAGAGTGCAAGTCTTTGTAAGAAAAGAGGGAACAGAAATGTGTTGCTTTAACCTGATCTCTTCTAATATCAGTGTACAAGTGTAATGCCAACGTTATTAGTCCTCACCTCTTTTGTTGGTGTAAGTTCGGTATTACAAGTCCCTCAAAATGAGAGCTGCCTTAAATGATAATTATTAATATTTTCATTATATAATGAAATCCATAGAAAATTCAGGAAATATAATTTCATTATTGGCTGAACAAAGAGATAAGGTCACAGCTCAGGGGGAAAAGGAGAGTTTATGGCCTTTGGAAAAAGGGGCAGGCTCCTCAGGAAGATTATAAAGGTGTAGTAAAGTTATGCAGGGAAAAGATTAGAAAGGCCAAAGCCCAGCTAGAACTTAACCTGGCCCTGGATGTTAAAAACAAT
>JAOTQQ010000001.1:77811370-77821562 GCA_026546715.1 Gallinago undulata | reverse complement strand
GGCTGTACTTCAGTTTCAGCACTTCTCCACCTGCAGTGATGTTCTTCCTGCTCATATCGTGTCGCAGCATTTGATTGTGAATTATTATAGCCTGAGAAGTATGCGGCAATTTCAGTATGCATCCTCTTTAAACAAAACTTGGAAAAACACATCCTCAGTTAAAAATCTGAAGTACTTAAGAATTAACGGGCTGAACCGGGATCTGTCTGGCCTACTCTCTTGTTTCCAGCAGTGATTAGTAGACTGTAGTTATGGAAAAAATACAAGTGGTATGTATATGGAATCAATAGGCACAAGTGCCGTGGTTATTCTAGTGAGTCACACTGCTTGTGGATAATCACCCTGGGCTACAGTTGCCATAGGCCAGGGCTTGTGCTTTAGCTTCTTACGCTAAAACCTGCTACTTGTACCATTGGGTTCACAATATAATATTTTAGCATACGGGCCTGCACTGTGCATCTTGTGAAACACCAGACAAGTCTGGGGTAAGTCCATGTATTCCAGCTGTTTGCATTTGAATTGTGTGAGCATTCATCTTCAATGACAGCAAGTACAAGATTGTTCAAATGCAATCAATAGCTAACATACTCTTAATTATTTTTAGTAACCTGCTTGTATATGTATTGGTTTTGATTTGCCTTGATTGTTTCCATATTAGTTCAGCATAAACCCCTTTATTTCAGTCTTTGCAGGTGTTCTGAGGACTTAGACTGTAAGAAGCAATTTTCTCCTGTTGGTTGAAGTGGCATCATGTCATAAAACCATGCATTTTGCAGAGACGTGTATTAGTAGAGTTGCACAGTCAGGCTGTGGAGCTTATGGGCATAGGAAATAGCTGCAGTTACCACACCTAGGATGTCTTTTGGCAAATATTAAATTATCCCAAAAAAGATTCATAGCCAACACTTTCCTAAAATGGGATTAGTGGTGCCACTTTATGGAGACTCTACTTCAGCCTTATCTATTGTTTTAGTAGGCTTCATCTCCCGGGTGTCAGTCATGTAACTGCATTTGACCACAAATGCTCTTTTAGTCTTTCATATGTTCTCTTACTTCAACCAAGATTATCTTGAACAGGTGAAGCAAAAATGAGTTACAGTTTTCCAAGATATATTTATGAGATAGTTTTTTCTTGAAAGTTGAATGAAGTTCCATAAACTTAAAAAATGCGAGTGTCACATCCAGGAGGCTAACACTGAGGACGCTGTATTGTTCAAGGGACATTTAGAGCTCAAATCCATTTTTGTTAAATCAGATTCCTATTTCAAGATAGAAAGTATTAGTTAACTATTTTAAAGGAATAAAACCCTGGTTTGGTCATGATGGTAGAGGTAATGGGCAGAATAGGCCCTTATTTCCAGTTTTGATTAGGATGTTTTTTAACATGTCTCAGTGAGCAAATTCTTTAGCCCCCATGAAACAGAAATGAGCATTTGATTCTTTAACATGAGTGCCATTAGTTGGGTAAGTAAGTTAACAATTATTTTTTTTAGTAGTTACGTGGAGCAAGACCTTTTTCTATGGGAAGACAATGAAAAGGAAGTGACTCTTTGGAAGTTTCCTGTGATACATTAGATTATTAAAACCTAGTTGGTTTGCCTTCAAAAATATGTATACTCGGGTTAAGTTAAAACAGGTCTATTGATTTCCACTGTCAGCCATTAATCCTTGAGGTTATCTTTAGCACTTTTTTAGTGAGGACCCAACAGCTCTGTGACTTTGGCTGAAACAAGATGTAGATTTGCTTATCTATCCCAGTATGTAGATATTAAGTACAAATGAAAATTTTACTCTCTGTGCTAGATATGTATTATCATAATTTCTTTGGCTCTCAGGCTGTATCACTTTACTGTCTCCAAATACTGTAGTTAACACACTCCTGCTGTTTTGTATTCTCTTTTTACTCTTAATCACAATGTTAAAATACAGTTCTTGCTAAAGAAGATCACATTTGTTGCTTGGGGAACAATGTGTCTGATGTTCAATTATGTCCCAGTTCAGAACAATACAGAAACACATCTTTAATTTGAATCCCATATTTAACTTCAGTTCTTGAAACCCTTGAATCATGGGCATAGTGCATTTCAGAAAATGGACACAAGCTTAACATGGTGTTTCTTGTATATTCTCATGTTTCAACAGAAATATATCTGGCAACTGCTGCTCTTCTGTGATAAATCCAAGAGTGAGGGTGAGGAATTTAAGATCCAGTCATGAAAACACTGACGTGACTGAGTAAAGGTCTTCAGGTCTAAACATCTGTAGGATTGTAGCCTTCTGTAATAATGGAATAGTCTAGTGCAACAATGGCACTGTATCAACACATATTCTTTACACAACTCTAAGGCAGTCAGATTTGAAAAGTTTCTTTATCTGTTGCATTTCTATCCCATCTTGTGTCTGGACTTTTTGTCTGCCTGCGGGTTCCCACTGGCCACATGTCTGACTGAGGCTAAACATTATTTTTGTGTACATTTTTGTACAGTACCTGTATTCTGTTTTAAGGAAAAATATACACATGCATTTTTCTTCTTTATTAATAAACTGCGTGACAATTTAAAACAAATTCTTTCAGCTGTTCAGAATGGTACACAGATGTACTGGCACATTTAAGAGTAAGTTAACTAGAGAGCGAAGTGCTGTGTCACCAAAGGAGCAGAGGAGACTAAAAACCATGTCCCTAAAATGTTGCATATATATAAATTTTAATGACATGGAGAAAAATAACCTTTCCTCAAAAACCAGCAGCAGAATAAACTGAATAGAGCTAGAAGCGATAAGAAGTGGATAGATTTAGCATGCAGTCTGATGAATAGACAAAGAACAGTTCTAGCATCACTTTTTTGGGATGATCCAGAATAATTTGTCTAGAGCATCATTTCATGTTCCCCATAGTTCTATCACTCTCACAGGAGAAGAAAACAAAAATTGTTATTTCACCATACTGTATATATTTTTATATGTAATTAGTGGTGTTTATGTTTTTGATTACAAAGCATGTGCAAAGGTATTACTGACACAGATGCATTATCAAAAAATCTTAGTCCTACTGGCTACTAAGATTAAACTGCTGAATACTACATTTTATGAAAAATTTATATGTGATATAGTGATGTACATGCTTGGTTGATCAGTCTGAGCACAGTTAATCTTTCTACTACCAATTGGTATAGTAATTTTAAAGGCCTGACAACAAGGTAATACTCAGAAGTAAATGTTGAAATTTTTTTTTGTAACTTTTCTTTAAAATTGCTTGGCTATGAAAGTAGAAGAAACTTTTTTACTTGAAGCTTTCAAGATTTCTGGCAGCTAAACCGGGTAGTGTCAGAAGTCTTAAGTCATAGTGCTTCCCTGAGGGTAGAGTCCTCCCTCTACAAAGTGCCATTTGTGCCTCACCTACCTTCAATTAAGGCTTTCAAAACAAGTTTGAAGTGGGACACTGGTCCTCTGCTGAAGCACATTCCTCACCTGCAGAATAGATTTTGGAAGGCCTGCATTTAATATCGGTATGTCTTTTTCTCACTTTTTTCCCCTTGCAATGATAACATAAAATTATTTTTTTTTCCTTCTTTCTTTTTTGAAACAGAAAGAATGACACTGGGGAACCAAGTTAGAAGATGAAAGAAGCGAAGATTGGTCATCTATGCAGAGGAAGTTACAAGGTACACATAGCAATAACACTAGAGATTTCATTTCTTGCTGGTGCTTAGGTCTTCATGGTAGATTACTTCTGGCAGTAAAGTTTAAAAATAGTCCTTAGAAACCTTGAAAAAGTAGTTTTGAAAAAAGCTTTCTTCTTCTGTTTGATTGCCAGAGTAAGTAAAGTATTTAAATCTTTTTAAATATCTTTAAAATACACCTTTTAGTTCATTACTGTGCTGAATTGTAGCTGTATTTCTACAGGTAAATGGCAGTCACGTTTATGAGCCTTTTTTTTTTTGGCAGAGGCCAGTAAAAACAACCCTTTTCCAAACACCAAACTGAAATCTCTCCAGACACTATCAATGGTTATTCTTGAGACTTTAAAATAATAATTTCATGGATTCATTTCAATCACCATACACTCAATGCAGGAGATGTACCACTTTCACTTTTCTTTGTCATTTATAACAATTACAAGGAGATGTGCTGGTACCTGTTTTCCACTGCATTTAAAGAATATGTTCTTTTACATTTGCCATCCTGTAGATTTGTAACTTGAGGAATGCAAAGCCAGCATTACTAACACCTCATGTCTCTCAAATATTTTCAGTAATGTGATTGAATAATATTTATACGGTGACTGCTAAGAGACTGGCACAAGGCTATATGCGACTTCAGTTCTGAGGTTAAATGTTACTTCAGTGATGCATAAAATTTGTATTGACCATCTGCCCAGCATTGAATTGAACCCATTAATGGATAAACCTCATAGTATCACTGTGAGATAGGGAGTTATGATCTCCATTTAACAAGTGATAAAACTGAGCCCCAAAGGGCTTGTGTAATCATTCCAGGTCATCCAGGAAGTGTATACTAGAGCCAGCAATAAAAGCCAGCTCACCCGACCTGCCAACTTTCCTTTTTGGACATCCTTTTGGTATCATTTTTTGCTATGTTCTGTCATGTGTGGAATGTGTACATCAGCAGCTATACATTCTCTATGCAGTTTTAACCATCAAAATTGCTTGCAAAATAACTTAAAACACACAGTTAATGTGAAATGTGAATCATGTTCGTCCATAAAGAACAACATGGGACACAATGCAAGAAGGCCAGCACCAGATGGCCTTCATAAATTGAGCAAGTTAGCACAAAATGCCAAAAGGGAGATCTGTTTTTGTGACTTCTCTTTCTATTTTTTTGCACAATGTTGAGAGGAAGACTCTGCAGATCTTTCTCTAATACAGAGAGGAACTGCTGGTGTAGGACGATTAGTGCTCTTCCCTTTGTAATCTTGCTGAATGTCTCTTTGATTTCCTTTAGTAAATGTCAGGTCACATGTTGGCTGCTTGAATTCTAAAACAGAAGTATAAATCATCTTCTCAAGTGACAGAAACTGTCATTTTTCCTTGCAAAATATTTTTCTAACTATATCTTACGTAACGGTTACAGTTGTTGACATTTTCTTTAAAAGTCCTGTTCGTATGACACCCAAGATTCAGTATAAAGCTACAAACTAGAATAGAGAATTCTTTTGCCTTTGCTTATATGTGTTTCCTTTACCATGAGTTGGAGAGGAATATTATGCATTTCTGAGTCATGCTATAGAAAAGTATTTTATTTTTAATATCATTAGAATTTTAAAAGAAGGAGAAGGATAACCTTAGCATAGGTGAAATCAAGAGTTAATATGCTTCAATTATAGAAAGTGGCGATTAAATTTTGATGGGCTGCTATCACTGATACTTCAAATAAAATGTTGATGTGGTGATGTGGGGAGTGTGGATAATGAATTGAATGCTAGGGAAAGGCTGTTGATTTTTATGGAAAATGTATATAAAAATACATGATCCTCAACCAAAGACATTCATGTGGATATACCCACAAGATAGACTTCTTATATCTGTCTTGCATTGTGTCTACAAGAGTGCAGCCCCATATACCTGTGTCTTGCCGTAGATGAAAGTACTCGCCCACACCTCATGTTTTATTGTGCCCAATTCCTGCCCAGTTTAAGGGTGATACTCTAGCATTAATAATCTGCTTTTCCTCTACTCTTACATGTCTGCAGAAAACTGCTAATATGTCTTCCTGATGGGTCTTTTACATCAAACTAATCTAATGTAACAATATTTAAGAAAAAATGGCTGCAGAATGTGGAGCCAATTGGTGTGAAATTCCTGCTGGCAAGGCTTTTGACTTGCTACTTCTGATGGACCCAGCTGAGGCATGAAAGAGAGAAGTTTTTTAGGTATTTCAGGTCTGTCTGTGGTGATCTCCTCCCAACGAGCAGTGAATTAAAGTAATTCCAAATTGCTTCAGAAAAGTAAGTTCAAGAAACACTGTGTTCCTTCTGAGGGTATGCCAGAAGGGTGATCTGGAATGCCAGGAGTTGGTCTTGAGAGTGGCTCCATTAATCCTAATTCATCCAAGTCCAAATAATTTAGTTAAATTTTAAGCAAGCTACCTTTATGGTAGATGCAGTGTATTTTAAGACACCTTTAAGAATTTGAACATAGATTAAGGTGTCCATATTGACATTGTCTTATCTGTCACAACCAGGATCTGAATTGTTTGGTTAAGTATCCTGTTGCTATCAAAGAACACTGCTGAGTTTAGGAAGGGAAGCCAGATCTTGATTTAAATATCTCTGCTTTATAATGAGATACTGCATAGTAATAACCTGTACCACAAACATTTGAACTCAACACAGACACACGTTAGAGGGGGCACTTGTCTCGGTTAAAAAAAGAGTGAAAAGTGCCCTCCTTGTTGCTGTGACTGCCCTGCAACCCAGACTCCCCACAGAGTTTAGAGCAACATATCCTAGCATCTGTGGCATCTCATGATCATGAGTTTGGGGTTTGTAGAAACACGGTTCCCTTCTTATCACATCCAGAAGTAGGAGATGGGTCCCCTGGGAATAGATTCCCTTTATCACTCTACATACTTATATGATCTTCTCACTGTTTATCAAAGCTGGTTCAGGACATTACAGATTTGTTCTCCTCAGCTCATAGAAACAGGAACTTAATATTTTACAGGTGTGAAAGCGAAGCACAGAAGTGAATACTTTAAGATGTATAGCCTCAACAGTTGAGGCTGGATTTTTAAAAGCATTCAGCATGGGTCAGCTCGTCTTGTAATGTTTGCAGGGCTGCAGTTTGCCTTTGAAACTCTGACTAGATATTTTAGCGTCTAAACCAGCCAGAAGAACTGAACTTACTTTTCTGAAAACCTGACCAAAAATTTGCCTGAGATCATGAAGGAAATATGTGGTACAGTTGTGAAATTAATCCAGCTCACTTTTCTGCACACCCAAAGGACCTTCCTCCCTCTCACCTTACTCTCTTCTCTGTTCCAAAGATTTCTTTTGCTGAGTTTTTGGAAGATGATGCAGCTCTTCTGTGAACTGTTCTCATTAAATCTTTCTCCCTCTTGCTACAGTCTTAATAGAGGAGGACTCTCAACAGTGCTCTCAGAAAGTCCTGTAGTGCACGTTAGAGAATACCAAGTCCTGAACCCTAAAGTCTCCAAAGGCTTACTGGATGATCTCCTTTTAAGACCTCTGTTGGTACCAGTTATCCCAAATTACAAACCATCGGCAGGTTTCAGAAATCTCAGATCTCAGAGTGAGTCTCCCTGGTTGGTATATATCTCAGATCTGCAAAGAAAAGGAGGATGATTAAAGTTTATGGCTTGAGCAAGAAGAAGTCAGAGGGAACATTTCCCAGTGTTCTTTTATGAGGTTTTTTAAAGCAAAAATATTTTTCACTGACAGGCCTTTCTAATGATTGTATACACTGTGAGTTCTGTGTTCACAAGACGGCTTGAGAAACACGCTTTTATTTTCTGCTGGAAGACTGCAGTCTTTAGCACTCTCAATATTAAGATCATTGGAGCCAGGGTTCCCTGCTGATGTTACTGAAATGAACTTTAATCAATCTTGAAAAAAGACTTTAATAACCTGAATTATGGCCCCCAGTGCTAAATCTTGGACAAGAGAGTGAGCCTAGCAGTATTGATTTTCTCATGCTCAGCAGTTCTTCTGGTATTTTTGCCACTTGTTAGCAATGTATATTTTAATAAAACCTCAGTTTATGAAGAACCTTTTCCCAGCAATCTTTATGTGTTTAAGTGGAACGTTTTTACATCATTTGCATTTATTTTTCCTCATTTTCAAGCAAATACATGTCTTGAGGGAGATTCTGGATTCCAAAACTAATCTAAAAATGGAAGCTTTCTTTCCTCTCTAATTATGACACAGCTTTCATCAGTCCCACCAGATGGGGAAGATGGGGCAGAAAGTAGCAGGGACAGTCAACCAATTTTATTCTTTTCATTTTAACTTTTTCTATGAGGAGGCAAATGCTTCTTTTGACTCAACACAGTATTTTAAGTCCTGGGCTGTATGTTTAGAAGAACTTAGAATTTATTTTAATGACAGAATTCAGAGCCTTTGTGAGAGAACTGCAAATATCTACAAGGGGCTCCCTTCATTTCGGGCCAGGAAATCCGATGGAGAGTCCACAGGAGCAGTTTACTGTTCATATGTGAAGAAAGATGAGGAGGGGAATGTTGCTAATATTTCTCTAGGTTTGTGTCCTAACAATGTAAATTACAGCTGAGTCCACAGGAGGCATCTTGTATGTAGCCTGCAGCCTTCTGACCTTCTGAAAGGTGACCTGTGGTTTGATGGGTTGGCTCTCCATGAGTAAGTTGTTGTTGAGCAGACCACTAATGCTTCTCCCCAGCACCATTGCTGTACCTTTATAGGGACTGCTAAATGGTGTGGTATGTACCACAGAGACCACTGTCCAGAGCAAAGTGCTGTCAAAGAGTGAGAGGGGGTTAACCACAAAATATTTACCATTTTAGTGTGCACTGAAAAAAATACATAGCTGAAAACAGGATTCTCCTTTAGTGCTCTCCGTGTATTGTGGTTTTACATTAGCTGCAGCAAGGGTTCTGTACAGTGTTGATTTTCCAAAGCAGATGACAAACAATGATTAACCAGTTCCTTTCAACAGCTCACTAATGAGCAGAAACCAACTTGAACTAGTTATTCATATTGAATTAAGATTTTTTTAAAATCATGTAGTTATGAGCATAAATGTTTTCATCTAAATCTAAACTTTCCCGGAATAGTGCACTTGGGGCTGGATGTCTTTCCTCAAGCTTATTTCTAGTGGCAGAGGATATGAAAAAGCAAATGATAGTAGAATATGATTATAGTTCTTAATGTAATTTAAAGTTACTCTGTTGTAAGTGAAATACTGATGTATAAGGGCAGGACCTCTGAACTACACGCATTTACAAGCCTGCCCTGTGCAAAAGTAAGTGTCTTGTATGCTGCTGTCGAGACTTACCATCTTGTCTAAAGCTTCTTTGAGTGGAAGTGCTTCTCTAGCACCAGTATGAAGGATTTTAGATTTATGGCATTAAGAGCTAATGGGAAGCACATTTGCTGGACATTCACATTCCTGAGCTGTTTTACTCATGGTACTTTGAGACCAAGTGAGGCCTGGGATAGATAAGCTTTCAAATTAAAAAAAAAGAAAAAAGGCTTTAATATTGATAATTTGAGAAATGCTATATATACTGCCATCAGTGAGATGATAATGAAGCCGGCTGGGGGCCAAGTGTGTAGGAAGCAGCTCTGTAGAAGAGGATCTGGGGTGTCCTGGTGCCCAAGTTGACGTCAGCCAGCCATGTGCCCTTCCGGCAAAGTGCCAGCTGCATCCTGGCCTGCATTAGCAAAGCTATAGCCTGCAGCTCTAGCAGACTGAGCCTTCCCTCTTTATAGCACCTCTGAGACTGTGTTTAGAGTATTGTCTCCAATTTGGAGCACCCTACTACAAGAAAGATACTGCCATGCTGGCACGAGTCCTGTGGAGGGCCACCAATCTAGCCAAGGCTGGAGCTCATGGTAAGCAAGGAGAAGCTGAGAGAGCTGGGTCTGCCCAGGCTGGATAAAGAAAGACAAAGGGGAGAACTTACTGCTGTCTGCAACTACCTGATCACAGGGGAAGGAGAAAATGGAACCTTCCTCTTCTCAGAGTGCCCAGGAATAGAACGAGGGCCAACAGCCACAAGTTGGAACATGAAAAATTCCAGTCAGATAGAAGGAAAATCTTTTTGCCAAAGAGAGGTCAAGCACTGGAACAGGTGCCTAGAGAGGTTGTGGGCACCTTGGAGGTATCCAACATTCAACTGGATACGTGCCTGAGCAACCTGATGTAATTAGACCTGCTCTGAGCAGCAGGTTGGACTGGATGCTTCCTAAGGTCCCTTCTGAGCTGAATTAATATGAGGTTCTTTCATTCTATCATAATAAAGACTAAAACATGAACAACATTGCAGACTTGGACCACGGGAAGATCAAAAAGGAACAACTTGTTGAAAATTAGAATGGAATTAATAACACTGTATATCGGACCAGTTCACCTTCTGGCATCAAAAGAGTCAGGAGCTTAGGTAATGAATAGTTGCCTCTGCACTTCTCCTGTATGGTTCTGCCTAAAGGAAATTGCAGCTTCGTTGAAGTCAG
>JAOTQQ010000001.1:77779761-77802815 GCA_026546715.1 Gallinago undulata | reverse complement strand
CTGTTGCCTTTTTTTCCCCCCATACACAAAATGTTCAAGATCTTAGGAACATACATAAGCTATTGAGACATTTAGCCCTGTCCTGGAAGGGTGACGTAGCAGCTCAAATTCCTGCCCAAGGCCTGATCCAGGGACTGTTGAATTCAGTCAGAAATCTTCCCTTGGCCTCAGCATCCAGGGTGGCAGAACCTCAGCCATTTCCCGCACAACTGCTCTTGCCAGAAAATGTTTGTGACGTTTTTCATAGTTAATAAATAGTCTGTGGGAGCGGAGCAGTGACTGTATCACTTTGGAAGTGAGAAGGTAATCATTATATGGAGACGTGTTGGAAACCACTGATCTGGTGGTCTGCATCCAGACCCTCAGCCTTACCTTGTGGCTAGCCTCTCAGCCATCTCTTTGCCCCACAGTAGTCATGGTGTGCCACCTCAAGCCTGCCCCCGGGGCACTTACCTTCCTCACGGGACCCCGGTGAGGTTTTGCGTTTGTAAATCATTCTGAGTTTTTTGGGTGGAAGGTGCTTTGGAATCACAAAGCGCTTGGTCTATTTTGTGCAGGCGTCTGTTAATTAATAAGGCTTTTAATTATATAGCAACACAACTTTAAAACCGTCCTCTTTCCTACTACATCATATAAACAGCAGACTTGGCCCTATGCCTTTTTAAAAGTGACTGCTGATGTATGTATTAACATCAGTTCCAAGACATTTTTCAGTGAGCAGTGAGAGTTGGAATATGGAAATGTCATATTTTTCCTGGTATTAAACAGTTGTTAAACTAGAAACATAAGTCTTGCCAGATAGTTATTTTGTATGCATGTCGTCTTCATAGAAAGAAAATGAACATGCATTTTCCTTTCATTAAGTATTTTAAAGTTCATCCTTGTTTGGTGATCTAGTCAATTAAAATAAGTTTATGAGCAGCTTGTGAGAGCAGAAGACTAATTAATTTTAGGTGTTGCATAAAGCACATTCTTTCCCATTTTTGTCTGGTAATGGGTACTGCTAATACCCATAATAATAGATCTTATAGAAAATAGTATTACACAAAGTTTATGATACTACACAAATAATTATCTTAATATCTTTGTGAATTAAAAGACTGGTTTTGTGGGTACATATACATTAAGGCAACATTGTATAAGAACTGCACATAGAGAAAAGAATCTTTCACATCGTTGTCATCATGGAAAATAAGAGAATCCTTTTGAATTGGTTAATAAAAACTCACTATTTTTTTAACATGGGTGAACATTTTCCAAACTCCCACCTAGCATTGCACATAAAAGTGAAAGTGAAGTCAAGATATGTAAAGATAGGCAGGCAATGTAAATCCCTAGAACATACTCCAAACATAATTTGGCTTTCCAAAATGTTATCATTGGATCTGTATTTTCATTTCTGTCTCCTAGAGGCACTGGAATCAGCCATAAGAGTAGGATCTTCAGCCACAATTTCCAGGGGGTGGAAGTCTTTAGGTCTGTGGGGTATTTTGGGCTTTTCATTACTGTGGATACATCCTTTTAATGCCACATTGGTCCTTTGGACTGTTTTCGCTGGACCATCCAGCATAAAGAGCTGCCACACTGAAAGGTTAAGTTGTTTTCATTCTTCCCCTATAAAGCAAATGCATATACAAAAGTCTCTCTTTGAAGTAAATCACACAATGCACAGCTTTCCTCCAATTCTGTTATGTAATGTTGTTATATTTATTTAAGGAGAGGGTATTTTACACTGAAAGCACTTTCTGTGAGATGAGTGCACAATACACAGGTACCCACCCAGAACTGCTAAAATTCACTGACTTCTGGCACAGAATTTTAGCCAACACTTCAATATAAATTCTAGGCTCTTGGAAAAAATACTGAGATCTCTGACTGCATGCATAAAGATTTTTTAAAAAAATATTTTATCTAAAAACCAGAGGTACAGGAAGGTTTTTGTGGGTTTATTTTTTCAGAGGATTATTCAGAAAGTAATTGACCTTGCCAAAAAGCTGGCACTCAGAAAATGCAGACATTTAAAACACTTAAGTACATAGAGAAAACTCTCCTGTTTTCTACTGCAGAGCTTTCCAGTGGGTTTCTTTGATAGTGCTTAGAGAGCAGCTTCTGCTACCAATTTTTACCATTTGCATTAATGAAGATGTTGAGATCTCTCATGCTACTCTTTATGTATATTACACAGAGAACATTTTAATGTATATCCTCTTTGGCCTACGGGGGCGTTAATGTTACAAGATGTGAAATCTGGAGCTGTACAGTATTTCTTCCAATAAAGTGGTCTCAGCACGGACAGAATTACAGCATTCCTAGTTTGGAATTGTACAGCTCACAGAAACCACTAACCTCTTTCTACGCGTGTCTCAGTCCACTACAGTGAAATGAGCTTTGAAGTTAATGGTGTAACATTGCCTTTTATAGTTTAACACATTGATACCTAATTTGGTCAGACATCTGTATTCTCCTTCCTTCTCTGCTTCATTGAAAGTGTGTTTGTTCCTTAAAAGTGAAGTAGCTGATACCTCCCTCTGCCTCTCGCTGCAGTGCTCTTAAGTCAATCTCAAAAAATACCTGTTCTTTTTATGCTGTACTTTTTCTCTTGCCACTCTCTTTGAAATTGGAGATCGCTGTGGGCCATGGAATACTTGTGGTAGTACCAACCAAGTGAAAAAGCTGGTGCTGTGCATGGTTCTTCTTGAGAAAATCACAGAGATGCTGTCCTCTGCTTTTGCACGTACTCTCTCTCACTTTATAATTGGTTCAGTCTGCAGTGAAATGAAATTGATATGTATGTGTTTTCTCTTGCTTCTCTCTTTTTAGGTCCCCGTATCGATTATAAAGCAGTGGAAGATCCCTTCAGTCACCCTGAAATGGCAACCACCACCTTTGGGGTGAGATCTCCTTGATGGTGAAACATCGCTTTAGTTTCTCTGGGTATGGATGATGCATGTGTCATTTATTGTTTTCTTTAGTTTACTGTTAACAGAAAGTAAGTTAACTGATTAAGTTAGGGCATTTGTTTTGAGTGTTTCCTTCGTTATTAAAGCATTATTTATATTACAGTATAGACTGGTATTGCAGTTACTTCCACTTCTTTAGATCTGCCCTAAATGAGAATTGTTGCTGTCCCCAACAAGGCGCTGGGGAATAACAACCCCCTCAAACTCTAGCGTAAGTGTGAGGTTAGAGTAGATTACACTATAGTGGCGTTTTTGCTAATCATATTAAACCAAAGTCCGTGTAATAGTATGTTTAGTTTGGTCTTTGATTCAGAGCTGCGTTGTGTCCATTGAGGAGTAGCATATTGTGTCTGTAGGCCATAAGATTTCCTAGTAGGCTTGACAAATTCTTGATTCAGACATAGATTTACCCATGTGGAATTTGGGGAAGTCAGTTAGAGACGCTCAGCTCCTCCTCATTAGGATAACAGAGGAATATCTACAAGCATGTTAAACAATCCCTCTAAATCAGCATCCACTCTCTAAGTCACAGCAGTGCCTTGCTTGAAGTGACAAAACTGGTTTGATAAGATGCAGTCATGTCAGAGCTGGAAGTACAAAAGTGCATTTATTAAAAATGAATGCTGTATCCTCTTTCCCCTTGTGTATCTTGTCACTGACATGACTTCACAAGTTGCAAATCTATTAAACATTTCAAATATGAAACGAGCTCATTAAGCAAAATGTTGACTGGAATATAGCAAACTGTTTCAGACTCAAGACTGTTAATATTTGTCTCCAGAGTTTTTTGTCTTCTAGGTTGTCACCAAGCAATCCAGCTGTCTGGGAATACAGCTTATGTTTCATCTGATCAGAGTCTGACTGTCCTTTGGGGTGAGGTAGTAGGTTGTATAGTTTTAGGGTTATGCCCTGCCTGTCAGATAACTATACAATCTACTGTCTTTCCTGAAGTGGCTGTGATAGCATCGGGGGATGCATCTTCAAAAGACATCTGCAATGGACTTGCTCACGCTCAGCTTTCTCGGACTGCCGTGAGAGTGGCCGTTTGGAAACAGCTGAGCCATTTCTCCATGATGTGGCATTTGTGTTTATATTCAATGGAAAATGCTGCTTTTGATTCAGCAGCTATTTAAATGTACTTTGCATAGGCTGTTTGAGAAATTATGAAGTGAATACTTGGACAAAAACCAAAGAGAATATCTTCCAGTTGCTCATATTCTGCCCTGGAAGTGGTAAATGCTTGATCCCTAAGTAAAGAGGCTTCTTTAATCAGTTTTTGTAGGCTGATTTAACTTGCTTTTTTATTACATAATGCTAATTTGGGAGGGACAGTGCTTGGCACTGTGGTTCTTGTCTCTGGAGTCACCACACCAATTCTGACTGACTTCCAGGTAGAATTGTGAGGAAGGACCGACAGGAGGTAATTGTGGTCTTTGGAAATATGTGAGCTGGAGGGTGCCAGGGGAATCTTCCTTGCAAATGGTGAAATGTTAGTTCCCTTCAGAAGGTGTGCTTGATGCTCTAACAGGATGAGGTAGTAGGTTGTGTGGTTTCAGGGTAGTGATTTTGCCCCAATCAGGAGATAACTATACAACCTACTGCCTTCCCTGATAAGCAGCGTAACAACATCAGTGTCTTAATTCACAGAAAAACAAGAGCTAAAATACACTTCTGAGACCAGCAAAGTAAGTCCAGATACAGTTGTTGTTATCCTGTCTGTAATAGCTCTAAATTATTTTTAATAACTGCTTGCAAAATAGTTATCTTCTTAAAAGTCTTTATCGTGAGAAATTGAATTAAAGAACTTTTGCTTATTTCAAAGTTTGTCTGCTCTTGATCTGTTTCGTTTCTGGTTCAAATGGAATGAAGTTATTGTGGGAAATGATGCAAACAATGCTGTGAACTTTCCTTCAAGGTGTTTGTATTTCCTTGACATCTTCATTTGTGTGCAACAAATTTTACTAGCAACGCACTTGTTTTGTTCAACCTTATCTCCCCTTCAGGAATCTTCCAGTGTTCTACAAATAATACCAGATTAAGTCACAAAACATTCTCCAGCAGGTCAGCTTTATATTATAAATAAAAAGGTCTAACAGTGAAAATCAACAGATTTAAAAGAAGAAAGCAAGCCAGACATTGATTGGTACCCTCAGCTTCCCCTAAGAAGACTCACTTCATGACATGTAAATGGCCCCAAAAGACAATCCTCTGCTTCTAAAAGGCACAAATTCCACACCTGGAAAACCATGGACAGAAAATGTCAGGTCCATTAAAGACATTTTGAGGACACAGAGTGTTACGCGCACAAAAAAAATGTGGAAAAAGGGAATATAACATCAAGGTGTTGTTTTTGCTTGTGTACACAGAAATCATTCTCCCACATGCAAAATATACCAGGGAATAGGAATCGTATAAAAACTTAAGGTTACCTTAAGAGCAGAGGTATCAAAACATTTGTATAGATTTTGATTTTACATCATCTCATTACTGTAGATTGCAGTGAAAACTTAAGTTAGTCATAATCCTCTATTCCTATCTTACATGCTACACAACAGAAAGCCTTGCTCACATAAAAAACACTACCCTCATATCTGTAGCTCAGCAAGCTGAGATGTCCAGGGTGAAAGCAAACGAGAAAAGTGATGTTACATTTGACAGCAGAGCCTGCTATTTTACTGCTTCTCTGGTCCAAAAATATCACACGTATCTGTATCCTGGTGGCATTTGAGGTCAATCAACACCTCAAAACAGGACCTTTTGTTAACACCTTTAATGAAAAGTTAGGAATGTTCTTTCACTCGTGTTCATAGAGAGGGATAAAGGCAGTTGGTAGAAGAGGAAAAACTGCTGGCTGTCTGAAAACCATAGGAGAATAGGCAATACTGTGGCTGGTTTTAATCTTCTCTTTTCTTCTTGCTGTTTAAAGAGGATCTCTTAATTTAAAACTGCTGTAAGGATACTTACCATGCTGGCCATGTTCGAGGGCTGCGGGACGTGCATTGCAGATTCTGAAAATGCAGACTCACAGCTGCAGCGTAAACGTCTTAGATGAGCGTGAGTAGCGATTGCATTGTGTGTAGCTTAAAACATCCTGCTTCTCTCTAGGATACAAAATTGGCTGGAAATTTCTGGTTTAGTCTTACATTCAGTAACTACACAGCAAATGTTGTGCATGGGAGAAAGAGGTGAAAAGAGGGAAAATGTGTTCTACAATGGGCTGTCTCTGAAGTTATTTTAAAATCTTTTGGCTCAGCATTTTGTTCTTGGTAATGAGCTGTGAGTTTTCAGATTCTAGTCATTCTGGCAATCCCATTTAAACAAAGGGCAAAAAAATTCCATAGTGTTCTCTTTGCTAGGATCTACAGTAAATGCAAAAACATGTGCCTATATTTAGCAGTGTGCAAGCCTGCAGTTAATCAGGTCTGTCCTGAGCAGTAGGTGTCATTACAGCTAATGGGAACTCCAATAGGAACTTTAAAGCAAAACTCTGTGGTACCAAATATTTTCCAGAACTCTATACTGAAAATGTTTGTATCAAAATGTAAGTAGTAGCCTGGGCTGCTGGAATCATGATGAAAAACAAGCTGGTTTTTTAGACTCAAGTCAGTGTTACTTGTTCCTGAGGCCATGTGTTGTTGTGTTGCCCGTGTTAGGTGTGAGGGAAAACACATAACATGGTCAGTGTGTATCGTAACATACACTTTTATAAGCTCTGTCTGCTTCAACATGTTGTGGGGTGTTTTCTAGTGTAACAGCAGTATTAGTCCAGGAGCAGAAGCTTAATATGTCTGGCTGGAAGAAAGCCTGTACATTTGCTTATAACAGACCAGGTGCAAATCAGTGGGTACGGGATTTTTTGTGAGGTCAGGATTTCAGCCGTTAGTTCCCCTTCTGTGCCCCGCGGAAAGTACATGGTATTTTGACTCCAGCATGATCCTAGGTACAACAAAAAAACACAAGCAGATCCCTGACATTAAAGCCACCTTTTCTGAATTTTAGATCTCTGCTCCATGGATGTGTGGAGCATTATACCTCTTCTTCCATGATCCCGTTCAAGGCTGTTAACATTTTTTGTTTTGATTTGTTTTGTTTTTTTAAAATGCGAGCAAACCTCCATATTCTCCAAAACCAGATACCCAGCATGAAAATCTTCACTCCACTTGGCAAAGTACTATAGCGAAGGTGTATGGTTTTAGACAATCTGGATAACCCTAATAACAGGCTGTGCTACCAGCCCCACTAGGGAAAACCCAGCATCGTGGCTGTGTAGGTACCACGAAGTGCCAGCTGCTGGGGCCGTTCCTCCATGGCTGCTCTTGAGAGGGCAAAGACCATGACCACAGAAGTAGTTCCTGAGCGCTCTGCTGAAAGGGCAAATTACAAAGGGGGTTTATACTTGGAGAGAATCCAAAAATGCAGTAAGACCGTGGCTGGCACACTGGACCGTGCTGCTACGAATTCAACGTGAGACACCGCGTATTGCTGAACAGGAGTGGTGCTCCTTGTGCTTGTGGTGCTCAACGGGAAAGAAAAAATACCTGCCTTCCCTTGTGCTCAGACAGGTTCTCCAAAGGGGGCCTGGTCCCAGGATTGTGCTCGTACTGGGAGACAAATATTAAATGAGAAGAAAACAAAATGTTAGCAGAGGTCATCTGTGGTAAAAAAACATGCACCATTCAGAGAATCAGAGGTCTGAGCGTGTTGCTAATTACCCTGAATGTGATTGTGCACAGCAGTTACCTAGAGGTGGTGTAGCTAAAATCTGTTTGAGTCCAAAGGAAGGGTTTTCTTAACTAACGCTGTGCAGTTCCCACAGTATGAATGCATACCAGCCATGGGAGTAATGGTTATTGGGATTACGGATGAAATAAAGTCATTTTTGTCATGAAACAGAACAAATTGAAGGTGGGAAGAGAGGGAGGGTACAGGATTGGATTATAAATTCCAAAAGGGACTGGTAAAAGCATGGTGGTGGTTATATATGCAAGGAAGCAAATCTGGGCTCCTGGTAAAAAACATCCATTGTGTGGGCTTTGCAGAAGTAGGGGAGCTGTGAGCAGCTGAGCTACAGATGTCTCTGTTGCTGTAACGCAGATGCAAGAAGTGGAATCGGTAGGAAAAAGTAAAACTTGGGCCAGTCCTAAGAGCAGCTGGAATGACGGGAGCATCAACAAAACATTTGAAAGCTCTGTTGGCATGGCTTCAGTCTGGGTGGCTCAAAACCATCCATGAAGGTATCCAGGTGTTAATTTCTATTATAAAAATTATGGGAGATGGGAGGCTTTGAAAATGTCTGTGAGGATCTGAGATTCAGTGACTCGGGTGCCCAGATCTCGCCAAAAAAATCAGTGCCAGCACTGCTTAACAGAGCAAGACAAAGACATCAAAAAACCAAGGCCAAAATACCCACACATTTTCAAATAGATCTGTGTTCCTAAGTCACTTTGGCACTTCCAATTGTTTTACAATTAACAGTAATGATTACCAGTCATGCTAAGCATTTGATGCTCTAAAGGCTTTTGTCTGGTTGTGGCATACAGTGCATGCCGAGACTCCAACACAAATCAGAACCATATGAGTAACCAGGTTAAGAGACAACCAAGTTGTAACCAAGTTCCCTGATGTGGCTTGTGCCTGTGTTCCAGCCAGGGCCTGAGGCTCTTGCTCCAGATTTTCCCTGTCCAGCTTGCATATTCAAATGTAAACAATAATATTTCCATCTTCAAGAAGCCCAAGTGAGATTTTACAATGCAAACAAAGGCATTAGTGTATTAAAGACTTTCAATCAGCTGAAAATGTGCAGCAGTTTACATATTAGTATATGTTTTTAATTAACTCTTGGAAGAGAATGAGAAACACTTGATGCACTTAGAATTAACACACAGTACCTTTCTTACACGTTTCTCTGTGTAAACATATAAACTCAAAAATCGAATAATTCCTGATAAGGTAAATTGACATTTACCTTTTGTGAAAAATGGCAGCTTAATCCATCTTCCTTTAGACAGGCAGGTCTTTCAGACATCTCCATTTCGGTGCTGAAAACATCTCACTTTCTCTGGAACTGTTTAGAGTAAAACAGAGTGTGCAGCCCGGGAGGGTCTGGGAGGTTTCAGCCTAATCTCAGTCTTTACAGCCCTTCCTGAGCAGATTATTCCCATGTGGACAGTTACACGCTCTTCTCTCTGGATTTAACCTGAATTTGGTACTGTCTCTCTCACATCTGTTAAAAAGCTACCCTGCGAGCTTGACAAATAGTGTTGCGGCAGTGACTATTTGAAAATCAGATGAGGAATCCCATAGGTCCTATCTTTATTTAGGCTTGGCTCGCTGGCACGTTCCAGTGACCTCTGCTGAGGTTAGGCATATGATACTCACGGTTAGAATATTAAAACTTTTATTTTCTCTTTAATTTTGCCATGTCCAAAACTTTGGTTACGTTTTCTTTTTCTCTCCCTTTTTTGCTGTTTACCATGGCAAAATGAAAATGATTGATGGCCCAGGATTTAATGAGTTACCACTTATTTTCCCATCATATCAAAACTCGGAGTCACTTTGGAAGTTCAATTGGAGAAATTTGTTTCCATTTCATTCCCCTTTGCAATTCAGCGGCTTTTGCACAGCTTAAGAAGTTTTAACAGTAGCAAAAAGAACCCTTATAAATACATTACATTTCAGACATTCATCATATTGTACTAGCTGACAGAAAAAAGAAAAAGTGATCACCCCCCAGTTTTATTAAAATTTGAGCACAACGAGAATTAGGAAAATCTCTGTCGGAAAGCTTCCACGCTTGAAAAAAAGATTTTTCATACTAAAGAAAAGGAGATTGTCACATCTGGCATATGGTGGTGTATCCATAGCTCAAGCTATTCCCGGATTTCCAACGGAGGGGCTACATCTACCTCAGGGCAGGTAGGTACGTGAACACACAACACACAGGCAGGTACGTGAACACACAACATGAAGCTGAAACAGCCACAAAGGAAACTGCCCTCGGCTGATGGTGGTGCGTTCCTGCCCGCAGCGCCGTGAGCCCGCTGGGTGTCGGCAGGAGCCGAGCTGTGGTTTGGCCAACCCTGAGCCCAAACACCTGGTGACGTCCTTTTCACGGATAACACCAAGCGGAGGTGGGCTTCTCACCTCAGCCTGGAGGAAGCCAGGGTCCGGTGGCTACCGTGCGATGGGCAGGGGCCAGTCTGCGGCCGCCTTCCCAGCCTCGGCCCCCACTTCTCCCGGCTACAGCTTTGCCAGGCTGATTTACGACTCGCTCCGAGTGCCTGGGATGGAGTTATAGCCCCTTGTATTACACGGTGCCTTCTCTGTTATTCTTACTGCACGCCGCAGATTTATGGCGGCTTTTAAGCCAGGCAGCACATAAAGAAATATGATCTTAACAAAATATAGAAGGGACCAAAGGAGGTCACAGTGTGGGAGCTGAACACTATTTGGTGATCCAGGATTTCCTTTAATTTACTGCTCGCACCTTTTCAATCTCAAGTGGATTTCAGCTGTCTCGGGCGGCCCTACCCAGCGGCTGGGGAGGAGTCTGCAATCCCCTCAGCCAGGATGCTTTCCCATCAGCGGATGTCTTTTATTATGATTTAGCACACGTAGGAAATCCCAAAATAGCAGTGGTGAATTAAATGAATGTTAGACACAGAGTGCCAGAAAGACGCATAGCATCGGGGTAGGTGGGCATCCCACATTCACCTGAACAGGCTTTCTATCTCCTGCCATCTCTTACTGTGGCACCAACCCGTGCTTTTCTGGGCTACTGGTGTCCTGCAGAGATAACTCTGCTTTTGGTGCTGAAGAATAATTTGTGGTAAGTCTTTCATAGAGAAGTGGAGCAAAAGCTATGCCTGATTTCAACATGATGGTGTGATGATGAAAGTAATGCTGTAATTCTTCTTTATGTCATTATTTACATGCATTCACCCATCATTCCAAAACTGTAGTGCATAGGAGAAATCCAAGCACTGCCCCGACTCTGCAGGTGGATAACGAGAGACCTTGCAGCAAACACGGGGTGAGAGGAGCACAGGGCAGAGCTGACAGTCACCTGCATCAAACACTCTACATCAAGATGCAAAGCGAAACAGCTGGCCAGAGGGAGGAAGCTGTAATTACAGCCAATAAATGGCTCCTGAGCCCACACCTGCTGCTGAGCCCCTGGTCTTGCAGCAGGAACTCCCCCCCCCCTGCCCCAGGTGAGTGCCATAATCCCCTCCAGCTACAGTCTTGTCCTTTTCATTAGTGAGAAGGGCTCTGATGTGCTCCCTTTCACTTAGATTTGTTATTATTATTTCTCTACCTGAGGAAAGAAATTTGTTTCCCTTCTGGTTGCCGCCTAGGGCTGTGGCCAACAAAACCACCTCCTTGGGGTCTTCTGCAAATAAATTTATCTGAGTCCAGAGATGACTCAAGTTTATAAAGTTAGTTTTCAGCACAGAATATCTTTAAAGATAAGTAAGCCAGTTATTGAAAATAATTTGCATGAGGTTTGTTACACTGCTCAGTTACCTGCCGCCGCTGTGGTTTCTTCCCCAGGTGTAGTCCCTCAAATCCTGGGGCTTTTCACTAGAAGGTCACAGCTGTGAATTTCCTCCTGAGATACATGAGCCCTTCCATAATGAAATGCAAAGAAGGGTGAGTGATGGAACTTTGCTGGAAAGGGCTATGGGTGCCCCCACTAATCTTGGCATCCTCGTGTTCCCTAGCTGTCTGTTTTCCTACCGATTATTGAATTTCCCGTGCTTATTTCCTCACAGTATGTGCTGTTTATGATGACATCAATCAGCTATCTCTTTCTGAAACATTAACACTACAGTACATGTTTAAGTGTAGTATCTAGTTCAGTCCTTGTGTATTTTGAATATGCTGTATCACTGATGACATTGTAAGAACTCTTACAATATGAACATGCTGCCTCCTTTTTCAATGTTTTGATGACTGACCTCATCAGAAGATCCTGGGTATTTGCTGAGTGGTTGCCCTCAGTTTAGTCTTTGATTATTGATGATGAGGGAAGATGAGCAGGGAACAACTGTGTCCTGCCTAATGCAGTAAGACATATAAGGAATGGCAGATTCAAAATGATCAAAAAGAGGTGCTTTTTTTTCCCAAGCTGTTATGGTTAAACAGTGGAGATTTTGGAGAGCAGTAGGAGTGAGAGTCATATGTGGATGACCATAACAGAGGTAGCATTCCTGTCTCAGCTAAGGATGGATCCTTGGAAGGATGGAGTCTAATTTTATGAATGGACTTTTTCACTTTAGTTTAAAAATTGTAAAAGGGTTTTCTTATGGTGGGAGCACTGGCTCTAAAAGTTTTGGCAAGAAGCTGCCACAGCACTAAACTTGCTCGCGTTTAGTTGGGTCTTCTCTTTGGTATGTTTGCTTTGCAGTGGTGACTTGGCTTGAAAAGACCGTTGAGGGGATAAACATGGTGAAGATAAATCTCAAAGCTGCTGTATTTGTGTGCGTCCTCAACTGTGGCCAAGGGTAGACTTCCAGCTGAAAGCAGTCTCAAGTTGATAGCAGACTTTGCTAGGGGTGCAAGTTAGTAATTTTTGCATTATGTATCATTGTCTTTATAATGTAAGGTACTTGGCCTCTGCAAGAGTCATGAAGATGTTCCTCAGATTCTGTTCTTTCTGTCAGGAGCCTCTTGCCCTCACACTTGATTTGTGTGCTGAAATATAACCATTCCAGTGGGACACGTAACTGGGATTTTATGATAGAATGAAAGTATAAAGCCATAGCTTAAACTGTATTAGACTGCTTGCTGGGCTGTTATGCATATTTAAATAAAGAAAGGTCAAAATACTGTACCGCCATAGAAAGGACAAATGATGTCTTTATCTGCAGAACAAAGATAACATACATACTTATGCTTATATGCTTATATACCAAGACTTACTATAAGTTTAAGGGCACAAAACCTGAAGGTTTTATTTAGCATGGCTAGGACAAGTTGTAACAACTGTCCGAAACTGGTTAACTCTCAAACAGCAGCTGAGGGGCCTGAACCTTTCACACTTGTTGTTGCTTTACACTTAATATTTTCAGGTGAACACAGCCTCTTGTTTCCTACACAACCAAAGACTCAGATATAGACCGTACTGCTGATAAAGGAATAACAGAAATCAGTGATCAGTTCTAAACTTGGAAAACGTTCATTCTTCTCTTGGTGGCAGCTTCTTTATGTGGAAAGAACAAAACCTCCTCAATATATCTTGAATTTTTCTACTCCATAGCTACAAGTAGAAAATACTCATGAATCAAAAACGAAGGCCTGTAAATATTCTTATGGCTCTATCGTGTACTTAGTCTCAACCAGGGACTGCAGTACACCACAATTCCAGAGCTACGATAAATAGCATCAGACTCCAGAGCCAAGCAAAAATTTAATTAAAAGCAAACTGATATATATCAATCTGCTGACACAATCTCTCGCTTTTGCATCTAAAATACATATAGGCCTCTTCCTGGGGACACTGGATGATTTAGACTTCAATTTCACTTAGGAAGCCACTCAACTAATACTATCCAGTGACTGTCTGCCCACGTGCTACATAGAAACTTTGTTAACAAAATGCATTGATGTCCCATCGCTTTACGTGCTTAGTGTATCAGCTGTTATTTGCTAATTTAAGAAACTCTACAACATTTTCCTGTGCTTTAAATAGCCAGGCATCATTAAACTTTTAGGAGAAACTAGGTTTGGCAGCACAGCGCTAGTGCAATAGATTATATTTTGGCTTTAAGTAAGCTTGGCAACTTTGAGGAGAAGTCCTGCTGATGCTTCAGCAACACTCAAGCTCTGCTCATGTTAGCAACGTTTGACAAGCTGTTCTGTAAACATTTAATGAAATGAAATTGATTTGTGCCCTAAGTCTGCCCTAGCACTACACATCTCAGCCTGAACTCTCCCTCTGTCCCCCCGTGCACCCACAGTTCGCTGGACGTGACGCTGTAAGCCCTGTAGTTGATACACAGTCTGGGTTAGAGGTACTGAAGTATTTTTTTTATTTTGCATTATCTGGCATAGACTAACTACGTAACAGGAATTCCCAAAAAGCAGAATAAGGTCTGAATATATGCACTAATGATTTGGTGTTTGTAATTAATACCCTGAAGTGTGTCCAACCTGATGCTTAGTCAACTGTTCAGTGGGCTAAAAGCAGCGCAAGCCAAAATAAGATTGAAAACCAATGTGATGATACTTGTCCATTTTCTTCCTCCATTCAGGAGGAATCCTGAAAATGGAAAATTAGAAGCAGGAGGAAAGGAGATCATAGGGAGTGACTAAACAGGTGACGAAAATGCAACTGAGATTGCATATGTGCAACATGATCAGGCTGGAAAAATAATTAGTTGAGCTGGGAGGATCGCAAAATGAACCTGTAGTGGAAGCAGTTGGCTTAGTCAGGAGATCGAAATCTGATGCTGGGGAGAGTCTGAAGCTGAGCCTGATCAATCCAATTGGAGTTTTTCAAAATGCAAATTCTTCCTGCTCAACAGGACATCGTCTAGTGAATGGCGTATACATTAGCTTAAAATAACTCCTTTTGAATTGGTCTTCAACCTGAGAGTTTGTCTCACACACTCGAGAGTTTCGATATTGTTTGAGATTCTGCAAGCCAAGCGAGAGCCAGAAGGATCTCCTGCAATTCAATATTCAGCAGCTGTTGAAGCATTTAAGTTCCTAGTGTGCAAGAGGGAGTCATGGAAAAAGAGTCAGGGGAAAAGAGATTTTTAGAAGCACTGTTATTGACTCGCAGGTGTAAATATCCATTGGATATTGAAGTAAGTACAGGGGAACTGGCAGAGAGGACTTGAAGAGAAACATGGAAGCTGCCGAGAAACATAATGTTTCAACACTGTCAGAATTGTCAGTATGCGTATGAAAGATGGCAAGGTTGAAAACTGAAATGCCGGATTAATATCACACATCAAGTTGAAATAAACCAGATCTGAAGAGAAGCTGGAGAAAGATCAGACTGGGACACCAGTGATCACCGCAGGGATGGGGAAGTATCACAAATATAGATGAATCAGAAATAGAAAACAAGAAATATACATATATTTCAGAATAATCAAATATAGAACTTCAAATTCCAATCATTGGGAATCTGGGGTAGAACTTGAGCTGACAAATTTATCTGAGACTCTGGAAGATACATGTGAAGCTCTGGCAAAAGACAGAAACTGAGACACCTAAAACATTAGGTAATTTTATTTAAGAAAAATCTGTAAAGAAGCAGTAGACATTATAAAGAAAAGAATTGAGACTTCAGTATGTCTTACAAATTCCCAATGATGTGAATCTGTCTTAACATCTCACTTCCTCGCTTCTTACTTATTTAGTATGTTTTCTGTGTACAATAGTGCTTTATGCGAAGTTTCAACTCTTATGCAGCAAGTGTTACTGACTTAATATAAAGCTACTCTTTGAAAGAAGAGTTACTTTCCCTTTTGGCACTTCTAAATATTTCTGTTTCAACTTCGTGCTCCTTTCCCCGCAAGATCTGAGTTGCAGAGCGGCTTCCCTCGGTCCCCGGTGGAGGCCTATTTGTATTGGCTTTGATGTGAGCAGTAAGCCGCTTGGTTTAATTTTAACTTTTCAGGGGAAGAGTTTATTCACAAATGAATTACACAGCATGAAATCTTAAAAGCTGCAGTTAGGTGCTCATGGAAAAAAATGCATAATGAGTTTGTTTGGGCAAAACGTTACAGAACTGATACTCGATGTGTTACCCGAAGAGAGAGCGGGGCGGTGAGAAAGGCAGGCACCCTGCTGCAGGGTGACAACGTGCCCGTGAGGGGAACTGCATGTGCAGACTGGAATGAGAAATGCTGCACAGGGAGAACAAAAATTCCTGATTTCCAAATAGCACGTCCGGAACGCAGTCTGCTGAACTGGCCACCTTGCTTTTGGGATGTTTAGCAATGCTCTGCAGTAGTAAGAAACTGAATACCCTGTAAGCATTGCAGTTAACTTCTGCCTCATCTCTTAACTCTCTACGGTCATTTGTTTAGTACTAACAACATCCATCATATTTTAGAGCGGTAATAAATTGTTACGCTTGAGGCAGGGTAGCTCCTACAAGTACAATGTCTTTGATCCTTAGGAAATCACAAACCTCACTGAAACTGATCAACATCACAGCTCCTTTCGTCCAGTTTGTTTACTGAAAGCTGAAACAGAGGATGCTGCCAGGACAGTCACAAATCAGCGTGACAATACTGGGGTAGGTTGTGAGCTGAAGTCTCAAAAATAGACCTCCTGACTCTGAAAACATTTGTGGGAGCCAGGTCCTTGTTTTGGTGGAGCTGGGTGTCTCCAAGACAGAAGCCAGAAGCGTAAATAGAAGCAGAGAGGTATTTTTGGGAAAACAGCACTTTGAGTACATTCTTTGTAAATAAATAGGATTATGTACCAAAAAAATTAAGTACAGGTTGCGTCTTCATCAGTTAATCTTCCCAACGCAAACAACATGCAAGACTTCAAAAGCTCATTAACTGCTGGGGCTAAAAAGAATAAACACCGACAGTCTCACAACAAAATCAAATAATATTAAATAAGAGCTGGATGTTTTCTAAAAATATTTAGATTAACAGCAGGTAGCTTCCCAAGGTGAGCTTGCATGTGACATAGAATGGAGGAGATAAAACCTTTGGGGCAGCTACACTGTGTCTGGGCAAATTAGGAAGCCCAGCTGCAGTGCTGCCAGTTCAGAAAGACAAGAGGGATAGATGAAGCCACCAGCCAGCTGGCTGCCACTGAACAGAAAAAGTTCTAAGAAGTATGGAAGAACAAAAAAAACTCGATTCCTTTTGGCTCATACCAGCAGAGAGAAACTGTAGCAGCAAGGATCTTGCAAAAGGAAATTAAAAGATGGTCAAAATATTAAAAGCTGTCAAGATTCCTTGATGTGGAGCCATGGGTCCTTCCAGTATTTCAAATTTTCTTTTACTTTGGATAAAGATGCTAGTATTTATAGACCCAAAACCATGTGCCATAAGAGAGAGTGGAAGGTTATTACTATAAAAGCCTAAATTTTCGATTCACAGCATCAGTCAAGACTAGAATGATTCTGCAGCTCCTGGTTTGGGAACAACAAACTAAAATAGACCTAAAACATAAAGAGTTGTGGTAGGGATAGGAAGGATGGAAGTGGTTGCTTTACCTTAAAATAAATAAAAAAGGCAAATATTAGCTGTATATAAAAATGTCTTAAATCAGCACACAGGTAAAAACCTTCCCTGAAGTTATAATCCCTGCCTCGCTATCAGCCAGATCTTCTCCATAAAGGAAAATTCACCAGCCAGCAGTTCGCGTACCGCAAGTGTATGAAAAACATCACCAATTTATACTGGGTGATTATTGCCCAATTGTTCCGTAAGGTCACTGTGATTAAGCTCATGAGTGCTGTAAATGCCTGGGATGAGTAGGAGCACTGACGCCAGGTAAAACCCATGCGGGATGGAGACACCGCATTTCTGTGCTTGCAAAACCCAGCCCCAACCCACCAGGGGGTGGCAGGAGAAGCTTCCGTGGCTGCTCACCATGTACATTTTTAAAAATTCTCTCTTTTAGGGTGTAGAGCAACAGGTGGTGATGTATTAAGATTCTTTGGGGGCATTTATGAAGAGAAATCACACCGAGCCTGAATCTAACAATGAAAAATGGCACGATGTCTTCATAGGTTGCAAGAAAAAATAGAAGGAAGTACAATTTATGGGAGCAGCAATAAAGCGTCAGCTTTTCTGGAAGGCTGCAAAGAGACATGAAATACAGCAATGCAAACAAGCACAGTATAATTAATTTGTTTAATCGACACGAAAAAGCAACACAAGATAAGCAAACAAGATAGCCTGATGTGGTGCAAGGAGGAATATTTGACAGCCTGTGAAGTAAGAATGAGTCTCAAATTGTAATGGGGGGAGTTCGTGAAAAGCTATGCTTGGAGGAGGTTCTCAGAAGTGACTAAATCAAGCCATTAGGAAATAAGTCTGTTTTTAAAAAAAAATATATCTTGATTTATGATTATAAATCAGGGTTAATGATCTATTGCAATGAGCTGCAGGGGGGGAAGCAATGAGTGTGCCCTTCAGAAGAGCGTGTGGGCTGCGAGGAGGGCTGGGTTTCTGCCAGAGGAGCCGTAGCCGTGACCTGAGCGAGCTGTGAGGAGCTGGTGATTTTGCCTGACAGCACGAGGGGAAACCTGCGGCGTGGGCTTCTAGCAGAAAGGCTGCTTACCTCTTGGGCCTACTGGAGGTTCTGAGGACTTCAGTAGACACAGGTACGGTGCCAACCACGCGCTGGCTGAGCATACAGACGTGTGCTTTACCCACCACACAGAGGTCTGGTTCTGCCAGGGACACGAGAGCTCGAGACTCTGGACTCTGAGCCCTCGGCCGATGCCGTCACCTCTACTTACTGCCTGCAGAGCTGCCTCTCTTTCTGCAGCCTCTTGAAAGGAGAAAAAAAAAAAGAACCTAATACGCCTGCAGCTGCAAGAGTTTCTCAATGTTATCCTGCCAGTAACACACAAGGAACATCCTCATCTGCCATAAATCATGCTCAAACTAATATAAATATTTGTTAATCTAAGGCCCTTTTAAAGCTGCATTACAGCTTTACCTGTAATTCTCATTAGGCAACACTGCAGCTTGTATCTGCAATAACATCTAAAGCAGGCGTCTTTCTGGAACATCTGTGTTCAGCTGGAGGAGGAGGGAGGGAGACGAAGTCTCACTGATAAAGCCGTACAGCTAAAGCATGTTTCTGCCTCTGAAAGGTAGTGAAATGACAGTCCTCTGCCAGCCTCTGGATTGGTGGGTATGGACTTTTATCATGTGGAGCAGTCAGCTACAAATTAATAGAGAAAAAAATATTTTTTTGTTTGTTCTGTGAACCACATTATCCACAGACTCACACCATTATTTCTTTCTTTGACTCCTTTGCTGGTTCAGTTCCAGTTCAGCTTTGCCTTGGCATAGTCTGAGCCAGGCTGAATATGAATTTCAGCTGAACCAAAATCTCCTCTGGTTCAATGCCCCTTTCTTGTTGTGATACACGGTATTACCTAGGAATCAGAGTGCAATTAAGACTGAGTACTACGAAAATTCTTTTCTGACTTTTTGTGACTCTTATAGTTGGATCTGTTACGACCTCTAAGTCTTCCTGGCTATTGGCACGAGAAGGAGGGATGACCAGAATATGTATTCTATGTAAGCAAGATAAGACATTAGAGTGACACTAAACAACCCCTGAAAACCCCACTTACAAATATGGGAGATGCAGATTACCAATATCAGAGGCCTATGTAGAAACAAAAGCAGAGTAGACTCTACCAATTTTGGATGTTTTGAAGCCAAAATGCTGCAATCTGGACTTGAACTCTGTGATTCAAACCTCCCTCTACAGAGATAAGAATTAATTTTGAAATTACAAGATGAGATGAACCCCAATTTCAATTTACAAAAAATAAATTTAATTTTTCAGCCGTCATACTCTCATGTCAACATAACTGTGAACAAACTGACAATTCCTGACACACGTAATGAAGTGTCTTTTTAACTGGAAGAGGCAAACTTGTGTTTGCCCAAGGATCATTATACATCTAGACTAGCACTAGACTATATATGATTTGACCACTGTATTTCTAAATTAAACGGTTTCAAAGTGCTCGCTTTTCATATGCATGTTTTGTTGCAAGATAAAAGGAACTGTAATGTTGATTTCCTTTCAGTTGTCTCTCAATTTCCAATACATACACACACACACATACATACATATACACATTACATGTAGTGGAACTTAAATTCTCGGTACGTTAATGATGTATCTAAACTGTAACAAGCTGTATATATAAATTTGACCACCAAGTCTACAGTGGAGAATCTCTTTCCCATAATATTTCATGGCATTTAACAATACTTGCAAAGTTAGTAAATAAATTCTCAGGAAATGCTGTGCTGACAAGGTAGATATTATTACTGCTGTTATTAATATGCTCTTTCTTATACAGTGAAACAAGGCAGAAAGAATTCAGTTCAGTTGTCCTGTATTAGAGGTGCTACAGCCTAGAGAGATCCGACCCAAAATTCTCCCCCTCTTCCCCATCCTTTGGGTCTTAAAACCTTTCTGCATGTGGTAATATTTAGCAAAGACTATGATTTTTGTAGTATCCTCTGACTTCTGGGTTGCCTGTACCATTGAGATGGTAAGCACCTGGGTGGACTGAGAAATAAATAGCCCACAGTTGCCACAATATTTTTGGTGGAAATCGTTACGTGGAGCATCGCTGTTACTTTGGAAGGACTGCAGAGTATTTTGGACTTAGGTAAATTACAACCGTGAACTTTTTGAGTGCCAACTAAAACAGCACAAAAATATATTCCCTCCGTGCCTAGCAGTTGCAAGGCTTTCACAAGAGAAAACGCAGCCATCTAACTATAAATAGCAACTTAACTAAAATTAGATAGAACTGGCAGGCTCTCGCCTATGAATGGGAGCACTGTTAATATGCTCATCAGGTACTGGAAGGGCTCCAAATGCGACGAGGCATGCTACGGCGCAAACTTTCTGTGCCTGGAAAAATGAGCAGAAATGGCTGAATGAATAGGGCCAGGGATGTTTTCATAACTGGATAATAATGTCAGAGACTGCCTGACGATGCTGATTAAATTTAAAGGGAGTGCTGCAAGTAGGGCTATTTCTCCATATTCCTTATTGCATCGCGTTGTTGATGCTGACAGAAAATGCCATTAAATCTAATGAATGAAGAAATGTGGGAAATAATTTAGGGGAAAATTAATACCGAGATGCTCAGTAAAGTTAAACCAAGCTAATTTAAAGTATGTAACTGCTCTTGGATTGTTTTCGTTCAGAAATGGTAAAGGCTTCTCTACACTCCTACATAGTGAAATTACTGAATAGTGAATAAAAATATGACTTGATGGTGCGCCAGGCACTCAGTACTAATCTGCTGCCTGTCCCTCTGCTATGGAAACACCAAAAATGATACTTGGCTTTCTCCAGTACAAAATAGACCCTACAGCATAGAATGTGCCATTATAGTCACAAAATGGTAGGGAAACTTCAACTATACAGATGATATACGCTGACCTTCTTTCTACACGTAGCACCACTGAAATACAGTCACTTCTGCACCTGCTATCAATCAGCCTACACTTCCATATATAGCTTTTTTTCCCCCTAAAATAATTAAGTTACCTCATACAAAGGCACCTTGAGGGCAAGCTGTATTTCCACAAGGGCAGTCAGAGCAAAGTAGCTGATGAATTGTGAATTTACACTGAGCTTATTGTACAGTGTCTCTGCCGTGTTGATAAACCATTCGTTCACTTCAGTTTAATTCACTTTGAGCGTGAATTAAGTTAAGGTAATTATGGCCAGCTGACTCCTACATGAGTGTCCATAGAGAAATTATATATGCTCGAATTATATTCACTTTAAATTCACATCTTTTTTTGTTAACTCATTTTGACGTCTTGTGTAGGTCAAGCCGTTGGGTATTCTGGGCTTGTGCCAAAACACCTTGAAGATAAGGAAGGAGTTTTTGAACTAGTCTCAACAGACAGAAGAAAAATCTGATTCTCAGAGGTTTCTAGAAGAAAAATACTACTTTTTTTTTTTTCTATTAAATAGGAAACATATAAATGGCTCAAATATAAAAGAATGTTTAAATAGAACCACAAAAATCTAATATGTTTTTCATGAGAAACATTACAATTAGACAATATAGTACTTGGTCTATGCCCTTCTCAGATCAATGATTTTCAGCCATAAGGAAAACACAAATTTACCCTATTATGTTCCAATTAATCTGATTGTTTAAATGGGCTAAAATATTTGCTATCATGGCTGTTTTTACAGAAATCATATCTTCATATACATTTGTTTTATTGCACAAAATTGTTGTCATACATCATTTCATTTTGGCTGCAGGAAATAAGTGTAAATTATTCTAATGAAAAAAATAATGACCCTTTGAAACTGATATTGCTCCAATCCTCCTGCAGATTTGCCACCATCATGTTAAAAAGACCGTATCAGTGGACTGAAGGCTTCCCAAAGCTGTAATGAGAAGTAGGTTTCACCTGAGCTTGCAGATACTGTCTTTGGTTTAGGAGAAAGTTTCTGTAAACCCGCACTTTGAAATTTAATCCTTCGGGGGTTAGAAACAAGACTGTTGTTTCTCATGAAGGGGATTTAATATTTGGATTAACCACTTGATTAGAAAGGTTATGACCTTTGTTTATGGAATAGCTTCTCTATTTTTAGCCCAATAGGAATGAAAGCTTTGATTTACAGAGCACCGATAGCGAACTATGTATTTTCACTGGGGAAATGTTATGTGTCAGTTGAGGAGAAGGAATGAAGGCTAATGAGCATCCCAATGTGTCTAACCGTGAACAGCCCTGTGTGCATGGAGGGCAAAGTGACAAACTCACCAAAAACTTCCTATATGAAGACATAAAACCTGTTAGAATACTGCTGTATTTCTTTTGCAAAACCTATTTTTGAAGCCCACACGCAAGCTTCTTAAACATAGTAATAAACTCTGAAGATTCAAAAATAAGAGTTTCAGAAGAAAAATATCCTAGGTTCTGAACTGGGATCTTGGTAGAAAAGATAATTAAACAAAAACTAACAAAGCAACTAATGAAAGTTCAGGCCCCATTCCAGAACTCCAGCTTATTCTATTTTTTTCCTTTTTCCTACTCCCTCATTTCTTCTGCATCAAGTTACTTGTGAGATAGCTGCCACTAGAGGTCAGATGTTTATCGTTCTCTTCAGTGTCATGAATAACCATTACTGCTGAACAGTTTGAAAAAACCCTCACTGCAAACTGCCTAAAATTATTCTTTTTCTTATTTATTTATATGTAGATACAAATACAAATTTGTTAGTTTATACCAAGCTTATGTGTTCTTTATGAATCATAGAATGGTTCGGGTTGGAAGGGATCTTAAAGATCATGGAGTTCCAACCCCCTGCCCTGGGCAGGGACACCTCCCACCAGCCCAGGTTGCTCCAAGCCCCATCCAGCCT
>JAOTQQ010000001.1:77733378-77779661 GCA_026546715.1 Gallinago undulata | reverse complement strand
CCCATCCAGCCTGGCCTTGAACCCCTCCAGGGATGGGGCAGCCACAGCTTCTCTGGGCAACCTGGGCCAGTGTCTCAATCAGAACACTTAAAATGTGGTTAGAATTTCGTGTAAGAAATTTGTGGGTTTTAATGTGCTATGTACAAAAATGGAATTCCCCAATATGCAAAGAAACATTCTTGATTTGAGTTATTGCTGTACCAGAAATAACAGAGAAGCTAAGGTTTGCACATTAGGAACAGTGATGAAAATAGCTGTTAGATGTGGAATTTCATATCATATACAGCCATTTTTTACAGTAAATGGTACCAACCCAAAGCAAATGAATATGATTCTCCTTTGGTGACAGATATTCCTGTCCCGTGCATTTAGACTGGGGTCTGGTAGGTGACCAGTGAGACGATGTGGACCGAGCCTGACTTAAACCAAAATCACCAGGGGGACATTAGGTTCAAAGAAACCAAGTCCTCACAAATAACATAAAAATTGGCAACTGAATAGTCAAAAGCAAAACAGATTAGTGTTTACCCAGTGATGTGGTCTCTTGACACTGCAAAAGCAAATAGCCACCTGGGCTACTTTGCCCCCACATGAGGGATACTGGCAAAGTACCAGTATTCAGTATAGGGCTGAAAACAAAGGACAAGTAGCTAAAGGTAGCAGAGGAAAAGAGGTGGGTAGCTGATGTTGCCATCACAATAAATGCAAGGGAAATCAAGTTTGCTTTCTTTTCCAGCACACATACAATGTGTGTATGTATAGAAATAGGTCTACTAAATAAGTCTTTAATTTTTCCAGCTTGGTCCCAAGCTGGAATGATCAGTAATACAATCGGTATACTACCTATCTTGTATAAAAATACGAAGAATGTAGAAAGCTTATTGGGTTTGTGTCTTTCGCAGTGAACGCAGTGAGTATTTGTGGAGACTAACGCAAATAGAGCAGTCACTCCAGATCCAAATATACAATCTTTTCGCAGATCATGAATATGGATATATTTTTGTTATGATACAGGATCATAACACAATGATTTGCTGAGTGAGGCTCAGAAGCGCCTAAGAAAAATCAAGAACTTAATTTGTTAAAATAAGGTGTTATTTAAATCAATTACCTAAAACAGCAAAAGGAGGTGACATCACTGCAATTGTATTTAGCTCTCTGGAACTCCACCTATGCTGTTGCACTCCCAACACCACGTCTCCATAGGGATGCTCATTAAATGCTCTTAGGGTGATGCCATCTATAGGCCCATGGCACGGGACAGCCTGCACAACGTGTATTTAGAAAGCAGCCTTACAGCCACTTGGAAACACATGCAGACTACCTCCAGCTCCTTAATGGTGCTTCTTAAGGGACCAAAACAGCTCAGCAAAAGGAAAGAAACTCATTTAACCTTCTCCTGCATGAAACTATTCTCTTGACATGCTCCTGTTCCACAGATCTAGGTAAGAGCAGAGTTTTTTTCCTTTGAATAGACAAGATTAAAAAAATCATCTTTGCTATCCTTCCTTTGTTAAATAAAACAGTTGGGTTCAGTACTCTGACAGAAACCACGCAGTGGTAAAAAGAGACCTCTAGGCTATCTGGATGCAGCCCTTTGGAGGTGAGCTAATTAGCCCCAAGCATCGCTGCCATTCCAGCACTTTAAACTTCTGGTTTTGCTAGCTTTTCACTGGAGATATTTTCCCCCTGGAAAATCTGGAGAGAATCCAGCTTCTCTTTAAAATGTATTCCACCTGATATGCAGAATATCTCATGTAAAGAGCATAGAGACGATCTTCAAAGCTTACACTTTCCTTCACTACCTCTTTGAGAATACAGTAAATTCTCTTACAAAAGACTTCTGTGACAGGAACAGCAATCATGATATATGTCCTGGAGCATAACCTTTTATTCATTGTCATCACTATGTTTTAAAAACATTTTCCAGCTATGTTTGGAATACGTAATTTGAATTTGTGATTCAAACTTGTCCCTCCGTGCAAAATTGCAGGGGACCTTCAGTACCATGGTTTAGAATCCTTTCAGGTTGAGCGGTAGTATAAATTTCATCACTGAAAATTCAAATTCTGAATTTTGGAGAGATTCAACTTTATCAATTAGATAAACACAGTAATTGATTAAACAGTCAACTTTTAAAGAGCCTTGCTCTCTTCTCAAGGCAGTTACCCTCTTCTCTTTCTCCTGATTTAGGTTCATTTTGATTAATAGAGAATCAAGCTCCAGAACAATGAAAGACATATTGAAATGACTGTGGAAAGCCATTGGCCAGAAATTAAAACAACCCTTTGTAATTTTCAAGACCATCATTCCAAAAATTGCACTTTTCTTCTCAGAAATGCGAGCCACTTCAGAATATATTTGACAACCCATTATATTATTTTATTTTTTTTTTCTCTAAAACCTTCATCACAGCACCTGATTAACCTCAGGGCTACTCTAGAGCTCAGGGGAGCTCTGCCATGCATCGCTCAGGTTACCAAGTAGTTAAAAGGTAAACCTCTCATTCTGGTCTTAGCCTTCAGGACCCAAGGGAACACACAGAAGCAGAAGTCCATTTCCCTTGATGGCTCAAGTCTCTTCTGCACCTGATTATATTTTTAAACTTGCTTTTTGCTCAGTAAAAGGATTCCTGTAACTTCACTAGTGTTCTACAGTGAGGAAGAAAGCATTCCAAGAGCACGGTCTGCAGAAAGATAAGGTCAGCCACAATTATTTGATTCAATACTGCATCTATAAGAAAGTCTGACTTTTCTGTTTGGCCTTTGCATGGAACTGCATTCTTATAAGAAATAACACAGTGAATATTCAGAGCACCTTGATATTCACCAAATCTCTGCAATCAGTGAGCTTTAGAGACAGCTGTAAAATCAACTGTATTCACAGGTGAATCGTGGATTTTGTTGGAGATCTGAAGCCTTTTTCATTTAATTAAAAAAAAAAAGCCCCCCGGAGATGTTAACTTTCTTGAGTTACAGTCCCAGAAAGGAATGTAACAGTGATTTTTACATTGCAGAAACTGAATCAAGACATCAAATTCAGATGGTTCCAACTTCAGAATCTAAACATAGGGAGACTGTATCCTAAATTTCTTTATCTCGGAGCTTGTTAGTCACCCCTCTCTTCAAATAACAGGTAAGCTCAATTTTTCTTCTAAGGATTATGATTTAGGAAAATGCATCGTAGGTTCAGAACATCTTTCAGGATCTGGCCCTATATGAAAATGGCAAACAATATGAGAGTTGCTTTTTTTCTGCAATAAAAGTCTCTTAGATGAGTTCAGAAGAAAGAAGAAAAGTCACAAATCTTTAAGAACCAGTCAGATGGATTAGGAATAGGGAAGAATTGTGTGTATTTGGGTAGGGTTTGAGGCTTTTTTGGTAGTAGAAGTAAGTTTTTTTGTCTTTGTTCAAAGGGCAAATGGATACTCTTCTAAGCAGCAGAATGCAAATAAGGGTGTGAGTTGTTTTATGTCCAGTTGTGTTTTTTTTGTCTCTCCACCTTGTTTTTAACATGGATTTATGCAACGTAACCACTGGTACAAAAGTCCACAGTTACTCAATGTCCGTTTACTTCATGCAAATATTTTTGCTATGATAGAATCATTATTTTAGAGGATGGCACAATTGTCCTGTTACTATTTTAAACCAGCAGCTGGTAATACAAAACTATTCATAGAGTACTGTATAATTCTACTTTATTATTTGCTAAAACTGGATTTAGGGTTTACCTTAGTGGTTTTAATGACTAAGTTGCTCAGATTCTGCTGTCTGTGCCATAAAGCTCTGTCTGCTTCTGAGAACATCATCAGAAGAGGGACTGCAAAGGTTTGTTCCAGCCAGAGAGTAATTTAAACAGAAAATATTTCATTTTTAGGTTTAAGTAATTTCTGAGGGGGATATTCTTGGTTATTAGTGGAGATAAAATTTTATTAGGATTAAAAAAGAAAGAAATTAGTTTACTGGAAATCACCTATTTATGTTTTTGTAATGGTGTAAGACAAGTGCAAGGATAAATATTTTAAATGAGATAAAACTGATTCTATTAAATCTAAAAGTTGTGGTGTGCTTTCCAGCAAATCTGAATAAAGGTTTGGTAGGTAGGCACTCGCTTTCATTTTGTGCAGGTGGTGCTTGTGGAAAAGCCATGTAAACATGTTGAATGTTAAAAGCTCTTCTAAAATATCTGTTATATCAAACTCCCCCTAATTTGTCATCAGGCCTGACATCTCTACAATATATATTGTATGTGGCTTTTACTGATTTTTTATAAATAAGACATTTTCCTGGCTTCAGAATCACCTTGGTATATTCTGAACTGTTACAGCAGGAAATGCTTATCCTCAAGGCAACCCTTCGGTTTGTTCCTTAACAGTACCAACACCTTCTCTGTATCCAAGCACAAGAGCAGTAAGGCAGAGAAATCCACTTCTTGTTCTGTACTATAGTCTTGGCAAAAAGCCACCTCGTTTATGATGCCAGGACAAGGAAACCAGTAATAATACAGAGAAAGAATACGAAAAGCCTGTAGATGTTACTACACCTCGTGAGTACGACCTGTCAGCATTCTCAGTGAGCTCTGCTGCTGTCTGCAGGGCTGGCTCCTTACAACGGTTTGACAATGATGACTATACAGTGACTGCACGCTTCTGAGTGTAAGGTTTCTGTGCACGCTGGCAATAGGAAGAATAACTTTGTTAACAGTAGGTGATTGCACTTCATAAAGCTAAGCACTGCAGACAGTTATTTTTTAAGTTTGGGTTGGTTTTTTTTTCTGAAAATCAATGCTTTTTAAATCCATTTCATGCTAGAAAGGTTAGTAAAAAGTGACGTCTTCTCTGCTTCTGCATTCAACTCTCTACAAGTTCTGGTACAGTTTTTTGGAGGCCTGTCAGTAAAAAGTGTATATATTCAAGAAATTTATGCATCCATATATGTTGCCCCTGAGAGAAGAATTATAACTTTGTCTTTGTTGTGTAGTCTGCGTGAGAACTGACCTCCATCAGCTGTCTCATAGGCTGTAGTTTTGCTGTGTTGACCACTGATTCTTTTGGGTAATGATATAGGAGAAAGACAAGAATGTAATTTTGCTGTTTGTTTGGGGTTTTTTTAAATAACTTTATAGTTTTGTTTCTCTTCTACACTGCTGAATCTGGCAAGGCAAAAAAAATCACAACACTTTTATCGCACAGAACCCCTGAAGAAAGAGGTAAAACCTAGTTATTTTGCATAAGTGCTCCCGGGGTATGGGGTGGCCGGGCTGGATGGTACTAATAGAGACTAAAGAGCAGTATTTCTGATAGCCATCCTGCCTGCAGGCATCTCTGAAAGTTATTCCCTGTCAACAAAATACAATTTAAAGGTTTCCATTTCTTTTCTCTGTGATGTCTCTGCATCTGGTAAATCTCAGCAGCACAGTAATTTTCTTTTTTTCATACCAGCTTCCTACTCCTGAGCCTCGATCTGAATACCACCCATAAAAATCAATGAAGCACACTAAGTCCAAAGCAGCATTAACAAAACATACGTGCCACCTCAAGCTTTCATCACGAAAGCTGGTGTGACCTTTATTGTGACCCTTCTATTACATATATGTTATCTCCAGCTGAAGCATAAGCTCCTCTGGGAGGAGCTATCCCTTTACGTGCTGTAAAGCACTCTGCTTTCCCATGATGAATAAAAAATAACAGCGGTGGGTTACAGTATGCACGGCATGAAGGATGTGGCTGCCAAGAACAAAGGCTTGATCCTTGTGTTCCACAAAAAGAACAGCTCAGTGTATTTAGCACATTGCTCCAAGTGATTAATCCAGTGAATAATTTCTTTTCTTTCCTCAGGCACATGAATATTTTTTAAAAGTAAGTTTTAATTCTGCTGGAGCAATAGAACCTTGGAATGGAATTACTTAATTTTTATGAGCCCTATGATGACTTGTGATTGGGAATGGAAAAACAATACAACATAGTGGACTGCTGTATCAAACATATTTGCTCAATAATCTTTTTAGTATCCAGGAGCTTATCAGAAACCTTGTATGAGGTACAGGCTGCTCTGGGTACAACCTGTTGTTTCTCACTGGAACGGTATCCAGTTCAGCTATCCAAATTCATAAAGCTGCAAATAGATATATATTGCAAGAGGCATTCGGTATAGATTTTCATACGTTTGTATTATCAAACTTCTCTTTTTAATGTAGGGTTTATCCCTTCACAACAGAGTAACTCTACCTGGAAGCTATTTAGTGAACAGCCTTGCTGGACCTGGGCCCATTGGACCCCATTTACCATTGTTTACAGAAGAGAAAAGCAGGGCCACCAGATTAGCAACCAAACCTTAAACTGATTTCAGAATAGATTCTCTGGTAGTACACATCTTTCAAATTTACAGACATGAATGGGTATCTGAGAAAAACATGAAGTTAACTACAATTTTTCCGAAGAATTTATCCAAAGACAGCCCGACTTTCATGAACCACAGGGACAAATAAAATGTGAATACCTTCCAGAAGAAAACATTGTAGCTAGGTCTCAAAAGGTAACTAAAATCTGATTAGATTAATTTAACATCTGTAGGTGTATTTCTAAATCTAATATATATACCAGCTGTAAAGTTTGTGTTTCTGGACTGAAGAAACACAATGTAACATCTAGAAATAGAAAAAATAATGAAAAAAACGTTGTTCCAACTAGGCTCTTCTAGGAATTAGAGTTTAAAAAAACCCCAAACCAGCATTGCATTAATATTTTATTTTTAATCAGAGCTTAATTCTGTTTGGATTAAGTACATTTTGATTCAAGTATTCCACTCTGATTTTTTTAAAATGTATAGTTCACCTTTATTTATAGTTCACTTTTATTTAATGCTACATATTTTCCTGTATATTGTTCATGGGATGATAGTGGGATAATGACTGATTCAAGTCTTTGTCTTTTCTCTAAGAGCAAATGAAAGTTGTTAAACTGCCTTAGGATCTTTAGGTATGTATAGGCAAAGAGCACTCTACAAAGTAAAGTGAAATGATAAGATTTTGCCCCACAGAACTAAGTGCTCTGGTAACCAGGAGCAAGATTTCTAGTATTATTGTGTTGATAGCAATCAAGGAAGATATGACTAATTAAAAAAAAAAAAAGTTTGCAAAAGAAATAGGGCTTTAAGGACTGACATAAAGATGACAGGAAAGGATAGCGGGTGTTTGTTAAGAGGGACAGTGCCCGAGTTGAGGCGTTTGAAGATGGGGGGGAATAAAAGGGAAATAAAACTAATATCAGTGATATGGGAAATCAAACAACCCAATGGTGATTTCAACCACTCCTTGATCTACTTCTAAATATCCAAAGTGAGTGACCTTTACCACCTTCTTCCAAGGTATGGCTAAACAACTGAACTGATGTAACACCCTGCAGCTGCAAGGGGGAAGATCTCGCTTCCTCCTGCCCCCTTCTGAGGTCCTCTCCTCACCCTGGTGCCTGCTCTGGTGTTCAGTGGCTCCCACCAGAGACAACTGAACTCAACTCAACTCACTAACCTACAGAAAACTACAGGTTAGTGAGTCAAATTTTGACTCACTAAGGGGTTAGAAAAATATCAAAGCCCTAAGAAGGAAAATGGTGGAGACTGTTCCTGAAGGAAGGGTTAGGAGAGAATGGGATTTCCTGTTTTCAGCAATGCTGAGCAGCTACATCAACATTATCCCAAAAGACCACTCTGCTGCCAGAACGCCATAAAAAATAGTTCTGTAGCCTGCAACACCTCGGTTTGAGGATTTCTTTCTGACTCAGTTTCCACTCCTAAAATTCGCCTGTGGCACTACCTTAATAAGAAAAAAAGACACATTTTCACTTTGTGTTGTGATTAGAGCTTGACAGTGTTGGAAGAAGAAAAAAAAACGGCTTGAATTTGTTTTTACTTACACCAAAGCACTTGTCTTAGAGCACAGTAATACGTAATAGCTAATCTAACTGTAAAATCTAAAGTGGAGAGCGGCACTTGTAATTCTACCACCAAGTAATTAGGTGATGTCAGCACACTCACACCCTTGGTTAACCCTTATTTACCCTATAATAACATAACAGTGCCTTGCCTTCACCCCAGTTTTTTCAGTGGCGCAGGCAGTTCGCTCTGTGTCTGTTGCATCAAAAAGCTTTTCGTGTTGTGTTGTGTGTGTGTGTGATGACAAACCTGCTGACATGCAGGAGAGTGACAGGGTGCTTTATCTTTTACATAGCTTCAACAGGTAAACTCCCAGAATGTAAACATTTCAAGATGAGGTATACGGGGTAGGTATACGGACGAGATTTTTTTTCTTTCCAGATTAAATAGAAATAAATTGGAGGTATACTCAGGTATGGGATACATTTGAAAATCCCAGTCTGGACATCAAACAAACATTTGTAATGCTGAACCCCAGGATAAACAGCAAATATTTTGTGTTCTTTAGCAAATATTTGCAGAGTTACACATAAATGAATTAGGTAATCAAAGAAACTGGAATCAGGTAGCGTGACTGAAAATGGATGCAAAACTCTCTGATACCATGCTAATTGAACATCTTGTATGATGCTTCTTGTCCTTAGCTTTTTCTGGAGTGGCACTGATGATCCATCTGGTGCATTTGCCTGTCCTGTCGTTGGTGTTTCCCAGTGGTTTGGGAACCTTTGGGGTCTCCAGCTATGGCTGTCAAAACAGGGAACCCAGACAGCAAGTGTATGCGAACCCCGAGAGGTGGGCAGCTGGCAGGGGACCTGCTTCTGAGTATTTGCTGCTTTACATTCAAACATTATTAATTTTGTCTGACAGTTTCTGGAACTAAATGTTCCTCCAGCTGTAAACAGGAGGTAAAAAGGGAGAAAGTAATATAATTATATTAATGTAATTATATAAAAGTTAATGACAATTTAAAAAAATGGGGGAAGCCCTTTACAGTAACTCAGTTAAAAACTAAACATCTGGTGACACAAGTATACAAGTATACAGAAAAGCAGACTTCAAAGGCCTCCTGCTTATAGAATTCCTTGCTGTTGCTTTTTTCAACCATATATCCAGATTTTTATGCTGGCTCTTGCTGCATTTGAAGTGAATGAAATGGTTGAGAAAAAAAAATGTTTCTTTGTGTATTTTTTGTAACTGGAGACATTAGCTCAGGGATTATTATGAGAGAAAAAGAAAAACCCAAACTTGTTTGGAAGATACACTGAATATTGCAAATATAGGAAAGGTTTGGAAAACATGCTGGATTTGCATCCAGCTTTGGATGTAACAATTCTTATTTCTTGCAGGTTTGGTATCAAATTATTTCCATGAGGTTTCCAGAAGTGAATGGAGCATTTCAGGCATGGTTTCACTAAAGACAGACAGGTCTAGCAGCACGAGGATCTGTCATGTGTGATTTTGTTTACTTCTGCCTGTTTGCTAACCTCCAACTTTGGTGAGTCACGGTACTTTACTACCATGTTATCCATTCCATAGGCTTTAACACACTCCTCCATTTAATTATTAACAAGGTCCAAAGGTATCCTCCCCTCTCCCACACAGATCTTCCAGCTAAACACAGCTCTGAAACCTCTTCTTATTTAAAATTGTTCTTTACCGCTTGGATAAACACAGTGTTATTAGTTGATGCTTCCATGTTACTGAAATGACGTCCTTCCCCAGTTCTCCAGGCTCAGAAATCTTTCAGTGTTGCGGCTCCTGCCGCTGCTTACATTCCTCATGTCCAAACAACCAGGACTTTGCTCGTGCTCTGGTCCTACAGACATCTTCTGGCTTTGTTCCTCATGATCCCGTTGAAAATCACCTCCTTCTCCAGGATTCCCTATAGCCGCCTTCTAACTAAAAGAAGGCATTTACTCTCCTTATCCCTTAAGGTCACCTGCTAGAGTCATCTTCTCTGTTTCCTTGGTCAGGCTTGACTGTGGTTTGATGCCAGGCTGATTTCAGAGGTAATGCAGATGGAAGCAATTGAGCCAACATTCCTTCATCACAGCACACCACCTCTCCAGGACGTGGAGGGTGTGCCATGAATTAGATCAGGAAATCATTTTTATTTCCTGCTGCTCTTTTTTATTATTTTTCAGTAGAACAGGTCCCCTGATCTGGTTCACAGCACAGCCCTGCAAAGAGCTGGAGCTGAGAAAATTGAGGAGTGGTGCAGTATTGCATGAGGAAAAAAAAGGTGAAGCTGGGTGTTGGGAGGTTTCTGAGGCCACAGGATCAGAAAACTGTTGCTTTTCCGCGACTGACCCGAGATGAGCCTTCCCTCAATTTCTAGAAAGTAACAAGCTAGTTAATATGTCCTATAGCACGGTAAATCTGCACGTGTTTTCAAATCTCATTGCACATCCCTCTTCTGTTTACTTTCTGTGTTATTTAATGGCTTGTTTGCAAATTATTTTATCAAGCACTTCAAACAATCTTAGAACTACAGTCTTGCTTTAAAAAAATCTGTGTAGGACTTAGTTATGAGCAGTTCCTATTCACACAGCAAAGCTGACCAGTCTAAAGAATAGTGAGAAATACTTGAACTAGAACATGGACAGTCCAAGTGTGAAGGAAAAACTGGTACCTACGAAGCATCAACCCAACTATACGTGTGTTGCTCTTCCTTAAAAATCTGACTTGTAGATATGCAATGGTTGAGCAAAGAGCCCAGAAATGAAATACATGATTGTTCTTCATACAAGGCAGTTCTAGCACACGGTCAGTACGTCCGTTGTCAATGCTGGAAACGACTGGGTGTAGCACAGTGAGTGTTAGTCATAGCCTGGAAACAGGGTAGGAAAATAATTTAAGCTGAATAGTTACTCAGCTAATTGCTTTGAGTAAGTCTCAGATTTACACGCCCTAGAACCCAAACTCAAAATTGTTACTTCATAGCATGAGACAAATACTTATCCTTTCTCCAGGGGAGAAAAAAATTAATCTTAGGAGTTTTCTAAAACTGTATTTGTAGTAGTACAAGCAAACAGGAAAAGAAACTGCTTGCTTTAAGGATCTCAGAGGACTGCAAAACTGTGATTAGATAGATGAGCTTTGGAAAACGCACCGTGTTGGGTACAAAATACCAGAGACACCGGGTGGGTATCCTACCTGCTTGCCACATGCTACCACTGAAAGCAGCACACAAGCTGTACTTTCCCTTTAAATGCCTCAGTGAAAAAAAAAAACCCCAACCAAGTCAAAACAGCTTAGCTTTAAACTCACCTTCAAAAGCCACTGGACTTTGCACCAAAACAAATATACCTGCACATGATTCACACTGACTCTCCTTGGGTTCTCTGGCAATAGCTCAACTTTTAAAATCACTGCATTTGCTTGCTAAATAAATGTGCTTATCCCTTTGGTGCATGAAGAACTTGGTCTGAAGTGTACACACTTAGTATCGAGGCAAAAAATAAATTCCAACTTGGACTGAATTTTTTACTAAGATATGAGATCACAGCAAGCTGACATTTACATGGTAATTCCTTGTATGAGCAAAGGTGCAGAAACTGCTCTAAGCTTAGATTAAGGCTACAACTGAAGCCAGGCAAGTATGCTAGGAGAAATTACCAGTTACAGCATAAGCTAGTCTAGGCGTACAAGGGAGAACATACGTGCTGCAGAAGTAAATAGGTGGACACATTTTGAAGAAAACCACGCAGAACTTGCTAATAATTGCAGTAAAAAAACATGTTCCACCATACATTCTTTCTTGCTTTTTTGTTCTGGTATGTCTTGCTAATATACAAGTTCTTCAGGGAAAGGGCAGATTTTCTGCATGATTATCAACGAGAGTATATAAGTAGGGAGAGCACAGGGTATTACAGAAAAGAAGGGTTGGGAATTGGAAGCACATGTCAGAGAGGGGTACAGAATAGATGTAAATAATAAAGAGACTTAAGAGGGACAGTAATAGATAGCTTTAGCTGGAGAGGGGGGAAAATGAAGGCCAGAAAAGATGTTGCAATAGTCAACTAATGAGTAAGATATGAATCACTGTTATGGTGGTGATGACAGGGAGAGATTTTAAAGATGTCGCCCAAGAAGAGAATCTCAATGAGACAGATAAAACACCGAATGTGAAACTGAGATTGGGGGGGAAAAGGGGCAACAAAGACTTCATTGAGCCACCAGAGCACAAGTAGGAAGAAGTTATATGCCTGGATACGGAAATAAACTCTTTCCTTGAAACAGGAAATACTGGAAGGGTATTCAGTAGAAATAGTATTTCAGTGGAAATGCAGGGATTGATAAATTAAAATGCATTAATTGATTAAATTAAGAATGGAATACATTAATAATGAATTAAATTAACAGTACATCTATTTCCAATAATACTAGGAAAAAAACCTTATATATTGGAAGAAACATCCCTTCAGTGATGCATCAAAGAAAGGAACAAAACCACCCAGTAATAGAATAATAAAACTTATCCCTAGCTCAAGATACTGAGCAGTGATTTGTTTCCTAAAATTTTGTAGTTTTATAATACTAACTGATTTTTTATCAGTTTTCAGAGACAACAAAACCATAAATAAATCTGCTAAATCCTGCTGAATCTGCTAATAAATACAGTTTCCAGTACAAAAAGAAATTTATAGAAAAGGAAACTTATACTCGAGGAAGAAAAAATTCAGAGAGAACGTAGGGAGAGATTTGGAAAAGAACAGCATGGTTGAGTTTTAAGAGGAATTGCTTGTTCCCATAAGTTGTTTTCAAGTTGATAGCTTCCCCTATGGTTCCTTCACAGCCTGCAGAACGCTCAAGTGTGGCCTTCCCTTCAGGAAAGGCTTGGCGGGGTTTAGCATTTTCCCCCTCTCTTTCAGTTCACCCTTAATGTGTGCATCCTGCATTTCTGTAAGAAAGGTGCTTACTCACTGCTAAAAGTTTTTCTTTAAAGAATAATTTTGTAAATTAAAATGGAGAAATTAAACAGACTGACATTAATAATGAGGGGAAGGAGAGAACTGTCACATTTAAAAAATGCTAATTCAAGAATTGCTCCCAATAATACAGCTATCTATAGTGATGACAGCACCACCATAAAAAGAATATCACTTATTAGAGAACTTCTAAACATTTTGGGATAAAAATGGTTAATTGATAAGTTCAAAGCATCATCATCTTACGTGCAACTGTACTTAGCTTTTTTGACATAGGAAAAGACACACAGATACCTGGAATGTTTGATCTTGACACTGTGACAAAAAATGAATTATTTCACTAGTAAGTAAAGAGTAATGAGCAAAGTCAATTTCAAATATGGATATACATGATGATCTGAATGAGTGAGTACATACCTTACATTGATGGGATGGCAAGGTAAACGTCTCTAATGAAAATTAAATCTAAGTAAGAACTTTAATTGCTTATTTTGTTGGTAAATAAAATATCAGCTTAGATTTTTTTAAAAAACACCATCCAATGTCTAAATAGTTTTGTGGAACATTAGACATGTGTAAACCTGTAACTTGCATCCTAGTTGCATCCAAAACCTGTCATATTGAAATCTGGCAGATGAGCCTCATATGATTTATTTTAAGATATTTTATCACCTGTAGTCTTAGAGATTTGTTCTAATCCAGCAGAGATGTGCATCTGAAAACAACCAATCCTCATAATCAACCTGCCCTAAAAACAACAACAAAGCAAAGTAGCACAGATGTTTCTGTAACAAGATTGCTATGCTGGGACAAAGCTTCACAAAGGAACGTCAGGACAGATAAATCTCACAGGTCTCTGTTTCACCAGTTTGCTTGGTTGTTGGTGTTTTTTTAAGGGGGTTGATTTGATGAGAGAGAACTCTTCTTTTAACATTTTATTAACATTTATAAACGTTTTATTTGCATACTGTGTATGCAGATAACCCATATATTAACTTAAATAAATCAGATGTAATCATCTCCTGTTCATTATCACATAGGACTTTTGTCTTTGATTTATTTTGACCGAGAACAAATGGGCAGGATTCAGCATGCACAACATTATTCACAAAAGGTCTTAAATTACACTCGACTAGTTTTCTAAACTGCTTTTAGTGACCTCTTTTTACAAAACTTCCTGTCTTGTGACAGTCCAGCCACTTCTATTCTTTTAAGAAGAGTAAGTCAATAATATTAAAAGGATTTTAATTTAGTACATGTTAGTCTGGTAAAACTTCAGTAGTCACACAAAAAGAAACAGAATCATACGTATGCTATTTCAGCTTATAAAATGCTGGCTACGATGCTTGGTTGCTGTAGTTCTTGTTCAAATAAATACCTAAATGGGAAGGCTCTATTATACTTATATTGACTTTGACAGGAAAGTCTTTCATGATGACCCAGTAAAAACAAGGCACACTGTATGTTAAAATCTCTATCATCAGATCAGCAAGAGAAACCACATATTTGAGCAAGTATTTGAGCATGGGTTCAGCCCACTTCCTGTGTTTCACCCATAGTTGGAGGTAGTGAATGCACTGCTGGTTTTTGCTTCCCAAATTTCTGTACAAGTCTATGCTGACTTGGATCTGCTCATCTGCTTCCCCACAGAATTGCTACAAGATGCTCTGCATCGGGCCTTTAAATAAATGGAAAGGTGTTTTTGTTTTGCAAATGAAAATATTTTGTGACAGAAATGCTGTGCACCACTATGGAGACCTCCGACAAAGCCAGTTGGCTACTGGAAAGATGGAAAATCCACGACTGCACAAGTCTGCCTGTTTGTTTCACAACTGCCAAGCTATTAGGCAATAGTAATATGGTTATTGCATATTAATAGAATATAACACTAATTAAAGCCTATTCCAGCTTAAAGCCTAGTAAATAATCTCATTTCTGCTTTCTAAAAGCTTGCAACTTTAAATAGCTAATGGATGTTTATGATATTTAGTATGTTATTAAGATTTGAACTGAGATACAAATTTACACAATCCAGTCAAGTAATCTACACTTAAAAAGCAATTTCGGTACAAAAGGAATCAGTACGGTCTCCCCGGTACATATTCTGAATGTGGGATACGTTCTCCTCCTTCACTACTGATGCTTTCTGCAACCAGCCACTTCTATGGACAAAATATATGCAACTTCGTTAGAAGAAAACACTTCTGAAATAGGGATTAAGAGAGCTCTTCTCCCTGTCTGGGACAACACGGTCCTCTTCACTGACCACTGACGGAGGTTGCTAGGAGTCTGGTTGTCAGCGAGTGTGGGATGGGAAACCCACAGCTCATAAACAGGAAACAGCCCACAACTCATTTTAAATGCCAATAAATATTTTGTGTTTTTACTGCCTTTGGGACAGCTTTAGTGTGTGAGCCAGGACAAGATGTATGAAACATCTATTTGGCCCTCAGAAAAGCTAGCTGAGCTCAACAGCTAGGATAAAGCCTAGACAGGCTGGCACGCCTCTCACTGGAAATGGTAAGGCCCTGCTGTGGTGAATCCCTCAAAACCTGTATATTCCCAAGGCAAAATCCTGTAACCATACCAAGATCTTACTTTTGAGAACTGTACAGCAGTGCTCGTACAAGGTCACCTCAGGGACCAGCAATAAAAGTACACATGCAAGCAAAGCAGGCCTCCTACATCCAGTCTGAAAGTTCAATATGGAAACTCAAATACAAACGTCCTCATTCTCCACACCTTCTTCAACAAGCCAAAGTGGAAAGTTTTAAAAGCTGATGAGTTACCTAAAGAAACCAGTATATACTTGTAACTGCACAGAAGCTTATTCTGTTTGTGTATATTTTGAGAGAGAAGGAAAGAGAAGAAGAAAGGGAGGAAGGGAGGAAAAGAAAGGAAGAAGGAGGAAAGAAGGAAAGAAGACCAAGCTGAATGAAAACCTCATCTGCTCAGATAAGACCTTCTATGGAAACAGTCCCTTATCCTTGTTGTCAGCTGAGCTGACAACACAGGTTGTGGGGAAATATGTAGGTATTAAAATTGGGAATTAACTTTCTAAATCAACTGATTATTGTAGCCTTTGGTGTTGGCCCAGTTTGGGACAGACCTCAGAGCAACACTACCAATTGATAAATTGGGCTGTGGATAGAACCAGCTTAAACTTGTCTGAAAAAGCATTAAATTACTGTAAATGCGAGGGCTTTCACTAGATTGTTTTCTGCTGTTAATACCGCCTTTTATTAGTTCACATTGAGGCATGCTTACTGTTGGTTTTTCAGCCTCTACTTTACTGTTGTTCCTGTATGAAATGCTACAGAGCCCAGGTCTATGTGCTTAGCCCAAACTTACAAGAAATGTATGGAATTAAATATGGTACAGGGCAAGCCTCCAGGGCAGCACTCTCCTCGCTTTCCTTCTGGGCCTGTGTTTTTGTTTCCTGTACTGCTACAAACTGTGTTTCTATTTCCAAAACAAGCAGAAGCTGCACATGTGTTTGCACTTGGTACCTGTAAAATAACATCTGAAATAGGTCATGGTGGTTTCTCTTCCTGGCACTGGTGGTATCGACGACTCAGGTCAGTGCTTTTTTGTAATGAAGTGCTTTTTTCTTCCCCCCCACCCCCACCCAAATGGTCTGAGAACATGAAAGTGAAAATGGAATTCTACGATTTAAAATACCTAGTGACATTTTTATTTAGTATAGTGATGACCACCATCATGAGGATCATCAAGATCCATAATATAGAAGGGCAGAAATCGAGTTGTGGGGGGAGCTAACCCCCTTTTAAAACCACTGTATTTATGGCCTGCTTACCTTTCCAAGATTTAAAGAGCCTCAGGAAGCCAAAGTCTCTTACGCAGCCCTGTTCAGGGGGTTGCTGGGTTTTACTCAGGATTTCGAGCTGTGCTTTGTAGACGTCACCCGCGGTTAACTTTCTAAAGACGACAAAGCTCTTTTTTACAGCCGGCCGCCCTCAAGGAGAAGCCCCTGCGCCGCGGTCCGCGGGGGTGCCCGCGCCTCCCCTCAGGGCCGGGGCACGGCCCCGCGCCCCCCACCTCAGTCTCTGCCGATCCGCGGCCCCGGGCGGGGGGTCAGGGGAGGCGAGGGCAGACTCTGTGTGTCGCCCCCCCCGGGGCAGCCGGGGCTTTATTCGCCTTTGATGGAAAGTCTCGAGGCCTCAAGCCAAGACCGCCTCAAGCCTCGCGCCCCTGCCGTTAAACCGCCGCTGCGCGCGGAGGGGCCGGAGCGCGCGCGGGGGTGGGGGGGGTAAGGGAGAGGGCGGGGTGGGGGGGGGGGGGTGTAAGGAGGGGAGGGGGGAGGAGGAGGAGGGTCTGTCCCCGCCCAGCCAATCGCGCGCGGCCATTGCGGGAGGTGTGTGCCCCGACCTCACTTCCGGTACCTGTCACCCTGCCGCCCAGAGTCAGTCAGGCGTAGGATCGGGGTACTGCCGCCTTCCTCCTCCTCCTCCTCCTCATCCTTCGGCCCCTCGCCTGCCTCCGCCCCGCCGGGCTGGCAGCGCCGCCCGGCTCCTGCTCCTGCCGCCGCCGCTGATGGCCCGGGCTGGCGGCGGTTGGCAAGCGTTGTGTGGCGGCGCGCGTGCCGGGGACGCGGCGGTGCCTGCCCGGCCCGGCCCGACCCTGCCCGGTATTACCTCAGGGGCGGCCGCCCTCTCCCCTTCCCCCGCGCCCCTTGCGGTGCCTGGCGGCTGCCTTGTGTCCCGGCTGAGGGGGAGAGCGGGGAGGGGGGCGGAGGCGGTAGGAGCGCGGCTGGGCGACGCCCCCGCCTCGCTAACACGGCGGCGGGGTTGCTAATGAGCTGTCCTTTTTTTTTTTTTTTTCTTATCCTCCTTCCTCCCCCCCCCCCCCCTCTCTCTTTTTTTTTTTTTTTTTTTAATTTTATCTATTTGTGTCGTCGCCGCGTTCTGAAGCCCTCGGCGGAACTCCGGCGGTGGCGGCGGTGAGGAGGAGTTGGCTGGCCGGGGGAGATGCTGTAGCTGCTCCTGCCGCTGGGCTTGGCGACGGCTGCCCGCCCTGAGGGCACCGCGGGGGGCGGCAGCCCCGGCTCCCAGGGGCTAAAGGACGAGCAAGAGCCGGCCCCGGCGGAGGCTGGCGTTTGTAGGTAAAGAGCGATCTTGGAAACTTCTGGGGAGGCTTCGGGCTGCTGGCGGGTGGGGAGCAGAGGAGGAGACGATGTCCCAATGTCGTGTAAGGTGTTTTTTTGCAGCTGTCGTGTCTCTTAAATCCAGCACATTTGAATTGTTCTTAACCTGGTTTGAGAAAGGAATTTGGGCACTAGGCAGAAAATACGTTCTTGGAGGTTACCTTTACTGGCTTGGCTTGGCCAGGCAAGTTGTGCTTTTATCGGTTGGTTGGTCAGATCCTATAACCTTGGAGTGAGGAGTGGGTCACTGGGAACTCCCCCTGTTTTTGTGATTTGATGAGAAAAACATGTTCTTGGTTGTCCTTACAGGGGCTGTCCTCTTTCTTGCTGGAAAGCAATTGAAAAAGATAGCATTCAGAAAGTAATGGAAGTGAGTGCTAAAAGGTATTGCCTTGTATTCATATGAAGATTAGCACAGCCTCACTGACGTGAGTAGCTGTTCCTAAGCTCTCTGATGGATGAAGTATGAGTACAGGATTCGTCAGACAGGATTATCTGGAATAATGATGTTTGGCACTTTGGTGGCATTGGATGTCTTACTAGTACTGCACAAATAAAGGTGTTGCATAAGTTTTGTTGGGAAGGGAAGTTTTAATCAAACTGTACTTGCATTATAGAACACGTACAGGCTTTCTTATTGGCATTTAGCACTGATTACTGGGTTGAAACTCACATGATCGTTGCAGGTAGCAAAGCTGATAGGCTATAAAAAGTGTTTCCTTTATAAATTCTGCATCGCTGACTTAGTATTGAGGCTACCTGGTCTCATGCTGAAACTGACGGCAGTTGTGGTTCATGTGATGTGGTCACAAGTCTACTCAAAGCTAAACCAGTATCATAACCTCTGTTATTTGGTATGAGCTATCAAGCAACCATTGGCTCTGAGTGTCTTTTAGTGGCAACTTTTTGGATTTTTAAGTAGCGCGACGTAGTGTTTCAGAAGGATGAGAGTGTGCGCAGACCTTATCAGAGGTTTGTAGAACTGCGTAGCCAGCATGCTCCCTTTCTTTTCCCATGTTTGGAAGGAACACTTGGCATAGTCTGGAAAAAAGTTCTTATCAATCTGCTGATGCCTTTTATTGACTGTCATCCTCTACAGTCAGGTGGCATAGGGAGATTTGGCTACTCATTACAAACCTGTATGGCCTGAAAACCTTGTGGCTTTCTCACTTGCTTTTCCATAGTTCTTTAATGTCTTCATTTTCTACTCGTACCCCTCAATACTGTATCCTTCTTAAAGGACATTATGAATTTTAAACCATGCAGGAAGGGTCGTACTTCAGTTGTGATTTAATTTCATTTGCTTTTAATATTTTGTGTGTTGAGTGTTAAAAAATGTTAAAGAAGATAATGTCTTACTGGAGAGTAGGATTCATGGCCTAGGATATCCATCTTGTCCTAGAAAATGGACTGTTGACCCAAAGCAGTCAAGGAGAGTAACGTAAATTTTCTTACTATTTTCTTTAAAAGAAGTTCTTACTTCATCAAATAGCACTTTTTTCTTTTTGCTTTAGCTTACCTGCTGAGATTTGAGTTCCGAGTTCTGTTTCTCTTACACATAGAGTATTTGTTGCAAGTAGGGAAAAAAAAGAACACTATACTTGTCTTGGAAAATAAATGAAGTTGAATATATATTTATTATAAGCACAAAAGTATTTTCTAACAACATTTTGGAATGTTAACATTTTTAATTTAATCTGACTGCAAATCTCCCTGAATCTTTAATTTGTTTGGGTTTTAGTTGAGTTGCCAGGCGAATCAGTTTAATCAGACCACTACTTATTTTTGGTAGTTTTTAAACTGCCTTTATAAAGCATATCAAAGTAAAATCTCTGCCCTTTGCAAAGACATCTTGTGGGATGTGTTTGTGTGCATCTCGAAAAGGGTAACTAACAGTTTGTCCACATAAAGACTTTGATGTTTGTGAGAACGCTCTTCATGAGTATTTACCTTTATATTATAACAGATAATTAAAATAGCACAAGGCTTTCAGTGTAGTGATCTTAGTTGAGTGCTTTTGAATTTTTCTAGTATGGAGAAAAAAAGATCCAAATGATACAGCAATACACCAGTCATACAGCCTGGTTAGCTAGATGTCAGTGTAGTCCTGCTGTAAAACTAGGTGTTGTATTAAAAGCCTCAGTCATTTAAAAAATAATTTTAGCCCAAGTGAATGACTTTTTTTTCTGAAGACGGATAAAGAAATACTAAAAACCATTATATTAGATGATATCAATATAAAATTAGAATAGTAAGCTTGGGGAAATTTTGTTGACTTTTTTTTTTTTTTTTTTTTAGGAAGGAATGTCAGCAGCATTGTATTCATGAAGAGCCACTTGTTGTCACTGATGCGCACATGAAATGGAAGGTAACAGATTCTGGAAAAAACCTTCTGTTTTAACCTTGCAAGATGCTTCATGGAGTGGTGAGTACATATGTGGACTGAGAGCTATCTTGGTATTGCTTTTAACAACTAGAGAATGAAAAACATTTCAGTAGAATTTCTGTAAAGAGTAACTAATGTATAGTCAACTGACAAGAAAGTAAATCTGAGCAAGTAGTGCAAGTAAATAGTTGATAAATGGAAAGTAGTAGCGCACTCGGGAGAACAAAGTAACATTTCCTTATGTTCCAGTATCTATTGCTATGTTAGGCTTCTATGCAAAAGTTGAATGAAGGTGTTACCCAGTAGAATTCTGAATTCTTAGTATTTTAGAAGCAGAGTGCTTAGCATTTTATGGGACCAGGTCTGTAAAATTAGATGTTGAACAACATTTAATGAAGTAGAATGCTGAATATTCGTTGAATGAAAAAGTACTTATCTGGTAAGGTTAGACTCTAAATTATCACTATTCTCAAAATAAAACTAAAATCTCTTAGTCTTAACAAGTGTGATATTTGGCATGTTTTAAAAACATCAAATTGATATGAGCAAATTGTTGTGTGACCAGATTGCATGTGGCATTGAGATGTTGCCAAATCTGATTCCACTTCCTCATACCAGTTATCATAGTTTCTGCTTATGAAACAATATTTATTTATAAGTGCATTGCATGTGTCTCTTAAGTATCTAGGAAGTATAATTTCTGTGTCCAGTGAAGGACTTCTCATGCACAAATTAATATGCATTCTAAAATTTCATATACAATTCATTGGTATTGTAATCCTGATTGAGGCTTGGGTTGTTACATGACTGGTTTCTGTGGTTGTTTGCTGTCTTTTAAAATGCTGTAAGCATAAGCTGTAGAATTTTATTTTTTTTGGAGGTTGACAGATGAGAACTACCAAACAGGCGTAGTTCGTTCTGTGGTACAATATTAATCTAAATATTTTTTTTTTAATTCATGTTGTGTCATGCCTGTGGAAACACTCACAGTATGAAGTAGATTTGCAAGCATTTGGCAAGTTACATATCCCCGTCTAGAAAGGCTGATATACTATCATGTTTTTTAAAAAACTTATAAACTAAGAGATTATTGACTTAATCTTTCCAAATAGTAAGAGAAACTTGTTCATAAGTTTGTCTGCGTGGGGGAACTCAGAGTACTTAGCACCTACTGAAGTTGTGAGATTCTTTGGCATTTGATTCCAGCAAGTAGCTGAAATAAATGTGAAAGTGAGTTGGTCCAATATTTCTGTATTTCATATTTTTGTATCACATTAGTCTAATTTCAGTTTGTTGATGAGTATGTAAAAGAAAACCAGAGCTGCTGTTCAATGTGTAAATTAACTGCTGGTTAAGTAACTTCTTACTCACCTATGAGTGTATAATATCCTGGAGCTGCTAGCATTTATTGTTGTGAGTAGTTTAGTTTGATGTATTTTGCATGGAAAAACGATACCACAATCTTTCTTAATGTTATTTAGATTTAACAAAAAACATGGATCACTTGAAACTATTCTACAGCCTATGATTAAGGTCTGGAGGCAGGGCTTACTGTCTTGTGGTATGTATCTGTGCATCCAGCACAGTTAGGCTGTCTGAGTAAGCTCTATTATCTGCATAGAGGCTTCTATTGCCATTCTTTTCTTTTCTTTTCTTTTCTTTTCTTTCACAAATAAGAATGCCGCATGTCTGTTTTGTTTTGTTTTAAATAAGTCTTTACTGGAAATGATTGCTGTGACAGTTCACAGAAGAAAACACTGAATTTAAACCAGAATGTGAATGTTCAGATGGTAAGAACTTCTGTCTATTTGCAAAATCTATTTGAAAGTGAAGACTTGAATTACTTTTGACATTTCCTAGCCTTCTGTTAGTGTTTCTGCTCCAGCAAGAATGTTATAAAGTACATGGAATTGGAGTCATGGTGGAGGGACATAGTAAACAGAACTAAACCTTCTCACATCTTTATTCAACATGTGTGGAAAACGTTCCCTGGAGAAGGAAGGCTGAAAAATATAATGCAGAACCATTTGGATTTGGGGGTGAGGAAGAGAGAGAAGGTGGGTGTATCAAGAGACTGCTTTGGAGTCTCCAGCATTTATTAGCAGGCAGTGCTTGATGGCATCCTTTACAATAGACCATTACAACGGTCAATGAGTTCACCCACTCTGACATTAAAATAAAAATTAATTGCCTGCAGGTCGTAGTGCATCTTGTTGGCTTGTTGGCAATTTTCAGGGGAAGATTACAAGAACTTTGCATTGCTAGCATTTAAGTTATGTTTCTAATGGAGGCTAGAACTAGATTCTCTATGAAGGTTAGGTGTGCTAAGAATAAGTTTTAAACCTAGCCAGTGCAGGTATGCACAGAATATTGGACACTGAATTTTACTCAGCAAAGTTGAAAATGCTTAAGTGTGGTTTATCAAATCGTTTTTTCTTAGTCTGTAGGTAAACATTCAGTTTGGAGTAAGTATGCTGCACTGTGAGGGGGTTTTGAGTGGGTTTTTTGTCAGTGTAAGATATTGTAAGGATGCAGCTTCGCTGTTAGAGAGCTCTGTAAGCAGGAGGATGTTCTGTGGTGGTTGTTTCTAACCAGTAGATTGTTGGAAATTTTGCTCTGTGAGTGTAAGGTAGACTTATATTGTTATGCTGTATGTATGGTCTAATGTGTTTATTCATATTCCACATAATTGACCACAGACAAGAGTACATAAGAAATTTGAACTGATTTTTTTATCTCTGGAATGAATTATATATATAAAAATATATATAATTTATTTGTTCTTATGCACTTCAGGAGACAAGACTACTATGTGCATTTAAGCAGGTCAGTCTGATTAGAAGCAAATCAGGTAGCAGCTTTAGAATACATGTAACTAAGAGACAAGCAGCACGGGATACTGCTTCTGAAAAAAGCAGCAGCTGTACATTTTGTGTGCTGTGCTTCCATAGAGATGTAACTGTACATAAATAGGCCAATATTTTCAAACAGCTGCCACATCTTCAACTTAAACCTGTGGTTTGGGCACACTGAGCTACCATAATTGTTATCAAATTTACAAGGAGTTGCATTTTCTCAAGATTATAAACCCTGTGGAATATAGAGAATATAGAATATATCCTTTCAGAACGTGTTCAGTTTGCAGCTATCATTCATTGTATTCTCTTCTGTGTGGTGTGTGTATATATATATAATGATATATAGATATATGAATGAACACATAAGTATGAAAAAAAAAAGCCTAGGATGTTCCCTCTCTATGGTGTTCCTGGTAGCCCTGCAAGTACGAGGCTTACAGCAAGAGGTGTGGTTGCACAACGCGGCCTGATCTGATCTAGCAAGTGTTGTTAAAGATCAGTCAGGCTTCTGACTCTTCATGCTTCTTTTCCTTTGCTGCCATCCCTTCTGTTTCTAGCTTTCCTTTTTTTGCTGCCCCTTAGTGAGTCTGTTCAGCTATCTCTAGCCATGTTTTTCCAGTGTTAAGATTTCTACCAGCTTAACTACCTGAGTTATTTCACCGAGGCTGTGTCTAGACTAGAGAATGAAATGTGCCAGGGACTGTTCTCTGGGCCCAGCACAAAGTGGCAAGATTGCACACACCTGAGAGTCTTCTCCCGAAACAGCACGGCTGCATCCAAACTGCCAGTGGCGAGCAGTCTGCGTTTGCTGTCCCCTTAACCGTGCCTGTGCGTTTGTCTGGGAGAGTGCCACCTTGGTGTGGGCCAAAATGGTGTCAGAGAGGATGCTAACAGCATGGCTCAAGCCTGTGCTCTGGCCCTGCTTTATTTACTGTTCTGGATGTGGCCAGAGAGGTCAGACAAGTACAAGAGCCAGCACAGGCGGGATGGAGCTGCGTGGCTGGAAATGAAGAAGGGAGAGAGAAGGTGCAGGGCTGACAATGTCAGGGAGTTATTGAAGGGATAGCCTTTTGATGTCGGGGAGTTATTACATTACTTAAGCTGAATTGTCTAACTGTACCCTTAACATAACTTTATTTTGCGACCTGCAAAGGGCTGTGAGTTCTGTGTCCCTATGAATGCTTTTTGAAAGTCTGATTCAGACAGCTAAAATGCATTACAAAGTGAATTAAAACTGGTATATGAAGCTACTTTTATGATTTTTTTTAGACAGGTTTTCTCATCCTGGCTGTTTCATTGGACTGTTGTTTTTCTTTGACCTTTCAGATGCCTCCTTAGTTAAAAGAAATGGGGAGAAGTGGGGTGGCAAGCAGGCACAATGGCAATACTCTAGTTAATATAGGGCTGTTAACCTGGTGAGTAGACACCCTTCATGTCATACGAAGGATGAGCAGCAAGCTTAGATGTCAGGAACATAATTGGTTGCATTTTGACATTTTTTGATCGTGCAGGAGTGTGAGGCTTGTGATCTGTATACTGTAGTGAGTGACCTGATTTAGAACTGTGAAGTCATGTGTCCCAAGTATATCCTCTATCTGACGTGTCGGTAGGCTGGAAGTACAAGTACTTGATGTCCGTTTGCCAAAAAATGTAGATTCATTGCACTCATACCTGTTGCCAAGACTCCTGTCAGCAATGCTAATTCAATGTAAATTTTGTGTTTGTGTGATACATTTATCACAAAGAAAGACTTTTTAAGCTAAGAATTTTTAAATTACCAGAACAAAACTGAAGGCCTTTTTCTTAACAAAAAAACCCAAACAAACACCACCAACAAAAAGTGAAAGAATTTTGTTTCACATTCCACTCTGGGTACACTGAGTTGTGGCATGCTATTAAATCAAAGTTGGTTTATTTTTAGTATATTTTATTTATTTATTTAAATGTAATAGCTGAGCAACAAGAACTAGTAAAAATACTTTGAAGGAATGAGTAAAATTGTAGTACACTGAAGAATAAGGAACCTACACAACTACAGGTGCTGTTTATGGAAGACATTAGATTTTGTCTACTGGTAGAAGAGTACAAAAGCTAGCCCATTGGGATTATTCAATTAATTTCACAAAGACATTTGCAAGCAGGAGGGCCCTAAATCTGCAATATCATGTCTGAGGGTGATTATCTTTTTCTAGGGTATAAATCCTTCCGTTAGCCTGAATTTAGGTTATCAAATATATCATGTTATTATGTCTGGGCAAGGAAATAAAGTGTATCAGGGAAATAAAAGCACCGAAAATACACAGTGGTGGTGTTCCCTGCTAAGAAGGCGAATTCAGGCTTCTTGAATTTCTTCCAGAAACAGATGTAAATTCCACTGTAGCTTTTCAAATAGTGAATAATCATGGTCTGTTATGTTTGGTGATGAATCATGCAAGGGTTTGCAGATGGTGAGAAGAGTGCAGCTGTGCAGATACTAGAGGGGTGGAGATAGAAGACTAGAGGACCCGAGGGGATGAAGGAGGTGATTTGAGGATGGTTTGACATGGCTTATGAAAGAGAGGGGTGAGACAGCTGAAAGAGTATTGAAGCTGAGTGTGCCAGGGAAAGCCAAAACTGAAATCTGAGATTTGGGGATGCTGGAGTGTGCTGAAAAGGAGGTATACTTGAGGCAGAAAGATATTATTTGTTGTTCTTGTTGATCTTTGAAGCAAAAGTTGCATCATCAGCTGCCAGAATAATTGGACTTTTGACCTAAGCCAAAACGAGAAGGGGACTGAGCTTAGATGTGGAAGTTTAAGCTGTATATGAAAAGAGAAAACTAAGAGGCTTTGTGTTCCTTTTTAAGGAATGCTAGTCATAATTGGAGAGCAGATACATGCTGGTCATAATTGTAGTAACGGATACAGGTGCAAAGTTGTTTTTGGTGGGTTTTTTTTTGATTGTTCTGAGCAGAACCTGTGTAATGAGACTGGGGTTGCAAAATCTGGGAGTTTGCCAGGTGGAGATGTTGTTCCTGAGTAGATGTTGTGAAAAAGGGGGATTGCGAGGCCTAGGTTTGTGATTGATGGGTAGGTTGAAGATTCAGGTAAAGCTTTTTGCAATCTTAAACCAGTATGCTAAAAAGTCCAAACCATCTCTCAACTTTTTGCATTAAGTAATTTAAGATATCTTTTTCCTTTTTTTTTTTTTCATTCTCTCTTTTTAGATAAAAAGTATTGTTCCAAAACAATAGCTCTTTATTCAGGAAGAATGTTTCCATTAAGATGTCTGTCAGAACTAGTATTTTTGCCCACAGGTCAGAAATCCTCAGCCAAAGTGAATATTTAACCACTATTTCAAGGACAGCCAATTATCTTTTCCTTAATAAAGTATGTGATTAGGAGTCAAAGTGAGGGACCCTGGAAAATTGTAGAATGTTCCAATTACTGACATGGGTTCATGAACCCATTGTACTGTTTCTGTGTTCTACAAAGTAAATATAAAACAAATGCTGAAAGCAAACTGGAAAAACAAACAAACAAAAAAAAGAAGCAAAAGTGCAGATCTATCGTGGAAGTTATGTCCCAAAACTGCTACACTGAAAACCGTTTTCAGGATTGTTTTCTAATCTGTCTTAGACTAGTTCCCCCAAAAAGTCAGATATATGCAGTATGGTCTGCTGTCCTCTCCCTCCACCCAACAACTTTGAACCTGCCAGTCTTGTCAAATTTGGCTAGTTGGTTGCAAAGGCACTAAAGTTCTGTAATTTTTATGAAAGTTGATAACTGGAAAGAAGAAAGGAAAACACCTTATTGACCCTACAGAGGAAATGATGCAATAGGAATTCAACAATTATCTGTTCTGTTTGGCCTGTCAATTGCCAATCGGCAGAGGAGCCAGTTGCAACAGGTAGCTCTGAACCAGCTGCAGCATGTTTTCTGTTTGCACAGTCAGTAGTTCAGGGACACTGGGTGGGGAGGGGGAAGGGAAAGAGTGGGGAGGCAGGATAGGACAATGTGGGGTGACGATGGTACGAAAACTTTTAGTGTCACAAGTTAATGCTCTCAAGTTTTTATGTTGTATAATCCTGTGAGTTTAAACAACAACTTCAAATACTTCATTACTAGTCAAAAACTCAAAACTATGTGGTATCTGTAAAAGATTATGTGGCATAATAATAATATATTATAATTATTATTATTATATATAATACATGGCCTTGAGTTAGGTTGTATTCAGTAGAAACATTTATGTCAGAGGAATGTTCCTTTGCTCTTCTGTCAAAGAGTAAGCAAGGTTGAAATCATACGGAAATAGTAAATATGCTCACAGAACAAAAGATTTATTAATTATTTCTTAACCTTCATTTTAATATAAATTTAAGCTTAAGGCAGGTATTTCTACTTATAACACAGCAAGAGTTCAAAGTTCTCAAGAGTAAGTCATACCAGTCCTGCCAATAAGGAATTATTAACAATATATACCAATTGCTATCACACATGAAGTTCTGCCTGTATCGACAAACAAAAGTGGTTCTTATATCCTAGTTAATAAAGACATATTTTAAGGTATCCATGCATATACATGAAGATTGGTGAAATATTAGTGAAGTTTTAGATAGCACATCAAAGTACTTGACTCAGTGACAATTGATTTTTATTTCTTGTTTATAACCATAGTATGTCTAAATTTTCACATTTGTTAGAGTTACTGGACAGCTTTGTTGTAAAAGTTAAAATGTCTTTCTGGATAGAAGAGTCATGTATGTTGTGGGGCTTTATGTTGTGGTTATTTGTTTGTTTGTTTTTTTTATCAAGCACGTGAGCGAGTAAAACTTCTGAGTTACAGAGGTTTATGTAATAGCACAGTCAATATGTTTAACGGAAAATGGCCAAAAATTTTGCCTGGCACTGCCTCTGTATGTATTAGATTATAATTTTAATTGATAATTTTAGTTGCACAGATGTCTTTAATTTGTTGCTCTCTGAAGTTTATTTTTACCATATGTAGCAAAAATGTACTCTGCAGGAGACTTAGCAAGGGGGCTTACATTTTATTTACTTCAAAAATTGATTATATTGGAGATAATCATTTAGTCATCACACTAAAATGCAATTTATATTTGCCTTTTACCCTCAGATATCTTTATCCTTCAACAAATGAAGTCTCTGTAGAATATCAGGGTATGCTTAGAAAATTGTTGAGAAGCCACTTTGCATAATCTGAGATGCCGTAGTCACATGTGTAAGGAAACAATTGCAACATTCCAATTTAAATCCTTAAGACTAGTTTCCAGTGAGCGGCATGTTAGGACAGATGCGTGGGCTGCTTGTAAATGCTGTGCATGTTGGAATCAACTTTGGCTTCACCACTCAAACTTATTTTTATTAAAAAATAGATAATGGGTTAGGACATCTAATATGTGCATGCAGTTCATAAAATATAGTTTTTGTGGGATTTTTGGTTTGTCCATTTTTAAAAAAATTCTCTTAATTCTGGGCATACCATGCAACCAGATTTAGCCTTAATCTGAGCACTGATTTCTGAGGTCGAGGGATCCCTAACTATTAATCAATTCAAGATCTTAGCTTAGATAATTAGCTTGTCAGACATTTGTACAGTATTGCAAAACTTAATAAAAACAGATTACTTCCAAATATATGGGTAAGGAGGTTTGGGACAAGTGGGGAAAGTTAGAGAGCTTTGAGTTCATTTATGCAGTAATAAAAATATAGCGAATACTCAGATGACACATTTGTGTGAATGTGACCTTGGATCAAATAGCAAATACATAAATGTCATGTTTGTCCGAATGTGACCTTGCATTGCTTCAAATATCAATCATAAATCAAATTCTAGCTTTTAATGTACATGTAAAGAAGACAGCCTCTTCAGTGATGCATCGAATGTTTGGTTTTGGGTTGTTGTGGTCTTCACATGTAAGTGTTCATCAAACACAGGGAGCATGTGTGCTAAACACTGTATTCTTTTAGCTTCATCATCTACAAGATGTTGTCATGAATGATTTAGAATCTGTAAAAATTTGAAGCACAAAATTCTATGGCTGCTCTGATTAACGTGTGTAATCATTTGAATCTTGCCCAAGCATGGGATAGTTTGAGTGGAATATAACAGTGGCAGATACTGACATTGCAACCCATTGGATAAAGAGCAAAACCCGGAAATTCTTTGGAGAGTGGAAAAGAAAAAGGTAGAGTGTGTTGCAAGCATAAATGTGTATGTATCAGTGAAGTGGGGTTTTTATTAGAAACTGTGGGTAGCTGTAAGTAGTACTTGTGGAACTGTATTTGAACTGGAAAGTGAGCACGTATCAGAGAACACAGAGTACCCTAGAACATAGTGGCTACTAAGATGTTGCCATGGCTTATTTTCTTGCAGGGAAAAAAAAAAAAGTCCTATTCTTTTAAATCTTTTGTTAATAAAATATACTTGCTTCATTGGACATACCTCAAAAATGCTGGATATTATTAACTCCAATCTGAATATTTGCTTTACATGCATTAATACCTAATGTAAGCAATTGAGTAAACCTCCCTCATACTGTTGTCCACGCTAATTTTTTTTGTCATGTTAATAATAGTATGCTTATTCTATAGATTAAGCTAGTAATCAATTCTCAACCATGTGTAAGAGCTCATTGTTTATTATAAAAGTGGAAACAGAAACAGAATAAATAGAAAAAGAAAAAAAATTGCAAATTGCCAGTTTTTCAGGATTTCTAAGCATCTTAACAATAAAAGTTAAAGCAAGGCTAAAGATTTTAAAACAAATTTTTCCATTTATGACTTTGACTTATGTCAGGAATCATCTAGACATCAGACTGGATTATAAAGTAGTTTTAAAAACCAAACAAAACCCAGAACCTCAAAAAACCCCAACCCAACCAACAACAACCAAAAAAAACAACGAAGAAAATATTCCACCAAAAACACTTCTTGAAGAAAATAGTAAAGTGAACATTAGTAAAATAGTATAGTAAATAGAAATAGTAAAGAGAACATGATGTTCTGTATGTTAACTGATACTTGACTGATACTGAAGTCCTGACTAGTGAACTCTTACAACAATTTAAAGGATTCAGCAGATACAGATTTAAAACAGACACTTGAACACTATACCTTGACACATAGGTACTTCTGACTTCAGCTTCAGTTCAGCTTTCACTGGAATGAAATGCAGGTCTTCCTATGCCTGATTACAGAAACTACTGAAGTGGTTCATATACTTTTTTGGATATGAAAACTCATGTTTAGAGGAGAAAAAAGCAAACAAAAAAGTTTTAATGTATATTGGTATTCTGTGCAGACTTGAATCTATTTGAGCTTGATGTCATTCCAAGCAACACCCGAACCTCCACTCTTTACAGAAACAAGGTAGGAAAAACAGATTTTTCTTTGATCAGCAGGACCTTGCTGCAAATTTCAGTAGTGTCATATCTGATATCCATTTATGTGGAAGAAAGCAAGTGTGACTTCAGATAGATGTAAACTTGAGGTGATAGACCTGTAGGTCTTATCTCTGGAGCCTAAAGGCAAAGGTTACAAAACCTTTATGTCCCATTGCTGATGAAGTCAAATCTGGCTCCCATTGTTAAAGGAGTTAGCAATGGCTCGTTTAAAGTAGTGCTTCAGATCTCATTGTACTGATAACCTAGAACTATGATATTTACATCTTAACTTGAGCTCTGTCTGCCAGCTGTTGACTAGTCTAAAGTTGTGGGTCAAATCCAGTGAAATCTATTTTCTAGTCTGATATAAAGTTAGTGTAAAAGTCATGTATGTAAATGTAAACTGTTCTCAACTGAGTTCCTAGTTACCAAATTCTGGATGGGCTTGTTGAATTTAAAATTTCCTAGTAAAACACCATTTAATTCTAGGATGTTGTTTTATTCTTTAGAAGCAGCTGAAGTCTTCCTTTGAACTAGATTTTACTCTCAGCTTGAGTGTCCAGCATTGGAATTGTTATTTTATTTATTGGAGTGCATTGTTTCAACTCAGAGTAAATGCCTGTATCTTCCCTTCACTGGATTTCTGTGGGAGTTTTACTGCTGGAAGGATGCTGAATAACTGGGCATGATCTCCTGAGCCTATATGACAGGTCCCTGGCCCTGTCAAAAGATGATACTACTTAATCTAATAGAGATGCTGTCTGATCCGTAGAGCAGCTCTGAGCTCTCATCAGAGACTTGAGGCATGGCTGCTTTACTCCAGGCAACGCACATGCCTGCTTTACAGGTCCAGCCTGTTGATACACTCATTGGATTCTTCAGAGAGGGTTCAGGCTGCACATACACATGTATCCCTCTCCCCAACCAATTATTTCTGCTCCCTCCATTGAGCCAGCACAAATATTTGTAAGGCTTTGCAGTGAAGCGGATCAGGGAAGTGATCTATTCAAAAAGTACCCCTTTTTAATTTGTAATCATGACCTCAAAGACCCATCACAACTCTGGAAAGTCCTTCGAGTTTCACTCAACCCAAAAGTGTAAGTGAGGTGCTTGACATAAGGTGAGGTGATTACCCCTCCTATGCCTGTTTGCTAAAAATTGATCTCTACTTTGTAAATTTTTTTCTCAATTAGTAATTGCATCTGTTGTGTGAAAGTGAGAGGGTATGATATTTAGGATAAATAGTTTAATTACCTCCTGAATGGTTTTGTTATTGGTTACTTCTTAAGCAGTAATCTTGGCAACCCTCCCCAATTTTCATAACTATTTAGAGTATAATGAGTGTGTTACATAACTGAAAGAAAACTTTGGAGGAAAATTCACATTAGAGTGAGTATATAATCATGAAGGTATAGAAAGCAGCTGAATAGTTTTAAAACAGAAATGTTGCATTTAAAAGGGGGATGAGTCGCCCCGTTCAGAGAGATTTATCTTCCTTTGATATATTCTAGGCAATGAAACTCCACTTTGGAGAGTCAGGACCCATGAAGTAGCTTCCACCCTGTGCCACTAAATCTTGGAAAGTAGCTACAGGGAGATGCCAACAGAGATTGAAGCTGGCTCAGTAACTGCAAAGTAGTTGAATAGTGGCTGCGAGTGATTATGTCATCGTTCTCTGTTTTTTCAGTTTGTGCTTTTCCTCCCCTTCCTTGGCTGCTTAGTTGCTTTTTGGCTGTCTTTTTCTGTCTCTCTCTGTGTAAGGTCTGCCCAAATTTTTGTAGCTGAGCAGCATTAAGCAATCATTTCAATAAGTATTTGGGGGGTTTAGGTCTGTGTAGGTTGTAATATTGCTGCAAATGCTAAATATTTAACTGCATCTTTTTATATGCTGCAATTATAAGCAATTCAAAGTTCTCTTTCATAAAGAGATATGGTAGCATTTTGTCTAGCAATCCAAGATGACTTTGTATGTCTTGCCTTTAACTGAGTGTTTTTATAATCATACAGATTGAGGTTTTACATTTTTGCCTGGGAGGGACATAAATGTTAAACAGATGTTCCTAGAGCCTTAAATGTCTATTAATACAGATTCTGCATTATGGCTGCTTTGCACTTGAATATTATGTAAGGAATCTTTGATATTTAGTATGGCTACCTCCTCTTTGACGGCCCTTGTTTGTTTTCTCTACAAAATTTGAATCCTGATGGTATGTTTTACTGTTGGTAATACTCTTCTTGCCACCTGACAGGTGTTGTTTATGTTAGTGTCCCCTTACATATGTTCTTACTTTTGAAAGTGGTTTGTACCAGGAAAAGAATGGATTTGTACCACTGACTTAATAAAAGTATAAACTGGAATTTATAAGTAATTTCCTTATTTTTTCAAAGTAAAAGTAATAGAACAACTAACAAAACAGTGCTGTCCAAAAACTGAGACTTTTTTAAAACTAGTGGCAAACCTGCATCCCAAATATCATGGCTATTGCAGGATACAAGAGTTTCTGGCAACAACATTATACATTTCTATATAGCTGGAAAACATCCATTCCACATAAGCCACAAAATAATCTTAATTTTAAAATCTCTTACTACATTTTGTTCGACTGGTGCTGAAACATGGAAGAATCATATATGCTCCTGACAGTCTGGTGGAGTACACCTAGTTGAAGAATACTTCTGCTTAGTGTAACATATATAGGTAGTTGCTTATGTGATACTGTTCGCGCCTGACCTGTTATTAATCAGCACTGCTCTTGTATTGCCAACTTGTACAGCCTGTTATTTCATATCTTTTAGTCCCATCTTTAAAAGTACTTGCTTATGGTGCTGGCTAATTACTTGTATGGAAAAGTTGATAAAAATTGTTAAGCTTCAGTCAAAAAATTTTTGGATCGTGTCTTTTAAAATCCAACAGGACAGAAAATCCTGGGACCAAAGATGCTTCTGCCTGGCTCAGTAAGTCCTGCTTGGGTTTGATTGAGTAATATGAAACAACAAAATACTCTCATATTGTTTTTAACACTTTTAATATCAAACAGCAAACTATTTGCAGTGTTTCGAAGCTTTATCAACTCTTCCCATGTGAGATTAGAAGTGTGTTATCACTGTATCTTCTGATGCAATTAGAGAAATGTGTTCAGAGTAAAATTCATCATGGTCCTCGCTTTCTGAAGCCAGTACACTTGCCTTTGTGGCCTGTATTCTTCATTCAAGAAGCTCTAGTGTTCCTGCAGTTGTGCAAGTACTTATGGATCAGAGAAAGAGGATTGTCTTTTTTCCTTTTTTTTTGCTTCAGGAAAGAATGTTCTTCCTTTTTGATCAACTAATAAATTTACATCTTTTTATCCTGCTGCAGACTAATATAGACCAGGTTGCCTTACAAGCTGTGTAATTCCACTGCTGTTTAATGCACTGGCCGTTTATAAGGGGAATGACTTGGAGAAAGAAGAACATTGTGCAGCATATATGTACATTCTGCCATTAAAAAAATATGGTAGCATAATCAAAGTTGCACTTTTTCATTACATAACTTTTAAGAACTTAAATTTTTCAAATTTAGGGTATTTTGATTTGGCAAGGATGCTTATAAGTTGTATATGATATCTTGGAGTGTAACTGTAGAGGGAAAAAATACCAATTTTTTTCTGTTTTTTTTTTTGGGGGGGGTGGTGCAACTGGCAGTCTTGATGAAGACTGCATGCAGAGTAAATTCTTTTTGTCTTAGGTTCTTAATACTTCATGAATTATAAAATATTACTAGTATGAAAGGTTGCAAAGTGATAACTGAATCAAATATCACTGGATAGAGGAGAAAACATGCATCTGTTGCCAGATAGGGGACTGGAGCTCATATTTTAGGTGACAAATTTTATTTTCAGTTCTTGTTTTCAATTAGTTTTATTTGTTGAATTAGGATATTGGAAATATCCTGTAGTTTACATATTTCAGGCTTTTTCCGTTCACATAAGTTTTCTAAAAGTATCTACTGCAGCCACTAGTTTTAAGGGTGCTGTGTTTAGCCTTAGTATTCTCAAAATGACCTAGAGGTAATGATTGTTTCAACTTTAACCTTGTATTTGCAAGCAAGCCCTTTACAAGATCAGTTTGTTTATGCAGTTAATCCAGACTTTGTTACTGCTTCTCAGAGACCTTTGCATCTCAGAGACCTGTTTCCTTACAGTGATTATCCGTAGTGTGGCAAGTATTAAATGTGGAAGGGTCAGGGGTTTAGTCCCACACCATCCCTTTCCAACAATGAAGCAAATAACTGATTGCTGCATGATTAGGTACTTTCCTTTGGTAATATGACCGTGGTTTCTTTAAGACATGCTTCAAGTTTATAGGTTTATACTTATTGGGTGTTTGCAGTGTGGTGGTGAGAAAGGAGGACTTCTGAAAATAGACATATTTCAGAGATAACAAGCTTTGAGAGAGCACCGATAAAACCTCTTTATTCTTAAAACCATAATGTCATGAAATTGTGTTCTTACTTTTCTTTTTTTATACTGTCTTGTTTTCCGTTTATTTGTGGGTATTTGTATGTGGGTGTAGGAAAGTGGGGTATGGAGACTAAAATATTGTATGGGAAACTGAGAAAATCCTCTGCCAATGTCTTTGTGGTATAGAATTTTTCTGAAGTGAAGAATAAGAAGAAAGACTTAGACAGATGCTTGAGTGGAATCACCATACTGCAGCTACCACATCTACTGTTGTAACATGTACAGCATTTTTGTAAAGCAAAGTACTGTCTGGGAATACTACTTGAACTTCATACTCATTACCTTTTTTATTTTAGAAGCTTTATTTTCAAAAAAGCAAGGATCGATGCATATTAAGTTAAACCTGTCAATTAAAGCATACACATGTGTAAACATGCAGAAAATACAGAGAAGATAGAAGGCAGCTTTTTATCAACTTAAAAGTTTTCTGTGCTTATGGAAACAATATTCATTATATCGTTTTTAGTAATGATAATGCTGGTATATTTTGACAATCTTCAGAAATAGTTATATAATGGCTATGCTTACTAAGGCAGCTAGTTAATCATTGACAAGAGCCATAATGATTAAGCAGCTGTAATTTACTAGTAGTGTTTGAAAGTACAAAAGGGTATGCAGTTTAATAGTTAAAACAATAAGCAATTCGTTTATATTTCACTAGCTGTTAGGTTGTTCTTCTATGTGTTCAGCTTTTAAAAGGACTGCTGAATTTTAAATATTTATTGTAAACGTGGTAAAGCGTGGTGCAATTTGGGCAATACCAGACATGCTGCTGAAAGAGCTGTTGCCATGTTCAGAGCTCAGCTATCAAGCCTTTCCTTTGTTTTCCTGTCAAATGATACCTGTTTTGTTTCAAGGTAGGCTTCGGTGTTCACTCAATCTTTTAAAAATACTTGTGTTGGGCGACGAAGTCATACTTGGAGAGGTGAATGTGATTCAATAGGGAACTTGGAGTAACGTTGGGTACAAGGAGCCTAGTGCCTCTTGAAACCTCGCCAGCTATCCTGGGGCCAGGATACGTATCTGCAGAGGAATATAATGTTTCTGGGCTGTGAACAACTGTTGTAGCCTGGGAGAACTTCATGAAGAGCACACGTGAGGAGCAGTGCTGGTCATGTGCTCTGCTGTTTCTTACTTCCTTTTTTGTTGATGGCTCCTTAGGGAGACACATTTGGTACTCTCCTTTGGATTGCCGGAGAACAGTTGTTATTATTCTCAGCTATCAGTACAAAAACAACTTAGGTCAAGGTTTCTTTACTCTTTTCCTCACTAGAAAATAACCGTGTGACAGGAATAGTAGTTTAACTTCATTTTAACGAATAAAATACTTAAAAATGACGTCTCATTTCTCAAGTGGAGAATATTGTCTTCCATTTTCAAGAGGAATATCAGGTGCATAGTGTAAGGTTTTGGACTCTGTTGGACAACTAACAGCAAACAGCAGTTAGTCCTAGGTGTTACTGAGCAGGTTCATGCTGCCTCAACAGAGAAATTGTACAAAGATGTTCGAGGTTGAAACTTCTGGCAGAGAATAACAGATGATCTTAACCAGAAATGTTTGCAGTTGATTCTTTTCCTTCCTTTGTGAATGCAATGTTTTGCAAATGCACGCTGCATCTGCGAAATTACTCTCCATCTTGAGTCTTCAGGAGATTGGAAGTGTTGCTCTGAATAAATGCAGATGGTTTAGCAATAAAATCTTTGTCAGATAATCTGCAATAATTTGTGCCGTTTTCTTTTGGTGTGCGACCACACATTCCTAAAGCATTAGGCTAGTTACTTTATTTTTAAGTAGTCTTTTATTTAGAGTTCTCATTCATATAATTTCTGATTATTTTTTTCCTTCAGTAACTATGGTCATGTATGTTACAGTATCAAATGTAGATATTTCTTAATATTTTTTCAGGTTACAAGCTGGTAGGATTTATAAGAGAAATGAAGATTGTTCTATGAGACAGGAAAGTGACAATTGGAATTTATGTTACTAAACAATTTCAGATTATGGAAATATTGTAGGGGCTGTAACTGATAGTAATTACTCCTCAGTCTTCTGTGTGAAAGAAGTTATTTTGTTTCAGTGTTCTGGTATAATATTCTATTACTTTGTAAAATAATTGGGCATCATGACCAGTATTGCTTGGATGCTCTTAAAATGAAAGCTGCACCAGCATCTCAGCTGATCCCTTCAGAAGGAAGTTGAGATGTGCATGAAAACTCTTGCATAGCTTATAAATATTCTATTACAGTGCTGGCAGTCTGGCATAATGTCCTAATGAGTATTTAATATATCACACTGGAAAACTTAATTTGAGCATTATTTTTAAATACAGGCAAACTGTGCATAGTGATAGAGTAACAATGTGATACATCCAAATAAAATTAACAGTAACATATGTGTCTGTAACTGGTGTTAGACATGGTGGATAAATTCCCATTCTTAATCTCCTAGATATTCTTGTTTACTACACTATAGAATATATTTTCCTTTTTTTAATTAATACTATTCTGTTTCAAAGAAATCAGGTAAATAGGTCTTTACTAAGGGTCCTTGTAGTATGAGATGGCATGTTAGTGATAGTGACAGCAGCTGAGATTTTTCTTTCTCAAGGGAGAGTGGAATTTTATCTCGTTTGGTTTGATATTTAGAGACCCGATTCTTATAATTTGTGATTCATTTCAGTTGTCAGCCTTAAGAATTGTATATTGTATTTGGCTTAGTTTTAGTAGTAAAAATACAATGAAACTTCTGAAAACGTTTGTCATCTCAGTTAAGCTGGACAGATCCTGAAATCTTCAGTGTTTACTTTCGTAAAGAATTCCAGTTAAGTGTGTGAACTGAGTAAAATGAGTAGAAGCTCTGGATTTTACTGTGTGTTTGTGTCTGCTACCCCTTTAGTTCTGTCCTTCGAGGAAGATGGTAAGCTATTAAACTGGGGAAAAAATCTGTATCTTTGCTCTACAATGCTATTTGGGTTGGAAAAAAATGTGCTGCAAACTAAATACTATAGTAGTATTATTTTCATGAATCTCAGGAGGACTTATCTAAGTAGACAATGTTTAAGTAAACTCTTTTTTTTTACCCTTGACATTTTCTTACCAAAAAAACCCACCCAAAACAGGTACAATGCTGCACAGAGCTGTAATAAATTGTCCAACAATGTATAAAACATATTGTTTTGTTCTAATTGCCAGAGTTTATGATTACACTGTAAATTCAATCTCTTCTTATACCTGAGCAGTTATCATTTTTCTGCCTACTCACTTTGCTAAAAACGAATAATGAGTGCATAGAATGTACCTCTACAGCCGTTTGATAACACAATTGAAAAATCTGGGTACTCTGAAAGTCAAAGGAAAGTTTTGACAAGTCTAATGTGTATACTTAAAGTAAGATTGATTAGCTGGAAGGGTGCAAATTGTGAAGTAAAAAACCTTATGTAATACGGATTATTTTTAAAAATTGTTCATCTTGCCTTATAGTCCTGTAGTGAACACATTGGAAAACACTATAGGAGTGATATATATGCACTGTTGGTTTTCCATGAAATAGCAGACAGAAGTAGCAGCATGCACTGATAAGTGCACCTGAAAAATAATGTAAAAACTGTGTGCACATTGCAGGTTATAACACTTAGTCTTCTTTAGAATAGGTCGTTCTGCCCTCGGTTACATCTGTGTGATACCCTGTAAAGCAAATATAATTGAAGGCAGCCTTTTTCTATCAGCCCATGTAGATATCTTGCTTCAAAACATTTTGAAGGATTTTTCACATCTTTTATCATTAGTATGTAAAGCAGTAGTCAGCACTTTCTATTAATTTTAGCTTTACCTTTTGGTCAAATACATAGCCAAAAAAATATGCTTTTTCATATGCCTGTTTTTCGTAGAATGAACCTGTTGCAAATGATTGAAGAAAGGGATTGATTCCTTAACAGAAAGTGTTTAGTGTCATAGGAATCAGACTAGTTGGTATTTGAAATTTTAGATAGCATCAAGGAAGATTTTGTTGTAAAATTGGCATTTGTATACCCTGGTATAATCAGTCACTGGCAGTTTCAGGCTCGACAATAACCTGGAGTGAGCACGTGTCCTTTGCAAAGGCCAGCTTTGAGCTGTAGCCACAGTAACAGCAGAGCTCCTCAAAATGCCCCGCGTATTCACTGCGTGGACGAGGCTGCAGGTGGGAGTGCTTGTACGCATCCTGAGGGTGACACCAGTGATAGTTATGGGTGTGAAAGATTTGTTTCTTTTAGCAGAAGTATATATACACAGCGGGAGAAAAATTCTGCAGTATTAACTCCTTACCTGACAGTTAATAGAAGAATTAAAATTTGTGATGTTTTCTTAGAAATCTGTGCTGTTACTCAAAGTTGATGACACCGGTGGCTAGTTTCGAAGGCAACTTTAAAAAACTTATTTCACTGTAGGAAATAAAACTAGCTCTAGGAATTACAGATATACTGGATTGTATATGCTGGAGCACTCGAAACAGGCTAAGAAGTGTTTGTCTGGCCCACTTCTACAGAGACATTAGTATAAGACAGTATTTTGTTCTCTGCAGTGTCTTAAGACGTATCAAACAAATCTAAAAGAGATGAGAACAGAGGACCAAATCAACATGTCTAAAGCCGTTAGATAAGGTGAGCAAAGACTGCTCAAACGTAATACTTGTGCATATTGGTATTTGTTCTTTTTCTATAAATTTTGTTGGGAAGTGCATAGTGCCTGCTATAGAAACGCAATATGTAACTTTTATCAGCACAGGAGAGAAAACAACAATCTACAGATTGCTGTTGTCATAACTTTAATTCATATTAAAGTATTTGGGGGATTTTTTTTTTTTTAATCTGTCCTGTTGATGATTCATGTTGCATAAAGCTTCTGGGGCAACAGAATGTTGTATAATATTTCAGTGTTGGAATAGAACTCCTGTATTCAGTGTACTATAACTGGTTTAAATATTTCAAAAATAGATATTCTGATATTTTAAGTACAGGGGTTTATTTATCTTTTTTAATTATTCTTTCAGCAGTGTAAAGAAGTTTGAGTGACTGCTCTATTTAGTCAAAATGGTGGACACTGAAAACCAGCTCTATCCCCTTACTCCCTTGGAGGAGGATGATATAGGCAGCCCTTTATCTGGAGAGTTCCTGCAAGGTATGGAGAACATTCAAGACCTCTCTCAGTCTCTGGGTGATGATAGCTCTGGAGCTTTAAGTTTAACAGAGTTCCAGTCACTGGGAAATGGTCCAGGATCTGATGGATCGGTTATAACAGGTAAGATACTTTTGATTTTACCGTAAAACTTTCTTTTAGAAATGCATAGTGATATAAATTTAAAACTTTTTAATGCAATAATTTTTTTTATGACTAAGTGACACTAGAAATATATAAGCTGATTATGGCATGGTCTTAAACATTTAAGGCTGAAGTTAATTTATTGGGAAATATCATTAAAAAGTTGCTGTAACGTAAAGTTGTTTTTTTAAATTACTACTAGTGTCAACATATGTTTCAAAATAACTTTTTAAAATCACTGTTACTAGCAAAGAAGTTACTATATATTGTAGTCATTTAGGAAGTCACAATATTGCACTTAAAAGTAACTCCCAGTCTTTTAAAGTTTCTTGAAATCACATATATTTGGAAAGTATTGTGAAATGTTTGCCAGAAAGTACAGTCTAACCCTTGAAAGCTCACCCAGAGTCCCAGTACGTCTTAGTGTACTGATGTTTTGAACGTGCTGGTTTCTCCCTCTTCTCAAGAGTAGCATTGTTCAGCTAATGACTTCTACCCTGGCTAAAGTAACAGCCCCAGAGCTCTAATAGTCTCTAGTCAAAAGATCTTTGCAAGAGGCTTTGTTTGAAACAACAAAATATAAGTAATCAAAATGGTGTGGGACACTGCAATAATGTCAGTAAAGTATTCCTTTTGAAACTGGTTTTACAAATCTTTTAGCAGTAGAGCCATTTTAAGCAGTTCTGGTTGTTTTACGTTACGTCTCAATTTGGGGTGTCTTACTTTAAATCGATACCCAGGCTGTGTTCACAATTTTATCTTACAAAATGTGCCCTGATACTACTGAGGTGTGCCTCTGCTAAAATGGCTGAAGTGAATAGTGTGAATTTTGAATGGAGGAGAGAAGCCTGCCTCTTGGCACTATTGCCGTAAGGAATGTTTGTAGAAATATGATTTGGGTCCTTTTTGGTTATAGATCCTGCCTTGACCAAGAGAAGCTATCATGTGCTGGGTTTATAACATAGTCCTTCTGAGACATGAGGTTTTTAATTGTTCGTGTGTATGTGTGTACAAGCCCTACAATAATTTACATCAGCTTCTACTGTCACCTTCTAATTTGATTATTCAGTGCTCATTGCAAAAAGTTCTAGTTTGGCTGTTAGAAAAGACGGAAAATGTAAACTTTTAAGGCTCAGATTCCATAAGGCAAGTAAAAAGAAACAGGAATCACACTTTTAAAAAATCCTGGGTTTTAGGCTGTTCTCGGTGACTCTGATGCCTGTGGGCTTGGCAAAGCTGGCAATGCAGACTCTGAGTTCTACGCCAAGGTTTTTTCCAACATAATACTTCCTGACCTACATTCATGAGTGTTTCTTAATCTTTCTGTTAAAATAACACACCCATTAATTTGCTGAAGTCTTGTGGTGCAAGTTGCAAGATGGAAGATAAAAGAAATTCTGGCCTGAGAAAATATTTTCCTTAAATAAGGTGGAAATATTTATTGAAATAATTATGGTTGGAACGTGTTAGTTCTGTATCATGTTCATTTAGTAGTAAAATATCTGGAGAATTTATTTCATTGTACAACAATTCAGAAATGCTTTTCTCATTATAATGAAAAGGTAAAATATCTAAGCAAGGCTTCTATTGCTGGATTATCTGAGAAGCAGGTATCTGTGACACCTCCCTTGTAATATCTGTTCAGCCTTTCTACTGATGTGCAGGATCATGCTTTCGCTTTGAGAGAATTCTTTAGAAAGAGAAGTTGTTGAACTGCTTTTTAGGCCTTGGTTTAGACCAGCGTTTAAAACTAGGAGTAGCTCTTTGAAAGTCAAAGGGACTTTAAGTGTCCCTTAAGGGTCACTCGGGGTGACGTGGGAATATCTCTTGTCGTACCACAGCAGTAGGTCTGACACTCAGCGCTATGGCACAAGAGGGCAGATGTAATGGCAAGATGAGCCATTAGTAACTTTGCTGGGAAGAGCGAGTGACAGGTTGAACAGATATTGTGATATACACCAGAAGTCACGCAGGGTTCTATTGTATTGTGGTTTGGGGATTTTTTTTGTATTTTTTATATTTTGTACCATTTGTTTTCAACATGTATCCACTGGTCAATACTGCTTTTCAAATTTAATTTACTTGTGAAGATGGTATACATGCATTTTGAGGTTAAGAAAATTTCCTTGATTTAAAAGAAATATTCAGTACTTTTTAGTTATTTATATTAAGTTGTGGGATAAAAAAAATTCAAGTTCCCATCAGATTGAGAAACATTTGAAAAAATCAAACTAAAAAATGGAACGTGGGGAAAATCCAAAAGAGCTTGGTTTTCTCTTATTTTGTGTGGTGTATATTTATTGAATCCTCAAGAACCATTATCATCTTTCTAGTTCTTGTTATCAGGGTTACTTTGGTAAGGCTTTTTGTTGTTTGACATTGTATGTATTGTCAAAATTAGCAGGGTACACCTTGTATGTTGTGTGTGTTTGCACTGTTAACATACATTTTAATTATTTTTCAAATATTTATGGCCAAATTATTGGTTCACTTAATGGCTATTAACTCATGATTATTTTTCAGAATATGCTCGTTTTTGTGTGGATTTAGTATAGAAACGGTATCAACCTTGATAGTATAGTATTTATGAAGTGTTCCTTTTTCTTTTAGACACCCTCTCACCAGCATCCAGTCCTTCATCCATTAATTTTGCCACAGCTCCAGGTAGCATAGATGAATCACCCAGTGGAGCATTAAACATTGAATGTAGAATTTGTGGGGATAAAGCCTCAGGCTACCATTACGGAGTACATGCTTGTGAAGGTTGTAAGGTACAGTCGTAATTTTCTTTTTAAGAACCTAAATCATGTTGCTTTATTTACAGGGTTCTATGAAGATAAACATTTGTTACATAATTGTAATGGCTAGAATTATATTAATTAAATATTTATTAAAATAATAAACCAATCTGTGATCTTTTTTCTGAAATAAATTGTTCCAGTACCATAACTGGATACCATAACTCAATACCAGACCTTCATCAAGCAGGGGCAATTCACAGTGATAATCTTAATGCTGCTTTTCTGGATATAGCTAGTTAAATGCTAAAACAACTTAAAACACTAAACTGTGACTAAAAGTCAAAGCCTACTTGCTCCACTAGTGCTTTATTTGTGTTGGGAGTATGGCTGTGAGAAGCATGTGAGTTTGCTACATTTCCATAACAGCAGTAATAAATCTTGAATTTCTCATCTCCGCCACATTCTGCCTGAATCCCTTAGTTATTGTACCTCTTTTAGGTTTGGGGCCAGTGCATGTCTCTGGGGCAAATTAATGTTATCATTAATATATAATTTTGGGGATAATAGGGCCCAGGAATTATAAGATTCTTTTTTTTCCTTCTAATGTTTTTAATGTTTTAGTTTTCTTTTTTTTTCCCCTAAATGATAATGTAAGGTAAAAGAAAGAATTGTATATGTGTACACTTTTCTCTTGTGCTCAATGTCAGAAGATGGTAATTCAAATATAAATCTTACAGAATAATGCTAGCATCTCTATTAGAGACGGGGAGCCAATTCGTAATCAGATGTGTACCACAGTCTAAATGACATGTTATTATGTCACATGAAGCAAAATGTTGCAATGTCTGCAATATTCTGTGCGTGCCTCCATACACACCGCTTCGCTGCGTAGCGCAGGAGAGTCTTGCCTTTGGACAGGTTATACTTTGCATATTATTTTGTTAGTGACATCAACAAACAATAAAAGAAAAAAAAATTACCTGTGTGATTGAAGTTTAGCACTCAACATTCTTTAACATTACATGTTGTTTTCTCAAACTTTTTGTAGGGTTTTTTTAGAAGAACAATTCGATTAAAACTCATCTATGATAACTGTGATCGCAACTGCAAAATTCAGAAAAAAAATCGTAATAAGTGCCAATACTGTCGTTTCCAAAAGTGCCTTTCAGTTGGAATGTCACATAACGGTAGGTAAGAGTGCCCTTAATAATTTAGTTGTTCCTTCCCAGGGTCTGCTTCTGGAAGCAGGCACTTGGATAGCTTTTTTACTTACACGTGAGTCAGTTTTTTACAATACAGATTGTGGTGGGGGGACACCAGTTTCTCTAATGAGTAGTTAATGTAACTGATACACAGCTGCCAAGTGTACTTTATGAGCTCTACACAATTGTGCTGGATGTCTGTTTGTCCATATGAATGTTCATTTAGTTGCTTTCTTCACCCAGAACCTTGGCACCAGTAATCCCATTGAAATGAGTTTCAATACTGGAAGAATTCTGATGAAGGGCATTGTGAAGGAGTAGGAGGAGAACAACTAGCTCATTGTGGGGGAGACTGACGTAGGACAGAATTCTGTAGGAAACCAGGCTTCATTATTTTTCAGGTTATGGTGCAACAGCTCTTGGGCAGATGGTTCAGGGAGTGTTGGGGGGGAGAGCGAACATCTGTGCTGAGTGTGGAACGGGAATCTAGTAGGTGGCTTGTTAAATGGAATGGTAAAAATTCAGTGTATAGATATCCACTTTTAAAATTCTGTTATTGTTTGTGTTAATGATCTAAGATAAGGCTGGTACGCCTGGGGCTTACAGGCTGATTTCAACCCACAGGGCAGTGCTAATGCACAGAATGTAGCCTGCTAAGCAACTTTGGAAAAGAGGGAAAGGCCAAGCCATGAGAAAGCACATTTTGGTTGCCCAGATGACAGCAGTTTGCCTTTCCTATGTAGGTCTGATAGTGTCAAGGCTGAACTTCAGAGCAGATGCAATTTGGGAGTTGGTGAAAAGTAGGTGAAAATGCTGGGCTAGGTAAAAAGCTGTGGGATGAGAGAGGAACTTCCTAAGAAAACTATGCAGACAAGATAGATGGGGTGGGGACGTGGTTGGGGAAGCTGCCTATGGCGAGTTGACTTTCTGGTTCTGGGGAAGTCTGGCTCCCTTGTGGTGAGCCTTGACTGAGATGAAGGTCCATTGGGAGAAGGTTGATAGTCTCTGCAAGATTGGTGGTAACCTTCATGAAGCAGCAGATTTAGGAAGAGTGTGCCAGCCAACAAAGTAATATCTCGGGCAGGAGTTGAGCAGGGAGCTGTGCTGGTTGGCAGGAATTAACATTCAGTTGAAGCTGTTTCGTCTTACTAAACATTGTGGTCACCTGTGCTCCAGCTGAAGGGACTGGCAGTTTTACTGCAGTAAACACATGGGTGGCAGTGGGGGAAGGAGATGACTGCTAACTTGCAGGTGACACTTCTCAGGAAAAGAGCTAGAACTAGATTTACAGCCATGACCTTAAAACTGTTAGTTTTGGTTTAGAGCAAATATTCTTCCACTTTTCCAACAGACCCATGGCCAGATTCCAAACAGGCTTTCCATTTTGGATTTCCATTGAAATCCAAAACTGTATTTCACACCATGCCTAGAGTCACCTCCATAGGTTATGAGACACTGGTTTAGGCCAGTTGGCTGACTACAGGCGACAGATGCTCTCCCCCCACCTCGCTCCAAGGACGGGAGGAGGGATAAAGAGACTTATGAGTTTAGAAGGAACTAAACTACTTTAATGAAATATTAATAATAAAATAAAAATAAAATGATGACATAGATACAATATATACAAAACTGTATCAAGCTCCCAGGATGACATCATCGGCAGGCACTGGGGAAGTTCCAGACTGGACTCAGTGACGGGTGGGAACTGGGTTCCAGCTCTGAAGTCAAGAACGCATGGATCGGGATCAAAGGCAGATGAACAGATAGGGTCTTCTTCGAATGTCAGCCATTGGAGATCCCTCAGCTTTTACACTGAGCATGGGGCAGATGGGATGGAATATCCTGTTGGTCAGGTTTGGGTCACCTCTCCTGTCTCCTCCTCCCTGCAG
>JAOTQQ010000001.1:77718940-77733278 GCA_026546715.1 Gallinago undulata | reverse complement strand
CTGAGCATGGGGCAGATGGGATGGAATATCCTGTTGGTCAGGTTTGGGTCACCTCTCCTGTCTCCTCCTCCCTGCAGGTGGACCTTGGTTGTTATAGCAGTAAGTATAAGCAAGAGCTCTCAGCCTACCATTCCTTGGCATTGACCATAAACACTGGTATCATCACTCTGAGAACTGACAGTTATCTGCACAATCTGCTGTTAATTGCAGAGAGTTAGAAGAGGCCTAACTAAGAAGTAAAATTACTGAACAGAAAGTTGGTTCTGTTTTACCTCAAACCAGGACAGACACCTCCTTTTGTCATGAGAAGGTTCCTTGGGCATGTTGAAGGGCTAATTCTGCACATGCTCCGGATTGCTCACTCTAAGCAGTGAGGTTCTGTCCTCTCACTGAAAGGCAGAAGGAGTAACCAGCTATATTAGCAATCATCTCAAAACCTTGCACACCATCAGAGCATAAGGGCCCTTTTAAAAAGAAAGCTGGTTTAGTTTTAAGCTGAAGAAGGATGTGGACGTGCCTATTTCATTGCTAGATAGCAAGACCACTTGCCCAAGAACTGGGAGACCTCCACACCCAGTGATGTTTCAAACTTGCAACTCCTACCTCTCAAAATAATATCCTTGTGACTAGACTGGGTACTCAAACTCTATTCTTATCTTCTCCAGTCTTGTAGGGCGGATTTATTGAAAGAAGCAGCATAAAATGCTGTGTCTGGGAGGAGGTTTTATTGCCTATAGGCTTTGAGCATAAATTCAGGTCTCTGATCTGTCTTATTCTCACCAGACAGTACAGAGATGTTGAACTGAACATCGGGTGCATAAAGAACTGAATGCCCCAGCAGGTCCAGAGTCAGCAATGGGATTTGGGCCCAACTCTGTTGCAGTCTTCGCTGTGGAGTAATTCCCGAGGCAGCTCTCCAGCTGGCACGTGTGCTCTATGCCAAGCCCCTGCCATGAGTTTTCTCAGTTTTTCAGAATTCCCAAGCTGGACTTTAGGTTTCATGTTGGGAGTTGTAGAACATAAGAAGACAAGAACAAAATACAACTAATTAGGAAATGCAGAAGGAAAAAGGCATGCGTTCTAGCTCACTACAGATACTAGTTTGTGATTTGAACCATCTGATTGCCTTCAATGTAGCATATTGACTTAATAATCACTGACTGTGTTGGAAAGGATTAGATTTTTTTACTCACGAGTTTATCATAATAAAGATTCTACCTCCGTTTTCCCAGACAGAAATTCTTACTTATCTAATTGGCAATGGTAACAGGCATAGGTTTTTGTATAACTCACATTTGTTTTACAAATATCTCTCTTCCCATCAGCAATACGTTTTGGAAGAATGCCAAGGTCTGAGAAAGCCAAGTTGAAAGCAGAAATTCTAACTGGTGAAAATTATGTTGAAGATTCAGAAATGGCAGATCTTAAATCGCTCGCCAAAAGAATTCATGATGCTTACCTGAAAAACTTCAATATGAACAAGGTTAAAGCCAGGATCATCCTTGCAGGGAAAACTAATAACAATCCGGTAAGTACTTTTGCTGTAACTTTAAAGGAAAGCTGGCGAGTATGTAAGGTGATTATAATAATTTGCTAAACTCTTAAGTAGATCTTTTTGAAAATAAATATCATGCTGGTACAGACATGAAATATGCAAAAGGAATACCTGTAGTAAATACAGTTTTTTGTCGCCACTATGAGAATAATAGGAAGCTTCAGGAAAATAATGTCATTAACTTGTAGATGGAAGCTCATGACTTTAAATTATATTAGACACAAGGCAAAGAAAATAAATTCTTAATAAAAAAAAAAGTGACACATGGAAGTAAATACCTTTTGGTGTGGGTGGGGGAAATAGTTCAAAATTAATTTCTTATTATGAAAGTGAAAAAAGAAATACAATTATTTTTTTTTTGGCCACAAATACCAGGATAAATACTGTTATCTTTTATGGTGTACAGGAGCTCTGTAGGGCTTTCGTTTTAATCACAACAATATTAATGGCAGGAGGGGAAAGAACACTTGAGTCTGTAATTCTTGGTTTGCAGTTCTGGCCGTTTCCTCACCCAGCCTGCCTGGTCTTTGCATACGGTTACTTTGAACGGGAGAAGCAAGCAGGGTTGTGAAGACACATGTGCTGTACAGGTCATTTTTCTTTCAGGATAACTTAGCCAAGTATTATACCAAATAGTGAATGTTCTCTAAGAATTTTACTTATGGTACTTAGGTCATACTACTTAATATGCATTTTGTAATATTCACTAGTTGCATTTACATCGTTGAGATTTAACTCTGAGCCACACTGTTTTGAGAACTGGGAATAATTTTCCTAAAAAGAATTAATATGGTAAGAAACATCATCAGACAATGAAGAATTTTGGCTATTTAATGCTATCAACCGTTTTTTGTTTTGTAGCAGATGAGATAGTATAACTATTTTAAGGACTGACTTGTTTGACTTTATGCATTTTTTTTTTCTAATTCTGTTGTGATTTAAGTTAATTATATGTAGAAGATAAAATTGTGGTAAAATAAGATACTTAATATCAGTAAACATTTGCAGGGAAGGTTATACATATGCCATAATAAAAAACATATAACTGTGGGGATAAGTATTATAAAAGCTGTAAGCAAGCTGTCTTCTAAATTATGGAATTTGGGGTATTACAGTTTAGCGTAGCCGTGCATACAGGCTTCTGCATTAAGAGAGAGACAAATGAATAATGCCAGTCTTTTTCACTGGATTAAAGAGATCCTTAAAATTAAGCACAGGCTTAAACTTTTTTGGGGGTACAAGCTGACAGAAACCTACAGTAAATGCCATGATTTAACATCTTACCAAGTAGGTATCTGCATAAAATCCCCTTTCAAGCTTATCACGTCAGAATCATAACTTACAATATATATTGTACATGCAGGGATTCTAGGTCACGGCACCCTCATTTTTGAGTTCACATTTATGCAATCAAGGCTTTCAGATTATAATCATCCAACTGACAAGCTAATAGTGGCTTGCATGTGTCTTGCTGAATTTACAAGTAAAAATTAATGAGGAATTAGATCTAGTATATTATAAACAGGCAGCTTCCTCATTCTTCAATCTGCAGGGAAGAAGAGAGGTTCTTTAATCTACTTCATCATTTCTTGGGAAAACAGACATTTTAATTTCCTTTCGACTTTTTAACAGAAAAAAAATGAAGGGTTTGTTGTTGGTAATCCACCTGTTTCTGAACAACACATTAACAGCTGATTTCAGTGAATCCTGATTCTTGGCACCACTCTAACTCATTTCTGCATGAACAAACATTTTTCATGATGATGAGGTATCACTTTAAAATTTCAATGGTCTTTGGCCATACTTGTTTTCTACATAGTAAAATGATGATGAATTCCAAAAAGATTACAGGATAGCCTACGTCTTTTAAAGGGTTTAGAAGTGGGCTGGTTTCTCTTTATGCAGACGTAAGAAAGAGCTCCAGGTTTATTGACACTTGAAGACTGACTAACGTGAAAGTTAAAGTCTGTCAAAAATCACGTTCTTTAGGAAACCAATGATTAATAACCATTCTTTTGTAACTGAATTAGTTTTTTGGTTTTTTTCTCTGTAGCCATTTGTTATACATGATATGGACACCTTATGTATGGCAGAGAAGACCCTGGTGGCAAAGTTGGTAGCCAATGGTATTCAGAACAAGGAAGCAGAAGTTCGAATCTTCCACTGCTGCCAGTGCACGTCTGTAGAGACTGTCACAGAACTGACTGAATTTGCCAAATCTATCCCTGGCTTCTCCAGTCTTGACTTGAATGATCAAGTGACGCTGTTAAAATACGGAGTTTATGAAGCCATGTTTGCCATGTTAGCATCTGTGATGAACAAGGACGGGATGCTGGTAGCCTATGGAAATGGTTTTATAACCCGGGAGTTCCTGAAAAGCCTGAGAAAGCCATTCTGTGATATAATGGAGCCAAAATTTGATTTTGCAATGAAATTTAACGCACTAGAATTGGATGATAGCGATATATCCCTTTTTGTTGCTGCCATCATTTGCTGTGGAGGTAAGCGTTACCTGTTGTTATTTAAGGTAATAAATTTTAACATTTTCTTCATATGAATTAGTCCTTTTAATGGAAAAGCTTACATATTTCTTGACGATTCAATTAGACCATTAACAATGTCATTTTCCCTTTTAGTGTGTTTCATGGAAGATACAGTGCAACTGTTAACAGTCTTGGTCCTGTGTTTTGCTTTGCAGAGTTGTAGACTTGCTTGGAATTACTGTTAAAGCTCACTTACAGAGGGGTCTAAGTTACTCTCTGGTTTTAAAAGTGGCATATGAAGAGTGGTGGTGGTTGTTTTGTTTGGGCTTTGGAGAATTTTTTTTTTTTTGATGTTTAAGGCTGGGTTGGAAACAGTTTTTGTATCCGCCAAATGGCTCGAAAAATTGTCTGTAATGAGACTGGAGGCAGGTGCAGATTATAGCTTTACTCATCGCTGACATTTGCTGATTGCATCACGTAACGAGTTCTGCACAAATGCACAGCTCTGATGCACTTCCTGTGTTCTCATTTTAATGTCACAGGCTGTTTTAAACAAACAGCTTGCTTAGCTAATTAAAAAAAAAAAGCTGATGGTATTTTTACAAATTATCCCACATCCTTAGATACTATGAAATAGGCTTGTTGTTTTTTTATTTTTTTTAAATTCCTGTTGTTTGAACTGCTTGTGAGTGAAGGGACACATATGCAATAGTAATTTATACTCCTTTCTTTCCTCTAGAAAGTTAGGATGTTCATATTTAAGGTTAAGTTCAAAACTATCCAAAAGCATTTTGAGAAAGGAAAATAAAAGAGAAAGTTCCAACAGCTACTCCTGCCTGCCTTTTTTGTTTTCTGCCAAACTCAGAGAATGTTTTACTTCGTACGTTGCATCCTCAGTAATTGCAAGAAGAGAGATACAATCTATAGACTTTCAAAAGTTTCATGTGCTAGTTTAGACAGCAAGTTCCCATCAAATCTTGAATGCTTTTGCACAATACATTGGTATTTTGACGTATTTTCAAACGTCAAGAGAGTTCTTTGCAGGCAAAATGTTTTGGGGTTGATTTTTTTTTTTTTTTCCCCTCTATCCTTCTTTGGAACTAGCTTAAGGTTTCAAGAAGCATGTTTAGTCTGCTGTCCCAGACTTCTTACAGAGAAGTTTGATTTGGAAAGTGAAGCTATTACAGGACTGTAAGTAGCTGAAAATTAAATCATATACTGGAAAGAGTAAAACATCCTTAATAGATGCTTCTCTACATCCTGTCAATAATTGTTCTATGGCAATATACATTTGGGAACCAAGCGTGAAAGCCTATCATTTGTCTAGCTGTATTGCCACCAAACTTCAAGAACTCTCTAGAAATAGCCACGAGCTTTTTTCTCCCTCCTTATTTTTTGAATTCTGTTATCAGGATGTGCAGAATATAGAACTGGATACTTATGCTGGTTTTGGGGTATGTTTTTTTTTCTTTTGGGTTGTATTTAGTAGTATGAAATCTCTCCTCAAATAACTGTGGGCATTGGCAAAACTTTGGCCAAGGGGATAAGGAAGACTACTCTTTTTTTTATTTTTTTCTTCTTCTTCTTTTTTTTTTTTTCCAAAGATTCATTGCCTTCAGCAATGTAAATATACGCTGCAGCCTATAACACAGAATTGATAAAGTAGCCTACTTTAAAGAATAATTATAAAATTATGACATGTATTCTTTTGTCTGTTTTGAGAACAGATCGTCCTGGTCTTGTAAATGTAGGATACATTGAAAAAATGCAGGAGAGCATTGTGCATGTACTGAAACTTCACTTGCAAACCAACCATCCTGACGACACCTTCCTCTTCCCGAAACTTCTCCAAAAAATGGCTGACCTCCGACAACTTGTCACAGAGCACGCTCAACTTGTTCAGATAATTAAGAAGACTGAATCTGATGCACATTTACACCCTTTACTACAGGAAATCTACAGGGATATGTATTAAGGACTTTTAGTATTTTTTTTCCACAATATTTAAAGACGAGCAATACTAGTAACAGATGGGAGCAAAACTACTTGCACAGTTATCTGCTGTTCACTCAGCCAGGAGCATGAAAAACCTAAAAGCTGGGTAACTGGAGTGTTACACTTCTTTTGGTTTGGGATCTTTTGTCTTTTGAAAGAGTTCTGCGAAAAAATACTGATCGTAGTGCTCACGAAGTGTCTTACAATGGGTCTATTATTTGGGAATTTGCAGATTGGTAAGGAATACGTATTTGTATAATAAATCAGAATGTTAAGTAACAGAAATGAACAAAATTGTATTTCGTATTGGCATAGTCAGTTTAGAATTAATATAACAAATTCAGCAAATTCTCTCCAGTATATGCACAATCATAAAGATTATGCACTTTTGGCTAATGGTAATTACTGAGAACCAACTAACACTTTTTCTTAGAGCAGTCAGTCTAGGTGTATCAAATGGTTGGATATTACTGTACATATACAAAATCTGAAAGACCTTTGATCTGCTGCTGCTTTAATTCCGTGAAATGCAGTGCAGCTTCATAGGGTATTACATCAGTCTACCTTAGGATTAGCATGTTTAAAAGATGGGTTTTTTACAAAAAGAAATAAAAGCTGAAGAGTTACCTAAAATAGAGCAGAGATGTTCTATTTGGGCGTTTCTTGAAAAGTAAATGTGAGACAGCAATGGAACCCTTTTTGCAAACGTGCTTTAATGAAATATGAAAATCGGGGAAAAATATCATGCCATGTATTCTTTGGAGAACTTCTAATAGCTCAAGATGCATTTTTGACTTAAAAATACTATTTTGAATTAAAAAAAGCTTTGGAGAGACTAAAAAATCTGATCCTAGCCCAGAAGAAACAATTTCAGCTGCAAAGCATTCTAGTGCAGTAATAGCTTATTCTGAAGAACTGATTGTATAGGAAAGGCACCTTCTTTCTTGACAAGTGTCTTGGTGGTATAGAGTTGTTTGGACCTGTTTACTTTTCTGATGAATACAGTTTCACGTTTTCCAGTTACCCACTCAGATATATTTCTTTCTATTCCTTTTAAAGCCTTCTCAACAGAAGTACTAGCTAGACTGTCTCACCAATCTTTGTCGTTGTAAGGATAAGGTGACAGTATTACCAAGAACAGCATTTGTAGGTGTCGATTGTGTAATATTACGGCAGAGAGCACAGCTGAAGGTTTATTGCTTTCCTGAGAGCAAGCTCTGATTTTACAATAGCACTTACTCCTTCTGCAAAGTAAGCCATAACAAAACAGGTTGACTTCACCATTTTACAGGATCTTCTATCAGAGTACCACACAAAAGTGCTAGTTGCATGGAAGACACTGTGCTGTTTCTTTTCTTTTTTTTTTTATATGATAAACTCACATTATTTTTCCTTATTTTACTATATGTTTCATAACACAAAGATCTCAGGAGCCAATCCTAGCATTTTCACAATAGTTAGGCTTTCAGTGGCACAGGAGGACACTTTGTACTTGTTTTATTGTAGCACGTTTGAAGACTTCAGAATCTTAAACCTTCACTGCAAGAATTAAGTAAGATTGATAAAATGAGAACATCACACTATAGTTCTTATTTTAGTCACAACATTTGTTTCTTTATTGGCCCGCTGGCACGGCTAGGCAGTGGATAAATTACAGGTTTCAAAGCCATTTGGTTTTTATCCAGGCGATGGTCATTAGCAGAGGTGTTAGTGTCAGATATATTTAGTGTAAAATATTGAAGCATAGGACTTAAATTTGGTGCCCAGCTGGGGCAGGAGAGAAACAATAAATGCACGTCCACAAAACTCTCTTCCTTTTCCCTGTCACCAGTCAGCAACAGCAGGAATAGGCCTGACGTTGCAGCTACTTCTAACGCTTCATTGGAAGAGAGGATTGTTGTTCTTACCGGGAAACAGCAGATAAGAAATAGGCTGTCTTTTGTGTCCTACAGCAGGAGGTAGTATGTCCTCGGAAACACCACCAGGATTTGAGCAATGCTGCTGCTTTCTCCCTCAAGTCAGCTGTGTTTCACTAAGAAACCGTGGGGTTTGGCATGAGCCACTGAGCATTGAAGTAATTGACATGCAATATTGCTTACTCAAAAAAATTGTCAAAATGTCAGTCATTTTGCAATGGCTTACTGAAACTCTAATAGCCAGCTCTTCTAAGTTTATCTTCTAAAAAAAAATAAAAAATTATAAGCTGAAAAGTGTGGTTTTCACCCCCAGGCCCCCCACAAGCTGAGATTTACGGAAAGGGAAAATTTTGAAGTTGTGTTCCACAGTTTGGGTGTACTGAAGTTTCTCAGGAAAAATCGGGCACAGCCAGTGTGGACAAAAAGTATTTTTTCCTGTTCTTGTTCTCAAAAGCAGCTAAAACACTTCACTGAAACTTTAAAAAGAAAAGAAAAGAAAAACAACAAAAAACCCCATGAAAATTTAATAATAAATAATTAAATTCTCAGCAAAACTATAAAGAATTAAAACCAGCATCATTTGATGGAAGGCATAGCATTTAGCTGTATTAGCAGCTGCTTCTAACACGTTCCTATTAGCGACATTAGGAAAGTGCACAATGTGCATTTTTCCTGTTCCAAATCCATTTTGTTTTGTTATTTGAAAGCCAGCAAGCATTTTTTTTTTTCCCCTAGTTCCTTGGACACTGAAGCTTGATTTGTTTTAAATTAAATTGCAGACCTTTAATGAAAAAAAAAAAAAAATGGAAAGAACACATCTCTGAATTACAGAAATATGAAGATGTTACCGTAGCCTAAAGTCCCAGCTGGATTCCACTGCCCACCTGCTGCCCCTGCGCGTACCCACGGTCTCCTCAAAGAACAACACAGGGCAGACAGTTCACTTCTTGAGTGTCAATGGGCAAAAGAAGGTCTTAATGTACTTCATTACAAGTGTAGTGTAGAAATTAGCTACTTCAGTAGGTGACTACAGCAGCCTTTTGCCAATTAGATTTCAAAAGGGCTCCGTTTGTGTTAGGGTTTCTGTGTTAGGGTGACAATCTGAATTAGTTGGAGAAATATTACCGAGGAACCTTCAGCATCTCCAGCTCGTACAGATCATCTAATATTTTAAAATAATACTTATTCTATGGAGGAAATAAAGCGGTCAGATTTTAGGATTAAAAATTCATTGCAGATTTACTGGCTTGTTAGGTACAGGTTTGATCCGATTCTTATCAACAGAACCTGTTTGACTGTCGTAGCGCTGAATAACCTTGGTCAGCAGCCAGGTACCCACCAACAGCTTGAGACAAGAGACGACAGGTGGATAGGGAAAAATCCTAGGAAACAGTGGTGTGACTTAAACTTTCAACAAACCCGGAGCTTACTTTTTTTTTGAGGGTTGTTTGGGGTTCTTTAATTTTTTAATTGGGATGCCGTAGGTACTTTGGCAAAGGAGAAGAATAAAAAAAAAAAAAAGTTTGTGTCAAGCATTAGGGAAAACTGATGTTCACTTTTTATCTCCTTCTTAAATAATTTCTGTAAAGGTGTAGTATCTTCAGTGGAACAGCACACAACTGCCATTTAAAAAAATCAATTACTTTGTACCTTTTTTAATTCCAGAATCCCACTTTTATTTTAATTGCCACAAATTGGCAGGCAATACATAGGAATGTCTTTCACTTACAGAAACTGAATCTTTTTTCGCATTGAAAGAAGTCCTTTTTTTATTTATTTAATTGCCATTTCCACGTGCCCTTGTGCTTTGGTTCTAGCCAGCTGCTAGAAAGCTGAAGTGTTGCCAAAGAGCATATTTTTGCATTACTTCTGGCCCGCACAGATTTAGGAAATACCAGCAGTTGCACTAAGTCTGTTCTCATGAGAGAGCTAGCGCAAGTTTGCAAATCAAAGAGCTTATAATAAGCATCTAAACATTTGTTTGTTTATTCAAACTGCTAAAACTTGGGGAGATTTATTCATCACGAGAGCTGGGTCACATACTATTAAATTTGAGTTTCCTCCTTATTTCTAATGGAAAGCCTGAACGACTTAGACGCCGTCTCAGACAAAGCAGTTGGAGATTACCCTGTAGCTGCCTGTGCCGTGTCTGAAGAGGAACAATTTCAGCTCTGTCTCTCCTTAAAAGCATCCCTGTTAACTGAGTTGCAAATCTGCGACTGCATTTAACAAATGCACTTGCAGCTGTTGTGATGTTGCTTAAGCTTAAGGTCTTACAAATGATGGTCCTTCCCTGCAAACCTTAATCTTTTAATAAGTGTTGAAATGTAAGGTGTAGTGTGGTATCTGGTGCTTGCTTGTGTCTCACGTGCTTTCTGGATAATCAGTTGCATATAATTTTTTTTTTTATCTGGGTTTAATCAGTTTTATTATCCTTCTTTTACTAGAGATTTAAATTATATGTGGGTTTGATCTAAGATTATTGATATTGCTATGTATTGTGGGAATTTTTTTAATTTAATGTAATACCATTTCTTCATGTTTCAATTTGTAAAATACAAGAATATAATTGCAAGGTATAAACTTTCACTAAATTATATTACAGAGGTGCTTTAAGAAAGATATGTAAATTATTTAATTTAAATATTTGTTTCATACTTTATCTTGTGAACCCTTTTGTACAGTGAGGAAAGATTTACTTTTATGGGGTAAGGATGATGGGCCTGAAGTCAAAGACAAACTGCTATTTATTCCTGTCTGGTCTTTATTACTGTATCACCTGTGAAGAAGTATCACAAATTCTGCAATTCTTACCAGCGTTTGGGATTGACAATTGTAACGCAATTTAAAAATGTATTTTCTCAGAGAACATAGACTTCCTTTTATTTAATTTTAATAATAGTAAGTCTAGGTGAGGAAGAGCTGTAATCCCAAAATCAAGTGCGTGTTTCTAATGTTTTAACTCAAATTCACCAACTCGTTAGACAGTTTATAGAACGAGGTTCATCTTTGCTGTAGAGCACGGTAGTCTGAACAGAGAGCTACAAAGAGCTGCATTCTGTTCGTACTCCAATACTGGTATTTTCTGAGGAACTGACTTGTGGCTTCCTAGAAATAACAATGTGTGTTGTCAGGATGATTTCCTGCTGCCTGCACTGAGGCTGATCTGCAGTTTTTATAGATTTATTTAAAAATATATAATTTGGCGGTACCAAACAAAACATTGAAATGCCATTATTGGCTTTTCTGTAGGAGTCTCCCTGTATGATTTTAAGTAGAGCTGGATTTGGAATCTGTTCACAGGGGTTCTGTGTCCTCTGATTCAGGTGTGACAGTCTGTGCCTGCAGCATTCCTGCTAACGAATCCTGATACAGGTGAATTGCCTTTTGAAAAGTACACCTTTCATTTTGCTGTAGTCAAACCATAGCATCTAGTCCAAGGACACTATATTACAAATCTTCCAGCGGTGAGTAATACTTACGGTGTTTTAGTTGGAATAGATACAATTTTATTGCCCCAAATCACTGCGTTTTGAAACTTTCCCTTGATTGGTGTCCCCATACAGGTACGTTGTCTACTAAGATGTTTGTGTCAGATTTGTAAAAGCTCTATGGACTTCCTTGTGGTAACCTACCACTACTTTTTTTTTCCTCAATTTCATAGGCAGCAATGAAAAACCCTGTAAAAGGTACTGACAGCCACGTCCCTTTTCACTGCAAGCATGTGATACAAATTCTTTGTTAACTGAAGCCATCCTAGGGCAAGGGTATTTCCTCTTTGGTGTTCTCCAATGTCCTTACAGGTGTTTTTTAAGTATTTTTCAGCTTCTGGAGCTGTTTTGAGTGTTGGTTTTGTAGGTTGTTTTGGTGTTGTGTTTTTTTCTTGAACTCCTTTATTGTGTTAGTCCCCCTTGTCCGATCCCATTGCAAGGATGTTTCAAAACAAAAATCCTATGCAAGGACCTCAACTGCAGAGGAGTTGCCTCTGCCCAGGTGATAGCCTGCACACACTGAAGAGATGAATCTGATGACAGGCTGGGCCTTAAATAAGAACTGCAAGATCAGGCATAGGGTACTTAAAGTTGGGGGGGGGGGGGGTGTTAAGTGTTTTGGTGTATTTTCTCAGGTTGAATATTCAGGTACAGTAATCCCTATTGTGGAAGAGGCACCAGTCAAACGATCAATGCAAGAAGTTTCATGGTTTAAGACAAACCCGGAAAGGGTGGGATGGGGAAAACCACTGACCACCCAAAATATTGGCAAGTGGTGCGTTCTACTCCTGCCGCTCGAAATCTCCTTTGGGATGTGCAACAGGAGCTGCAGGAAGGTTAGCAAACCTCCTGCTGGATGCCTCATACGCAGGTAACCCCGTGGAGCGCCCTTCGGCACAGGGTGAGGGACGTTGGCGCAGGGGGTGGGAGAGAGACCCTCCCCATCAGATCCTTCAGCCCTCTCCCCTGGGAAACGGATCCCGCGGGATTGGTGGGGACGGGAAGCCACCGCTCCGTCTCCACAGCCACAGGCAGTGGATTCTGGAGGGGAGGAACATTTATGGCTTCAGTTATTTCTTTAGTAGTAACAAATCTCATCAAGGTTTCAATATAACTGGTTGTAACAAGAACCCCCCCCCCTTAACTGTGCGACAAAGCCTGTTCTGTTCTGTCGGCTCCTCGGCTCAGCTGCGTTTCATTCTGCTCCTGCTATTTCACAGCTTTTACCAACAATGGCTTTGAGTTTTCTTCAGGAATGTAACACAACAGTCCGATTACATCATGATGTTAAAAACCCTTTATCATGTCTTAAATTGTCTGTTATCTGATATGACACCAAAAAAGGACATTTTTTGCTAATGTTGCCAAACCCTAATCGCTAGAGCCAACAAGTGTTTAATTAAATCAAGATATCAATATTAAAGAGGAAAAAAAAACCCACTCAGATCATTGTTTGCAGTCACCTGTGGTTTTAGGAGGTTTTGGGTATGTTTTACTGCAGTGAATACGGAATTTCCGAAGAGCAGGCAGTTCTTGCAGGGAGGAGTCAAAGCTAATTCTCATGGAATGCTTGTTTCCCAGTAAAATACCACTAATTCAAGCCAAGTTCCCAAGTTCCTTTCTGTCAGAACAATGCGAATGTCATTTTCAAGAAAGAATGGAAGCCCTGGTCTCCCAAGGATTTATAGGAAAGACAAAGTCTCTTGCACTTTTGTGAATGTGAAGCTGACATACAGCTGAACAGGGTGATGCATTCTCAGATGTTACCAGCCTACTGATCGAGGATGAAAAAACTTGAACTGAACACTTTTCTTCTTTTTTACATTCTGATTATTTTTTCCCCCCTGTCTACTTTAAAAATAAGAGGCTGAATTCATACTGTTTGTATAGAGACTGATAGGAACCTATGTGCTTTAAAAAGAAAAAAAAAAAAAAGTCATTCTTTAAGACTGAATGTAAACACAGTTAATTTGAAATACGGTTTTGCCTTAATGGTTTTAAAAAAAAAATAAAGTATTTTTAAAGGTGAATTTAATAACTCGTGCTGATCGTTTGTTCCCACGGAAGTAATTCTCTGTAAAGTCACAGGTCTGAGACAAAGGTACTTGTTACCCCTCTGCTGGCTGCTGCCTCGCCAGCGTTACCCCAAGCAGCTGCCGAGTCGCAACCCAGTCCCTCATTCAGGGACCGTGCACGCACCAGTAGCTTCTGTGTCCACCCCAGTAGCTTCTGTGTCCACCCCAGTAGCTTCTGTGCCCATCCCAGTAGCTTCTGTGCCCATCCCAGTAGTGTGTTCTGGGCTCCCGCACAACCCCTTTCCATCTCAGCCAACAGTCCCTGTCACCGTTTGTGCAACCGGGACCTGGGAACGGCGATGCCCGTGGCTCCGTCCGCGGTGGTACCGCCGGCATCGACGCGCGCTCTGTGCTGCCCTGCTGCAATGAGGAACTTGGATGATTTTTGGGTGAATAGCCCCCATTTGGTACACAAAGCCCTGCTTCAGGAAACACTGAGCTGCTTCTCTTCACCCCGGGGAGAAGTCGTGCTGAATTCAGCAGCGAACAAGAGCGGGTAAGCAACCCCGGTGGGACTGGCGCCCACATTTTTTGGGTTAGCATCAAATATTTATTAATGAAATTCAAGCATGTTTACTACATAATAAGATGTGGTTATTGCAAGGATCTTTTAAAGCTGGAATGGTATTTGAAGCATCTTGAAAGTGCTGATTAACTGTTAGGCACACCTTTTAAATTAGGAATGTGTGTAACACACATATACGTGAGGGCGGTGGGACACTGGAACAGGGTGCCCAGAGAAGCTGTGGAGGGGTTCAAGGCCAGGTTGGATGGGGCTTGGAGCAACCTGGGCTGGTGGGAGGTGTCCCTGCCCAGGGCAGGG
>JAOTQQ010000001.1:77702097-77717778 GCA_026546715.1 Gallinago undulata | reverse complement strand
TCACAGAATCTTAGTGGTTGGAAGGGACCTTTGAGATCATCGAGTCCAACCACATAAAAAAAAAAACCAAACAAACAAAAATAAAAAACCACACACACACACAAAAAAATCCACCCAAACAAACACAAAAACACACTCACAACCCAAAGCAAAACAACAACAACAAAAAAACCCCACAAAAACCAGAAGAAACACACCGAAAAAAAGCACCCACCAACTAAACCCCGCACCCACAACGCCACACACAGAGAGACACTTGCTGGTGTGAACACAGAACGTGAACTCACAGAACGTGAACTCACAGAACGATGTTGCTTTTTGCCAGCTTGCTTATAATGACTCCAATTTTAAGTCTTAATGACTAAGGTCATTCTCTTTCTAGCATCTCTCACTTTTGTTACGATCAAGTGTCCTAAAGAAGTAAAAACATCTCACTGAAATCATGTTGTTTTTTTTCTAACAGACACATGGTTCATTCTGCTTCAAATGACCGAGTTTCGATGCTGACACACGACAAACGATAGGAATGGAGCTGTTAACCAGGGCACGGCCAGCGTCTGACCCAATGACCAACAGGAGCTGGAGTCAATAATGGGATCTGCTGTCTGGGGAGCATTCTAGGCATACCCTTAAGGTGAGTGACTCAGGGGTTTTATATAAACCTCACCTGAATCTTCCTTGTAATTAAGACAAAGTCAACACAGATGCTTCAGAACCTAATTTTTAATCTAAAAAACCTGCTGTTTCCCCAACAATTTTTTACCCTTCTTTGACTGAAACAATGTTTCTGAAATCCCTATTCTAGCTGCAGTTCAGTTGCCCAATTCAGGAAAGAATTGTGCTTAGTAACGAAACTTCTTTATTTCCAGATTAATTGATGTGAAAGTAAAACTTGTAAAAAACTTGTAAAACATAAACTAGACATATTAAGGGTCCTTAACCTCTCCCACTACTGTATTGAAATGGTCTGGAAGATTGAGTGGAAAGTGAATGCAAGTGCAAGTGACTTGTAAGTATAACTTTATTTTTAATTGTATTATATTGATATTTTATTATTAGAGCATATACCTTAAGAAGTCTTTATGCTGTGATGGTATTTGGATTACGATCTTGAAGAATCTAGATATTTCTACAGGCATCTGTGACCTTTTCTCATAACACTTTTATTTTGGACTTCAAGCTTTAAATTCCTTGCCTACTATAATCTTATGAGGCCAGCACTGTCAGTTAACTATTGGTGCATACTGACTCTCTCGGATGTATACTGAATTAAGCCAGATAAATCTCTCTCGGACTTTCATAACTCTGTAGGAGTGTCAAGAACAACACAAAACATGAAAATAAGAAATGTGGAAATTTGGACAGGGTTCCTGTGCTTTGTACTGTGCAGTTCTTTACTGTGGTTTCCCGTGGTGACAACAGGCTTGTCTGCCTTTCCTTCTGGCTCTTCAACACCTTAATGCCGTACTGCTGGCACTGCCAGCGCCACGCGACGACGTCTGACGCCGAGCCAATTGTAAGGAAATGCGTTCCTGTGTTCTGTAGTAGCTGATGAAGGTCACCTCTTTAAAAGGAGCAACATGATAGTCTCCAAAAGGAGAGAGGAGAAGCCAAAGAACTGTCTCTCTCGGTCCTTCAGTATTTATGTTCTTGTATCGCCTTTTTTACAAGAGAAGGATTTTTGTTGGGGCTTCCTTTTATTCATATCTTCTTGTATTTCCAAAGGAAAGGCCTTCAGGTTTTCATTCACACAGGGGAGGCAGAATCTTTTGGAGTAGAACAGACTACATTCCTGTAAAGAAAATAACATTATTAGCAGGATACACAAAATGGATCTGCTTAAGTTCCAGTCCCATTAAACCACATTTATATTTAGAGTTCTTCTAAATTAAATTCTTCTTCTAGGTTGAAATATTCCAGCAATTTTGCTTTTTCCTCTTCAATAATTCTAACATCTGGTCAGAGCTAAGAGGGTGAAAAATAAAAACTGGGTCTGCAACAACCACTAACCAAATCCACTACAGTGTTGCTCCTTTTAAAGAAGTGACCTTCGTCAGGCCCCTGTTACGGAGAACAGCAACACATTTCCTAACAATTGGCTTGTCCTTCAGGCATCATTCATGGTCCTCCCGGCATGATCACTAAATTCCAAACAGGATTCAATGGGTAAGCTGGAGCTGGTGTTGCTGATGGATTATTCTTGGAGAGTTAAACATGAAAAAAGGCATCAGAACATCTTTCTGGGGAGTAATGGATTCCATGGGTTTTACCCAAACAGCAAAGTTTTCCTCTGAGAGATTGCATCCGTTTAACCACCTTTACCTTGAACAAAGGTACTTGCCGATTAAAAACTAAAAACATACATGGTACTAAAGGTTGAGCTGATGCCTCCTCTCTGAGTTCCTGATGGCAAAGTATAAAAGCTGTTGTACATAAAGGCAGCGTTTTCCCTGCCCTTGAAATGGAATGACACTATGATGTGACATGTTTTGTTCGCAGTTGATTTGCTTAGCAAGCGTTACAGACCCAATATTTATTTTTCACCCACTTTGCTCTAACCAGATATTAGTTATTGGCTAGGAAGAACCAAAACGGATGGAACATTTTAACCTATTTGCAGTACAGAGTTTGGGCGACTGGAAGCAAAGCTTACTAATGTATAATTCCTTTGCCCTGCGGCAAGAGCGAAACCCATGGTTCTCCTGGCGTGCTGATCACTAAATTCCAAATGGGATTTAATGAGTAAGCTGGAGCTGGTGTTGCTGATGGATTATTCTTGGGGATTTAGGCATGAATAAAGACATCAGTTCAGATGGATCAGGACATCTTTTGGGGAGTAATGGAGTCCATGTGTTTAACCTAAACAGCAAAGTTTTCCTCTTGCCGTGGTCGTTTGTGGTTGGCCTTTCTCTGGAGGCCTCAGCTCGGATATTTCTGTGTTTCTGTTCTTGCTTTTGTTTCCCATGTCGCTCTCTGGACTTCAGCAGATGATTATATCAAAATCACAATCAGCCTGCCACTGTGTGACTTTCAAGCCCAAGGAACAACTTCTGTTCCTCCACCGTCCCTTTCTGCACCGACTGCCAGGCCCCTTCCCATTCAGAGCTAGCGTGAAGCCCTGGTCTCTGAAAAGCCCTGAAACTGGATTTCAGTTGCACAACCTCCAGAGCCTATTGTTTTTTGTCTTTTAGCATCCTTAATACTTTAAGCTGCCAATTAAAAAGGGAAGATTAGAGCTTTAAGTTGGCCCTGTTATTCTTGTTTGTATTGCAAAATGCCCCCCAGCTCCCCCCCCTCCTCCAGAGCCATGGACACTGCCCCACAGGCTGCTCCAGGGACACGGCCAAGGAGGGCAGAGGCTTTCCCCCCGTTCCGCTGCTGGGGAGCTCCCACGTTCAGACACAGCTCCTCACAGGTACTCGACTTGCATTCTTTTAGCTGAAACAAGTTGCCAGCTTTTGCTGATTTTTGGCCAGTGGGGCTCACGCACATCATGAATATGATCATCTGGGCACTGGTTCCACGGACCCTCAGTCCTCCTCTCCGAGCCGTGGGGTTATTCAGCCTCATTTACTGTTATGCACAGTCAAGCCTTCTTTGTCCATTACCCTGATGGGGTTCTGCATTTAATCAGGTCATTCTTTATGTTTTACCCCTTCCATGACCAAGGCAAGAGGGGGGCCATTTCAATTTCAAACTTAATAGTAAAATTCAGGCAAAAATGAGCTGCCAAAGCATGCTGCCAGAGTTTATTTCAGTTTTCAGGCGGATCATGTCTGAAAGTAATATATACAGGGATATTATCTTTACCACATTTGTAAAGGAAACTCTATGCAAAGGAAAAGTTAGCCTAACCATGTCCAGGATTGACCTCACATGACTGGAAGTGAAGTGGAAAGTAGCTGCAGCATTACATTTATCACTCAATACCTACAGTCATGTCCAAGGTCAGTGTTTAGTCACTTTGTGCTGAGGTGAGCAATAAGGGATGAAACTTGCTCCCTTTCCTCCTTTCTCCTCCAAAAGCCATGTCTTTTCCAATGTTTAGTAAGTATTGCAGTTAAAAACAAAAAAAAACAAACCTTTAAATGACTTTCAGAAAAGGGAAAAAGGAAGAAAGGCACTCAACCTTCCTAAGGACTTTGGAAAAGCATTTTTATGATCTTCCTTTTTGTGGAGTTCTGACATGTCTTAAGAGATTACTGATAATCATTAGAATTATTTTCAGTTGGGCTGGAAATAATGGCACTTATCAATACACTGCACTAAAGACTGGTTCAGCAGGGTGACTGGAGTAAATGAACTGAGTGAGACTTAAGAGAAAATCTGAAGACAGTTTATGAGCATTATACAGAACAGTTGCTAAGTCTTTACTTTCATTGGCACAGCAACTGTAAGGAAAGACACTTCAGCTAGCATGGGTTGTCTCATGAAAAGCCTGAAATCTGATCTGTGTCTAAGCCTCTTTAGATACAAAAGATGGCAAATCAAATCTAGCTCTTTGCCAAATCTAAGATCAGAGTGTCTTAATTTTGCTACAGGTTAGTCTAGTACTATTTTGAATTAACATAAAAATGAAAGCAATCTGTCATAGAAAATTTTCCATCAAATCGGTCCAGCTTCTTGCCAAAGAGGCCCAAGAAAGCATCATTTTCATCAGCTTCAATTCTTGTAACATTATGGAAACACTCAGTGTAGAGCTGAGTTGATATACGTGGGTCAAGCACAAGCAGGAAACAAACCCAATCCACTGAGATCTTATCCTACCTTTGGCTCTCTCTACTGCCTTGGGTAAGTTTCTACTTCTCTGGACTTTTAATTTTCCCCACATGAAAGAGGAATAGTATGTGTTTACCTGTTTTGTGGTGTGGGTGTTTTAAAGCATTAATTATCATTTCTGCAGATCTTTTTCAATGTTACCTAAGCACTATTGCTAAATACATTTTGAAACCATAGTCATATGTGTGATTCACTATCTGGCCTGGCCAGTTTGGTAAGAAATTTATTCTCAATTATTTACAATGAAGGTTTTGCTTTGAGTGATACCGTCGGGGGAATCTTGAGGACTCAGATAACAAGTAAGTGACTGACACATTTCTACAATAGCCAAATAGGCAGCAATGACAAAAAGATTAGAAGAGACTTCTATTAGCTCACTGCTAATATCCTCTTACATTGTTATGCCCCAGATTAACTGAAAGCATTATTAAATCTCTAAAAAGGAAAAGCCCCACCTTCATTCAGAAATGCACACTGTGTATAAAGATACCGAGAGGCTGAAACTATTTCTGACAGATTTAACTACCAGACTTGGAAATATCCAATTAATTCTTCATAAATTCAAGACCCTTCATTCGGGAATGAACATAGCTAACTGTGCTCAAGTTTGCCTAAAATGTGTCTGAGTTGCTAATCCTCTGCTGTTAAAAAGGAGGGATAAACCTGACGTGTCAGGGCAGGAATCAAGCTCATAAGCCCAAACTATCTGACGAGCTGCGCTTGCCTCGTCCTCTGGCTGTGCGTGGGAGCGAGTCAAGCACCAGCCAAGCTGAGGACATTGTCCCTAGGAAGAACTTGCTCATGTATGAGCTTTGCCTGCACACAACTGCCTTGAGCTACTTGGCTCAGGAAACTTGAGCCAGCTATCAAAGACATAACCAGAGAGCACTAGCACTTCATCTGACTCCTGTGTAGTCCTCAGGTAGTTCCAGAAAAGAAAAGGAAAAAAAGAAAAAAAAAAAAAATCTCAGTTTCAATCTCTGCTCTGACCTTTTGGTGATTTTCATTCGTGTAAACGACAGAAAAGACTTCAGAAATAGGATTCAAACCTGATCAGGAGAAAGGTGTAACTGCTTGCTCCTCTTAGGACAGTAGACCAAAGCCATCCTTGGTGCTAACTCCTTGCAAGTCAGAATAGCAGCTAAACTTGTCCAAGTGTGCCAATTTCCTTTGGCATGTGTCTGCCCAGGCCTCTAGATTCTGACAGTGTAATTTGACCTTTTGTTTTGCTCAGGAGAATTTCCTCAAGTCCCCACACAGAATTTGTCTGGCATTGGCATACAAGCTGTCTCAGTTGCTCAGATTATATCACCTCATGCTCTGAGGAGACCAGAGGAGTTACTTTGTCCCGCCAGAAATATAACTCACCACCAAACATCATGAAAAGAAAAAATATATTCTACATCTTCATGGAGTCTTTAGCAGGCCCATCTGTTTCAAAACTCCTGCTATTAGCTACTTTCAGAAAGGGTCACATCGCTGCAACTGGCCCCTGACCACAGTAATTAGAGAATGGGCTGAAAAGGTTGAATTTGAAAACTGTTGAAGATGATACTTAAGACCAAGGTGTGCTCTCACACAGGCTATTACCTGCACTCCAGATCTACGCACATCGCCCCAGGATAGCAAACAACTTGGAAGGAGAAGAAGGCTGGGATCTGGCTGCTGGAACAGCAACGGTGTCTGGTGTAACAAATACGTGCCATTGAGGGGGGAGTAATCAATCAGGGAGGTCTCCTCATGGGCTGAGCCATGCCCGATTTCTGACTACTGCAGGGGTCCCCAATCGCCTGCAGCCACAGAACTGGCGTGCCGAGGGAAAGGAGCGGAACCGCCGTTTTCTGAGTTCCTTCTTCTGCCTCAAAGCAGCAGAGCACAGCCTCCAGACACTGATAGCTGTGTAACAACTTGTCTTCATTTTTGCTTTGAACTCACAGCAAACAAAGGGACCAGCTCTGCGCTGAGGAGAAGGAATTAAGACAAGTGTAATTTTACACCACCTTTCTGAACCGCACTCAGATTTCATAGCTTAAGGTTGCCTACCAGCTGCTACTCAAACTCATTCTTCTTCAGAGAGCTATCACAGCCTTGCACAACTCCCTGCTCACACTCTCTCACTCAGCTTTCCCAAATACAACGGTAGCTCTGTGCTGTGGATGCAAACCCAACAATTCAGGGATGTTTATATCCCCTTCATAGGAAAAAAAAAGAAAAAAGAAAAAGTCTACTGTTAATATATTACAATCTACCCAACCTTAAAGGTCTTGAAGTAATAGGGGATTTCCCTTGCATTTTCATGTGCTGAGAAAGTGGGAAAGAGCACTCATTGTGTTTGTGAGGCTGGACTGTGCTCACCTGTAAATAGAACGCTTAAAGCTGCTGATCATTTTAATTTAATACAAAGAGCTTTATCGGGGGAAACCAACAAGAACATGCAATTAGCTTGCCTTAAAAATAGGCTGTTTGAGTTTTTGGTGTTTGTTTTTTTCTCTAACAGGTCACCAGGACTGGAACAAAAAGAAATGATTGGAGAAGCTTGTTTTGCTTGTTACTTACTGTACCGACGCACACTGGTTTGCCACACAAACTGCAGTGAGACCCAAGGATGAGGAATTTGTCCTTGTCGGGGGTGAAAGGATCCTTAATGACATAGCTGTCTTCCAAAATCCTACAAGAGAAAAATTTCAGGCTTTTAAGGGTAGATTTCACAGCAGGGGAGAGCTGAAATGGGGAAATTGTGGAGGCTGAAGAGGCATCAGCCCTTTCTATTGGATTTGCTTGGCCAGGTGCTGTACAGGAGACAACGCAGCAAGCTCTGCAGTCCCCTTCCTCTTCACACCAGCTGTGCCTTGCCTTCATTCCTACACTGCCTATCTGTCTTCCAACAGCAGGGCAGTTTGTGACTCTCTCAGCATTATCTTACTAGGTTTTTCTCAGTGCTCTACCTTAAAGTATTTTTTTTTTTATCTTCCATTTTTATGACAGGCACTCCTTAGCATGGCCAACTTCAGTACTTGTCAGGTAATCATTTCAACCGCACAGCTTCTAATCAGAAGTTCTCTTCCAAGGCTGCACACACGTGAGTGTAGAACAAGAAGGGTTTACTGCTCTTCGTTATGTCACTGCTGTAAAGCTAAGGATCCCACCTCTTGCAAGCATGAGCTACTAGCACGGAGCATTACAATGACCCGAAATATGCTTACTTTATGTCACAGACTGTACTGTTTCCTCCAGGGTATGAAGGGAGTGCATTTAGTAATTTGGCAACCTGGTTGGGAAAGACTAAGGCCTTATTCCTCCTAGGAGCTCCAGGCAAAATATTGCAGAAGTCACCTGGGCATCTATATGCACAGGGCAACCTGCAAGGCTGGCTTATTCTTGAACTTAAATCAAACTTGGATTCTGTAGTACTATGGAGTACAACACATATTTAAAAGGTACTCTTAACTCATACTGTCTTCTCCTTGTATTACATACATACACACACGTGTGTGTCTGTGAGTGTATTCCTTTTTCTCTACTTAAAAAAATGGTATGGCTCAAGCCTTATGTCGTTAGGCATCTTACCATGGCAGATCACCTTGTCAACAAGTCCCCTGAGGTACAAAGACTGGATTACCTTTGCAAAGCTCCCCTTGCAAGATTCAGTCTTAATTCAGTTATCATCAGTGTAGAGACCTGGCCATTGTACAAGCCTTCTTGTCTGGCATGTGTTTACAGCAGCATTGCCTTTAGGACATGTGAGTAGACCAGAAAGTAAGCCAATAAAGAAAGTGCGTAAAGATATTCTTATATGCATGTACAGAAGAGTTATGCTTCAGCATTATTTGTTTGCTTTTTGTATCTCAGTAATCCAGATAAAGCTGAGATGTTAACACTGAGCTTGGATAACCTAAAGTTAAGATTCATGTTCAGCTTTGATTCAGACTTTTTACAAATGGATCTCATCAAAGGTGGGCCACTGTTCTGCTGAGTAGAAGAGGGAAAACCAGTGATATTTGGAATGATAAAAATACAGCTGCCCAAGGAAAAGAGCTCAAGCAGGTGGTAATCAAGAGCTATTTCCATTCTATAAGAAACTGAGCTATCTTAGTGGGGTGAAATGCTGAGTGTACGTGCCTGACTTCCAATTCCAGGGAGTTCCTCACCATATTTGCCTCATGAGTTTGTTGACCAGGATGGCCTCAATGGAGCTACGTGTATGTTTAAAGCTAAGTACTTCGTTTTATGGGGAATTTAATGTCTGCAAAGTTGTAACTGCATAGTTTCTAGTCAAACTATGCCTGCTTAGCAGAAATGGAAAAAGCTTCGGTTTCCTAAAATGTAAATATGTACTAAGTTTCCACACACTTTAATGTTGTTGAATCTGCCAAATAATTGTCTAATTAACTTAAAAAGAAAAAACAAAAATCCACTGCTATTCAAAATTCCACATCATGTAAAACGGTTCTTAAAAAGTGTTTTTGTCCATATATATTTAATTCATGCTGCATGAATACATGTTGCCCAGCTGACACAGCTGGAAGGAAAGGGCTATTCCCAGAAATGCTAGGCTGACAGTCAACAATATTCTAGTAAGAAAACAATGGTACAGATAAATAGTAGCACGGGCAGTGGAGCTAGGAAATACATTAACTACTAAATAGGTTAAATCTTTGCACAGCATTGAAGCAGGACAGGAAAGTTGATTTTTGTCTTGGCTATCAATGCTGACAATTTTTAACACTTCTTCCCTTTGGAAAAAGCAGGTCCCTTTAGTACCTATTGCCTCCTATTCAGGGGCACTATGGCACGTTAGCGGGTTCATGCAGTGCGTGTCGCTCCAGAGCACAAGGAAGCCTGTAACATGAAAGACTGTACTTACACCACGGAGCGTGTGTTCGGTGGCTTCTGCCCATAGTAGGTGTATGGAGCTGTTAAGTCACACAGCTGACATTTGAACTCCCCTGTAGGCTGAACTTCTTTGGGAGCGTCCATCTTTTGGCTACCTACAGGAAACACAAAAATCTGTTAGCTCCAAAATGCAATCCTGGAAACGCACCTGCAAGAAAATAAAGTTGATGTGGAACTAAAAATCCAATGGAAAATTGACTATGCAAACCTTGATTAGTAAATCTTTTCTCCCAAATCAAATTTGTTTCCCATGTCCCAGTTAAATTTCCAGATTCCTCAGACAGGTTTAGAAACTGCAGCCTGGGAGCCTAGCTATAAAGTTCACCTATTAATTTGAAACTTGATCCACAAAAGAATTGGAAAACCCTCTGCTCAATCAAGGCCTATGCTCCCTAAGTGCTTCCCAAGAAATGACTCCTTATCTGTTGTGTGCAATTCCAACCCAGTTCTGCAAGACCTGCCTCCTCCCACAAACTGCAAACGGAGCTGTGAAAGGGTTTGGGACCCCATTCAGGAGACAAGGTAGGTGTTGCATTGATGTCCTGTGTCTTTTTCTTTGCTTCTGGTTCACCTTTGAATAGAGTTTTGGGAGCTTAACCTTAGCTCCCTGTTCTTCTCTGGCTTCCTGTGGAAATAAGGCTGATGTAATCACTCTCTGCCTAGAGAACACTGGCCTATTCAAACCACACAGGACAGAGAAAGAGGTACCTTCAAAAAAGTTTGGGTCCTATAACCTGTATGAAAATAGGCAGGAGAGGGAGACTGTGCTTTATCCTCACGGAGGACACCCGTCAGAGGATCTGCACATAGGAAAGCTACTGTCCGTCTGTCTGAAAGATTTCAGACCCCCCTTAGAAAGCTGTAGCTATCAGTCACGAGACACAAACCATAGGAAGCCATGCTTACAAGATGAATTGTTTAAAATCTTGACCATTGATTTACATTTGGGAGCTCATCGTTCACTCATAGCACTTTAGTTGAAAGTCACATGCTTTTTCAAAAAGCATGGTGTGGCAAGTATGCTCTTGGGACTGATTTTGGTATGTATGATCAGATCAAGCACAGCTAACCATGTGCATGCCCCAAAGTTGCACCAATCCATAGATGAAATGCTATCAACAGTTTGCAAATTGGTAATCTTCACTCACCTGCACCATTTTCTTGAACAGACACATTCACCTTGCAGTTAGCAAGAAAACTCAAGCTTTCAGCCAAAAGCCCTCATGCTTTCTACAGCATGCGGTTTGCTGCTTGCAAGCCCATCAGCTTTTTTAACTGAAGCAGAGCTGGCATCGAGCCGTTGGGAAGGCGAACACTAGGAACCCTGATTTGGGCAGTATGTCAGCATTTAGGGTGTATGTGCTCACAGCCGAGCAGATATACAGCCTGCCAAAGGACAGCAGGTCATTCCCGTTCTTCCAGCTTTGCGGCCATACCCTTCCCCAGCAGAGCTGATCCAGTTCACTAAGGCCAAGGGTCTATTTATGTTTTAGCTCAGCTCAGGGGTTTTCTTTGAGAACAAATTGCCAGTCTTCGCTTACCCAACTTGGTTTGTGTTGTGGAGCAGTCTTAAATCCCACAAACCGGACAGTTTCAGATGGAACTAAACTGAAAGATGTGCTCCAGAGACACACTCAACACATTTCAACCCAGATGACCAACCGATGGCCATTCAGTCTACAGGCTAGGAGCAGAGGTAGTCTGGAACATCCTGAAACACAGACAGTGGGCAGCTGGTAGCCAACACCAAACACCTTGCTCTACGTTTTCACTCTTACTGCATCACACTAATTACTGACGTGGTAACAAATGAAAAAAATACCTTATTTTTTTCTTCCAACATCTTTTTTTTTTTCTTGTTTTAGGGAACTAAATTGGCTTGCAGAGGAATCCAACAATGCTAACAGTAGGGTAAGGTAAGGGGGGCAAAACTGCACAGCCAAGGGAAAGGGAGGACTGAGATGAGGGACCTGTTATTTCTCTCTTTCAATGACAGTAAGTTGCTATTTCTGCTTACCCTATGTGGTGAAACTGAATCCTAGAGACATATGCTGCTAAGGTGAATTAGGGGCAAGGTGAAGCAGAGCTGTGACTACTTGTCACCTAATGTTCCAGAAGAACAGGGAGCCCCAGGATCCTCAGAGGTTACAGAGGCTTCGTAACAGACACCCACTTCAGAAAGTCCTGTTAAATCCTGAAACTTAATTTAGGGAATAATCTCCCTTACGTCATCATTCCTTCACCACCAGCCTTTCCACTGCTGTTCCTGGCATATTAGTAGTACAGGAAGTTCTTCAAATGTAACATAAATGGGGCTGGGTACTAGTTTAACAAATAAATCCCCGTGAATACCTTAGGCAACTATATTTTTTCAAAGGTGATGTAACTCTTGGACATCATGTAGTTTCCCTACCTCACAGGGATGCCTGAGAGAATTTAATTAACTGAAGCGCTTTCAGATTTTTCAGTTAGATATAAGGCATGTACATGGTACCTATTTCTCCCTATATATTAAAACAGTGATTCTTCAAACTATACACTGAACTCAACTAAGAAGTCTGCTTTTGGGACCCTGCGCTTTAAGTTTACCAGATAAGTCCCCCAAACACATCCAAGCCTACCTTTTCTGTAGGTAATCAGTGGTAATACCAAGACACCCACCTGTGTGAATGAGATTCAGTCCCAAACACCATATGCAATTTTTTGTAATCAGCCTTTTTAAAAATGGGAAAATAATTAACTCTACAAAGGTAAGAGTATGGAAAGTCACTTAAATCAAATACAGAAGAACCATCATGGTGATTTTTTTTTCTCTAAAATAAAGCAAAACACTAAGAACAACAACAAAAAAAGTATTTATGGTAGTGAGGATCATACACTTTGGAACGAATGTGTCCTGATTCCAAGTCAAAATAACAGCCCTGGGTTCAGAGCCGAAGTACGTTAGATATAGAAACACCTGCTCCCTTACAGGCCATCGGCATGTAGAACAGAATCTGTTCAGTGACTACCACTGGGAAGGAATGATATCTATGTACAAACAGATTTTTGGCTATGCCAGTTGAAAAGCATATGATCCTGCCTGCAAGGCACAGATGAATTTATGATGCTTTCCATTTTACTCCCAGCTTACAAGTCACTGGTATCAGCTGTACCAAGTTTTATTCCACTGGGAACATCATTTGTCCTGGACCTTGTCTACACAGCAACACTTGTGAAAGAGAAGGTCACTAACTCAAGGTGTGAAGTTAATGAGTGTAAGGATTTCAGAGTGAATGCTCCCATTCAGAAGTAAAATTTGCTACATAACAAAACAAAGCCATTTTCCCCTGAAGAAAGAAATTTAATGGCAGATGCAACAAGCTTTCATGTGCTCCACACCTTTAGTCTAAACTACCAAGCAGACAAGACCTAAGATGCACTCTCCCACAGAGCTTCTAGTGCTTCCAAAAATCCCATCTGCAATTAAAAGAACTGCATCTTTATGTGAGTATAATAGCAAATGCAGAGAAGCAGTTCTGGGACAAAACCACAGTTGAGAGAGATGTTGTTTTATCACAAAGCTCATGTACAGGTTTGGCCCTATACACCATTTTAGCAAGATGCCTGAGATGACAACTATGACAAGGTGTCTGCCTCCCCTCCAAGCAGATGTATGAAGCAAGAGTGAGAACTCGTTTCTCTCTAGCATACCAACAACAGGAGCTCTTGAGGAGACAGAAGTCCAGGGCACTAATCCCTTCATAATCATCATCAAGCAAATTTGTGACTCAAATCATCATCAGTGCTAACACTGGCTTTTTTCTCTTGTCCTTGAAATTTTTTGAAGCAGCATCAAGTCCCAGTAACACGTCAAATATCCGTCTGTACCAAACAAGTCTTCTAGAACAGCTTGTTTAGAACTGAATTCTGCCCAAACGTTTGCCATTTTGGCTGGAAGCTGCAGGGTGCTTAAACACACGCTTACTTTAAGTACATGCATAGCTCTCCTGAACAGAACACGGCTACCCACACACACAGGATTATGAAGCAAGCACTGAACTAGCACGCTCAGCAGAAACTTGCCAAGTCAAGCCCAGAACGCTGCAGGACCTGTGTCCGGTTGGCCCACGTGCCACGGGGAAAGGTAAAGCGCACAGATTTAAATGCCATACTAAGGACAAAACTGCAGCAAAAGAAAGGCACAGGTTAGACAGCAGCGCTGTAAGAATGATTTCTCCACGCTGTGACTGATACATGATATGGATGTGGGGAAATGGCTCTGAGTGCAGTTCTCTAGGGACTCCTAAAAACTTCAGGGCAGTTCTGCTCGAAGCATTCTGCTAACAGGCCTGGAAGGCATGCCAGAAATAATAAATCACCATTAAATTGTCAGGGTCAGTGGCAAAGTAGTGGCACAGATAAGTAATCTGATTTTCTTTGCTTCAAACCTCATTAGCACAAGTCTTTACAATGCATAGGTTAAGCCCCTCTTAATACTCCAGAGGAGACTCGTGCATTTCTGAGTCACTGATAAACTAGAGAAACTACACAAGAAACAAACAGCCTACAAACAGACAGACTTTGATTTGAAAGGGTGTCAGATAAAACCAACACTGACACACCTTTAATCCTCTCCAATTAAACCCTTGTTTCTTTTTCCTGCCAAGATTTTCCTGCAGTATCCACTGTTGATGATGATGACCTATTAAAATATTCACAGCTTGATTCTCTATGGGAAGGAGTGCTCTCTAATAGAAGTGCAGGAGCCACTGAGTTCATAGCCTGGTAAATGCCAAGTTATTTTGCAGTGCTTGGTGTGATATAAATTTAAATATACTTCAGCACCAGGAATGCACTCACCTCCTTCAGAAAAATGATCTGTTGCCTCATCGCTCAGGTAATAGATTAAACAGCAGAAACTTCTTACTTGCTAGTTAATCTCCAGGTGAACAACTCTCTCCCTCCAGTTCCCTCATGTTATTGCCCTGAAGGCATGTTTAGGTCACCTGTTGGCTGCCTCCCTGCTCTTCCTTTGAGGTGACTTACCTTGGGTTTAGCTAACAAATTAGCCCAGGAATGCAATTTCACCAAGCGTGGCCATTTGGAACTTTTACCCTTATTACCTCTCTCCCAAAGATCACTTGATTGAATTAAGCCTTGACTTGTTGCAGCAACTACTCCCTTCAAGCCGGGGGGACTGGGCTGGTATCGCTGTGTTTTCTCTGCTCTGAAGGAACTGAGGTCACTGCAGCACACAGGCTTCCCTCGAGCTATGGGGTCATATAGGAGGCCCCAAGCCCTGCTTGTTAACAACAGCTTGTGTGGACTCCCTGTGGCTGTATGATGAACAGCCTCCGTGGTCATAGATGTGAAAGCGAGCATGTTTTCTGCTAGCAGTTGTAGCAAATGTTTTGAACAAGGTGTGTCAGCAGAAAAGAGAGGAGGCAAGCAAATCAAACCCCTTCCTTAGGTAAAAAGGCTTTCAGAATACAAGAGAATCTCAAAAAGGCATCAACTGATGCCTGACTTAAAGCTGATAAACCAACACTTAAAAAAAATCTAGCCTGAGTACTCCTTACTTGAATATGGCAGGCAGCCAGCCCTGAATTTGACAGCATTTGATAAAGAAGAATCTCAAATTAGGTGAGAATTTAACAGCTTCAGACAGGAATGCTGCAACAAGGCACCGATGAACCGGGGTATACCACTGTCCTCTACTGGACACATCCGACCTGTACAGCCCCAGCCTCTGGCAACACCCCGTTAGTGGCTGTGGGGAACTCTCATTTCAGCACCCTAGCTGTTAAAAGTTATTCAGTTGTTAAAAGCCCAGCTAAACGGATCACACAGAAAGTGAATGAGAGAATAAAATAAAAGGAAGTTGCCCTAGCGTTTATGGTAGAGGCCATCTCCACGTCCGGTCACAGGAGCACAGTGAATGGTGGATCTTTTTGCTGTGCAACAGAACAAACAGTCCTGACAGAGGAGGAAGAACTACTGTGTCATTAGCTCTTCCTCTCCTTCCCC
>JAOTQQ010000001.1:77648427-77701997 GCA_026546715.1 Gallinago undulata | reverse complement strand
TTTGCTGTGCAACAGAACAAACAGTCCTGACAGAGGAGGAAGAACTACTGTGTCATTAGCTCTTCCTCTCCTTCCCCCCAGAATTAATCTGCGGTCATATCTGGGTTTCTGCTTGACCTCTCTCATTCATGTTTCTTCTCCTTCTCTTACATCAGGCTTTTCTAAGCAGAGTACAAAGCTTATCACATCATCATCCGTGATGCAATTCTAGCCTTCTATATGTAAAATGGCCTAGAAATTAAAGGAAGGCAAACTTGTTGCTCTTCTCACAAAACAATTATAGGGACTTACTGGAGAGGAGGTAATGCAGGAAATCCAAATGCTGAAGTGTTCACCGAAGTGAACACCAGTTCTGGATTACGGTTATTCCTTGCCCAAACAGGGAAACCAGACCTGAGCTCTGATTGCATTAAATCTGCCTTCTGGTATAGGCACAGCAAACAAGCATGCCATGGCCATAGGTTACCCCCTGCCCTGAACTGATTTTGTCTTCCCTTCAAACTGTAGCTCTTTATATAGCTTTGTTAGATTAATATCCATAGTGGGGAAGAATAAGATGGTACAGTTCTATTAATATGCAAGTTGTCCTTAAAGAAAAGTTATGGAGGGCCACATATGTACCACTGAAAGTATCAGCTTGGTTAAGCACAATCTAAACTTAGTGCAACACTTTCCAAGAGAGTCTAAAAACAGCAACACCAAGATTTTGTGGAAATACACGAGGAGAGGCTAATACAGTGTTTTGGGAAATGAGACACTGCAAGCTGACACAATCCTGAAAGAAATATATATGGCTTCACTGATATATCTCCCTGCAGAAAGCGAAGTTGGTACTGTAAGCAAATACTCAGTCCCCACTATGTGGGGTTGCATGTTACAATGTCCTTGCTGTGACAGCCAGTGCCCACTTTCCCCTGTGACCAGCAAGATGTTCAGTATTAATATACACAGAGAAGTGAATTCTTTCCAGTAACATGGGACTGAGCCCCTCAATTTGTTAGCACTGAGCTCAAGTTGAAGACTGCATAACGAAGTAAAGCAAAACCTTCAAATAGAAAACAAAACGCAAGACCGCTGGAGGGGTAGAGGGGTAAGAGGTAAAGACTGCCATCTTCATGAAAATCTGAGAATAAAGACTTGCACCTACTATACAGATACTTTCTCATGCACATAAATCCACACACCTTCTTACAGGCATGCCCATTTCCTCTGAAAGGTGTGTTCCTCAAGTTTTACTATCCTAGCTATTGTGAACAGCCAGCTAGAGAAAACACCAATAGGTCCACGAGCAAGTCTGGATTAAGTGTGAAGGAAAATCACATGATCAACCTCTCTCCTTATGCAGACACACCATTTCCAGCATCACTGAGATATGGAGATATTTACTGAGGTTCTCAGAGCAGACCCAGAAACTGTAGTACTTCATCTCTCATATATCTTGTGAGCTTCCTAACTCCTCCCCATTTTTCAGGAAGAGTCGAGTACCTGATTGTTTCCATGGCTCTACAATGCTTTAAGTTCAAAGCTGTGATCCCAACACTACCTTGCTCAAGTGCAACCTCATACTGGCAATGCCTACATATGACAGGAAACAAAGGTTTCCCCTAAGTTCCCTAGGCTCCTTAAAGCTCCTCTGTGCACATCCAAAAGCAGTGCCCTTGCACAGCTATGAACTTCCCTGGAATCCTCTCTCCAGTCCCCTTCACGGCTGCATCCTGTAGCTCTGACATCAACTCAGAAAAGACAATCCACGGCTCCTACACTCTATTAAACAAAGAATAGACCTTATATTAAAGCCCTTGGGGGGGGGGGGGATAAATATCAGAATCAAGCTTTGGCTCTACTTCCAGAATCATGAGTCCCTCCTGTTAAGCAGTCTCACTGGTCATCAGGCTTCTGCTCAGGGGACTCATACTTTCTCCCTCACCTAGACTCTTCTCACATTTGTTTCTGCAGTTTGAAGAGGAGGTTCCCTCCCGTCAGTGTAACTTATGCTCCAGGGAGCCAGGCGCTCTGGCGGTGGGAAGGGCACACCTGAAATCTCTCCCGCGCCGAGCAAAGCAGGGGGACTGGACACTGCTCTCCCACCTGTGCAGGGCCAGGCTTCCTCTACTCGCTGTCTTCCGTGCTGGAGAAGCCCTGTGCTCTGCCTCCGCAGCGCCCGCCGAGCCAGCCTGGGGCCTGCCCTGAGGAGGGCTCCCGACACCCGTCTTCCAGGGAGGGATCCCGGCAGGCAAGGAGAAGAGACACCCCTCTCCTCTCGGATCCCAGACACGTTGCGTGCTGAAAAGAGATCGAAAGATAAATTGACGCCCGTGCCCCTTCATTAGTAACAATATTATCTACCGGCGGGAGCTGTTCGCGGGGAGCTCGGGTCTCCCGCGCCGCTCCTACACCGGGGCCTGGCTGCCGACAGGACCGGGCCCGGCCCTCCGCCCTGCTCGCCACGTTTCTGAGGGGAGAGGCGGGAAGGCCGCAGCTCGGCTCAGCCAGAGCCGCCCGATTTCTGCCCACCCGAACTGCGCGGCACCCACCAGCCACGCCTGGCGACAGGCGACCGGCCGCACAGGCCGCGTTCCCGGTGGCCCACCCGGACGCTGCGGCCTGAGGCCTCCAGCGCCGCTCAGCCCTTAAAGGGACAGCGACACCGGGGGCCGCGCTGCGTCGAGCCGCCGGCAGGTGGCGCTGTGCGCATGCGCGGGGGCCTGCCCGCTGCCTCCCTCGGGCCCTTGGCGGGGCCTGGGCCTGCATCCGGGCCTGGGCCTGGGAGAGGCTCGGGCTGCTACCGGGGACTGGGCCCGTACCGCGGTGTGGGACGGGCCGAGCCCGGAAGTCCCCGGAGTTCAAGGAGGGGGCGTTTTGGCTTCGGAAACTGCAGGTCCCCTCAGGCCGCGGGCAGCGCCGGCGGGAGCGAGGGGCTGAGGCCCGGCGGGTGACAACGTCCGTCAGCTGTCATGTGCCCCGGAAGCTCATCACACCGTGAAGAGCATGTGAGATGTAAAATTAATAATTACTACAGTTCTGTGGTCTCTCTGTATTCGAAGTGAACTGCCTGGAGGATGCCTCCAGCTTAATGAATAGGAAATAAGGGGGTTGACCAAGTTGACTGGTCTTCCCAGTTGACTTAACCAGTTGGTTAATATTCTCAATTCATTTAGGACGGTCTTCCGTTACAGGAGGTGATGTAGCGACCAGTCTGCAGGCCCTGTTTGATAATACAGAAGTTTACTACCCCCTCTGAGGCTGTATAACAGGATTTTATAGCCCACGGTTAGTGTCTTCCAAATGGACTCATTGCATGCAAATGCAATGTAATGTGAGAGTTTAATTGCCAAGTTGCACCCTGCTAACTTGTTATTTATTTTTTTTTAAGTCTTATGCTGTGAGCTGTGAGTAGGGAGCATTTATCAGTGTTTTCAGATCTTGGGCCATATTTTGCTCTTGTATTAGCATGTGCTCAGCCAGAGACGAGCGTCCTGCTCAGACTCACGAAGTACCTGCCAGTGTGTCCCCTCTGTGAAACAGCCACCAGCTCCCCTGTGTGCTGCCTCTGGCTGACATGGAGTTAGAAATGTCATGAGATAGAAGATCATGTTTAGTAAGAAAAGTGCAGCAAGGGAAGTTTTTTGAAAGTAACTTTTCCTCAGAGACTGGCTGGGCATCCATCTGCTGGGGGTGAGTGACTGCTTTTGCATCACTTGTGGTTTGGCACTTTTTTCCTCCTTCGCTTCTTGAACTGTCCTTATCTCAACCCACAAGTTTTTTTCTTGCTTTTGACCTTGGCTTCTCTCCCCATGCTTCTGGGAGGGAAGTGAGCAAGCTGCTGGGTGGGAGCTTACCTGCCAGCTGGGGTCAACCCTGCTCACCCCCCTTCCCCACCCCCCTCACATAACAGCTGAAACTGATGCAAAATAGTCTGGAGAAAATTTGAGCCCAGTCACTAGTAAGGGGTTGAATGTTAAAAAATTCTTGAAAGTAAATAATTTACTTATGAGCATTTATTTGAAATGCAAGTATTACAGAGTAAAGGTGGTCTTGGATAGATACAAAATCTTTCCTTCCTTATATGACAAGATAAACCATCTTTTTTCCATTTATTTTTCTGTTCTTGAGCCCTAAATGTTGCTGATGTCTTCTCTGAGGCTGCCCATAGAGTACACTGTGAAAAAGATCAGGCTCACTGGTTTTGGATTTGTTACAGATCAGAAGATAAAATATCTTTCTGAGCCTTTGCAAGACAAAAGTAGCCACTTGTGCTTCGTCAGATGGTTCTTCGTATACGGGTGTTTTCATATCTGCATAGGCAGACATAATAACAGCTTGGAAGAGATTGATCAGGACGCAGATCATCACCATCATGAAAGAGGCTAGGAAAAGACCACCCAGAAACCTGTTGGATGAAAATGCAGTATCTCTGAAAGCTGAGACACAGTAAGAGAATACAGTCTGAGCTGCGTGAATCATGCTACTGTAATTCCATTCGTGCTGCCCAAACACAAAGTAGCCAAAAGCCATAAACACAAAGAAGTACACCACCACCACGAGGGCCATTGAAGAGATGCCGGGAAGGGCTGCCAAAATCGATCTTTGTGCCAGGCGCACGTCATAAATGAATTGAGAATATTTTAGAGTTTTCAAAACTGCAAGAAATGCTAAAAAGCCCATAGTAATCCTTAAAATCTGATCTAAATGAGAAACCGCATGAAAAGAAATGAAATCATTTGGGTGATCTAAGTAAAACTTCACTGTATCTTCTCCCATCTTGAACTTTGTGAACTTTAAAGGAACGAAAAGGAGGAATGCTGATTTTAAGCCCAAGTTGATTATATTGGAAATGTTTTTAATATAATCTTTTCTTTCTTGGCCTATGGTATGAATCTCATATGCAATGTAAATGATCAGATAGGCAAGAACAATTCCGAACATCAACTTTTGAGCTTTAGTTTGCTGATGAAAAATGGGGAGTGCAAAAGAGTGTACTGACAAACTTGGTTTTATGATCCCTAAATTAGACATTTCAAATATGACTGAGATGGTGCAAAAGAGATTTGCATCTGAGTTAAACGTAGTTAGTTCAATGATCACAGCCCATGTCTTATCATCAAGCCAGTTGCTCTGTTTTAGAGCATCCAGCCTTCTTGTAGAATTAGATTTTCCTTCACTAGGGAAAAAGTAAAAGGTGTATCCTGCTGGTCCATACGTGTGCAAATCTCCGTATGAATAATATATCCACGGACTCCTGTTTTGCTGGTAAGTGAACCCACTGTAACTGCTGGCATCCTTGGGAACAAACTGGTTGGTAGCCTGTGTCCAGGTGCCAGCATAGTCACCTTTCTCTGGGAGGTCAGTGCCATATTTGTGAAGACAGTGGCTTTTACTGATCACAAAGTTATTTACAAAGCTGTGAGGATGGAAACATTTTTTCTCAGTGCTTTTAGCCCGCACTTGCCTCATCCTAGGCAAACCAATGATTTTGGACCAGCTCTCAGGAAGAAAGGTTGGCTGAATGTCATTGTGGATCAAAGGCAAGAACAAGTCTTTCAGCCACACGTAGATATGTTCTAGCTTATCTACACTGGAGAGTCGGGGAGAGAAGTGGTTATGGATGAATCGGTTGTAGTGGAAACTGTTGGTGTTCTCAGTGGAATAGGCAAGAATTAATAGCAGTGTTAAAAAGATAAGGTGACTGATGAAATCTCTTGCGAAAGTAAATGCCTTAGCTTCAATTTTTGCCCTTTTCTGCATGTTTGCAATTTCATCAGCTTCTAAAGGCTTATACTCCTGGGTACCTCTGACTTCAGCAAGTTTCAAGTGCATCTCTCTCATTTTATCTGCACTCATCGTTTCTTTAGGCAACTCAGAGTCCTTTCCCTGAGTTGACCATGCGATGTTTTCACAGCATTTTGGAAGAATTGTACTCATAGCTGAGAAAAAACTGATTTTTAGAATTGAAAGGAAAAACACGTTCTCAATAAAGGACGTCGCTGATGCTATAAGCCATTCCAGTGAAGTCTGATAACCATAAGACAAACCATATACCACGATGAAAAATGATGATATCCCAGTGACAGCTATAACTAGCGCCCATGAGAGATAGACGCACCACCAGCAAAGAACTATGGGTGGTCTCTTGCGATCGGGCATGGAGGTAATGCTTGGTGGTTTCCTTTCTTTATTGGTATTTGGTGTTGGCTTTCTCTGGCTGGCTTTAGCCCTTGGAGAGGAATTTGGGGTTATCGTGTGCTCCTCTGTTCCAATTACATTTGCATCCCTTTCAGAAACTGTGCAATTGCTCCAGCTTTGGGAAAATCCCTTGCTTCTTGTCGCTCTGGAACATGGCGGGCTCTGTGAGTTGCTGGGACCAGGAAGGTTCTCCAAGGGGATAATATTACTCGATTGTGCTGAAGTTTTTGAAAAATGTTCCTTCCAGTTCTTAAAATTTTCAGACGGGAGGGGTGAACTTACCTTTGGGTCTGTCTGAGCCACACCCTGAGGAGAAGATTCCTTCTGGGAATACTTGAATAAGGCAATTATAATCATTTCCACAGGTATAGTAAGCAAAGCACATTCAATTCCTACCGTTACTGATCTCAGATACCTCAAGTGTATTGGAGATTCTTCATTCTTGTCAGCATTAAAGAACATAATGTTTACAAGCAAGTTTAATAATAATATTGCTAAACACGAAGACAGCCTTTGGAGCCTGGTGAAACTGCCAGTGAGAAAGTGAGAAAAAATCGAAAGCCACAGATGGCCCTCTGCCAGGCTGTTGGAAAGTTTAATCAAAAAATAGTCCATTCTGGGCAGAGGTGTCTTGGGGTTTGTGACAGAAAATGTCCTATCTATTAAGTGATCACCCTTGTCAAGAGAAAGCCATTTCCTGCACATAAAGAACCAGGTCTTTCTGGTGGACATATTCTCAACTTTGGCTCTGCTTAAGAACCAGCTTGGAAATAAGCCCTTGTTATTGTGCCAGACCCTGAAGGAACAAATGTCTCCCAAGTCTTTCTTGGTAGTTAAGAGAAAGCAATCAGTGCTTCTTGGTTGGAAAGACACAAAATCCGGGTGCCGTAAACAATGGACGTCACTCGTGCCATTCTGTCCGATGAGCTGAAGAAAGACATCTGCTTTAGTTCCAGCTCCCCAGCGACTGCCCGTGTATAAAGTGACCAAATAGCTCACTTTATCGAAGGGGTCGTTGTCTGGCAGAACTATAATCTTGTCTTTGCTGCCCTTGTCAACCCTGTCTTTTCTAATGGCCCAGAGGGATAAAAGAACATAGACACCAAAAATAACGAGCACTGTTAAGAGGGTCACTGGGTTTTTAGGTATGTCTGCTATCAGGTTTTGTCCCAGGTCTACTGTGTTGGGGGTAATTATTACTTTGGCTGCCAGGAACCTGATGTTGAACGTGGATGCATTTGTTAGAGCATGAGCCGCCATACTTCTGCGTCTCCGCTTCAGTCTGCAGATGCAGTGTACCTTCTGCCAGTCAGTCAAGGAGCCAAGCCTGCACATGTCTTCTCTCCACAGGCTTTGAACCCCATCCATAAATAAGCACCGATCACTAAAGATGTGTATATTCACCAGTCTCTGGGTTTGATACCTTACAATGTAGGGTGCCAGCAAGACAATGGAGATGTTACGAGTGTCTGTACAGTTTTCTCGATCTGTGGCTGTCAGCAATGACTCTGGGAGACAAATAATGTAGGGACTCTTAATGTTACAGTCTGCACTAGCTGTCCCATTTTTGATTGCAACTGTTGGCATGTTGTGAAAAGCAGCAAATGAAGCTATGGGATGAGCATCAGTGACAGTGGTACCTGTAAATACTAGCACCTTGAACGTAACTTTTAATTTTGTCAGGATCTGGATGTATATGCTCTTGGCATTTCTGTTGACTTCAAAACTAAATCCTCCAGTTGTGTAAGCTTGTGTTTTATCAGGTCCTATTGCTAACCAAAGAGCTATAATATCCTTTTCTTTCCTAGCAATAGTAATTTGTACTGCTTCAGGCATGATCCCTACCAGATCCCCATTAGCCCTGGTCTCTGCCATTTTGAACCCCAAGACCGCTGTGATTTCTGATGTGTCACCTAACCAAGGGAAGGGGTTCTCATCAAACTCAAAAAGGGCAGTGGAAATCACAGCATTATGGTGCAATTCTGAATACATCCCCTTTTCTAGTGATGGATAAAAGCAATTCCTGCAGGTATTTCTGGTAGAGAAAGCATTTGGAATGTTCCAGGTTTCATCTTTCCTCAGAGTGATATTCCAAAGTTTTGTTTCCATTAGAGTTTCTATTTCTCCAGGGACTTTGCCCTGGAAAATTATCTCTGTTAGATAGTCCATGATTGAGAAGACTTGTTTAACTCCACTTACATTGACATTCCTGCGAGGCAGAAGAGCAGCTCTCAGGATGTTGAACAAGCATCTTAGTATTCCAGTGGTCTGAATTTCTACTTCCTCAGACCAATGGCTCTCATTCCTCTGTATCTTCAGCATTCTTATTACTTCACTTAGTTTCTTAATGGCAAGTTGTTGTGTTCTAATGCTCATTTCATCAGCTTCCTCTGTGGCTTCAGAAAGAGAAGCAACTACTTGGTTGACTTCCACTGCATTGTCAACTGAAATATTCAGGGCTGTATTAATCAGCCTTTCCCGTAAGGAAGCCTTAGGGAACTGAGGAGTTGATTTAGCTTTAATATAGTTTAAGACTGAGGCTGTCAGATAAGCCAAATAACCTGCGCTAAAATAATCCCCAGTCTGGAGATAAGATGTCATCGGTGCGCTTGAACCGGTCACTGATTCCAGCAGTTGGTGAAACACAAGAGCTAATGGTTGCCTGGTAACTGGGTCCTTTACACGGACATTTAAAGTCACTTGGGTAAACACCCCAAGGGAATTGTGTACTTGAACATAAAGTGGCAAGGTGTACTTCTGGGAGGGCACTCCAACTGGGAGAAAAGATGGAGGAGTTTTAGGCTCATAACCAAAGTACAGAATTGGGCCAAATGTATTTTTCATCACAGAAGTTATTTTGGTAGTTTGGGGTATTGTGGAAGCTACTTTCACTTTATATGTCAGAGGTAAATTGCTGTCAGAAAACCCACTGCATTGAACGACAAATTTTGTCAGAAAGGCTGTACCCCAGTGTGGGTTGATGCTACATCTGCCAGCCCTAGGAGCAGAATTTACCTTAAATGCATGTCTGTAGATTGAGGACCTACCATCCCAGGTAGTCACTTTTAACAGAAGTATGTAGGATCGATGTGCAGTCTTTGTAAAAGTCAGAGCATGTATAGACAGGTAAGCCCCAGACCTCCCTGTTGAGGTTTTGGAAGACCAGTCAAAGCTAATTTCTGTAGAGTTTCCTGAAAAAAGGGACCAGTAGTAGGTTGTCTGGCTGCTTAATCTACAGTTTAGGCATTTTCCAGACAGGGTAAATCTCTCTGTTGGAATTAGAGTGTTACCACAGTTTTCAAGGCATATCACGTCCAGAAGGGGTGGGGAGCCAGGCTGCACTTGTATAGTTTGGTCAGCACTGCTCCTCCTTTTATCCTTTTGAATCACTAGACGGAAGTAGTATACAGCGTTTCCTCGGAGGGGTTCTGGTGGCATTACTTGAACTGGACCCGAGGATGTTACCCATTTCAAATCCGTCTGGGCTGGATGGCATTTCTTTCCTGGGCTGAGTGTCATTTTTTTATAATCTGACGCCGCTTTAGTGCAATACCAAGTAAATGTGATTCCTTTTAGTCCTTCCTGTGAATCAGGATCATGGGATGCAGAGCCATCAAGACTCCAGTTATCAGAAAAACCCACTCTGCGGAACGAGCCTCCTGCAATATGTGCCACTAGATCAGCAGGCTCAATTGAAATATAAATTTCATCTGAGCCCCTGAGGACAGTTTTGGTACCAACTGGCATTACTTCAGCAGTGAAATTAAACAGATACAAGCCGTAATCAAAAGAAAAACTGGGAACAGTTAAGAGTATTGAATCTGTGCCATGTAATGAAGAAGAGTCCATTGGTTTATCCCAGTCCGGAGGAGTTGTTGTGTCCTGAACACGATAGATTCGCCACAAGGACTTGGTAAATACACCAACGTTGCAGACTGATATCAATCTGACGTAGAGGAAAAAAGGTAACCCCCTTTTCTGGCGCAGGATACCGGAATGAAGAACAGGTCTCTGAATGAGCACTTGGCGTAGGAAACAGGATTCTCTCTGGCTTGACACTGGTACTTCTATGGTTTTTGCAGCATGGTTGTTGATTCTGACTCCTAAAAGAGCCGGTCTAAGTGCCCTTCTGGTACAGTTCACTTTTGCCACAAACCCTGTGTATTTCTCTGGATCGAAGGGTAAAACAGAGCGACGGGCAAAACGTGTGGCGTTCCTTACATGATTGTTGTATGCGTACATGCTGTTCTGAAGAAGGAGGTCCTTTTGTGTTGCAAAAAGCTGCAGGTGGAAGGTCCACTCACATTGTAGCATCGGATGTTGTGCAGGTATAAACCACACTAAATAAGTAAAGCTCTGCAGAAAAGGGCAGCCACTGCTGAAAACATGGGCTTCAAGGTCTCTTTCTGCCAGAGACCTAAACAAAGCCCTCTTCTGATTCATATAAAGGTACATATTGAACTTGTACCACTGGAAGGCCACAAACTCTATGGAGAGTAAGTAGGAGAGCTCCTTGTGTTGGTAGAACACAGTGCGTGTGTTAGGGCTATCTGTGGAAATAGGGCTGTTGTTTTCTTTGGTTGTGTAAAACATTCCATGTTTGTACCTGAAAATGTAAGTGCTCCTGTCAGTCTTTCCTGGGTGAAGGTTGACATATGTGAGAGTTTCTCTGCCTGCTGTTAGGCTCAGGGTACCATTGAGTAGATGCAGTTCTCCTGTCAATTCCTCAAACCTCTTTCCATCAACGTGAAAATAAATGCTGGCCACCACCACCTCACCTGGGCTCTGAGGTGTGGGACCAGTACAGAAGTTGCTCTGCAGAGTAATGGAACTGTAGGAACAGAGCCAGCCTCCTAGAGCCTGCGTGTCTACCAGTTTGTAGGCCAGCGTCCTTGGCATAAGGGGCTGAAGCCTCCAGGAGAGGCTGAGGGGCTGTTGAGGAACATTAAGGAGCTTGGAGCTGACACTGAGAATGTGCAGCACGTCCGGCTCCACCTTGAGAGAGAGGTTGAGGCTTATCTGAGGCATCTGCTCGATGCTGACCGAAGCAACGTGGAGCCCGTGATGCCTGTACCGCACGGTCAAGCTGTAGCTGTAGTAGGCGGCACAGGTTTGTTGCAACTCAGCCGTTGGGTAGACAGCAGGTGGTGGCGCGTCTCGGTGCTGGCTGCTGGCAAGGAGGAGGGTGGAGGGGCTGCCTCCCTGGCTGCTGAAGCGGTACTGCCAGCTGGCACTCTTGAAGCGTGCGCACCAGCCCAGATGTACGGGCTGCCACACGCGGACCAGGTGAGTCTGCGGCCAGAGCACGAAGAGCCGCATATCCTGCCCAGCCATCTCGATGCTCAGGTTCTGGTGAAGGCACCCGGGTGCAGCACACGAAGCAGATGAGCACTGCACCGTAAGGAGGCTGGAGGCCACGGGTGGAGGAGCGTGTCCCAGGAGGAGGCCTGTCTGCAGCATCACCTGGCCTGTCCAGCATGTTGTCTTCTTCACCCGGGCCGAGTTCAGGTACCAGAAGCAGCGTGGTGGGAGTGCCGGCCGCCCCTCTTTCCTCTCCGCCTCCGGTCTTGCTCCTGGGGCTGGCTGGTAGCGCAGGGTCACGGTGCTGTTCCACAGGCATGAGACCCAGCTCTCGTTGTCCCGCCGCTGAGAGACCTGGCCGTGAGGGCCCCGGCAGGTGACGCGCAGGGGCGGTGGCTGGAGGCCCGGGGGGGAGGCCGCCCAGCCTCGGGGGCAGCAGCCCAGCAGCTGGAGGAGGAGAAGATGGAGGGCTCTCATGGCGGAGTGAGGCGGGGGAGAGGAGGCAGCACCGCCATCGGAGTGGAGTGCAGCCTGGCGGAGGTTGACAGTTGGGGAGCCCCAACTGCTGGAGAAGGGCTCCGAGGAGCCCAGTGGCTGCTTCCCCCCCCCGCTCCCCGGGCACGGCTGGCGAATACCTTCAGCAACAGCGGATCGTGTGTGGATGGACCCGATGCCACCATAAACAAGCGTTTCGGGGCCAGTCACCTTCACGAACCGCATCCGTGCCCAGCACCGCGGCCCCCCCTCTGAGCCCCGGTGTGTGAGGGGGGAGCCGCTGCCAACGGGCCGGGCGGCGGACGGCCCCGCCCGCTGCTGCCCCGGCCCCGGCCCCGGCCCCGGCTCCTCCTCCCGCAGGGACGGGGAGGTGCGGGGCCGCAGGACGAGGTTATGGCGCCGCTGCGGGACTGTAAGGTGAGGGCAAGGTCTGAGGCGGAGCGGGACGGCGAGGCGACCCGCCTGCCCTCCCCGGCCCCGCCGCACGACCCAGCGCGGGGGGGGGACGGGACTGCGGCCGCTCTGCCCGTGGCCCTTCCTCCTGCCGGGCTCCCTGACGCGGCGTCCGGCCGTGTGGGCCGCGGGGAGGCTCCGGGAGCCCGGCTGGGAGAGGGGCCGCTGGGTGTGGGGCGGGAGCGGAGCCTAGCCGGGGGAGGCTGACGGGAGGCCGCCGCGGTGCGGGGGGGGGCCCTGTGGTGGAGCTGGCCCCCCCGGGCTCCCCGCAGTGACCCTTACACGCGGGGTGGGTTTGAGGTGGGGGGAGGCTGCTGGTGGGATCTGCAAAGGGGGACGAGTCGCTGCAGCCTTCCCTCCCGCGGGGGGAGCGGACTCGTCTCTGATCGTCTCTGGGTCTCCTTCATGGCGCAGGGGCGCTCACCCGCCCTGACTGTGGGCCTCCTGCTTTTAACTCTAAACCAGATTCGAACCTCCTTCAAGTCCAAGGGTTCAAAATCTGTCTGCAGGAGCTGGTTACTGATTAGTCTTTTGCGTGCTTTCTTCCTGATGAAGTTCACTCTCCTGTTTTTTTGGTTAATGAGGCAGGAGGAGGTAGCAAAAGAAGTCTTGAAGATCTTCTGAGAGTGTTGTAGGTTCCTGAGCTCTGGAGAGCTGTCACTGGAGTAACAGCAAACTGCAGAGAGCAGAGGTTCCTCAGAGCCAGCTGGGATTCTAGCAGGAACAAAAATACAAATAAAGAGTTGCCAGATCCTGTGACTAAACTCTTGTATTAAAGCAGGAGAAAAGGGGAAGGCTTTGGTTTTGCCAAGGAGCAGCAAGAAGAGCCAAGGCTATGGCACTCCAAGAAGCATCACAGAGTAGAGTCTCTTCTGGAGTTAGAGAGGAAGGTGGTGGGAAGTTAGGAGGCAGCCTGTGTGGAAATGGGAGGCGATAACTGTTTTACAGAGTCTTCAGGCTTATTTTTACCTGCTTGCACCCCTTCTCAGGTGGATTTCTTCAGTCACAGTCTGATAGCTGAGTACAGACAAGCCCCAAGATGTGGGTGTCGCAGGTAGGCTGGGAAGGACCACTTGCGTACCACCCAGAGGACGAGAGGTGCTGGCTCATCTGTACTCCCTGTAGCTCTTTGGTTCTTGGTTGGCACTAACAGATAAGTTCTAGGGCAGATCTCTGAGGAGTCAGCAGCTGTTATAGGGTGGTCCTTCCCTGCAGTCTCTTTTACGGGCATGCTCACAGGAGTAGTAGTGGCACACATGACCTGGTGCAGCCTTCCTGCTGTCCTCCTCTTTCCAGAGTGGGAGCCTTCCAGCAAGGGGTGAGTTACCTGGGCTGTAGCCTTGATGGAGCAGAGGCTTTCTAGAGTGGGTGTGAAGAGCATGTACCTCAACTACATCAGCAGTGTCCTTCGTGATGGATGCTTAATTCCACCTTTTCTTCACTAACCCTAGTTCTGCTTGTTTTTCTCATGCTTTTGCCCAGAAGTTTTCATTCCAGTGAATATTGGTATTAAGAAATCTCCTCCAAAGGGGAATGACACTTTCTACCTGGCAGATACCTTGAGCTGTTGTGCAAAACAGTCAGTGACATAGAGAGATGCTCCAAATGGAGCTTGTTTTAGACAACTAAAGATGAAAGTGGTTTGTGGCCTGTTTTGCAGGGCACTTTGAAAGGTAGCCTGTAAGTAGCAGGCCTGACTTTGCTACCCTCTTGACTTTTCTTTTTACGCTCTTTCTGGATATAGCATGGATTGTAAAGAAAATTTGTAATTTTACATTCCAGTGTAGTCTTTCAGGTTTGTAATTGAACACACAAGTGCTTGAGCTGCTGGAATGTGAGCCTTTAATCCAATCACAGTGGCAAAGCTTTGGGATAGTATTAGCAAGGATGTCTTTGCCTGGTTACTTAACATTTTTGACAGTTGGGTCATTTGAAGCAGGAAATACCTAAAGTGTAAAATGAGATGAACTGAATTCTTGCAGCATCTGCAAGGACTAATCCCCCGTTAGGAGGAGTCTGAATTGGCTGCCCTAGATCTTTTTTTTATGTCTATTCTATGCGTTCTGTGTACTGGAATAAAAGTGATGCTGAAGTGATTGGGGCAGCTCCTCAGATGTGGGTGTACTTAAGCAAGAATATGGTCTGTGCTTGAGAAGCCTATGGTTATTGAGGCTGTGATGGGTACAGTAAAGGAATGCTGAATGGAGAGTGTTTAGTAGAAATAAACCCAGATGTTATTAAAATATATGAACAGGTTGCCAAGTGAAGCACCTCAGCTTGTGAGGTGCCAGGCTTTGTGGTTGTGTGGCCATACTGTGTGGGAGAAGAGGCCTGCAAGCAACTAGAGATTACATGTCTGTTTGCTGTAGGCACCCACATTGTAGGCATTTTGAAACGGGCGTTGGGTTTTCCATTTTGTTGCCTGAGTCACTTAAGCGAGCGGTGATGGGGGCAGCTGTCAACCAGGGTGCTTAATTCCACCACTGGGTAAACTGCACATCTGCCTAATAAACTGGTTTTGTTCTCCAGCAGCTAGCCAGGAGATGGAGCACCTCAGAGAGTGTTACACAGCTTGCTAAGAAACTATGGCAGCCTGATTCTGTTAGGCATTTTAGCTTTATCAAACGCTCATGTTCTTTCTTTGTGTAAGGCTTGTGTGCAAGCCTGCGATCCAAGTTCTGTGTTGGCTGAACTCCAGCGACTCGGTGGATTTGCTCTGTCAGGCTGTTTGGCCTACAAGTTACTTAAGGTATTGATTTCAGTTATAAAAAAACAGGGGATTATTCTGACATGTTATCTACTTCACACGAGATGTGTCGGCATCGGGGGACTAGCCAAGAGTTAAGTTGTAATGAATTAAGAATTAGTCTGTCATTATGACATGCGTAACCCATCAAGATCTTCTATTACACTTTATAATAATTTTTATATACGTTTTCATAATTTGTTGCTTCTTTATTCCCGCTGCTAACCCCAACTTACTGAGTCATCCGAGGTAACTACAACTGTTTGTGTATCTGCTTACATTGTCCTTCCAGTTTTTCTATTTTTTTTAAAAAAAAGCTTAGTTGATGAAAATATCAAAACACCATCAATCTGAAAATCTGTTGGCGTAATCTGGAAAATGACCATGTAAAATGAGCAGGTTTTTATTTGCTTGTTGTGCAGGCCTGGCAGGATGCAGGACTTGTCCTGTCCACTACTAGCAACGAAGCTTGTAAACTATTTGATGCTACGCTGACCCAGGTATGACCAAAAAGTGTAAGAAAATGTGATTTGAAGGGGTTTGTACATGAAACAGTCTTTGCTGTAGTTCATGTCTAAATTTCACAGAATCACAGAATGATATGGGGTTGGAAGGGACCTCTGGAGATCACCTAGTCCAACCCCCTGCCAAAGCAGGTCCACCCAGAGCAGGTTGCACAGGAACTTGTTCAGGCGGGTTTGGAATGTCTCCAGAGAAGGAGACTCCAGCACCTCCCTGGGCAGCCTGTTCCAGGGCTCTGCCATCCTCACAGGAAAGAAGTTCCTCCTCATGTTTAGGTGGAACTCCTTATGTTCACATTTGTGCCTGTTTCCTCTCGACCTGTCACTGTGCACCACTGAAAAAAGACTGACTCCATCCTCTTGACACATTTATAAGTGTTGATCAGATCCCCCCTCAGTCTTCTCTTCTCCAGACTAAAAAGACCCAAGTCCCTCAGCCTTTCCTCAAAAGATGCTCCAGGCCCATTGTCATCTTTGTAGCCTTCTGCTGTACCCTCTCCAGCACTTCCCTGTCCTTCTTGAACTGGGGAGCCCAGAACTGGACACAGACTACCAACTACCAACTGGGAGAGCCTCACAGTCAGGCTGCTACAAGAGTTCAGCCATTAGTAGGCAGCAGAAAACCCCAGTAGCCTTATGCTTCGGCTGTGGGGAAAACTTCAGCCAGCGTGCTCATCCTGCTTGACATGGGAGAATCAACCAGTGGCCATAAACCACATAGAAATCCATAGTTATTAGTTCTGCTAGTGTCCAAACTACCTTAAAGAAAACAGTTTTTCTGTTTTCCTACTATGCTGACCCTATCCAAATCCAAAGTTTGTCTTTTAGACATTTGTCTTGCTTGCTTTTGGATTTTACACACATGGGCCATCAGAAAAAAGCGCAATATTACCAGGCATTCCTCAACCCTCTCTCTGTCTCTCTTACAGTATGCAACCTGGGCCAACGATGAGAGCCTTGGAGGTATTGAGGGGTGTCTTTCAAAGTTAAAAGCAGCAGATCCAAATTTTAGTAAGTACAACATTTGATTCTTAGCATGGAAAGTGCTGGATAATACCTTCTGTCTTGGTGTTTAACTCACTTGGTTTAGGCAATTAGGGAGTGTTGGGTTATAGAATTCTGTAAAACTTCTTCAGAGTCTAGAGAAGGTTGGGATGGTTTTGTGCGTTGGTTTGGGTTTTTTTTCCAAGTCTTTTTAAATGGTTATCATGAAAAACCTCTATAAACTTCAGGCTTATGAGACTTCCTGACCCCTGTGAGTTAAAGTCTTGTTTCAAACAAACAAGCAACTCCCCCCTTGTCTTTATGTAGAGATGAATACCTGCAGTTGCTGTACAGCTTAAGTTGTAATGTGCTATTTTCTGTAGCGATGGGACACGTCATTGCTAATGGTTTGGAGCTGATCGGCACTGGAAGCTCAGTGCGGCTCAACAAAGAGCTGGACAGTGCAATGAGAACCATGATGATGCTTTCAAAATCACAGCCACTGACCGAGCGGGAGAAGCTCCACGTATCAGCGCTGGACATGTTTGCCAGTGGGTAAGTTCACTGTCACCCCATTTAAAGGATTGTGAAGGGTTTAGGCACCAGAGGTGGAAGAGATAGCTGGTATTAGTGTTGCCTGACACTACCTGGCATCTAGCAAAGGATCAGGGTGAGATGTCAGTGGTTGTTCTTGAATTTATCTCTCCAAACTGTAAGCACCGTGGCTAGTTAGTGAGCAGCAGCACAGGAGGGGAGATGCTCTATTGCCACTGCTTCATATCATTAAGCACTCTCTGTTTTAAAGCTGTCACAGATCCTTCAGTGGAATATATGCTTTAGAACTAGGAAACTAAATACGTAACTACAGTAAGGTCCAATATAGCAAAGGTAAAGAAGAAGCTATTGAAGCCCTGTTACTATGGGTGTGATTCTCACTAGAGGAGAGGGAAGGTGTCTTTGCACATGTGAAGTTGTATTAATTATGGTAGGTCTCCGTAAAAAGTGTTCCAACCCTGTAGGAAAATCCTTAGATTTATGCTTTAAGCTCATTTCATTTTCCTTGTGTATTACAGTGACTTGTTCTAATCCAAGGACGTTTCTGTCAAAAGGTTTACCAGAAGGTGCTCAGTGAAGATAATGCCATTATTATTTTTGAAAAGACTAAGGAATTCCTTCAAGGAAAAAACCAGTCATTTGATGTTGAATTTTCTATTTTTCAGAACAGCATGAGTTTAGAACTAACAGCAGAGGCAGGTATGTGTGCCATCTCTCAGCAATGAAGCTAATTTTTTATTTCTAGCCAGCTTCCAAAAGCTTGTGATCTATGGGAACAGATTCTGCAGAGCCACCCAACTGACCTGCTAGCCCTCAAATTTTCCCACGACACTTATTTCTACCTAGGATATCAGATACAGATGCGAGATTCTGTTGCCCGGGTCTATCCTTTCTGGACGCCTGATATTCCACTGAGCAGGTGGGTCATGCTTCTTTTTGAAAATTACTTTTTGTCTGGTGTGTGCGTACTTTGTGGTTTTTTGAGTTCAGACACATCTAAATAGCAGGATCTGATGGAAACAAGCATGTAGACATGCTTTTGAGCCGTTGAGATCACTGTGGTGACAGCACTGTCTCCTAACTTTCTAATTCTGCGTCTTGCAAAGGTTGTGGAGATCAGCAGGTTAGGTAAGGTGGAACTAAAAGCTGCCCAGAACAAAGATGTAAATCTCAGTTCTCAAACACTGGTGATGTGCATCTTGTTGCTGTTTGCCATGCTGGTGTCTCTGGGCCTCTCGTTTCCTGTAAGAGCTAGCTAGTTGTGCTGTATTCTGCAAACTTGAACCATCAGTGTAAGTTGAATTGTAAGGACTATTTTAAATTAAAAGCTATTTCTATTAGGTTTTTCAGTCCTAGCTTAAATCTAGTTCTAAATAGATTATGTACTTTTTTTTCTCTTTTGCTTAGCTACGTGAAGGGCTACTACTCTTTCGGACTCATGGAGACAAACTTTTTTGATCGTGCTGAGGAGCTTGCCCGTGAGGTAAACTGTCTGTTATTAGTGCTAAAAGGTTTTAGAATTCTTAAACCTGGTCCCTGTCTCTGGGTGGTGGTTTGCACAGATGCCACAAACCGACTCGCTCCAGGAGTAAAGCTCAACGTGGAAATGCTCACAGAGTTTCATAAGAGAATACGGTTAACTATTCCTTAGGAAGATTCCTCCATCTATGCCATACGCTGCTAGTTTCATCTTGACTGTATTTCCTTCGCTGGCTTATGAGCATGCCTCATCAGATGGTGTCAGAGCACCTGTATAAAATCCATTTATTATCCCATCTGCTTTTTCCCTGTGTATAATTGGCTGTTTTCTCCTATTAAAGAATGTTGGATTGGTTTAATGTAATCTGCCCTTGACAATCCATCCTGTTTGCACGCCCTCTCCCTTTTTTCCCAGATGCTTGTTTCTTGATTATTGAACAATTAACTCTATAATGATCCCGGGGATCAATTTTAGCTGGCCTGTTTCCTCTTTATGAAGATAGTAATTATACTCGACTTTCTCCAGTCCTCAGGATTATCCCTGTCCTCCAGGAGTCTCAGACACAATTAATTTCTAATGGGTGTTTTTGCCAAACTTCTGTTACATCAAATTGCTGAAAGTGTCAGCAAAGACTGAACGTTAACATTGAACGTTTACAAAGTTAAGGGCTAACTTTGCAAAATGCCTAAACCCTCGTGGGAGGTGTTGGAGCAAGGAAGAGGAATTTGCTGAGTAGTCAGAGCTGGCCATGTTTTTGTAAAAGAAATGGGTTACCTGCAAGGCCCTATGTCCTGGAATATATCACGCCTATGTATGCAGTTCTTTCATGGCCTATACTGATGCATGTCTGTGAAATAAACATCATATGATAATCTTCATTAAAGCCTGCATTTTAAAGTATTTTGCAGGTATTCATCTCTGTGCAGTAGAAGCTGGGAAGCAAAGTCAGCCAATAAATATTTTCTTCCTTTTCTGTCCAAATCAGTTCCTTGCTGTGGTTAGTTGGAATGGTACAGGGACGTACTTAACATGCAGCAAGTAAAAAGTGGGCTTTTGTTTCTATATCAGCAGTGATAAATATTGTTATTTGCAAGTTTGCAAGCTTCATCGTGTTTTCCCTTTTTTCACTCATAGGCTTTGGCGATAAATCAAACAGATGCATGGTCTGTACATACTATAGCTCATGTAAATGAAATGAAAGCAGAGGTGAAGAAAGGGTTAGAATTTATGAAGGAAACGGAAACCAACTGGAAGGTAAATATTCTTGTTTCATCTCTAAAAAAGCTCCTTCTAGCTCTTTACCTCTTCCAGCCAAATGCTTGATTTCTCTGTGTGCAATTCCTTCCTATCTGTAGACGTGTTACAAACAATGAAAATTTTACATATTAGAAGAGATTATCACCCAAGGTAGGTACTGTTACTATCCATCCTGCTTTTGAACCAAGAGGCAGAAAAAATGGCATATTAGAGGGACACATACTGTAGACTACTTTAAACCATCGTTATTATGACTGCTGAGATTACACAAACGCCAAACATGTCAGTAGGCTGGGATTCACACAGACTGTCTGCTCACACTGCCTTCCTTTCACTAGGAATATTGTAGTGAATACTCTTTTCAACAAGTGCGTGGTTTGTACATGCATGTGCACGCACCTCCCTGCTAGTTTCTTTTTCTGAGCTGACCTTTCCATCTCGCCCAAAGAGCAGGGCTGGAAGATGAGGTTAGAAGGACTGTTTATTTTGCCCTTGTTTTTTTAAGTTAAGACACCAAGCTTGGAAGTGCAGGCAGAAAAACCCTGATTGAGGTTCATCTCTATCATTTCTCAGAAAGTATTTCGTCCTTTGTTCGACTAGTTTTAAAGAAGCAGTGGTGCGGGGGGCTGACAGTTTGGGTGATGCCTTAAAAACTCCCCATCGCTGACTTTTGCATCAGTTTTTGAACTGTTAAAATAGTTGCATGCCTCTGTCATTTACACGCTTTATCCAACTCAAATAAAGTAGCAAAGTGCAAGATCAGTAAGTAGAATTGTCTGATGTACCTTTGTGCCTGTCGCAGTATAGTTAAGGTTTATGACAGCTGATGTCATAGTGATATTTATAATCACTTCTTTTGCACAATATATTTCATTTTAGCCATCATGAACACAGAGCATTAAAATGTAAGCACATCAAAAACCAAAAGGTCTCTCTCAGGGATTTTAAAAAGTTGCTTGTATTTTGCCTGGTGATTTTAAATTTTAAATTTTTATTTAATGACCAGGATCATCTATCTGTATTGCCACAGTATTTGGCCTCCTTATGTTGTTTTTAATTGATCTTTCTCCTTCCCAATAAGAGTGGCAAAGGTTTGGTACAGATTTTCTTTACTTTATAGTTTTGTTTCTCCACCACTCTCCACCAAAATCAGATGCCATTTGTTTTATATGTATACTTCAGCACAAAATCAAAAGGGGCAAATTGTTTTCCCAGAAGAGACCTCTCTGCCAGTGCTGTTTAGTATTAAATAGGAATGTTTTTTTTCTCATGAGCTGTTGGAATGAGTTCCCATAGCCTACTTTTATTTATTTATTTAGTAACCTGCAAGCTTAATTCTCTTCATTCTCCTTTAGCAATTTAATCTCATTCAGAACTCAGTAGCAGAAAAAGGGTTTTGTTTTATTCAGTGAGGTAATCCCATGTTCTTGTTTGTATGACATTTGGAATTGTAGTGTGGTAGTAAACTCGATATTATCAGCCAAGCAGTTAACTACACCAGTTGCTCAGGTTTCGTTTAATATTAAGCAAGTAAAGATTAGCAGAATGTTTATCTTAGCACCATGAAGTTCTGATATTCACTAGGAACCTTCAGGCTACCTGACAGCTTTTTCCACTTTTGAGAACATTAACCACAGCACTGGGAGAGAATGAGAGGAGAGGGACGAACCTTTTTGGTGTTTCAATTTCACCAAAGGATTATGGAATTATATTCCTGTTTGTCGCTTCTCAGTGTGCTCCCAAGAGTGAACTGCAACGACACTGTCTTGAAGTCTGGGCTAGGGAAGAGGGTTTGCTGGAAAGGACAGTGCAAAGTTGGTGCAGTTCAGCAAATATTCATCTCATCTGGTGAACTGCCGATGCGTTGGGTATCTGGTCCATAGTAAAATGGACATACGTTAAAGAACATATGTTAAAGAACCGATTCTTCTCTGAGCTGAAGGTCTAGACGGGTGGGATAAATGGCTCTCATAAAGTGGGTGTCTCTCTCCACTGTCTATCCAGGTTACTTTAGACAAAATTCCTAAACTTTGGATGAGATAAATCTCGCTCTTGTTATCGATGGTGGGGTTTTTTTCTGTGCTGCAGAAAGGGGAATTTTGAGGCAGTTAAAATTCTTCTCTGGAAAATGACATGGGGGAAATTTTGTTTTTGAGGTGTCTCCCTGAATAGGTGAAAGAAGCAAATGTACCAATTGACAAGGTATCCTGGCTGGTTGATTTAAAGTTCTTGTCTCTTCTGTCTCATTACGTACTCAGTTCTGCTGAAATCAGAAATCTGACTAGATATGCTTAAATGGAAAGTTATTTTGTAAATAATATTTTCTCTACTCTCTCTTTTTTTTTTTTTTCCCAGAACATTGATATGCTTGCTTGCCACAATTACTGGCACTGGGCTTTATACTTTATTGAAAAGGTAGGAGGTCTTTTCACATAGGTGTTTTATTTGGTGTTTTAAATTTGGTGACCAATGTTATTCATTATTAATGTTACTAATTCTTATTACTGAAACACTCTAAAACTGGTTGCAATTTTACCCAACCTGTCCAATTGCCGTGCTGAATTTCCTTGTATTGAATTATGCTTAGCACTGGGGGGTTCAATTCAGCGGGGAGACACGTGACATCATCGAGAAGGCAGTGTACTTGAGAACAGAGCAACTCACTTGTGTTCTGTATTATTAACATAGAAGGAGCATAATTCTCGGCAGCAGTCTAAGAGCTTGTTTATTTTGCCACCTTCTACCTGTACAACTTTTTTGTAGCCTGCTTAAAATTATTTTTCTTCCTACCTCTTTGCATACACCGTGGGATGCACTAATTTTTGCAAAAATCCCTGAAAGGAACATTAGAATTGAGAGGTAATACCTTGTCTTTCTCCTTCATGTGTAACTTACACCAGTATTGGTACCTATTATTAAATGAAACCTTGCCATAGTGATTATTTTGCCTAGTAAATTCTGGTTTATCTTATACTTAGTTCTTTCTTTTAATACCTCGAGGTTTCTCTGACTTGGTTTGCTTTGACTAAGTCATGAGGCAGTTGTGAAGTAGTGTTATGACATCTATTAATTGTAGGTATGTCTTTGGTTACTACAGTCCCTTTCGGTTACGGTATCTGAATGTTAATCACGCAGTCCTCACTTGCCTTTACAGGGTGAATATGAAGCTGCTTTGACAATCTATGACAATCACGTGAGTAGGGGCCTCTTTTTCTTCACTGAGAATGTTTTTAAGACTATTATACGTGTTTTCTTCCTTCTGTGTAAGATTGAAACCTATCACAGTGCCATATATGTATATATTATTTTCATCTGTTGTTTTTTAGGGAAACTGTTTCTTAACTGTTAAAATGCCCAAAGGATGCACATGTTGTTATATATTTCAAGTGTTTCTTACACTTGTGCTTGAAAGAGCTACAATGGCACTGTTGGTACTGTTTTCCATTCTGTCCGTGTTTCATACTCATGCGTTGTAGGTCTAAATGGTCCTGCTGAAAAAAAGCTTTTTAAAAGGATGTAAAATTATTTTCCTGTAAAGTCAAGTTACCTTTACAAAGAACTGAGTTAGCTACAAAGTCAACAAAAGCATGTCTTTTCATTCCTATTATTATAATTCCAATTATTCTATTGGATTATATATAATATTCCAATTATTATAGTTCTTTACTGTCTGGATTTCAAAACAATCTTTGTAAATAAGGAATATCAGATAGGATAATGTATCATCGTAAGGATTATACAAATAATACAAGGATTAAGAAAGCTACAGGGTACACTCCTATCTGCTAACCTCGAAAAAGTGAAGTAATATTTATGGTACTATTTTGGAAAAAATAAAATACCTTGGTGACTATACTTACAGAGTTTAACTTCATAGCAAGAAAAACAACACAAATAAAGCATTATAAGTGTTTGTCATTGCAAAGTGCTGCAACGAGAGCTATTGAAAAACAGGTATTTTTGAATGAATAAAAAAAAATTTAATTTTGTACTGTGAAAATAAGTTTGATTATCTGAGTAAGTTTTCACTAGCACATCAGTTGGGCAGCTTATGAATACATGTGATTACAGATTGGTCCCCGGTGTCTGTCGAGTGGAAGCATGCTGGATATAGTAGATAACTGCTCGATGCTGTACAGGCTTCATCTGGAAGGTAGGAGATCCACCTGCCATGCTCTTTTAAACTGTAAGGGAAGAGGTTTGCCTGTCCCTTTTCCCTGCCTTGCATGTTGGGGAAGTATTTAAAGATACTTACAGAGCAAGCTTGGTCAGTGTTACAAAAGAAATCTTTTGTTACAGAAGAAAATTCTGCTCTTAAGAAAAGTCTCAATGGGATACTCCTAATAATGTGCATAACTTTTATTCTTCCCAAGAAGTTTTTTTTTTTCCATGCCACTGTGGCATTCCATTCAGCTCAGGCTAGCATAGGTCATATATTTCTCTTTTGACAAATTCACTTGTATTGTCCCTGGAGATTTGAGGCTGGACAATCAAGTATATAGGCCTCTAAAATGCTGTAGAGCTTCCTTGAAGTAAATTTAATTTAGATACTTAATTTTCTGTTTTGATACTGACTGAAATAGCTAGTACACGTCTATAAGCCTCTGACCTTGTGCGCTCTCCTAAGTAGTATTTCTCCTTGTATTTATACACTTGAGTTCATGAAAGGGGGAGAGTATTATTTTCACAGTATCCTGCTGAAACACTGATGATACATTGGGTTTGTTTATGAAACCTGTCTTATCACTCTGTATAATTTTATTGCTACAGGCAGTTCATTATGAACATCATCTCCGAGAAGACATGAGTAATCTCATAATAAAGCCAGAACCTCACATAGCACAATTTAGAATATTGGTTATAAATTATGGAGAGCCAATAAACTCTTTGCCCAAATACACCAGGCTGCAGCTGAGCAATGCTTTCTAAATTTTGCTACATCAGGGAATGTTTTCTTGAGTTTAGTAGGAATGCTATTTATGCTGGGTGACTTAAAGTATATTGCAAAGTCATGCTTTTGCACGTGGTGTTTTTATTGAGAAAAATATTTTTTTTTATTGTCAGGTGTAAAGCTTGGAGACCGGTGGAACAACGTTCTCAAGCTTACAAAGCAGCACACCAAAGATCATGTTCTTCTGTTCAATGATGTACACGTCTTGATGTCCTCACTTGGAGCCAAAGACCACAAAACTACTGATGAGCTTTTAACAACTCTTCAGGAACTTGCCAAGTAAGCAAGTGAATACAATACTTGTATTGTATTCAATTAATATTTTGTCCTTTGAACTTCAGGGTGATAAGATGTCTGGCTTGCTGAAGCAATACAAATTTTCCCCCCTACATTTTTTCTGTTTCAGCATCTATTGCTACATTTAAAAAAGAAGGAAGGAGAACCTGAAATTGTCACTATTTGTTCCTAGCTATAATGCCCATCAAAAATAATAAAAAAATAATGTAATTGTTAAGAGTATTTATGAAAACAACTGTCAAATCAAGCCTTAAGCGTGTCTGATTTGACTAAAGTAGGAAATGATGAATATATTTAAATATATAAATATATGTAAGTATATATCAAGCTGCACATGCATACCATGTCAGGGAAGCATTAGTGACCTTCACCCAGTGCTTCCTTTGGCCTATGTGTTCAGCCTTGTGTAGTAATACAGCTGTACATTTTTAGCTCTAGTTTGAAGTATTATAAACTTAATCTTGATCTGAGAAAACAGACAGTGAGATGAAGGGATTATATTAATAATTGGTTTAATAGATTAATTTATCTGTATCATGAATATGTAATAGCTAAATGGTACCCAAGTTGCGTTTTGTATTTGTTAAAAAAGCACTTCTAAAACTCTGACACAAACAACAGTAATTCTGGGCTTTTCATTGCTATTTTTCCCTAACTTTTGAAATTTGAAGTTGGCAAGAATCTTTTTTTTTTTTGTAAAGTATTCCCTGGCGCTCTCTGGTGGTTGGTATCACATGCATATTTTCATGGATAGAAATGTTAGTTAAGATAGGAAGTATGTTGTTTTTCATGAATCAACACTTCAGGTCAGTTGCAAGAGAAAGCAAAAAAAAAAAAATTCAGTCTTCCATGTCTGTATTTTCTCAGAGAGCTGGAACAAATTTTTAAATGAAGAATTGTTTCATCGTTTTCATGATTAACCATCTCAAACTGCTTACTTAACACGCACATCTGTTGTGCACTTCTGACTTTCCAGGATGCCCTATGTTGTTTAAGGCCTGATAAACACAAAGGGCAACACCGCATGCTGAAAAATCAACATTGACCCAGTGGAAGAAATGGGCAATTAGTAATACTCAAGCAGGAGAGCACAGAGTATGCTCTGTGTTTCGTAAATTTTAGTGTGGAAGTGTGAGTCTCAGCTGTCGTTGCAAGCTCTCAAAACAGAAGCCAGTGACTAAGGTTCCTCAACTTTAAAGATTTAATTGCAAAATTTACTGAAAAATCTGTTCTAAACAATAGATGGAATTTATAGCATTGAACACTGATTACTTTTTTTTAATATTGGCAAGGATGCCTGCTAGCTTCTGCAGGCAGATTGTCATGCTATATGCCTCTTCTACTCTTAGATGAGTTAGGATACGAGCACTAAGGATAAAAAAGTGATAAAAAACCCCCAAAAACTTAAGGGCTAGCTAAAATCCATTCCTGTTTATGAGCAGACTTATAGATCTGTGATTTGGAATACAGTTTATATTACAAAGACATTGAGGCACTGTGCTGTGTGGTGAGCTGTTTGCTGGGGTTTTTTTGTAGAAAAAAAATATCTGCAGGCAGTGCCAGACTAGCAATAAAGTATGCATATTTATAATTTGACTTACGGGAGTTAACTGCTTTCTTGTTCTACAGAGCACCTTGTGAAGACCATGAGCTTTCCCTGGCTCCCAGTCTGGGGTTGCCACTGTGCCAGGCTTTTGTAGAGTTTGAAAATGGAAATTGTGATAAAGCAGTAGACCTGCTGTACCCGATCCGTTATCAACTAGTCCAAGTAGGAGGCAGTAATGCTCAGGTAAAGGAGATCAATAAAAGACTTTTTGATACGCCTTAATCCTCTTCCAGTAGCCTCCATTAGGCTCTTATATTATTAACACCACTTCATTCTTAGAAAGTGAAAAGCTAAACTGTGCTTGTGACTGCATCCTGTTTGCAAACACTTATTAGCAGTTAGCTGTTCAATTTCTCTTGGTGATATGTTTCCTTCCACAATGGTTTTAATAATTTGGTAAACAAGACATTGTAACCAGCAATATTTTATAAGTTACTTATTACTTTATATTTTTTTTTCAGAGAGATGTTTTCAGCCAGTTATTGATTCATGCCGCTTTAAATTCTAAATCACAAGCCAAACGAAACCTTGCAAGGTGAGCATTTTTCCTGATAAGTATTTGTGGAAGTAATAGTGTTACTAGAAGTAACAGTAAGTAGTGAGTTTATTCAAACCCCTAAATTAAGGCTAAAATTACATGCAGCGTTTGTGTTAAACATAGCAACATTTAACTAGGATAAAAAGTAAAATAGCTTCCAGTTCCAAAAGTCCAGTCTTACAGTCTGGATGAATGATCTGTATTTGTTCAAGGGCAGGTGATTTTCAAAATGGTTCTGTCTTAAAATGTGGCCTCCTGCCTGTTCCTCAGTGTACTCAATGGACTGCTAAATGTCTGTGAACTGCTAAAAAATCAAGTATATCCTAATGATGTTAGCTTTATCGGTAAATAAGATCTGGAGAGCCTGATCTGTGAGCTTGCCTTACTACAAATCAGAAGAACGTTGTTGGGTAAAAATCATAGATGTTGTTCGTTGACCCATATTGAGTTCTGTTGAAATGTATTGACGGGGTCTGCAATAAGAACGGATCCTTGGGACAATATGAAGCCTGTTCACCTCCTGAGGTCTCTTTGAAATATATACAAATTAAACAAAATAACAGAATTATTATTCTGTGTGCTCTCATCTCTGGGTGCTCGTGCTCAATCTCTTATCAGTGCTGAAAAGAACACTGTTCTGCCTAAACTGACTGCCAAAGCCAAGTGAGGGAAATCTGCACCTCAAGAGCAGGTCTTTTGGTTACTCCTTTCCTCCTCTTACAATACTGCTGGTGGCCTCGGGGGAAAATTGATGTTGTAATCATGACCACTTTCCCCTTTTTCTCCTACCTCTCCTCTTTTCCAAGGTGCCTCCTGAGAGAACGTGATGGGATGAGACCAAACTCGCCAATGACGGAGCGACTGATGAGGAAGGCAGCAGCTGTTCATTCAGTGGCGTAAGGTTTCCCTCTGCTTCAGCTGAAACAGCAGCAAGCTTTCCAATCAAAGGCTGGGTGCAGGGAGTAAACCCACTCTAATCTCTAGTAATCTCTAGTAAACCATGCTAGAGATTCAGAGTAGGTAAGAGTACCCTATGAATCAGAGATTTCTTTAAAAAAAACTATACAGCTGTTGTATTTCAGGAGGTTGTATCTTAGATGGTTCCACAAGGAAAGAAGAAGATAACCTCCTGATAATGCACAGCTTTCTGAAGCATCCCAGGACACTGCTGTTTCTGGTACATTTTCCTGAAAGTTCCCTCTGCCCCTGACTACATACAGTACAGTAACAGTGTCTGGATTGCAATCATTCATTGGCCCAATTTGTTACTTTGTTAATACGTTAAATAATCAGTAAACTGCTCAGATAATTCAAATGGACCTTTTAAACATAGCTAATAGGAAAGTAGGGGGCTAGAGCCAATACAGGCAGCAACTTACTTCCGTATCAAGCTTCCATTCCATTCAGGCATGAGTCAGAGACTGGCATTACAGATCAGCCTGCATTCAGGATCTCTTTCGGGTGCATATTTTTAAACTTCCTCCCATGAAATGTTAAACTTCTTCCTTTCAATATAGCACCTCAGACCTTTGTGAAATTACTATGTTAATGAAACCCGACAAGAGGGATAATAGCTGACTGCAACTATTCTAACATGGGTACTCCCTCGGCATTTTTACATCTTTCAGGGAAAAAATGAAAAAGCCTGGATTTCAGCTAAAACAGTGCCATCTCTGAATGGTAGTTTAGACTGGTGTCTTTGTGCTTACCTGAGCTTTTGGAAAGTCAGGCCTTACTACTCAATAGCACGAGTCCCTGCGTGTTACCAAAGTAAAGTTTAAAACCAGTGTTAAAGTTGTGCACTTCACAGGGCTATCCCAGAGGAGATGAAGGACTGGAAGGGAGCTCTTGCCATAGGAAAAGAGCCAAGGGGAACCTGTACAAAGCTTTGTCCCAGCACAAGTGATGTGACAAACTTTGGTGCTGCAAATGAGGCACAATATGAGCCATGTAACTCTGAAATTCTGGTGCCTTTGGATTGCTGGAGCATAGCAGAGCCAACAGCTTGCCTTGCAACAGTAATCCAGAAATCCTTAATGAAGGGAAAGATGATATTTCAAACCAAAAATGAACTAATGTCTCCTCTTCTTTTACCCGGATGGATAAAAGAACTGCCCAAGCTCTGGCTTCAGTATTCTGTAAGATCTCCGGGACACAAACACCTGCCCCTTCTTCCTGTCCAGCTCAGGCTCTTCCCCATGTCCCACCACAGTCCCATCCCACATGCTTTTTTAGATCAAAAGAAAACTGAACTTTCCTACCTGGCCCTGCACTACCCCTGGAGTTCCTGCAGACAGGAATAAGATGTGGAAGTGCCTTGCTGCAACCCTTCTTCCCCCAGCCCTCCCTTGAGGAAAAAAAAAATAGTTTAATATGAAATCAATGATAATTTCTGAAACCAGATAAGGGTTTTGCATCCTTGTGTGCAGCCTTTTGAAACCTGCACAGTCACAGATACCTGTTCTTCAGCTTCCTCATTGCTGTCCAGCCATGTCTGTGATGGGCTCGCTCTGTGCTGAAGTTCTCCTACATTTTTACTATTATTTTAATCAGCGCATTTCAAGCAATGACTTTAGCCAGGTAACTTTTTACCCAAGGAATGTAACACACCTTATTAGGGAACAAAAACCTGAGAAATCTGGCTGTTTATGATGTGTTGTAGTTTATGTGACCCATTGCTACACAAATTGAAGAATGGCACTTGTAATACTTTTGATATAACGTGGTTGAGAATTTTGTCTGCTTATCATCAATAAATTTAAAGAGTGCTCAGTTGAGCAGCAAGTATATGACTTCTTTGCCTGTATGCATGAAGCTTTTAAACGTGTTATTCAGCTTAATATCATAAACTCATAACACTATATGACGTGACTAGAAGCTTTTTCATTCAACTGGTACTACACATTTTGCCCATAGATGAGATCTTTTGTTTTTCTCCCTTATCTTCCCCTTATTTTTATCTGAAATACTCAAATCATTCTGTCTTGCTTTACCATGCTCTGGCTGAACTGTTTTCAAATTACCATTAGGGAAAATAATTAACAAGCAGGTAGCTCAGTGGGAAGAAGACCAGGAAAGGAAGAGCTTCACCAAGGACCTTGATACACATAGATCTTTTCAAATATGAAAATAAAGGCCTTAGTTAGCTGCAGGAGCCTCTGCAAGTAACAGCTTCTTTAGCTTCTTTGCATGCATAGCTACTGAACAAGAGTTTTAGAGAAGACATTGTGCCTACCTGTATATCCACCGTGCAGTCTTCAAAGGCCACAGCAACACTTGGCAAGAGTGAGGCTTGTCCTGAGGTCTTGGGTCGTTTTCCAAGAAGTGGCATTGCAGTTATCTTGCAGACTCCCACCTGTGGCTGCCTTCTCTTTGAGATGTAAGAACCCAAAGACTAACCGTGCCACGCTGCTGCGTATTCACAGCTTCCACGTTTTCAGCACTGTCACCAACAGAGGCCCGAATGTGCCAGGAAGCAAAACAAAGCCCCAGAGCCTCAGAGGGGCTAGGGAACTCTGCTCAAGCCATTCCATTTCACAGATACCACAAAACACACTCTGTCTTTAATACTTGAAGGGTTTGGGGCAGGGAGGAGGGAGGAGACATGAGTAAGAGAGCTGCTGACTGTTAGGACTGCATCTGGGCTACACTGTCTTAAGCAAATTAGCTGCAAGAAACTTACCAAGAGGTTTGGGTTTTTCCCGGATATTTACAAGGGTGCTGTCAGCTCCATGTTAGAGACACGAGCAGAGGTTATTCACGCAGTTTAAAGACAGGAGAACAAAAGAAGGCATCCAAAAGTCAAGAGCCTCATCTTCCCACTTTCAGCTTAAAACCATTGCCCCTTGTCCTATTGCTCCACTCCCTGATAAAGCATCCCTCCCCCCTCTCCTGTAGGCTCCCCTTCATATTAAGGTATTAAGAGTGTCTTAGTTAGGAAGTTTATTTACAGAACTATTCCCCGTGTACCAGACTCTATTCTTTCCTTCATACTTGGCTCAGCACCCGCATTAAAATGCAAATCTACATCCCCGCAATTCCCTGGTTCTGAAACAGAGATAAGGAAGACACTGAGCACATCTATTAAGTGGCTAGTTGACCAGCACTGTTTAGTTACACCGTACTTTTACGTCGAGACAAACCATACACTAGCAAGCAAAACATAAGTAAAATCACATTTTATTTGCAAATAGAGCAAAACTCAACGATTAAACAAATTTTACTTGCAAATATGGTAAAACTCAATGATTCAGGAACTCTACAGGCAAACAAAAGTGAGAGAGAGCTTAAAAAGTTGTAAAATCTTCCCCTTTTAATGCATTACTGATGCATTTTCCTTTAGTTCTAAGTAATTTTAATAAGGTTTCCTAGTTTTATGTCCTGTCCTCTTGGTAACTTAGAGCATTAATTAACTTACAGCAGGGAAACGACGATTATGGTTGCCAACAGAGAAACATGGTGGGAAGACTTACACAACTGGAAAGCTGCAATGGATGGCTACCAACTCTTCAGAAGGGATAGACAAGGAATGAGAGGCGGTGGGGTGGCCCTCTATGTTAGAGACAGAGTTCAATGCCTAGAACTTAATAATGGGAAGGACAGTGTAGAGTGTTTATGGGTTAGATTCAAGGGGAAGGCCAACAGTAGACACAGAGGGAAACAGTCACCAAGGATGAGGAAAAGGTGAGGTGCTCAACGCCTACTTTGCCTCAGTCTTTAGCAGTGGAACTGGCTCTTCCCCGGACACCCAGCCTCATGAGTAGGGGACAGGGAGGAGAAGCAGAACGAGGGCATCACAATTAAAGAGGAAGAGATCAGTGACCTGCTACACCATATGGATGGACACAAGTCTATGGGACAGGAGGGGCTACACCCAAGAGTGCTGGAAGAGTTGGCAGGTGTGCTCACCAAACCACTTTCCATTATTTTGAGGAAGAGGAGGCTGAGGGGAGACCACTCTACACTCTCTACAACTACTTGAAAGGACATTGTAGAGAGGTTGGTGCTGGTCTCTTCTCATAGATAATTAGGGATAGAACAAGAGGGAATGGCTTCAAGCTCCAACAGAGTAGGTTTAAACTGGACATTAGGAAAGAGTTTTTCACAGAAAGAGTGGTCAGACACTGGAATAGGCTGCCCAGGGAGGGGGTTGAGTCTCCATCCCTGGACGTGTTTAAGAGTGGTTTAGATGTGGTGCTGGGGGATATGGTGTAGGGGAGAATTTTGTAGAGTAGGGTTGATGGTTGGACTCGATGATCCCAAGGGCCTTTTCCAACCTGAATGATTCTATGAAAGCAAAAATAAAAGCTCCTCTGTCTCAGCAAGATTTCCTCTTAACAGCTGGGCTGCCCGAATAAGACATCTTTGTACAGAGGGTCTTAAAGTTTTATTAACTTACAAACTGCATATTAAAATCAGTACAAATTCTCTAAGAGTTTCTAGATTTTCTTTTTAGGACAATAGAAAGCATGTAACTTAAAAAAAGGGCTTAACCACCGTTAGTAGGGGTGTACATCACAGACAAGCCAGCGTTACTGAAAAACAGACCCAAGGAAGCCATATCCAGGATCACCCACAGCGACCTCAAAATGCAAGAGGGAACTACACCTGTCAGCGAGTTCCCAGCGAGCTGCCCAACGCAGTGTCAGCAATCAAACACGTAGACGAAGCATCTCAGACAGCAGTTCTACTACTGGCCTCTAGAGAACGTAACTGGGGTCTTCCAGCTACCTTGTACTCCCGGAAAAACAAAACCTAAGTCTATACCAATAGGAGAAAAAAACATCAACGCTTCTTAAGATGTTTCTCCTGTCCTGTTGCATTTGCTAAACAGATGTTCACATTGAAAGGCTAGCTATGGTTTCGGCTGGGATAGAGGTAACTTTCTTACTAGCAGCTGGCCTGGGGCTACGTTTTGGTCTTGGGATGAGACCACACTGATGTTTTTGGTTGGTTCTAGGCAGTCAAGGCATTTTCTGCTTCTCCTGCCGCCCTGCCGAGGAGCGGGCTGGGAGGGGACACAGCCAGGACAACTCACCCCAACTGACCAAAGGGATATTCTGTACCATGTCACACTCATTTTGCATATAAAGCTGGGGAAGGAGGAGGAGGGGGGGGGACACACGACACATTCTGAATTATGGTGTTTTGTCTTCCCAAGTTACCCTTACACGTGGTGTTGCCCTGGAGATGGTTGAACACCCGCCTGCCAGTAGGAAGGGGTGACAACTCCTTGTTTGGCTTTGCTTGTGTGCTCGGCTTTTGCTTTACCTGTTAAACTGTCTTTATCTCAACTCACACGTTTTTCTCATTTTTACTTTTCCGATTCTCTTCTCCATCCCACCGCGGGGGGAGCGAGTGAGGAGCTACGTGGTCCTAAGCTGCCAGCTGGGGCTATTTTGTTGTATGAATCCATGGATCCATGGACCATCATCCATGGCCTTTATACACTTAGGGCCATTAGTTGCAGCCAAACCACTAAATTTTAGTACCTGCTTATTCAGCTTGTTACTTTCACAGTTTTGCTTGAGCTCTATTTTTCTATAGGTTACAGAGCAAGTTACTGCAGATCCGTGAAAGGAATCTGATCCAACAATTTTCCGATCCAAACCGCTAACTGCCATTGTACAGATGAAACTTCTTGACTCGAGAACTTATGATACAGATTTAAAATAAGTTTTTTATATTTTTTGTTTTATCATTTTAAACTTGAAACTAGTATCAGCATTAAGAAGCAGAACTCTGAAAACTCGGTTAAGTCATTCTTACATACACTGACTTGTTCAGAATTGTGGTAGACAAATAGATCAAGAACAGCCATATTCTGGACTGAAGAGAATCTCTGACTACTAAAAACCTGAAAGTTTGCTTAAGAACTACTGAAGTCTTAATTTTCCCCCTAAGTGAACTGTTCACAAAGAGAAATCCTCTCGATTTCTAAAGAAGTGCATTTACAGATCCTTGCCCTCAGAAGTCATAACATTCGATTCCCCATCCCACGACTGATTTTTTCTGCTACGGTTCCCCAAGTGCCTAGGCTTACTTAAGAGAGGAAGACAAGACGACAAGGCAATTAGTCTCAACACACGTACCAGCTGTTTTGCCAACCCTCCTCAATACAGGAATTCTTTGGATCAACACGCCAAGGCATTGTATCGAAAAGAAAGAAGTCACCAAATACGAGAACACCTGCAACAGGGAAAACGAGCAATACGAACAGCTCCGATTCCTCTAAGATATAATACATTTTTCTTCCTCCTTATAATCTATCATATACTCTGGGTAAATCTGGTATTTTTCAAAGACAACAAAAATAGAGGGATTAAACTCATTGTCCACGCAGCTGTCATAAAACCGAAGGCCATCAACAGACTTTGCCGGAGGGCGAACATAGGTTGCATTGCCTCGAACGTAATCTCCAACCAACACACGAGCCACAAACATGGTGTTTGTTCTCACTGCAGGCTGGGTGCAGTACGCGTGGGAATAGGAAGCATCTCTAGCAAAGTAACTCCCTAGAAAATTATATGGAAACACGGTTATAAGGAATATGTATAAAGTGACGGCGAAAACTGAGCGTCCCCTTACTTTTCAGGTGGTATCTAACCCAACTTTACTCACTTCACATAGTACCATAGAAATTTTTACAAGAGAACGGATTTCGCCACAGAATTTCCACTCAGAATTTGCTATTTAAGGAATACTTTAAAAAAAAAAAAAACCAAACATATAAAAACACTACAGGTATGTGTGTTATGATGAGAGGGATAGACAAGAAAACACAAGGACCTTCCACAATCACAACTGATGGAATGCACAACCTTCTTAATCCATGCCATGAAGACCAACAGCCAGTTCTCTGGCAAGTTCAAATTATGACCCTGAGCCTTCAGAAGGTCCCACCTCAGCAACACAGGCCGTTTCAAATCCCTACATTAATTTGCTTAAGACCTTGTGAAAAGACTTACTCCTGCACCAAGCAAATTCTTGCCCTCTCCAGAGGGAAGGAAGAGCATAAAACCAATTCTTTACCACTTTTTTTCACCCTCAGTAGTTAAAGACTTCAAAACTTCTATTGCTCTAGTATCAGGGGAGTCTAAGTAGATATTTAGCACACAGAGTCACTTCCTACGTACCCTTTCCATAGTTAGTTCCGTTGCTTCCACAAATTCTCCAGTCAAAGTTGTGAACACAGATGGCTTCCACAAAGGCGGTCTTGGTTCCATGGAAGAGAAGCTTTTCATTTACTTCCTTCCCTCCATTTTCCCTTTTCATCTGCTCCTTTTGCCTAACAGAAAAATGCAGGGAAGGAGAGTTAGTGGGGAAAAAAAAAAGTAAGAAGGTTTGTTTTTTTTTTTAAAAAAAAAAGTATACCATGTACATGTAAATATTGATTGGATGAGATTCCAGTCTGCTTTCTCTTCTCTCAGCTTGGGAGGTGAGACAGACGAGGAGCTCCATGAACAGTTACAAGATGAGCAATATAGTGATACCACTGCCCAGCAATTCGAGATAATTCTGGCTTGCTTCAGTGAATTTAAGTGTGCACTTACACTATTACAGTCCCCACTTCCACTTCTCTGTAGGTCCTACTAGTTCTGCTGTAACGTCTCTTGTCCCCCCCCACCCTCAACCTCTCTGCACAGAGTGGAGGTGGCACTAACCACAGAGCCTCCGTGCTCCAGCAGTGGGTAAAAGCCACGGGCAGCTTGTTCTTCATTGCCCTAGCCACCTCAAACTGCCCTCCACCTCCAGCTCCTGCTCCTCGGTGAGATCCGTGCAGCCGAGGAGACAGAGCCAGAAGGAGAGAAACTGAGCCTTCTTTCACCACTGAAGACCTTACTGATTCGGGCCAGAGTCAGACCCAGCTATGACCAGCAATGGAAGGCTCAGCTAGCGTCTCCCATCACCATTTCCCAGCAGCCAGGCATCCCACAGGTTTTCAGAAGAATCTTTCCAAACCGTAAACCGCGGAAATCAGAAGCTAAGAGCAACGGACTGGAATTTGCTCATTGAGATCCTGGCAATGTTAAACTCTCCCTGGTCAGCTTAATTATCTCATTGGAGGAGGATAAAAAGTCCACACTATTACATGTTTTGAAGTGTCTTAAGTTTTACTAGATGGTTTTATGAAACCATTAGCTGGTAACTTCCTGGGTTCAGGCGCTTCACAGGGGAAAGTACTTACTTGAGCAGCATCTTCCTTCTCCATTACCGATCCATACGGTCCTTGAATGCTTCCATTAAGTATCAGTGCTTTTGTTTTAAACTAGACAACTGTTCTATGCAACAGTTTAATCTGCTACCAAATTAACCTGAACATGGTTATTTATTGTCACTAGCACTAAGTGAAATCTTCACATCTAAGAGAAGTGCTGTAAGAGCATAAGTCCTTGGAGTTCAGTATCACCAGTGCAGATGCTGAAAACCAGAAAGGAGCTCCAGAGCTCAAGAGATCATTAAGTTAAAGCACAGGGATCCTCTCTCAGTCAACACTAACTACATTCAGTAAAGGTACTCAAACCTTGCGAAAGCCTTAAATAAATCAGACAGGAAAAAAAAAAAAAAAAAAAAAAAAGACCCAAGCACCCTTTACCCTTGCCCACTTCCTTCTTAGCAAGCATTTCATATAGTCTAAGGGTAAACACTTGGAACAGAGAGAACACCCGTGCAGCAGGCAGAGAATTGTCCCAGTGACAATACCCTATTCCACATCCTAAACCCTCATCCCAATTTTGCATCAGTCATGTCTTTCTCTCCATCCCCCACCCTCATCTTCCAAGGAGCCAAGCAAAAGGAAACTCCTTCCAAGAGCACACTCAGCACTCTCTGGAAAGTCTTAGATGCTTAATTTCACTCATGAAACTGCCCCGAAGAGGGACATACCAGTGATGCTAAAGCACAGCTGGTAATGCCTTCCCTTTCCTAGGACACCAGCTCTTGGAGACTCCCTCCCCGTAAGGATAAGGAAACGGATACTAACCACTGAAACACCTTCCAGAGAGATGGATTCTGAATCCTCCGTATTTTAAGGATGCTGTAGCCATTCATAGTCTGATGGAACAGCTGCTTTATATTGTTGTATTCAGAGGTTGTATTACTGAGCTCCACTGTCTATAAAATATAAACCAAAACAAAAGAAGGCATGAGGCTTCGGATAGCTCATAACATGCAGAACCTAGTTACAGCAGAGAAATTTTCAAACTATACTTATGAAGGTTAACTTAATGCTTTTTAGATCATGACTATGTGAATAATTAGGACAGACACTCCAAGTAAGAGTTGACACTTGTAACTTTAAATCTCAATGAAACAGAGATTTCAAAAAGAAAACTTGACTGATTATTCCAGATAATATTAGTTTTATATATAAAGCTGATTAAGGCGGGGAGGGTGTGTGTGGAAAGTTAGACAACACTGTCATCTGTAACCAGACATTTAAGGGAAAGTTTTTTTGAAAAAAGTTAAAACTTGGAAAGTTGCACTTAAATATAGACTTCAGGAAAAAAGCTACATTTCTAAACACAACAGAACAAATAAGATTCTAAAAGAAACATTACACTAAATACCTGCTTAGGAAACAAAGTGTATTTTTCCATACTTTTCATGTATAGAAATCCATCAAGAAATAGATATTTTTCCCAAAGAAAAGTTAATGCAAAACATAGTTAAAACATGATTTGAGCTCTTCTGCTTATGTCATGCATAAATTTTCCATTTTTTCCTCTAGTGTAATCTGTGCCTTCACCTTCTAGAATAAACACCTATCTTCCATAAACTTGAGTGAAAATGCATAATGCTGGCAGACTGATGTCACCTGCTAATACTGTCCATTTTACTGCTGCCTAAGCCAAATGGGAACTCAAGGTGACTTCAAGCGAAACGCCCAACATCCCACGCATCAAGAGTTGTGTTTTAAGCAAGAAAGCTGTAGTTGTCCTAGGAGGTAATATGAAATCAATGTCTTAATCTGGCAGGGAAAAGCTCCACATTTTAGAAGGCTGAGTTTAGAGAGGAGATAAAACAGGATGTACATTTCACAGCTGCATAAAAAAAAATAAGGAAGTGGTTTTCTAGACACCATGTCCAGCTTGTGCATTAAGTATTTACTGAAGAAGAGGTCTATCATAGAAAAGTCTTCTACGGATTAAGAATAGTCAGCTGCACAAGGAAGAATTATTTCTTTAAATTTATTAAAAAGCTTCTGCAACGTTGAATGAAATTTCCCATGTCTTAACACAAGAATATTTTCCAAAGCTTCTTTACAACACAGCACATAAAACAAATTGGATAGGCAAGTATTTATCATCTGCGCGCTCTGTGACACCGCAGCTCAAGTCGCTCACCATCACCCACAGATTAAAACGACATCACTATATTCCAGTACTACATCTTTAATTTATCCATAACCAACTCCTATTTAGACTACAAATATGCTTTTGCTATCTTGGATCTTTTGCTGAGGAACTGTAACCCTTCTGGGTAAAACAGAGGGTCAGCCACGTGGTACAAAGCCTACTCCTGTACGAAAGGTACTTCAATTATTTTATCATACAATGGCCTCCAAGCAACAAAGCCAGTTCTGAATTTTCACTGAATTATTAGAGTCGGAAAGGACCGTAGAGATCATCTAGTCCAACTCCCCTGCTGAAGCAGGACTTTGTGGGATTGTCCTTGTTTCCCCAGCAATCTTTGGCACGTGTGTCAGGATCCAGCAACACAGCGGCCACACGATGGCTAACCCCAATGTAAAACACACACGTTCCTCAGCTGTACTTTAAAGAAACAATTTAAAACCAAGCACAAAGTTCCAAGACAGTATCAATTTTTTTTTTTCCTTCTAAAACATTTCCCAATGACTAATTCTACTTTGTTAAACAAAGACAGAAGAAATCCACATCAACTTTCCAACTGGTGATTCCAATTCCCATTGTGCATTTCATGACACTCTACTTTCTACAGAACTATGATGCTAAATGATTTAGAGATTAAGACACAGCAACACCCAAAAAATTAGCAATGTTATGCCAACAGAACTGCTCTTTTTAAGCAAAGATGACTCTCTCCCTATCTCATTTAGGTGCTCCTTTATGTCCTTGAGGCCACGGTCTGTGCTCAGATCCGTGATGTATGTGACAGTACTGGGTGACTTAAAGAGCACATAGAGATTTCCTTTCCTCAATCTCCAGTCCACCAACACCCACAATGTGTTATTATTGGATGGCTTTTTAACAGTCTCCACATTAAAGGTTTGGTCTCAGCCCAGCTTCTAGTGAATTCACACTTCATAAAAGCCCCTTGTGTAACTGATCCATTAAGTCACCAAAGTAAACCATTTTTACTTTTTTAACAGCGAATCTTTTCATCTTGAATTTGGTGAGTCTTGGTTTTGCATGTAGATAGAGGCTTAAAATGCAGATGAAGTTCATGAGAGTTTGGCACCTTTTTCAAGAGCTCTTGGGAGATAATCTAGATCACACCTACCCATGAAATCAATCCAGTCCCCTTTTAGCATCTACCCAGTTAAAATTGCTTCGTTAAGCAGCATCCTCCTTCAAACCATTCCTTTCTACCAGAATTACAAGGAGGAGCTAAAAAAAAGAAGAAAAAGAAAAGGTACCTTGTATCCCAACTCAGGCAGTGCAGATGGATCCCAGTGGGGAGGACAAGTTTTACTTGGAATAGAAGAATCCTTCTGGCTGTGTATAAACGGAAAGAAAACAAAGTGTTAGCGATTCTAGTCCTGCTCTGAGCACTCGAATTGGAAACATCCCCTTTGGCCAATTCCTGCACTTAAAAATAAACCAAAATAAACCACGGGAATAGCCTCAGTCTGTGAGCTGGGTTTTGCAGGCTGCCATTCAGTTGTCATCGTTCTCCTTCACTTGCTTCTTTATGAAACAACTGTCCATCCCCAGTCCTATGGATGTGGTACTTGGAGTAACAGGTACCCCAGGAACCAGGTGACACACCAAGCTGGGAGTTTGTGATACAGCTTCTGTTCAGTCAAACGGATATGTGTCCTTCTAGCAACAGCCACATTCTTTGCACGATTGCTGCAACCACTGGTACCTGTGTTGCCTTGTAGCTACTTCTGAAATATGAAAAAACCAACAACTTAAAGAGCATCATTTACCCTTTCTTTATCTTCTGCATGTCTTCAAAGGACACAAACTTTGGCCGCCTGCAGACTTCTCTTCGAGTTTTATACAAGATGTTTGTCTGGATCATTTCTTGAGGAGAAAAGAGAAGGAAAGTTATTAATGAGTGACAGTCATTCATTAATGAGCAGTGGCATATTCATCGTCAATTCTATCTGCTGAAGAACAGTTGCACAAAGCCTACGTGACCTTCCCATCCTTCCCATAACATTGTTATTTAACCTAAGCCTATCTTGATTGCTCCTTTAATTCATTCACACTCTTTAAACATTGCTCCAACAGCACAGAAAAACGCTTTTTTTTTGATTTTTACCATCCACAGCATTAACTTACTCAAAGTTTACTATGACTTTATGTAAAGACTATGTATCTCTTTATTTCTGATCCCGCGTGAATCTGGATAGAGTCAATGAGTAAGGGGGAATGCTACTTTTATATGGAATTTTCTCTGGGCAATCACTAGCTCACTTTTCCTTCCAATGTGTATACCTGGTAGTGTTAGTAAAAGAAACCACAGCTTCCAAAAGCTGGGATAATCTGGAAGTTAGTCTTTGTAAAGCACTGCTCAGTTGTAAATGAAAACCCTTAAAGTGAGTACCTTTAAAATCAAGTTGGTAATGATGCAAGCCAGCCTGGAAAGATACGGTGGTATCTGGATCTGCTAGATACAAATTCTCAATAACAGCAGAAGATGGTGCATTCATGCTATTCTTTTCTCCCTTTGGAGGAAAAAAAGAGAGAAAAGAGTAATGAATAAACACAGTCAGGACTAAACTCTGGATAAGTCATTTGGGTGGAGGGAAAGAAGAGGCAAAGAGCAGGATGAAGAGGAATCTACTCAGAACTATTATGGCCTAAAATGTGATTCCCAAACTATCCATAGCATACGCATGAGTACATAATTAGCAATGACTCACACGCAGGTATCCCATTTAAATTTCTGTAACAAATTGCACTGGTTTGGGCTGGTATAAAGTTAAATTTCTTCATAGTAGCTTATATGGTGCTGTTGTTTGGATTTTTGCTGAAAACAGTGTTGATAGAGGATTTGGCCACCCAAGGAAGAAGGTAACATTTGACTTGAGAGAGCAGAGCAATCCTTGCACATCTGAGGAAGCAGGACAATCCTCAGAAGAGAAGCAAGACTAATTCCTGAATAATTTAAAAGGCAATATATCTCAAGGAACAGTGTATACATGTTAAGTCTACACAGAAGCCATAGACAACTCCAAAAGTGAATCTGATGAGAAACACTGGCATGCGTCATCAGAAACAGTCTGATCAACCCAAGCTGAAAAAAAAATAATTCTGCTTTCCTGCAATTGCCAACAAGATCTTTGTCAGGAAAGCAGTTACAACAAATCATCCAGACGTGAAGACAGACAACTGTTCATATTGAAGGAGACAAGGTGTGTTCCTTCCCCTCCAGCCTGTCATCATTTTATCACATCTCCTGGTAACATCTGTAGCTTCACTGCCTTTCTTGACACTACAAAATTCAAGCACAAGTACTGGCTTAATTAACCTTGCTGAGTAAAGGGGAACGAGGGGAAGAGGCTCCACACGTTTCTTCAGAAGTGATTCAAAGCCCAGGATGTGGACTCACCTGCTCTCCATATTCAATCCACTGGCCTTGGTCATTCTTCCAGTACCAAATCCACTGTGTGGTCAATACAAATCCGGGCTTTGTGACTGATGACGGTGTTGAGAGGCGCCGAAGTGAAGAAGAAGAGCAGGTCATCGTCTTGAAATTAATGTTCTTATCTGGTACGCTGTAAGGACAAATTCAGGTTTATTACGGTTAACAGCGTATCTTTTATACTCTAATCTCCAGTTTAAGACAACGCAATTTTCTTTACTATAATGTGACTGCCTTAATGGGTCTGAGATAGGAGCACTGGCAGCTCTGAAAAGTGTTTCCAGTCTTCAGAAGCGAACTGTGGCCTCTGAGACACTGAATGTCACCTCAATCCCTAACCAGATGTTGCACTGCCAGCTTTACAGACAATCTGGGGCTACATGTACAATCTGGCAAACGGTATTTCTGCAACAAATAAACATGGTTCCACATTTTCTCAGTACAAAAAAAAAACCCCAGAAGTTGGTAAGTACCTGACTGAGTTTGCCAGCAAACACCTGCAGCTTATCTACTCTGTTCTTGTTCTGTGGTGTCAGGGGATGCAATCACAGCTGTAAGTTCTGCAAAAAGCTTTCATCTCTGGAGCCACCTAGACTCTTACTCCTGGGAGGCTCGAAAAATTAACTTTCAGGCAGAAAGACTTTGGAAAGCAGCTTCCTCTTTGGAATCTTGCTGTGATTTGCAGCATCCAGCAGCCTAGTCAAGCTGCAAATCAAAACCATCTGCTGTTCGAAGAGCATGGGCCAAAGTGATTATAACATTTTATTGAGGCCAAAGTTGGCGCCTCCTACAAATTCAGGGGGGGAAATTACAGCGGGGCTTTCAGAAAGGAGTTAAAGGGAAAATGAACTCTTTAAAAAAAAAAAAGGCATTTCATAAAATTCCTCTAGGCACATTATAGATATTTACAATTATAGGTACTAGTTGTATTAGGAACAGAATAGCCATACAAAAGGGCCATCTCTCAACTGCTGTTAAAAGGCCCAACTTAAGTGCTATAAATAAATTATGATCCGTTATCTGAAACACTAAGCACTAAATTCCGCCTACTTCTTGGTACCCTGTACAAAAATGCAAGATGCTGCTGCGTTATTTTTTAGAAGACAAAAATGGGGTGGTATTTCCATGCAATCACCTTTACTTTTCTGTTCAAAAGAAAAACTCTCCTTTGAACATCCTCACGGATTCTGAGAAGCTGAGAATCAGAAGTCAGACATCTTTAGGAAGAAAACAAGAGTTTTTCCTCAGGGCCTAACCCCTAAGCAAGCAGTCCAGCATCATTATACCTGCTGTTTTTTGGGTCACAATAGGCCTTTTCAACTTCCTCCATCATGGAAAGATCATTCCAGGTGATCCCGTTATATACCTGCCATCGATATGGCAGACGGTAATGAACAAATTTGCATTTATCTGTAATGAGATCAGACATAGTCAAAAGCTCTGCAATCATAACACAGAGAGCAAGACAAGAGGGGAAAAGGAACCCAAGCATTTCTCACACTCTGGCTTTTTCTACGGGGTTTAGCATGAGCAATAATGACAAAGTGATGAAAACAGAAATACAATTGAACCCCGGGGCGGGGGGGGGGGGAGTGTTTCTCCAGTCTTACCTAGAAAAGGAACATGAGCTCTAGCACTGCCAAATGCATTTCAAAGAAACCACAGCCTTCCCTTTGCTGATGCTCTGCCTCGGCAGCGGGGTGAGCAGGGCCATAGATTTCTGTGTGTTTCTCAGCTGTAAGATGTCTAGACCACACATCACATAGCCACTCTGATATATTTGCTTCTCTTTCCCGTAGAGCTTACGGGGTGGTTACCAAGGCCTGAATCTGGGGTGGGTTTTTTTAGGCCCATCCCAGTGAATAAGGCAGCATAAAGGACTGCAGTACCCCACAGAACATCCCCCAGGAGGGACCCCCCACTCAGCCTGTTCACCTATTTGGCAGTCACGGTGTAGCTGCTCCGAGTCTGACCCCCACAGCCCACACATAGGGACACCATTCACACTGGACAGGTCCAAAAGTTCATAAACTTAAAGTCTGCTCCTAAAGAAGCAGGGTCTGAGAAAGGTGACAAAAGGCTGGAGAAGCTGCTGCACAGACAGAGCCAAGAGGAGTTTCACTGTTCCTGACCCCTGACGTGTCTGACCACAGAACGTAGGGGAACGAACCCCACTTATGAAGATGACAGTGCCATTCAGTCCTTTCTTTCTTCTTTTTGTTAACAGGGCTGGACTGCACCCTGTGTTGACAGTACTGTGCTTAAATGAACTTGAAAAACTGTAGACAAAACCACACTTGGTCTCCCTTGGCCAGATTTCATTTCTATGAGCCACAATGTACACATAAACGAGATAATTTATTTTTAAAGTACTATCTCTCTTCAAAGTAATGGTTGAGAAGAGGTATTATCAAGCCCTAAAGCAACTTCCTCGTCTGCCTCTCAGAAAAGGAGCTTCTGACGGGAGAAATGCATCTTTACCAGAACACAAACCCACCACAGAAATACTAAATACACACAAATGCCTCAGAGCACACAGGTACCAGGCACCTTATCACACTTATCCACATCCTAAGCGAGAGCAAACTCAGTCTGATCTAATTCAAGCGGATCTTTTACCAAGATCAGGAGGGTCAGAAAAGGAGTAGCCTTTAGAAAGCGACTGGACAAATCCACAGAAAGAAAATCCCAGGGTACCTCCTCATACCCAAGGAAGAGCCTCACCTGGGGGTTAGGCGATTCTTCAGGGACAGCCCCCAAATTCAGTTGTTTACTTATATTTCCCCCCAGAGCCCTGTCATTGGCCACTGCCAGACAATGGACTAGACTTTTCTTTAGCTTAGCTGGTACACCTACTCTGTTTTAAGGTGGTGTAATGCCTCAGGTCACTTTTTAAAGGACTTAGTGGGGGAAGAATATGGCTATTATCTGATGTATACAGGATACAGCAGGCATAAAGAAATAGTTGCCAGTTGTCAGTGACGACAGCATAATGCTGGCTCTAGAATGGATCTGAAAGTCACAGAAAGTGTAACATTTAACACTTGGAAGGGGTTTTGCCACAGAAACATACCCAAAGCCTGCCACCATCAACAGGACTGAAACAGGACTTAGATGGATCATCGAGAGCAGAAAGGGTCTGAGTGTATCCACTTGACTTTTATTATGTTTGTATGTATTTTTTATCATGTTTGTAATTCTGACAGTGTTTATTAGTGACTTGGAAACAAAGCGAGTAAGTGAGAAGGCACAGTGGCCACCACCACTCCACATGCCACCACTAGTCGAGGCAGTGAGCAGGGAGTGCCTCTGCCAACGCTGCTCTCCAAAGATAAAATTAACTTTTATAATGCTTACCTTTGTGCTTGCAGTACTTCCAGACATGGAACACGCATATTTCATCACAATTGCCTTCTTTGTTGTCCTTCAAACCTTTAGTAGAAGAATTCTCTTTTTTATCTACAAGAAAGAACACAACAGTCCTTATTTGCCCTACCAACACAAAACTCTAAGAGAAGGACACAGAATTTGGTATTTCGCCCTAGAAAAAAACGAGGATTTGACTGCAGTAGCCAAGTTAAGCACTTGGGGATGTTAGTATCCCCTGTACAGCCCACTGCAGGAGTTAGGGCTCTGTGAGCGACCAGTAAGTCCCTACAATGGAAGGTGGTCTCAGTGGAGATAGGCAAGGGCCATGTCATGAAGCTGCGTGACTTGACCACGGCTGTTGCACAGAAGCTGACTTGGGTCTCAACACAAAGGGGACCAGAGAGTGGCCTTTGTTGTAGATAAATTGCTACGTCAGCAGAGTGGATCAAGCAGTCACATAAACACTTCTTTCTGAGTTCATTACAAGAGCAAGAGCATCTCCGAGTTAGCCAGACCATCACGGGGGGCGTGAATACGGAGCCCAGCCCAACACAGGAATACAAAAACTGAAATTTTTGCAAGTTGTGTAAAGACAGAAATGGGCTTGAGCTCGCTTCAACCCCCTTATTCCTTCCTGGGGACTGGGGATACGCAGCACCAGGACAGAGAGCATAGCATACAGACCCGTGATGGGCATCACGTTGGTGCTGTGATTGAACTGCCTATTGCAGTGGCTATATTTTAGTAAGCATAGCTTACACTGAAAATGCAATACAAATGTTATCTCGCATCACCGTTACATCAGAAGTCTCACCGCACTGGGTCTGGCTAGGACAGAGTTCATCTTCTCCATAGTTAGTCTTCTCCATAGCACCACGGGGCTGTGGTTTAGGTTTTTTGACCACAGCAACGCCGCTAACACGATGCCCTAGCTCTTGCTGAACAGAGCTTGCACAGCATCTTTATCTCTCACCCTGCCTCCTCTGCAAACAGGCCTGGGAGGAAGGGGGGGGGGACAGGACACAAGCAGGCAGAGGACCTAAACCAACCAAAGAAATATTCCATACGATGTAACATTATATGTTCAGCAACTGAAGCAAACAGAGGGAGTTTTAAGAGAGTTAGCTACCCTTTGCTTGGGAACCAGCATCAGCCTGTCCGTGGGAGGTGTGAGCGATTGCCTTTGTGTCACTTTTGTTCTCTTCTTTCTTTTTCCACCCACCCTTCACACCCACCCACCCACCCCCAATCCCACCTTGACCCTCAAGTTCTCTTGCTTTTATTCTTTCTTTCCTCCTCCCCTGCCTCGCTGGGGTTGTGGGGAAACGTGGCTGTGTGTGGTGCCCAGCTGCCCACTGGGGTTAAACTACAACACCCACGTAACACCAGCTATCTTCAAATAGGTAAACTTGATATTAAACGTGACACCCTCCACATGTGGAATATCTAAAAGAATCTAAAAGTTCAGAGAGGACTCTGACAGGCTTTAAAGCCAAGGCCCTTCTGCCCAGGAGGAGAGGAGATTTACGAGTTCCTATTCACTCCCTGGAAGTTACATCAAGACACCCGCCCTACGGACAAAGCTCCATCCGTTGCTGGTTAGATGCACAGTGGTTGTTTTGGGGACCGAAGGCAAGGACAGATACCACACCACATGCACAGATGCTACTGTCTCCTTCCCAGAAGCAACATGTCCAGAACAGAGATCAATCCCATTGACCTGCACGATGCCTGGGCAGAAATCTCACTCCTTTGCAGGCTGACCGGTCCTGTGGCCTTCAGTGTACAGGAAGGTTAAGCACCTAAGCTGCACTCTGACTGCCCCAGGGAGCTGTGTGAAACCAAATCCCAACGAGAACCTCTGATCTCAAGACTGGAGGGTTAGAAACAATCCATACCTTTGTCTTTACCTGCAGCTCCTGTTGGCAACCGGTGCTGGCTCTGATCAGGTACGCTGCTACCGGGACCTGCGGGAGAAGAGGGAATGAACAGCACTGCTGGGCCAGAACCTCAGCTAGATGGCAACAGCATCCCAATTTGTACGTCGAGGGTTATCAATGGCAGCAGGAAAAGAAACTACGTAGGCATCACAAGAGGGGAAACGGGAAAGGCCATTCCACGTGGAAGCAGCTGGCACTTATGTAGATATTTACCTTCTGAAGGTGGTGTATGCAGCGTGGAGCCCGCTGGTTGCAAAGGCACCTTCAGTTCCTTACTCCTTCTATCTGCTGGTTTTTTCAATGCATTTTCTCTTGGTTTCTGGTGCACTGAAAGCACAGAGAGGACAACGGGGTTTACCTGCGATTTAAGGCAAGAACGGCTTCTACTTCTGCCAAACCCGGTGTTTCTTACAACCTACTTTTCTCCTTCTTCAGTTCCTGGATGAAGTCTGCATGCCTGTGGTCAAATATAGTCTGGATGTTTGAAGCTACGCGCCAATCAATGCCTGCGCTTTGCAACAGTGCCAGTGTATGGGCATCCAGGAGGTTATGGGACCTCTTGCATGGAAAAAACCTACATTCCCCGTGCAGAAAGTGTCGACAAATATGAAGCTTGTTGCATTTGTTTTGCTGGACGCAGGCGTCATCCTTTCTGTTGTAAAATTGGCAGACCTAGAAACAGGGAGGAGAGATACATTATGAAATGGAAAAGCACGTTAGAATCAGTAATTTTTTTTCTTTGTTCTACAGGCATGCAGCTTTAAGATTGGAAAAACGGTGACTAAAATGTGTGTATTCACTGTGATTTCTTTAATTCGGGGAGATTTCTTGAATGGAAGAGCAGGCATTTTCAGCTGACTCACACATTTTGAATTTTGAAGTTGTGCAGAGGTTTTTGTCCAAGAAAAAGAATAGTCAGTCCAACAAGAACACATTTTTGGGATGCCTAAGCAAGACAGTTGCATAACAAATGATTTAAAAGAAAAAACACAACGAAAAAGCCAAACAAAAAAAAAAATCCAACAACAAAACAACCCAAAATCAAAACCATAACACAGAACAGATGTCTCCACAAAAATATCCTGTGTCAAATGAGGCATTATCTCATGGGGCTGAAACTGTATTTGCAATTCCTACTTGTAAAGCTTATCCTGCATTGATGATTGGGGCATCTGAAAACCGTAAGGAGAATGCTTCAAGATTAGAGTTACGTGTGGAAAAGGCAACACACTTCTATATTCCTCTGCTCACCAATAAAAAAAAAAATAATAAAAAAAAAAAGAGATATGCAGTGAATTGGATCTAGGGAACAAACCACACACCAAAACACCCCTTCGTGTTGCCCTCCAAGCAGCTCAGCAACGCTCCCGGCTCCTGCAGCGCGGAGGAGCAGCCCGTAATGAGAAGGTTGCTGTGAGGAAGACACCCAGCTGTCCAGAGGCAGCCCCAGCATCACACCAGAACCATCACAGATCTCCTCCCGACCCCTGTTCCAAGCAACAGGGACGGTTTCTAAGCTGTGCTGCAACTGAGCTGGTATAGGGAGTGATGTATCAGGTAGGGATCTGGAGATTGCTGGGATGGCAGCGTACAAAAGCCTAAAAAAACAGGCCAGTTTCAACTGCAAAACAAGTCTTTATTGGATTCGTGCTCATTAACAATACTACCCACTGCCAGAAGTGAGTTCCTCATCTCCATCAGTCAGTATCACGTACAGAACAATTAGCCTTCCCAAAGTTGCTCTAAATTAGGCGGGAGCACACAAAGCTACAACTGATGTAATTTCAGTGAGCTCTGATGGGTACTGTCCTCGACAGTCCTTAGCCTCCGAGGGAAGCAGAAACCAAAGGGGGTTGTCTTTTTTCTTCCCCATCTTCCCTCTTCTCATTGTGCTTTATGCTTTTCTACCCATAATGTGCCAAAGAATGCCCTCATATGCTATTGGTACTTTGGGGATCTGGACTTGTTCTGGCTTTATTTGTCCTACTGGATTATTCTGCTTCCATCACATACCTCTCCCTCTGCTCTGCAGGCTTTTAGTTTTACCAGGTATCTTGCAGATTTTACTTCTACATGTTTTCCTGCACCCTGTTTGTGCAACTGTATCCCAATTTCCCATTCACCCCCTCGCAATTATGCCTGTAATTTGTATATTGAAGCTCAGCTGCATCACCCAACGATTTCAGTCGCGTTACAATCTGTTGGGTGCCCATGGCAAGGTGCTGGCAGCAGGGGTGACCTCTGGGAGAAGAAGCCAGGGGCTGCCCCGTGCCAGACACAGATGGCTCCAACAGACCCACCGCGGGACGCGGCTGAGCCCATCGGCACCTCTGGGAAAATCTATTTAGGAAAGGGGAAAACGCTGCACAACAGGTCCCTTTAAGGTCCCTTCCAACCCAAACCATTCTATGATTGTATCTCCAAGGAGGGGAGCTCCACAACCCCTCTGGGCAGCGCTCAGAGAGGTTTGATGCTGTCTTGTTGTGGGTTCCCACAGCACCAGAAGGGACACGTAAGATTTCTTCTCATTATAACCTGCAGTAGTAACCAGCTATTTGTCTTACACATCATGTGCCTTTTTTAGTGAGATCCAAAAGCACCAGCACATGTCAATGTCAAGCAATTATTCACCTACTCCAAAACTTTGGGTAAGTCATCTAATTTTTCTCTCCTCTATTTTTCCAGCTTTGCCCAAGGAGAATGCAGAAAGGCTTACCATCTACAGAGCACTCCAAGATCTACGTATCAAGAACATATGCAAGTGGTAGGTAATAAGTCTTGTGGGAGGTGCTTTGCAACTTCAGTCATTAAAGAACTCAAATCTTACACCACTGCCAAGGAATGGTCTTCTTCAGTTGAAGAATGCTTCTCTATTTTGGGGGCCTGACACCACCTGAAGTGTCACCCTCATCTAAAATATACATGCCTCATACGAGTGCCTAACTAACAAAAAGAATAAGGTAAGGCTTTAAAGATGTAATTTTTTTCCACCCCTCCAAGGGAAGGTAACTGTTCACGTCACTGAGTTGGAAACAAGCAGTTAGGCCAGCATCCACCAGAGACAGCAAGTCACGCACAAACTGCGGGCTCTGATACGAATCACAGCCCCTTGGTTCAAATCCAGTTCCCTGGATGTTTCTGGAAAAAACTTAAAATCACCGCTTCCTTAACAGGTCCCTCCCCAACACAATCTTTCCCTCTTCGTATCCCTTCATATCCCTTACCTTCAATATCCTCTCTTTTCCAAAACTTTCTCCTCCAGAAACAGTGCTAATTAAAACCAGAAGCAGAGAGCAGAGTTTGTCACACAGCCTGAAGTTAGTTTAAGAACTACCAAAAAAAAGCGTAAGACATTAAGTCAGACACCGGTTTCGGGTGCCAAAGCATAGAAATTGCTTTTGTGCTTGCATCTTCCTGCTCAAGAGTAGGGAAAAAAAAAAAAGCAACTAAGATACAGCATCAGATAAAAGCTGAGGGAGTACTAAAAACATAAATATCGTGTGTGGAACATCCATTACACAAAACAGTACTTTAGAGGAGTGGAGACACCAGCCACTTAAGCTACAAAGTGAAACTCCCAGAGATTTAAAGACACTGAATCTGGCTGAGAGTGACCTTGTAGAGCATCTGGAGGAAGATGCACTGAAAGATGATGTTAGTACACAACAGAAATTTTTTTTTTTTTTTTTACACAGGAGCATCAGAATAAAATACCAAACCAGAAGAAAGCGCTGTGTCAGCTAAACAGGGAATCCATTATTTAACTACATCAAGAAAGCATGCTGCCCTTTGCATTTGCCAAGAAACTGGGAGGGAGGGCAAGGCAGAGAAAAGGTGAGAGGTGGTGTAAAACCTCCTGATTTTGCGATGCTGTTGTGTTTTTCTCACCCTGCACCCCACTTCAGGTCACAGAAGACCAAAGTTTCCTCTTGCTCGAGAGCTTCTTATTTGCCATTTGCCAGCACACACAAAGCCAGTCAGCAGTTCTGAGCAGGAACCAGCCAAGCTGGCTTTCACATCGCCCTCCCAGCTCTCAGGTTTATCAACGGCCTGCACCGACCACCGCTTTCCGTTGTTTCTGCTACGTTAGCCATAATATGAGATAAGGTGCTCAGAGGTAATTAATGATGCCTGCCAGTGGTGATGGCTGAAATAGATCTATAGGTAAGAGCTGATTGATACCAATCAATGATTGCTGCGACCATCTGCTCACTGCTAGGAGGGGTTAAACAAGAAAGACTTCAATTTTCGATGCGGCTGAGCAGGATAAAAGATATTATCAATCCTCCCTGCTCATCACCACCACGCTCCTTCAATCTGCCACCCCAACATATTTTCAAACACTACCACCAACAAAAAAAGGGTCTATTTTGTCAAAGCCCAGCCCTGTCACAGCAGGGAATAAGAAAACAATAAAACTATTATGCCAACAGATCTGTGGAGATCATGACCTCCAAAAGACAGGGGTAACAGGCAGTGCTCTGGTGACTCCTTAGCCAGGGACAGCTGCAGCCAGAAGAGTACACTCGTAGCTTTGGAGCAGCCATACCTTGAGGACAGCACTGCCCTTATACACACAGTCAGAACCAGAAGGGAATCAGCCAAATTTAACAAAATCGATGACTTGCACACAAACCGGGCAAAGGTTGCGTTGTAGAAAATTAGTGCCCAAGAACCCAGTGCACTTTGGAAGGGGCAGCTTTTACACAAAACTGACTGCAGTCGTTTGGTCACTTCCTCATGGATTTTTCTCCCCTCCCTATTCCCCCCCAAGCACCAAAACATGCTTCTCCATCATCTCTTGGAAAAGAGCCCAAGGAACTGGGTTTTGGTCAGGTCTTTTATCCCGTAAAAGATGTACAATTATTGTGATCTTTCACCTCTGCCTTGCTTACCTCACCATCTGGGGAAGTCGCTGACTTTTTTTGTTTGTTTGTTGGCTTGCTTTGAGTAACTTTATGGCTATCCCTGTGGGCTAACAGGACCGGCGTGCCAGTCGGGCCACGTAGCCCTGCTGTCCCTGCTGCTGACAAGCCACCCACCACACGGCCTTACCCAGGTGCCAGCCTTCTGGTATTTCGGTAAGCAAAGCCCTCCTCGGTGTCTAACTTGTTTACTGCTGTTACTTTTTTTCAGTTATAGGATACCTGAAGCAGACTTCATGTATCCCGTAAATGGTTAAACTGTAGGAATGTCCTTTTAGAGAAGAAATGTAGCTATTTTAGTAACCATCCTAAATAGTTTCAAGGACTCGGTAAGATAAGAAAGGATGTATGTTGCCTTGAGAACATGCTGGCCTGAGACAATGATGCAATAAATATGGACATTGCCTGACAAACAGATGGTAAACAGGAAGATCATTAGTTTAAATAGCTAATTAAGGAGTTGGAGTGTTTTGCAAACGTGGAAAGTAAGCCAAAGGCCAGATGAAGAAGATGAAGACGGGAAGAAACGACCCTCACTCAGGATGAGGACCACCAGAAGGCACAACTACACGTGTCTAAAGGCTTGTTATAATATGTAGATGAATTCTTGGAAACGTAAAGGATATGTGAGTGTTTTCTTGGCCTTACACCGAGTACATATACCTGTCGTGTGTAAATTTGGCTTAATGACAGCTTTTGGTGTGCACAGCAGGAGGAGTCTGTGCACCCAGTGCTGCCATAAAGAATACCTGCTTTCTAAAACTTTGAATTGGGTCCTAGAGAGTTTGGTCTGCTGGTTTGTGGTCACAATAATTACACGGCACTTTCGCAACCCCAGCTCTCTATTGTTTCTTCTGGTGCTTTCACACGGAGCCATTCCCGTTCGTACCTCGTCCACACTAAATATTATTGTTACGTATCTTAACAGCTTCAGCTTGAAACCGAGATCAAAACGTCACATTCTCCTTGCCCTCTCCCATTCTTAATTAATAAAAGCTTCTCTTAAGAAATCAGTACAACTCACATCAGGGAAGAAGAAAGGGTCATTCTGAAGGAGCAGGACTCGCAGGTCATTCTCATCGAGGCAAGACAACTCATGGGACTTTAGAACTTTTTTGTTCTCAGCACTGATGATGTCGTGTGAGTACTTGCAAGATCTGCAAGAAAAAA
>JAOTQQ010000001.1:77634905-77646191 GCA_026546715.1 Gallinago undulata | reverse complement strand
CCCCCACCCCCCCCCCCCCCCCCCCCCCCCCCCCCCCCCCCCCCCCCCCCCCCCCCCCCCCCCCCCCCCCCCCCCCCGATACACCGCAAATTCTCCATCAGAGCTCCCCCCTGCCATCGATTGCCACCGCTTTTCACTTCTGCATTGCTTTCTGGCTCCCTTTACCCTTCTTTTTAAACTAAGGACCACCTACTGGCCAGGCTGTGCTGTATGTAATAGCTGCAAACTTCTTCCCTCCAGGTACCGCGGGGGGGCGAGGGTGGGGGCGCGGCAGCCCAGCGGCTTTAACAAACATCCCCCCTCTACCCCCCCCAAAAAACCCAACCCCAAACCGTAATACCGACAAAGAAAACCAGGCTTTAGAAAACTGTAACCCACGGCCGCCGCTGCGGGCTTTAACCCCAAACAGCCCGAATGGCGAACGGGCCCTCGGCGAGTACGGAACACCCGGAAGGCGGCCGTGCCCGACGGGGCGGACGGGGCTGCTCCTCCGGCGGGGAACCGGGGCAGGGGGCCCGCAGCGGCACCTCCAGCGGAGCCGGAGCTCCGGGGAGAAGCCCGGGGAAGGGGTCGGGGGTGTGTGCGGGGGTGGGGGGGAAGGGGGGGTGTGTGCTCCGCTTCCCTCCCCTCCCCACGGTGGGGGGGGGCAGCCAGCCCGGCCCCCCGACCCTCACCTGGAGCCCAGGCCGCACTTGCCCAAGAGGTGCCCCTTGCAGAGGTGCAGCCGCTCGCAGCCCCCGCACTCCTTGCGGGAGCAGACCCGCACGCCCGACACGGCCAGCACCGAGGGGGGGCCGCCGCCGCCGCCGCCGCTCCGCACCACCAGGAAGCGCTGGGGTCCCGCCGCCGCCAGCGTCTCCTCCAGCTGCTGGGGGGACAGCCCGACCAGCTGCTGCAACTCCGGCAGCCCCAGCCGCCCGCCCCGGCCGCACAGCGTCTTGGTGAGGAGGCCGCTCACCGCCGGGTCCGCCATGGCCCCTCGGCACCGCCCCGGGACAGCGGGAATCGAAACCGCCACGGGCGGGGGAGGCGGGGAGCGGCGGGGGAGGGCCCTCGGCGGCTGAAGAGCAGCCGGGGAGCGAGTAGGGGCTCGGATCGTCGGGGCGGGGAGGGGTCCCGAGGAGCACCGGGTCCCAGCGCCAGCCGGGCGCTGCCGAGATCCCCGTACCCCCGTGCCTGCACGTCTGGGGGAGCCCCCCCCCGGGGTGGGCACTCCGCCACGTCCCGGGGCAGCCTGTCCCGGTGCCTGGTGGCCCTGCGGGGAAGGAGTTTTCCCCGATATCCAGCCTAAACCTCCCCTGGAACAACCTGAGGCCGTTTCCTCTTGTCCCACGGCCTGTTCCTTGGGAGAAGAGACCGACCCCCCCGGCTCCCCCCTCCTTTCAGGGAGTTGGAGAGAGCCAGAAGGTCTCCCCTCAGCCTCCTGTTCTCCAGGCTGAACACCCCCAGCTCCCTCAGCCTCTCCTCACCAGACTCGTGCTCCAGACCCCTCACCAGCTCCGTTGCCATAATGTGAGACGTGATTGAAACAGGGGGGAGTTCTTTTTCTTTTTTCTTTCTTTTTTTTTTTTTTTTTTTTTTTAATGCCAGATTCTCTGCCATTTCTGATGTTCAGATTTGGCCATGAGCTGCTGCCAGGATGAAATTCCAGATGTAGTATTGTTACTGGGACCTATATATCAAGTGTGGATCCCAGGTAGTCCCCCCAGAAGGTGTGTGTAGAGCCCAGCACCAGCACCCACGGAAGGAGCTCCTCACCACGCTGCCGACTTCTGCTCTCTCTACCTGTACATACATATGTGTTATGTGTATATATACGTATATATTATGTTATGTGTATATATAATATATATTATGTGTTATATATAACACTAACACAAACGTGGTACAGAGCATTAAGCCTATTATGTAGGAGAAAAACCGAGGGCACACAAATAATTCCAGTATTTATGTAGCAATGCTATTACTTTTCTTTCCTCCACGTTGGCAGGCAGCTACGGATCAAGCCTGGTTTCATCCCCCCTTAGGAAAGCAGAAGCGCCCCTGGTTCCTGCTAATGCTGAAGTAGAGCTTGGGAGGCTCTGCGGGACTGGGGAGGAGAGCAGCAAATCCTGAATTGGAAAGATGGGAGAGGGCTGAGTACTAAATCTGTTTGAGACGAGCCTTTCGTACTCAAACTTGTTGGCAACGCAGGCGTGAGAAACAGAAAGTACCAACCGCTCCCTCTGCATCAGGAAGTTGACCTCAGAAATAGAGCGAATGCCAGCCTGCGTTTCCTGAAGCCTGACTTGAGAGGTATGTGAAACTGCACCGTCACAGTCCCGACCCCTGGTCAGGTCATAGAAGGAGAACCACCTCGAAGAACGGGGCCGAGGTGATACAGCCTGTGGTTTTGCTTTTTCTTTGCCAAAGGGAAGGTTATGGAAGGTTCTTTTCACTGGGCGTATTTCCCTCTTGCTACGATACTCGAACAAATGAAGTAGTTTTTTAAAAAGCAATAGAAAGGAGAGGGAGAAGGAGGAGTTTTCTGCATCAGTTCTGGCTTTAGAAAAGTAGTTGGGGGCTGGTTTATGTTCTAGGTGTGGATACGTGCGTTCTCAGGCTGTCAGCTGGTTGATGAGGATGATAAAACTGGGATACACACGCGATGTAGTTTCAAGACTGACAGATAAGGTAGGGAATGACTCAAACAGTGAGTCAGCAATATATTGCTAACTCGAAACAATAAGTAATAATCGAGAGTCAGGCAAACCTTTCAGTCATTTGCCTGTATTTATTTGTCTCCTGTTTTTCAGCCAGTTCTAGTGAAAACATGCATTTGTGCATTAATCCACCCAGAAATCTGAACTATGTGGGCAGAGGAGCTGTACTGGGAGCTTGTTGGAACAGTATGGAGCAGGAAAGCGAAGTGAAGCACTGTAAGCAGAAAAAAGCTGCAAATACAGTCTTGGCAGACGTGGTGTATTCTGCACTTCAGTATGCTCAGGAAGGGCTTTGGATCAGTCCTGACTGAAAGCAAACAGAAATGTTACTGGATTTGTTCTGTTTGTTGGTATAATATTTTGCAAATACGAGTGCCCTAAATACTTGACTTCCTTACCAGCTTCAAAACGAACCCGTTTATGTGAAACGACACAACAGGGTGGGGATCACTGCATCGAGGAGTCCCCAGTCCCCAGGCAGGAGTCCCCAGTCCCCAGTCCACCACCCAGGGCAGTGGGTGATTCCAGCCCTATAGACCAAGCCATTTGCTTAAGGTTAGAAACCACTGAAAAAGCGGCTGGGTTGATAAAACCTCTTGCTGCTGCTAAAAATGGGATCCCTGTACATCTTCCTCTCTTCCTTTTTCCTAGTTCTGTCCGTAATGTCTCCTTGTTTTCCTTGGCTCTGCCATTCACCCCAGTATGCTGAAGCAGCTGGGCTGGGGCTGACTCTGTAAATCATAACCCTGACCCCGGAGCGGGTCGGGGTGTGGGGCTGGCTGGGCAGGGACAGAGAAATTTGGGGGAGTAGGTGTGTGACGGTCTGTACTGGAGCAAGGCTGTGCCCTGGGGGCTTGTATGTCCAACTGGGGAGACTGGAACCCCGGGGGTGGCGACTGGGCAGGCTGTCTGAGCCCAGCTGCCGGGGAGATCCACCTATTGTATATTCACATGTGGGCAGCAAATTTGCAGGTAAGATAAAGGCTTTTTGGAAAAGACAGGGTAGGAAGGCAAAGAGGAGGCTAGATGTGAAGAATGAGAAGGTTGGAGATGCTCTGCTGAGTGAGAGCTGGGCAGGTGTTCTTGTGTTGATGGGAAGGAGGCCTTGGGATCAGTAAAACAATGTCCTTATATGGTGACGTGTGTCTGGTGTGAAATGTAGCAAACAGATAACAATGTACCAAAATATTGAAGTTTTGTTAGCCTAGGCAGGATAAACATTGAAATGTAGGCAATTGCTCACAAGGGCGTGTGGACAGTCACTCACAACCTGTCTGTGAAAAGGGCACAGCCTGTCATCAAAAGACAGAAACTATATATGCTGAAAAAGTGAAACAATGAGTCTCTTCGCTTCACCATTTAATGGTGGAGTCCGTGGAGAAGCAGCCCAACGTCACTGTGAGGCTGCTCTCTGTCCTCTTGAGAGGTCACAGCAGTCGATGATCACTGGAGAAAGGCAAATACCACCCCCGTCTGCAAGAAGGTGGCAAGGAGGGTGGTCCAGGTCCATTGACCTCACCCACAGTCCCTGGGAAGGTTGTGGAGCAAATCCTCACAGAAGCCATTTCCAGGCACGAGAAGGGCCAGGAGGTCACTGGGAGCAGCCTGCATGGATTTACCACGGGCTGAGCACGCTGACCCACCTCATTGCTTTCCCTGACAACATAACGGTCCCTGTGGACAAGGGGAAGCAAAGGGATGATGTACAGCTTGGCTTTAGCAAGGCCTTTGATGCAGTCTCCCATAGTTTCCATTTAAACAAATATGGGCTGGATAAGGGCAGGATAAGGCGGGTGGGAACTTGGCTGGCCTGCTGATGTCAGAGCTGTAATCAGTGCAAAGTCCAACCAGCAGCCAGCTGGACTGCATGCCCGGCTTCTCAGCGTCTTTCTGTGTTAGTACTGGAATTTATGGTCCCATATCTATTAAAGACTTCACCAGTTGTTCTCAAAGACCAATTGGAATTAATAATATGTATTGGCCATCATCACTTATCCACTGATAAGCCACTACTTTCCAAACAGGCGGGCCCAATTGCCTTCCAGACGTCACTCTTTTTTTTTTTTCTTGACTTCATGTCCTGCAATTCCTCCCTAGGTGGGAGAAAGGGATTATTCTCCCTTCAAAGAAGTAGAAATACAGCCCTTGCTTTAACCGTTATCTTGTTTCTGGAGTGCTTCGGTCAGACTCAAGCTAATGCCAGGCTGACCTTCAATCACGGCTCTGGGAATGCCTGGGGCTCATACTTCCCTCCCTGTTTCATTCCTCCATCCTCAAGACTCTGTTTGCAAGTTTTTAAATTTGTTTCCCCTTTACGCGTTCCCTGGATGAGGTGACCTAACCATGTCCTCTGTGCCACAGCGGCAGGGCCCTGGCAGCATTCACTCCCCACCCTGCCTCTGATAAGAAGCTCCCCGGCCTTGAACAGAGCTCTCTGAGCCAAAGCTGGCTGCCACGTCCACGGGGGCTGCCCTAATTCTGCCTTATTTTGAGAACTGGAGAGCAGGGCAGTGTGGACAGGATGCGTGGGTCTCATCAGCCTCAGCTGGTCGAGCAGAATCTCACCTGGGGGTGTTGGTGGACTGTCGGCCAACCCTGAGCCAGCAGCATGGTGCTCGGGGATATGGATTAGTGTTGGGTTGGTGTTGTTTTGGGTGCGGTGTGTGTTTTTTTTTTTGTTTGTGTTTTTTAATTTTATTTTTTTTTCATTGGTTGGACTAGATGATCTTAAAAGGTCCCCTCCAACCTAGGTGATTCTGTGATCTATCTATTTATCTACTTACCTTTGAACTTCTGAAAGACAGACAGTCCTTTGTATCTCAGCATTCACATTAGCCAGGTCGCTTTTGTCTGCATCATCCAAGGTCACAATTTCCTCCTAGTGCTCTGGTTCTCCACAGAGCCCAAACCTTCCAGCCACCAGCTAAAGGTGCTTGTTAGAGCAGCCAGTGTGCTCTGCTACAACTTTTTTATCCCAGTTGCTCGTTAGCCCTATTAGTAGTCTTTACAAACATGAGCTAATATTTAGCAGTTGTTAGCATAAGCATGAATTCACAAGGGTTAACAGCTCACTGAAGGCAGCGTGGCGAGTCCCTCAAGCTCCTCAGTAATCCCCCTTGCTGTCAGATAGTGGGACTCTGAAAATCTGCAGGAGTTTCTTGCAGCTCTTTGGGCTACATGACAGATTGCTATGTTTCAGAGTCTATGGAGTAAGCAACAGTAGAGGAAAATTACAGGAACTTAAAGAGAAGGAAAAATTAAGCTAATGAAAATGAAGCGAAGATCCAACACAAACCACATGTTTAGGTTGTTAAAAAAAATCCACAAAATCATAAAGGATGTAAACGGAATGAAAAAAAAAAATCCCCTCAGTAATAACAGGGCAATTTCCAGGCGGGATTGTTCCCTGCTTAATATCAGACCCATCAAATCTCATGCTGTCAGTGCAAAGTACAGGGATTTTTCACTTAGGTCTTCCCAATCTCCCTTTCCGGCTGCAGACCCAGCATCTCACACAGCTGTGCTACCAGGATGGAGTTTTCTCCTTGCTGGATGCTCCTTGTCCCACGCACGGGGACAAAGCTAAAGCGATGGCTGGGATGCAGAACCCTGGGGGTGTCAATGACTCAGAAGGTCAAGGGGTCAAAGACCGGTCAGAAATTAATTTAGGGACCACATACGTGGTGATGACGCAGTACAAATTGTCACAGCTGCCCGGCTGCTCCTGTGGCAGGGGATAAAAGGGGATAAAAGCAGGCCGTTTGAGACACAGCTGCTGTGAGTTGGTAGCCACTAGATGGAACCCAAACACTTTGCATTAATTCAATCATCATCAGCTGTAGGGAGTCAATCCTGATTGCAGGGGAGGTCGTGGTTCTGGTAGCAGAGCATCAACACCTCTGCCCAGCAGCATAAGGGTTTCATGGGAACACAGCGCGTGCTCCCAAAATACAGGTAATTCATTTACTCTAGTAAGCAAGGACATTGACTATTTTATGTCCAAAACATTGAAGTGCTATTGGTTCCTACTGCACGGCACAAACCCCTCTGATGATGTGATGAAGAGCGCTGGGATACCCCCTCCGTTAGACAAACCATCAGCGAGTGATTTGGGGTAAGTCATTCCACCTGGCTGGGGCTTGGTTCCCCCGTTGCTAAAGCTGAGTTTGGAAACTATCTGCACTGAAGTGTGCTGGGTGTCCAACAGGTTATTCTTGAAATTATTTCATCGTCTGAGGTGGGGTACGTCCTGCCAACGTGCAGTGGCAGACAAGGATGGGGTGATGGAGAAACTGCTGCTCTCCCCCAAATCCTGAACTCTGCTGTCCTCCTGGCTTCTGGGCAGAGGAAGAGGAGGCTCCAGACTTAGTTTCTGACACACTAAATAAAGCAAAGAAAGGAGACTTACAACTAATTTCTGAAAAGCTGATAATGTTTGATTATTGTTGAAGAATAACCAGTATAACAAAGCTTAAAGGCCCCAGGCGAGATCAGGTCTCTGTTGTACTGTGTCTTGTACAAACAGAGAATGCGAGGAATTCCTGCCCTTAAGCAGGCTACAGTCTTCATAGAAAAAATGTACCTGGGGACAAAGAAAGCAAGTGGTGCCTTAGTAAATGCAAACAAGCCATCATTTCACACCAGGGAATTCGATGGGGGGAAGAGGAGCTCAGCAGCTGGTGTAAAGCTGACATAGCACCACTGATGCTCCGAGTTTACCACAATTTATACCAGCTGAGGATGTGCCTAAGGTAGTCAAAGTGTCTTTCTTAATGTCATATTCAAAGCCTAGCCTGGAGTTCAGAATCCTCATCACAGGGCTTTCCTTTTCATGCCCTTGCTTCCCCACCGGCCAGCTCCTGGAGGAGCGCCTTGCTTGTCTCAGATTGTGCTCCTCGAGGACTCAGCTGAGACATTATTGCATACAGCTTGTAGGAACCCAGCTGGGATTCTAGGTGGGCACACACAACATCATGGAGACAGACTACTTCAGATCTAAAACAGAAGAGACTGAAAAATTGTAATTCGTGGTTTAAAAGAAGTATCAGATGGAAGAAAAGTGGATTTCTCGCTTTTACCAAGCAAACTTTAAAGATAAATGCATATTCTAAGCGATGTTTAATTATTAAATATTTTCTTTTTTCACTGAATACAGTATGATATATTGCTGTCTAACCTTTTATCAGATAACTGAGTTATGTATTAATTGAATATATTGCTCCAGATGAGTTAGTGGCCTGTAAAAGTCATAAAAGATTATTTTTCCTTACCTGCCTTGTGACTGTATCAACAGCAGCCACACAACACAGTGCAATATTCAAATAAAATGAAGAGATATTTGGGTTCTCAAGACATTTGGGAGGCAGATGGCTCCAAAACGTTGCTTGACAGTTACTTTACCTTTCATGTAAAATAATTAAAAAAAAAGCCTAGGAATAGCTGGTAGCTATTATGAGAAATGTTTATAAGGTATCCCGCTGAAGGTTAAAAAAAAAACAAACGCTTTTATGAATGTATATGTTTAAACAAAAGGCACGTCCAGAAAACAGTAAGAGTTCAAGAATATTGAAATGGAGCAGGAAAACCTATTCTCTTACCAGGAAACCAAGGCTCCCTCTGTTATACTGTCCTTCAGAGGAAAAAAAAGCCAAATCTCCTACAAGTACCTTCTGCCGACTGTCAAAAGCGTGGAGGGAAAGTCATAGGGAATTTGCCAATTAATTGATTGCTTATATGAAATACATTAATTGATAGTGTAGCAGTCTAAAACTGTAACTTAAAAGTTTGTAGAGTATTTAGTCTTTTATGCTTCCAAATTGAGCTAGCGGGCTTAGCAGGAACAGTTCACAGAAACGAATTTGAAGCTGGTGAAGTTTTCTTCGGAGGGGTTCAACGAGGGGAGTAAAACTTCAGATAAGGCATTACTGAGCAGAGTTACACCAGTTACACAAAAAAGGCATGGCAAAAGAGGGAGGAGGATGGATATCCAAGCAGCAAGCCAGTCCTCCTGATTCACAGACCAAGGGACGGACATTCCATTTCACACTTTCAGCATCCCTTCCTGTCCATGGGGTGTCATTAAAGCAAGATGCAAAACTTTCACTTTGCAGTGCTAGTGACTGGAGGAAGATCAGTCAAAGGAGGTATTTGGACATAGAATAGGTTGAACAAGGGTTTTTTTTAATTGTAGGTTTGCTCTGTGCGTGAATTCTGAATTCCTTGGCTTTGGTGAGTGCTGCTCTTCTGTTCAACGCTAGGAATTGAACAACTCCATCCTCTGGCTGTTGGACAAAAGCAGTTTGCCTCAGAGACTTTCTGCAGTATTCTTGGAAACAAGGACAGAAATGAAATGAAGAAAGCAAATGATTTGTGAAAAGGGAGTAGCAGTCTCAGCTTATAAAAGAGACTATGCTTGTAATACCATATTTTATTAATCTGATATAAAGTGTCGAAACTCTAAAACCGTAAGACTCGCTGCTGATCTTCCCTAAGAAAGTAAATAATAAGTGCCCATTGAACTCTTTCTTCACTTTCATAAAATTGCTTTGACACCGACCACACAGAAATATTGTCGTCCAGATTGAGACCACTGACACGCAGTCACAACTTGGGCTTAATTATGAAATCCCTGTGGTCTTGGCTGGAGACAGTTTTCCTAGACTTTGGGCTTGATTATCTTCTGTGATACACAGGCATCTGTTTATTGGAGGGCACAAGTCCATATTAAGAAAGTCTGTTGCTGATGTGCAACATTCACAAGTGATTAGGGCTTTACATGTAGTTTAATCCTGTTTCTGCTCTGGAATAGTTTTGCCTTCAGGAAAGGGCAGATTACTATCTGGAAAAACCAAAACCAGTTGTTTAACAAACACCAGCAAGTTTCAAAATTAAATATAGGATCGTGTGTTTCTCCAAGTGGACCGTACTCTCACGCTTGGGAAGAAACTGGAATTGCATGGGGGTTAGATACTGGTACAGCGTGCCCTTCCCAGCTCCTGAGGGCTTTCAGTTCCAGCTCTGGATGCCTGCAAAGACAAAGTGAGAAGATGGTGAGTGCTGGGATCAGAAACAGAAAGGGGAGTGAGATGAGTTAGTTTTGGTGATTTTTAAAAAAAAAAAAAAAATGCTGTGGATTTTGTTGTCAAACTTTTTTCTATTTAACCATCAGTTGTGATTATGAGCCAGAATTCACAACAGTAGTTGACACAGGCCCTTCGTGCATCGTGCAGCTCCATCCCACTGGAGTAGGGGCAGTGCCAAGGCTCTGCAGCTGGGACTGAGGTGTGTGTGATGCCTGTGCTCCCTTGGTCTCTACGGTCCATATAGTTCTAGATGGGGCAACTGAAGGATCCCAGAGGGTGACTCATCTGATCTGCCATGGAGGGACTTCTTTAGGGTGAGATGAACTGTTCTTTATGCTCCCTCGACCATATTGACTAGGACTGCATTTCAGTTTCTCAATTCCCAGTACCTAGGGCCATCTGAGATGTCATGCCATACCTGCTGGCTTTCCACCAATGCTACAGGAGGTCACCGAGTCTCCCACAGCCTTTGTGTCATACCCGGCAGTCCCCATACAGTTAGGCCACAGGGAGACGATATCACAGAGGAGCTTTGTACTTCCCCAAAGGTTGAACCATCAGAAAGATGGATAGAAGGAACCACCTTAGTCCACTGACTCAAGATTTAAAAACCCTCAAAGTCCCAAATCTTTCTTTCATAAAATATGAAGTATGGTTGACTAACAGAGGCAAAACTGGAAACTTTGGTCTGAATCTGATATCATAAAAAAATGAAAGGTGGCCCACAGTCTTACTATGCCACAGTGACTGATGGAGAACAAGAGTGTGGTAATCGATTGCAAACCAGTCCTGGAAATCTCTTAACTGTTCTGAGATGCGGAAACTTAATCTGAAGATGATGCAGCAGTAATCAATATTTTACCTGAAAAGTATTACCAACACATCTCTTCTTTGGAGACTGAAATGATAGGAAATATAAATATGGGAAATTAACGTGGTAGCATATGTTAGAATCAACAAAAAGCTGAACGAGAAAAACATCAAGCTGATGGTGGCATTTACTCTGGAGTAAAAGGCAGTGATGTTTTTCAGGCACATAGGGAACCACCAAGCTGCTGTAGGACACATTAAGGTTGCGGCAAAAAAATTGGAGTCAGCATTTGAAGTTCTAGTTTTCCTGCAGTTTTCCTTTTAGGTTTAGTCATCACATGGACAGGTTTTTCCATATATTTATATACCTAAACATCTAGACACACTTAAAGTTATTTTCAAGAGCTTTTAGATTTTTTGTTTTTGGCAAATCTTAGGCGCTTTCCTGCAGCCGTGAATGTCCTGTGGCTAATTGGAGAAGTCCCACCTCAGCAGCAGGGCTGTTTGGCTCAGTGGCTACCTCAGTTCAGTGCCTAGTAGCCCTACACAGACTGCCCCTGCGCCTCTCCCAGCAATTTGAATAGCCTTGGGGACCGTCCTCAGTCATGGGAGCGTAGCCACCTACCCCCTTGGGTTGTTGGAGTGGTCTGCGGTGGCACCTTTAGGTTTTGTGCCAACCAGCATGTCCCTGA
>JAOTQQ010000001.1:77560647-77625783 GCA_026546715.1 Gallinago undulata | reverse complement strand
CAAACAACCAAACAACCAAACAATTCTTCCAGCACGAATTGCTCTGCCAATAGAAAAACCCACATATAGGCTTCACTGACTTACTGGGGGCAGCAAAAATCTTACCTGATTGAAATGTCCAATTCTGACATCTTACTGATCCAAGTTCTTTACAGGGTCACTGAGATGTGACCCTGTCTGCTCCCACTTGGCTCCCACCTGTATGCTGCTGTCACAAACCTAACAGTGTCTTCAAAGAGATTTTGGGGAGCAAGTAAGGAGTTTGGGTGAAGTCCCAGTTAGCTCTAGACAGTCAAAGCCCTCCTTGTAGCCTTACCCACAACACTTGCATGGAAGGGTGTGCAGACCTGTCACCTGTAGGGAGAGGCTGTAACAAGGAAACGATAAAGAGCAATGGATGTTTTCACTGCTCCTTCAAACAGACATGGCCAAAGTGGTCCTCCATCACTCCTGGAGACCTTTGAAACCGGTACAACTGTGAAGGAAAGCACTTTGTCACTTATGCTCCTCACACTTCCTTGTCCCATAATGATTGAAAAAACCAATGGTTTGCTTTCCACCAAAAAAAAATCCAGCATGCTGAAATATGCCCTTTGAATTTTGAAGTGACCTTTTTGCTTCTGCGCCTGTTTTTCTCTCTATGCCTGTTTTCACTGCATTGTTTCCTGCATAAAATATGAAAAGTTGGGCAGTTTCTCCCAAAGTTTGTCTCATCCCACAAAAGACATCCTCAAAGTAGGAATCAGCTGCCATTCCAATACAGACGGTGGGTCCTTACGGTGAGTCACGAAGAGATTCACCCACTGGCCACGTGTGCTGGACCAGCAGAGGACCAACACATTTGGAAGTGCTGCACCTTTGCATCCTTCACCCAGATGAAATCTCTTTACAAAAGCGAGGGGCCAAAGCAGGTGTGGTGTCGAGCTGCGTCAGGTGCCATAAATCACTGTCTCTCTTTACCGGGTACGCGCAAAGGCAGCATTTATTTCACAGAGAAGATGTCCGAGTCAGAGGATTGAGATAGAGGCCTGTGGTGTTGATGGTGGCCAGAGGGTGGTAGCACTGCACAGCTGAAGTGCCATGTCCCTCCCAACCAGGAGGAAGGAGGGGTGGGGTGAGGGATCCTCTGGTGCTCCTGGGGAGCTAAGGGAGAAGAGGTGATGAAGTTGGAATAAATGGTGGAAACTTCAATACCAAAAGAGTGTTACTAAACCCAGGCCTTATCTTTTGCACTGATCTTTCCTAATTCCTTCAGCATATGTGTTACACTGGTTTCCTCCTCATACTTTATACTGGAGGATGCTCCTCTTCCCTTCTTAAGCTAAGATAAAAATAGCTTCTTCATTTTTTGTGAGGAAAAGGAGGAAGAAGAGATGAATAAAGGTGTTTTTTCAAATCAAAAGGAACTTTTCCAGAAGCATGTGAGGGTGGGAAGGGGCAGTAGACCATGTGTTGGGTGGTGCCATCCAGCATGGATGGTGGTGATCCTGCCATCCCACCACTGCTGGAGTGATGAAGCACAGGTTGTGAGGGCACTCAATGCCCTTGTCCTTTCACGCTTGCACATGGGGGCTCAACAGCCTGGTCCTCCAGCACCACCCACGCCCAACATGACGTAGGAGCAGAAGTGTCCTCAGATACTGCCCCTGCTCGTTGCGCAGAAAAAAGTCACAAAACCCACTGGGGCTGATGTTGCCAAGAACGGTGCTCAGCCTGACATCCAGAGGAAGGGACCCTCCGTAGCCACCAGAGACCTGTGCAGGGTTGGCCCCAATAAGGTCAGGCTTTGGCAAACCCAGGTCCACCCACCTCTGCGCCTCTTCTCAGCCATCTCCCAAGCCGATATTGGGGTCACCTCAAATTTCTGGTTTTAATTAGGCCACTCCCTCCAGCAGCTTGGGCTGATTACCACCTCTTTCCTGGGAGAGGGCGATCTGTTTTCGGAGATGGGGATCACAGAATAGGCAGCACCTGAAGAAGCTGCAGTTCACCCTTCTGGATGCCAGCCTGCTTTTTGGGAAGGGAAGACAGCAGCAGAAATAAAGGCACCTTTAGACCAGGGCAATCTGAATGACCTGTAAAACTCACTGGGAATAATAAAGTTGTTTATTTTGCGTATTATTGGCCAAAATCTTTGTCTTTGTGGCGTGTTGGGTAGGTTCTGAGCTAAAGGTGGTGAGGATGGAGCAGGACCTGTGGGTGGAAACTGCTGCTCAGCTACGGAGAGGTTACTGCCTATCCATAATGCATGCACTCCAAGCTAGATCCGTAAACGTCAGGCATGATTTAATAGGCTATAAAAATCCTACAGCATGATGCCACTGGAACTATTGAAAATAAAAGCAGATAAATCACAATTCCATGCAACAAACTGTACTCACGCTGGTTTTTTTTCTTCTTTTTTTTTTATTTTTTTTATTTATTTACTGGGGTTTCATTCTGTCGTTTGCTGGGCGTGCACTAATATAAATAAATCACAATTCCGTGCAACAAGCTGTACTCACGACGCTTTTTTAAAATTTATTTTATTTATTTACTGGGGTTTCATTCTGCCGTTTGCTGAGCGTGCACTAATCTCACTCAGCCTTGAGCTGAATTTCCTTTTCCTTTTCCTTTTCCAGGTCTGAGCTCGAGTTTCCATTGCAGCCCACTGGCTTTGCAGCTGTGTGAGCTGTCACGCTGCTGTGAGCCCCTGCTCTGGAGGGGGCAGAAGGACAGAAGGATGCTGAGCCGAGCTTCCACAGGCGTGGAGAAGAGGTACCCAAGGGGTTTTTTCCCCAGCGATACCGGGCCATCGTTGTAAGCAGATTGACTGCCGCTGCTCATATAATGTTATTCCCCACATTAGATTATGGGCATTAAATCTACTAGACAATGTTGATCTGGCAGGAAAACAATTTGTGTCACTCTTTTGCTGCCCGCAAGATGTGGAGTTACAATGACATGGGTGACAGAGCGCGCGCCGCAGCTCGCAACGGGCACGGCAGCTGTAATCCTGTCACCCAGTGGAGAAAACGATGCTGAAAAGGGAAGAGGGGAGGGAAGCCTGTGAAAATATTACTAATAGGGAGAAGTGGGTTTTGAGAGAAGTTTGCTTCACCTCTGCAGCAGAGGTGAGTGAACTGGAGAAGTAAAAACCAACCATATTGCATGCAAAATGTAAATCTGTTTGGACTTACTCAACAAAAAAAATTGATCTCTGCCCCTTCAGCTTCTATTTTTTTTTTACTTTTGTTTAAAACACTTCACAGCAGTGATAGCTTGATGAATTTTTTTACTTTTACCTTGAGTTTCGTAATATATCTTATTACTCCTTAATTTTCCTGGTCTGAATCATGTAATGACAGACAAAATAGGAAGGCAGGTGGGAAGGCAAGAAGGGAGAGAGGGAGAGAGAAAAATAAAAAAGAAAAGAAAGAAGAAAAGAAGGAAAGAGAAGAAAGAATTTTTCTGGCATTCAAAATTTGAGGAAAAAGTTTGAAAACTTGTACTTTACAAGACGAAGTCCAGAGGCAAGATAAGAAAATGCTGATACATAAAGTGTACGTAATTTTTGGAAATACTTTTTGCCCTCAAAATCTTGTGATTTGGGGGTGAAAGGTAACTAACTCTTTATTTTTGCCTCCTGAGGTTGTCAATATTGACACTGTTCTGAACTGGGCGCTTTGCAGATCTGTCTTCCAGAAATCCTAATTCTGGTAACCTTTTTTGCTTTCCCTCATTTACTGGTGGTTTTGTGCGCCCTGCAGAGCCCTGCCTGCTCAAGAAATGAGCCCACAGCAATTGTCCCCAGCAATCTCTCTGTGGCATCGAGGACCTTGACCCTGGCTCTGGCCGTGCACATGCTCAGGTGATGCCGGGAAGTTCCTCACATATCTGCAGAGATTTAAATTCCATTTAAACAACCACCCCTGGTAAAGTAGATCGAGCAGGAAGGTACAGGCCAGCCTCTTACCCCAGCTCCTCTGCAGCTCCTTGCTACTGATCTTCCCCCAGAAGACTTTCCTTCGTCCCTCTCAGCCCCTCCAGGCTCAGGAGCTGCTCTCCCTCCTCCTGAGAGCCTCTGACACAGCCTGCCTGGCCTTGCCCATCTCCAGCCTCAGGTAGAGGTCCCCTGCTTTTAGCCCTTGGTCCTTGCATGCCTGGTGGCCCTTCCACACATTCTGTTGGGACAACATTTCATGGGGTCAGGGCAAGGACCGGCACATGGCCAAGCCTCTTGTCTCTTTGGTGATGAGCAAGAGGGCTTCAAACATAGAATCATAGAATGGTTAGAGTTCGGAGGGACCTTAAAGATCATCTAGTTCCAACCCCCCGTGCCCTGGGACATCTCCCACCAGAGCAGGTTGCTCCAAGCCCCATCCAGCCTGGCCTTGAACCCCTCCAGAGATGGGGCATGAGGGGAGAAGCTGCATCCATGACTTTGAGGAACAACAAGGTGCCTTTTGACAGTGCTGAAGGCAGCTGCTGGCACAGCCGATGGACCTGCCCAGCACAGCACCCAGGCACGGGGCACTTTTACAGGGAGCTAGCCCTGGACACTTTCCTTTGTGGCACCCCACCATGACCAGAACACTAGCAGAGGTAGAAAAGGACTTGGCTGTAACAGCCTCCTAGTGCCATGGTGTTGCTCCAGCACGGTACGAGAGGGGCCCGTGGTCCCATGCAGTTTAACTCAAGTTGACAGTCAGGTTTAGCTGTTGCCAGGGTGTTGTCGCTGGGGTTGGTGCTCTCAGGAGCTCTGTCAGGGCCACCCACTGCCTCATTTTTACACGCTGCAACGTGAAAGCACGTACCGGGAGTAGCACTGCCAACATGTGTCAGAGCAGTGATTTGTGCAATGCAGTCTGCTCCTCAAACATCACTCTAAACTTGCCCCTCAAAGGACACTGCACTGCTTTGAACAAAGAAGAGGAGTTAAATCAGGACAGTCCTCAATCCCCCTTCCCCTTTCTCCTAACGGAATGGTCACACTTACAGCAGTAGAAAAGCATTTATCTTACTTACGCGAGCAGTATGCTAAATGATTCAAAGCGATCCGGTACACGAGGATGTGTGAGGATGACACACCTTAGAGCATCGAGCATGTTCAGGGTTATTTTTTCATGTATCTTTACTGCTAGATGAATAGGTGTCATACCAGGAATTTTGCATTTCCATTTTGACTGTTGTGGGTTTCTGAAATGGGAAAGCTATGTGAGTGCCTACCTAAGCACCTTTATATCAAAATGTCTGCAGCTTTAGGGAACGCGCTAGCATTGCTATTTGGATTTTAAAAAAAACCCCAAACACAACCCAAACAAACCTTTTACCAAAATCATTATACTGGTGCAAATCCTATTCATAGAGCCAGCCCTTAGCTATTTAGGAGACCACTGAATCTCACAAGATGAGGCTCTGAGGTGGGCAAACAAGAATACAAATAATATGGATATAGCATTTCTCACTCTAACACCTCAGACTGGATTTCATACATATTCCTAAAAAGCCAAGGATTTGGGACTTCTACCACAAAAAGCATTAACCTAGCTGAATCTTGGAAACAGGGCTTGCCTGAGAATACTTAGTGAAAGTTAATCTTGTTGACGATGATGAGAAGCAGCAAGACCAATGCACACTAGGGCCATAAAATGCAATCTGGTTCCAGAAACCAGTTTGGTAAGGGGAAAAGAACCGTAGTGCTAAATGTGCAACTGGGATCACTACCACGGCTCCTCTGTGCACCAGCTCTCATGGATTTCCTGGTGTGTCCTCAGGACCAAAAGCTGCCCTCAACGTAGCCTTCCATGTTCTTGGAATTTGCTGCTGTCTCCTACGGCGTTTTGTTCCTTAAGAGCTTGATCCTGTCCCTCAATCTGGAACAGTCATCTCTGTGGAGACTCAGTAATGTCAGCAGACCCATTAAGTCACATCAAGGGACTATTTGTATCTGCCCAAAGACTGGAAGACAAAAATAACACTGGTAATTCAAATGAAGCAAAGAGGCGAGCGCTACACAAGTGAGTCAGTTCAGTTGTGCTGAGGCCAGATAACGGGAAGGAAAAGATAACGGTGGAGAAACAGTAGAATGAGTTAATGATAGCTGGGCACTGGGAACTAACAAGCGCCTTTTCAAATATAAAGAGGAAAGCAAAAATACCACCATAAACAAAGTCTCCTTAATAAAAGTGAGGTGAAGTCAACGGCTATTGCAAACATCTGAGGTACTGCTCTCCACTGCTGAAACCAGTACCCAGACCAAGAAATGAAAACCTTGGCTTTCGGCTGGATGTAGGCTCCCAAGTGCCTAATTCCTTTGGGAAAAAAGGCTCCAGCATTCTCTAGGGATACAGGAAAAAAATTAGCCCAGCTGTTGAGAAGGTGTGGGTAGAAAGACATTGGGAGGTTCATGGCTGTAGAAGAGGCCCAGGTGGCAGAGAGCTGATGGAAGCTGGTATGCACATGCACCGCTGCGGACAGAAAATGAAATGTTGGATTGCCTCCTTTTCTTCAGGGCTCGCTCTGTTTTCAGTGACAAACTCGAGGCCAGAAAATACAAGCACCCAAAGACAGATTTTCAGACTGCTACAAGGAGAAAGACCATACTTCTGCCTATGGGTTTTCTCACCCTGCTGCTGTCCCCCAACACATCCCCCACCTCCCTTCCCTGGGGATGCCCCACGCCAGGCAGGAGCACGGGTACGGGTTTTGCCTGAATTAGTGTTGCTGCCACCTCTCCGAGCAAAAAGTTAGGGGGTTTCTGGCTGGGGTGTTAATGAAAAGGCAGCTCTGTGGGATCCTAAATCCCGTTTTTAACTAAAGAAGGGTCCTCCCTGAAGATAAGCTAAGCGGTAGCCTCCAGGTGAGAGGGAAGGAAGCTAACTGGGAGCCCGTTCAAGGTTTCATGTGAGCTAATGGGCTTCCTTTCCGCCCCGTGCAATCTCCAGGTGCGGCGGAGCTGAAGGGGAGATGACAGCTGGAGAAGTTTTCTCCTCACATTTTCAGGGCAACTGCCCTGCAACCGAAGGCCACCCTGCTCACCAGGAGATCTGGGAGTGTTTTCCGTCTCCTGGGAGAGCAGCAGCCAGGACTCGGTTGGTTGGACTCGATGATCTCAAAGGTCCCTTCCAACCACCAAGATTTTGTGATTCTGTGACCAGGCGGTCCGAGGCCTCAAGAGGTGTAATTAATGAGAGGCACCGCGGGAAATCGGTCAGAGAAACAAGGGCAGGAGGAAGCACTAACACAGCACTCTGCCCCCAGCCTGGAGCACTGCAGGGGTTTGGTGGGACCCAAGTGCAAGACCCAGCACTTGGCCTTATTGAACCTCAATAAGGTTGGTCTCAGCCCATCCATCCAGCCTGTCCAGACCCCTCTGCAAAGCCTCTCTACCCTCCAGCAGGTAGGGGATGCGTGGACTGAGAAGACAATGACCAATTGGATGGGAATCATAGAAGACCAAGGCCTATGATAGAGTGGCTGACAAGGACCGATCAATGAAAGGAGACAGAGAGAACGAATGGCAATGGCCAGGGAAAAAAGCAGTGCCTGGGTGAAAAGGTGCAAGGCACAAACGGCCAGAGAGGAGAAAAATGGTTTAGGGGAGTGCAACACATGGGTGTAACCAGGAGTAACTGGGTGAAACTGGACAAATGAAAATATAGGTCAAATATCTTCCTGACCACGGGACTTGTTGGACCGTGAAATAGTCTCAGGAAGAAAGAGGTGGGAGCCCCATTACCCGAGGCAGTTAAAACGAAAGGGGGCAGATCAATCAAGCGTGCGCTGTAAATCCTCTACCATCCGGGGAGCGGAGCAGATGACCTAACAGGTCTTTTCCACCTCTGATTCCCACATTTAACCTTAGGAATCACAAAAAACCCCCAACTTGCCATGAGACACAGAAAAATGACTCAGCGCTTGGGGAAAGCCAGCGGGAATCATGCAGGTAGAAAGGGAAAATGCCACAGCGATGAGGCAGAGAATAACAGGGGAGAGAGCAGCAGGGGGACAGCAACTGACATGCAACGACCCCACTCAGCAGCTCCGCCATGCCCAGGGAAGACGGGTGGATACAAATCCTTTATTATTGACTTGGCCCTTTATTAAAAAAGGGGTCATTGGTTGCTAGGCTGAGAGGGAAGAGTACCTTCCCTCTCTCTTCCTTGTTTAGTTTCGGGGACCGGCCAAAACAAAGCCGTAGGAGGCCGTGGGGAGCTGCTCCTGGTTCGCAGATCTGCCCGTGGTAGCCCACCAAGGGACGCCTATCGGAAAATTCCAGCAGTTTCACCTCTTGGCCACACAGGTGAAGCAGCACCGCGTTGGATGCCGGCACGCCGCGGCTGAGCAGGTGCCACGTAAGGTGAGCTGAGGCTTGCCGTGGTCGGATTCCCTCTCCTGTGCTATTTCCAGTAGCACTGAAGCACTTTGGTGGGAGCTGGTCGGATCCCAAGGCACGGCATCCTCCCAGCAGGCTCCAGAGGTGGCTCTGCCGTGCGGTGACACGGGCACAGGCGGGACGGGGTCTCTCAAGCACGCTCGGGGCTCACAATACGGCAAGTGCCCTCCAAAGCCAGCCAGGCCACCCCAAACTGCCTTGAAACACCCCAAAGCCTCGGATGGAGAGATGGCCAAGTTGCCCTTTGCCTTCCCCCCCCCCCCCCCCCGTGGCGTCCCGCGGCTCCAGCAGCCGGAGGGGGAAGGAGAACCGTGTAAGGCCACTGCTGCTGGGGACACCCCCCCTCACATACAGCCCGCCTCCCATACCTTGCGGGTGACACCCCGCAACCTCAGCGCGGCCCGCTCCGGGCGCTAAGCCCCGGCAGCTCCCCCGCCCGCCGGGAGGGGATCCCCGCGGCCGCCGCTGCTCCCCCGCCCGGGGGCGCCGGTCCCCTCCCGCCTCCCTCGAGGGTCCCTTTGGCTTCGCAGTCGGTGGTGCCGAAGGTGCGCGGGGTGGCGGGGCACACACGGGCCGGCGGTGTCCCGTCCCGTCCCCCCCCCGCACTCGCCCGCCCCGGACTTCCCGTGCCCCGCCGTAACCCGAGCCTCATTTCCTGGTCGGGGCTCTTAAAGGGCCAGTCCCTGCGGCGGAACAAAGGCCATTGTGCTGCCCGTGGGCCAGCGCTTCTCTCCCCCCTCCCTCCCCCCTCGGCCCCGGCGCTGAGGACCGGCGTCCGGCGTTTAAAAGGTCCCGCCGCCCCCCCATGTCCCGCCGCCGTACCCCGCCACGGCAAAAGAGAGCGAAATAAGCCGCCGCCACCCGCCGCCCTCCCGGCCTCCCCTCCGCTTTCGCCGGCCCGCAGCGACACCCGGGGGGGGGGCGGCGGCTCGACGCGCTCCCCGGGAGCCGCGGCCGCCCCCGGAGGAGAAGGACGATGCGATAGGCGGGGCAGCGGCGAGTTCCCGGCGCCGCGGCCCCTTTAAGGGGCGGAGCCGGCTGCCGGGAACCCACGTCAGTTTCAGCCCCCGAAACTCCCGATCAATGAGCGACGCGGGGCGGGGCGCAGCGCCCCGGACAGGCCCGGCCCGGCCCCCGCTGCCGCCGCCGCCGCCGCCTTTCGGTTTCTCTCTTTCCAGGAAGGAAAACACCGGCGGGCAGCGGGGACCCCTCCCCCCCCCCCCCCTCCCCTTCCCTTCTCCTCCTCGGTGCCGCGCGCGCCCCTCCGCCTCACGCGCGGGCAGAGCGCGCGCAGTCTCACGCGCAGTCTCACGCGCACATACACACACACAGAGGCGCGCGCGGAGGGGAGGGGGGGGAGGCAGGAGCGATCGCGCGCCCCCACAGGAGCGGCGGCGGCGGCGGCGGCGGCGGCGCTGAGGAGGGGACACCGGCGGCGGGGCGCCTCCCCCCGGGCAGCTCCGCGCCCGCCGCCCGCCCGGGCGAGGGTGGCGGCAGTAACTTCCCCTTGAGGGGACGGGCCGCGCCGCGCCGAGCCGAGCCGCCGGGCCGGGAGAGGAGCGGAAAGTGGGGAAAGCCCGAGAACTTCCCGCCGGGCTTCGCCGCTTCCCTCCCGAGAGATGTCTGAGGCTCCTGCTCAGTGTTCCATCAAGGTAAAGCCCCGTCCCTCCGCGGTCCGGCCCCTCTCAGCGCGGGACGCCTCCGGGTGCTGCCTTTCGCTGCGGGTCCTTTGGGTGAAAGTAACTGTTTCTTCCTCTTCTTTTTTTTTTATTTTTTTTTTTTATTTTTTTTGCGTGTCCCCGCGTGAAGGGCGGTCACGGGGGGAGGACTCGGGGTCCCCCCGCCTTGAGCCCCGGCCGTGGGGGGGCCGCGGGAGGCGGGCAGCGGGGCCGCGGCTCTGGGGCGGTTGTCAGTCCCGGCGGGGGACCGGGACACCCGCACCGCACCGCAAAGCCGCCCCGGCCGGCCGCGCTTGGGCGGCGTGGCTCTTCAACGGCGGGAGCCGGCGGCCAGCTGAGCTGGGCGCTTTAAAGGGAGCCCCGGAGCCCGGCCCGGCCTCCCGCGGCGGGGCTGCCTGCCCGCGTCCCCCGCCGGCAACTTGGCAGAAAGTTTCCTGCCATCGGGGAGATGCAGCCGCTGCTGCTTCCACCAACACATTGGGCTGTGAGGCTTGCTTTTTCCTATTTTTTCCTTTTTTTTTTTTTTTTTTTTGGAGGGGGGGGGGAGCTGTGTATGGGATATCCCTATTATTATTATTATTATTTATTTTTAATCGCTGCGTGTGCTGGCATCGCTCACCCCGTCGGCGGGTAGGGGAGCCGGGGCAGCGCCGTGCCCGGGGGATGCGTTTCTCCCCGGCCTGTCGAAGGAAGGGGTTGCCCCGTGAAGTTTCTCGGTTTAAGTGGAGGCGGTGTGAAGCTGAGACAATGGAAACAAAACTGAGTTTCCTTTTTTGTCCAGACCCTTCCTATCTAGCAGCCCACTAGAAATAGTACTTTCTCTCTGTCTCCCTCAACCCCTCAGTTTTCTTTCAATCATGGATTTTCCTGAGGAGTGACTTTGCCTCGTTGCCAGCCGAATCTCTCTTCTGCCCGCGACTAGCTCTGCCCTAGTAAAAGTGCTTTAGCAGTTGTCTCTCCCTGCCTGTAAGGAAAAGGTGACTTCCAGGCTCTATCTAAGGGGAAGAGCCTGGAATAAGCGCTTAGATACTCCGCTTAAAAGCATGATGCTTTTTTTTGTTTGCTTGTCCCGCGAGTGTGTGTGCGTCTGCTTACGGTGAGAGTCTTCCGATCTGTACAGCGTGGCCACAATTTGAAAACTTCTGGGTATATTTTCTCCTGCTGAGTTAAGTGAGTTTGGGCCTGTGTCCTGTGAAGTCTCGTGGCTTTAGAGTCTAGTTTGGCTTTTCATAACATAGATGGACAAATTGGATAATGGGGTATTGTATGCACATTACAATTTGGCAAAATGCTAATGCAGGCAAAATGTGTACAATTAACTAAGTAGATCCCTATACATATATATAAACTGAAATACAACTACTGTTTTTTTCTGGTAAAGGTAGGATGTGTTCTCTGGACAGAAGAACACGAACATCATGAAAAAATAGTGTCGTATAAGTTGTGTTCGCTTGTTTTTGACATGTGTCATTTTGAAAATAAGAGGCTTACGTCTGCTCTTACTGAAGTCAGCAATCACGCTAGTTTTGATTTTGGGAACAGTAAAACTGGTCCTTCCCTCCCCTCACTGGGGTACGTTACAGAGTCAGCTACACAGCAGGAAAATACAAGCGAACTTTTATTTGAAATCTTGAAATGATTAAATGCCCATTTTTCATTATCTTTAGAGAGGTATTGGGAACTGATTTTTTTTTTATTTTTTAACATGCGATTTGTTTACATGTTGACCCTTGCAGTTATCTTACAGAAACTATTGTTGGCTTCTCTGTTGGTGATTATTTTCATAGCTTCAAATATAGAAAGTGTATATTTCGAGACAGAAACGTGAATTTCAAATGTTAGCATGTCTTCACCAGTCAAACCATTCTGTGTAACTTTCTCTTCAGTTTTTCTAACTACCATTGTTTTTTGGACGCTTGTTTCAGCCAGGCGGAGTTAAAGGTGGTTGCGATCAGCAGCTGGATTTGAGAGGGTTGGTTAAATGGTGGGGTGATACAAGTACGATTGATTATTTCTTCAGCGTGCCAGTCTGGCTCGCGGCACAGAGCGTGAGGTCGAGGCAGAGGAGCGAGCTCCGCATCGTCCTCCGACTCCACGGCTAAGCTTGTTCTGAAAAGTAGCCAAGTGTTGTGCTTGGGAGGGTGTTGCAGAGTTTCATTAGGAGCCTGAGAACTGGACGCGGTGGTGCGGGTGGATGTATTTTGTATTTTTTAATTTTTTTTTTTCCCCCCCTTCCTCCTCCTACATGGAGCAAGGGTGCGTGCAGTAAATGCCACAGCAACTGGGACGATGAAAGCTTCAGCAGAGGGAGTGAAGGCTGGTGCTTGCTTTATGCCTGAGCTCCTCGGTGCACGGCCTCCCTATCTCACCTTGTTAGAGAAGCTCTCTAATAACATTTAGGAAAACTTTGAGGAGGTGAGGTTTTGGTATGTACTTAACTGGCAGTAATCAATATAAACTTGTAGTTATATCTCGGTTTATGTCGAATACTTATCAGTGTATATGTGTGATTGTATATTGATATGTGTTTGCTTTGCAGCAGGTATGTGTGCTTGCTTACATTAACTCTTTCTCCAAGAGGGGAGAAATATAAAGCCTATTATCCTGATCTTGCCAACACTTGGGTGTGTTCTTGCCTGGCTGATGGCAAGCAGACCCGTTGTGGCAAGGAAGTTAAGTGTGTGCGTAAAGAGCTGAAAGCTGTGGAGAGAAGCCATCGCTGGGGTTCAGAAAATAAGATCTCAGGGGTCAGAGATGAGTGAAGGTTGGACCCTCCGTGTTCGCTACGGCTTAGGGCATCAGTACACTCTTTGCATGAACTGTTAAGCTTCAAGCTTGTGGCAAACTCCAGCCCAAGAGGGCTTGAGGGCTTTGACTCTGAGGCGGGTTAGGAGGGGGCATCTGATGTGGTTGTTGTATTCAGGCACTTTTTTCATCCCAGCTGTTGGGGTGTCTGCATTGGTAGTAACCCTGTTCCTCTGATTCTGGGCCATGGTGGTTACCTGATTATATTATTGTAAACACTGCCGCGACGTTGGCACTCGTTACAGTATTGGCAAGTGATCCGTAGGGCCTCACCTCTCCTCCCCCAGCTGGGAGAACTGAGGCACAAGGAGAATGTGAACGCCTTAGCAAAGGCTTACAGGAGAGCAAAAGCTCCAAGGGAGACACGACTAGAAGTTTAGACACAGGTGATTATTTTTATGATTAATTAAGGTCCGTGTGGTGATGAGTTATATTTAAAATCTCTCATGGAGCTTTCTGATTGTGAGGATTTCCCTATTTTTTTTCCTGAAATTATACTTGGAAATATCACTGTGTTCTCACATGTAGGCTTAAAATTCAGCAAATAGAAGGGTCTCAAAGGGCACAGTTTAACTTGTTTATTTTCTTCTTTTTAAATCTGGCGCTTTCAGTTGCTTAGTCTGATTTACCAATGCCACCATACAAACAATTATGCTGCCACAAGTTGCAGGGGAGCTCAAACTGGGAATACTGGGGGGGAATCAGCTGTTTTGGGTCTCCCAGACCAGGGGTTCCCGCAGCCTTGTTCCTTGCTTGTGCCTGGCTGATGCTCGAGCTGAGAGTGCTTTCTGTGGGCAGTGCCAAAGGCACGGAGCCTTCCTGCGAGCCGGGTTTCACAGCTGGCTCCAGCAGAGATTTTCTGCAGCTCTGAGCTGGTGGATGTGAGCGCTTTCTCTTGCAGTGAGCTGTGTGTAGTGGCCCCTGTGACTGCATGGGCACCACAGGAGTCAGCACACAACCCTCTTGCTTGTTGTGTCTCACGGGCGCTCATTTCAGATTTGAGCATGTACTCTGCAATCATTTAAAAGTAGGAAGAGGGGAAAAAAAGACTGATCGTGTAAGCCAAAGGGCAAGGAATCAGCATAGCGTTTGAGCTTTCGATCTTAACTTGCTTCCCCAGATTACTTAATTTTTAAGTCAGTCATGCGTTAATGTCTCCTAATACTTCATTGATTCTGTTTCTGTGAAGAGCTCTTTCCCACCGAGCTCTTCTTCCCATGCTGAGGGACCGTTCAACACCATGCAGCCAGATTCCTGTTCCCCTTAACCAGAGCTGAGTATCTGTTAGTGCAGCATATGCTCCTTAATGTTTATTAGCAAACTTGTGTGCTAGGAGGAGGATCCTTCTTCTGTTACTGTCAATGACAAAACTCTCATTAAGTTCAGTGGCTGTAGGATTGAATGGGAGAAAACCAGTAGAAGTGCATACTATTTAACACCTGATTAATCACTTAACTCCTTGGCACCAGCTAAATTTAATCTCTCTGAAGCAAAATTTTACTAACACTGTCCCAATTAAACACTGGTCATTACTATTCACTGTGTTATTACAGGTCAAGTCAGTTTCCTGGGAGGCAACCCATTAAAACGGCAGCCCCAATCTGAAATGCCCCAATTAAACAGAGGATACTTTAATGATAATTTACATGCATATTGCAGCTTGCATCTCAAAGTGCCTTTTGGAGGGAGGCAGCTAAGCAGCGCTCTGCTGATGGAAATGATGATAAGCGGGAGATGAAGTCTTGTACAGTTACACAGAAGTGAGGTTTCTGCTTTTTGTAAAAGTTACCTGGGTCCTTGAATGCTTGATTTCAGAAGCCTTCTGGTAAACCTTTCATAATAACCTGCCTACTGCGAGAAAGGAGAGCTAAGGCAACCTCTTGTTTTGGCCAGTAGTGTGCTTCTGACCTACAATCCAAACATTGGCTAATTTGTTTGTTGTTGTATTTTTTATTTTTTTTTTTGCACGCGTTTGTTTTGGGGTATTTGTGGTTCAGTGCCTTCAGATCGGCATCCTCGGAGTGACAGCAATTCAAAAGCAAGCACTTCTGAAAATCTTGGCTTTAGCCTTTGCTTTCCCTGTGCCCATGGTGGAACGGGCATAAACAGCAGCGTTGCTTACCTCTGCAGGGCGGTAGCGGGGCTTCGCGTTTGTGATGCAGCATGGAAACAAATGGGTTTTATACAGAAATCGGTGACAGAGTGATCTGAGTTGTTGCTGGCTTGTTTGTTTTTGGGAAGGGTGCAGGGGGAGGTTGGTGGTTGGTTGGCTGTTGGCTTTTTTGGTAGGAGACCTGAAGCTGAATGCAGAGCCGCCGCATACTCGGCTGTCCCAGGTGTTACTTTTTCCTGGGGGTAGGAGGACGTCCCTCTCTGGTAAATGAGAAACGCCTTCATCTGTCAAGGGAGGATCCGCTGGCAACCGCAGTGCCTGGTGATCAGCTGCTAGCATTGTCACAACAATTAATTTTTAGGTCGGAATGTGTCCCTGTGCCTCCTGAGGGAAGGCGGCCACCCAGGGGAGCCCAGGGGCGGGATGTTCCTCTAAGCAATTGTGAAAGAGCCAAATCGTAAAAAAAGCTCAGGTCCAGCCTGAGCGAAGAGACGAGACAGACCACCAAACCTACTGCACCTTTAACAGCAGAGTTGTGGCAATTGATTCCTGCTATCGTGGGTTGTTTTTTTAGATCTACAACCCAGGCCAAATTTAGACCGTATTGGTTCTGGTGTTGCTGAGTTGTCTTCAGGCAGTGTTTTGTTGGAGCGCAGAGGACAGCTACTCTCTTTATCTACTTCTTTAGTAACATATGGAACTCAAGCCTAGATTATACTGATCTTTTTTTTTTTTTTCTTTTTTCCAAAAATGCCACTGCTGACAGGAAAACAAATGTAGAAAACTCCAGCTGAAGTTGAATTTGTTCATGGAATGTCTGGAGCAGTGGTAAATAAGGGATTTTAAAAGGGGTTAAGCTTTTCACTGGTAGATGGTATTGCTTCTCTTCCGTAATGCTACTGAGCTCCAGAGTGAACTAGGTACAGCAATTAAGGAAAGCTGTAAATGACTCTTTCTCTAAATGATTTTCCAAAGGTTATTCCTTGTTAAGGAATACATTCAGTTTCTTTGCTTCAGTGTTGTACGGTTTGCAAATACTGTCCTGGTTAAAACAGTCTGGAGAGAAAATGTGCATGAAAGAGAGCGAGTCTCACTGCGGTATTTATGTTGGTGTTCTACAGAATGTTTGCACACGGAAATAAATAGCATTGTAAATCATTTTAAAGATGTGTATAAAGCCAAGAGTAGCATTGGGTGTGACTGTAAGAGTTAAGCATTAGTACAACTCCACAAAAATACTTTGAATGTGACAACTGGATTTTACACGTTAAACTATTAACAGCTGGCTAATATTAAATCCAGAGTTTGAATGTTTAATTTTAAAATAAAATTAAATATGGTTATAAATAGGAACAATGAATCATTTCTTGTTTTTTTTTTTTGGGGGGGTGGGGATTGTTTGATTTTTTTTTTTTGTCTGCTTTTGTTGTAGGTGTGGGTTTTGTGTTGTGTTTTTTTTTTTTTTCCTTGCTAGCTCAGGTAGGGTCTGATCAAGCTTGGAAAGTACTTGTTTTGAAAGTCTTGAGAGTTTAATCTGGAGGAAACCAACTAGCATCCAGTAAGGAGTATCCTTAAAACTGATGGAATGCAGCTGACAGTGAGATTCTTCATATAGTTTGAATTTCAACAGAGTATGGCTGAAGTGGTTTTTCCATTATGTCTTCAGTGGGATCCTCCAAAACATCTATTAACAGAAACTAGGAATGTTTTCTAAGTGGTATGGGATTCTGTGGAAACCCAGGAGCTTGGAGTTCTACCAGATAAATGAAATGTTTAATAGACGTGCCAGAGATGGTAGTACTAGAATTCACGGACAGATTTATCCAGTTAGTAGGGCCACAACAAGGCATTCAGTATCTGCAAACCACATTTTCCTTTTCTCTTCTTTTTTACCTAAAAAGGACTTCACGTAAAGTGGTTTCTGTCATTGACGGAGCCCTGTGAAGCCCTGTTGATACGCTTGGAGGTCAAATGGAGCAAACCCAGCATTACAGCAATATTGGGGAGCTCCATCCCACTTTCTAAGAGCTTATATGAGGTTTGTTTTGGGATACCCTTCCATGGCAGAAGTAATCATTTTTTCTTATGGTTTAGGACTGGAGATTGTTGCTCCACTATGTTCCCTCTTAAATGGTGAGTTCTCATCTTTCTGCTTGCCCTGTGCTTTAAAGCACAGCTTTCTCGACAGACCCTCCATCTCCCATGGTGTGAGGAAATGAAGGGCTGAACTGTTTTCACAGAGGGGTGAGGATGCGCTGGTTCCTGCTAAGTCCCAGGATGCCGAGAAGGGCACCAGGCTGCAGGAACAGCAGTGGTGATGGGTGTAAAAGATACTTCTCAGTTGACAGTCTGAGTGGTTGTGCCACTGTCAAATGGCTTGAGCAAATGGGTTCTCTAGAAGAGGATTTGGGACTGTGGGAGTGGCTTTCAGGCAAAGAAGGTTGTGGGCTGTAAAATCCTTCGTGGCATGTGGCCTGAGATATGTATCGCACGTTGCACAGTAAACACCGGGCTCAAACACACTGGAGATGGTGTCCTCGCAAGCTACCCCACACCAGCTGAGTCACCAGAGCCATCCGTGACTGACCCTGTGCTGGCTTTTATTACCTCCCAACTGGGACAGGTTACAACTGCTTTTAAACCTCAAAGTAAGAAGAGAGTGAATTAATAGCGTATGCACAGCCAATTAGCACAGCCAGCTGAACCATGCTGATGGGCAGTGGCTGAGTTTTGCAGAGTTGGAGAAGTGGGCAGAAAGTACAGTATTTTTTTTTTTTTTCTCTTGGTACTTTTGTCATGGCTCTATTGCTTAACAGAAACAGCGAGGTCTCCTAGAGCTGTTTGGTCCTGTTTGCTGACAGGTGTCCAAGAACTGGTCTGGGAGCTGGCATCACATTTTAAGAAACAATTTGGTCGGTGAATAAATGAGGAAACTGAGCTCAGTTTTCCATTTGGGGTCAAACAGGCAAATAAAAGTGTAGTGGGAAAGGAGCAGGCAGTAAGGTAGAAAGTATCAGTGTATTGCAGTTTGCATCCATGCTGTGTATCCGTTGGTTCTCATTACAGCCTGCTTTGCTGATTGTTAGGGAGGTTTGTAGCGGCACTGAAAGATACAGAAACGAGCAGTGAAGTTGCCTGGGGAAGCTTCCATAGGAAGAGAAGCTACGTTGCCGAGGACTCTTTGGCTTGGAAAGGAGACTGCTGAAGGAGGTATAATAGAAATCCATAAAATCACACAGTAGTGCAGTATGGGGAGCAGTTATTTCTGATAGTACAAAACTAGAGCAGGCAATGAAATTACCAGCCGGCAAGATTAAAACAAGTACTTCTTCCATCTGCGTTAAATTAAGGAACTCACTGCTGCAGGATGCTGTGGAGGCCAAAAGCACAAATAGATTTAAAAAGAGAGTAGAAGAATAGGGGAAGATCTTAAGACTAACAGCCCGTAAGGAGGGGGGTTGGGGGGAACAACCCCTATAATTACAGAGGGGAAAGATTGCTTTTTCCGTCTGTTAAGCCGTTCCTGAAACAGAGGCTTCTTGTCTTTTGGGAACAAGATGCCAGGCAAGACAGACTTGCTCTGATGATGTACAGGCATTCAGATGCTTCAGTGTAAAATTTTGCACCCTGGAAGGCTGCTCTCAAGTGCTTATTAGTCTCCTCTGGATTGTTTCCTGAGTCTCAGCCACAGCAGTCATGATTTCAAGAGCACTAGTTAATTTTAAGTGGGAAGAGAGCTAAGGAAGGATTTGTGTCTGTGACTCGGAGAGATTTGTGAAGTTTGGATTGCTAGGTCTAGCAAGAGATTGGCTTTGTTGCTTTAATTACTCAGATTCAACTGAAAGAGGGGAAAACCTTCAGGAAATACATGGAAGAGGAATTATGGAACAGTGTTTGAAAAAGGGAAGTTTTCTGGTTATGGGGAAGAGACGTTGTTTACTTTGAAAAGCCAAATGTGAGTTGACCTACGCTTTTCCAAAGGTCTCCCAGCTCCCATTATCACCCATGTGAAATGTGTTCCTGGAGCGTTAACTCTTTTTCACGTACGTGACAAACGGTGTCCCGGCCGGAGCTTGCAGCCGTGGGCATGAGAGTGGCCGCTGGGGGGGCCTGGCCAAATGTTGAGAGCGGTCCCTGCATTGTCTCGCTCACTAAGGAATGCTCTCATGTGTGTAGACCTTGCACTGTGCTTTGATTGTGATTATTTTTTTTTTTTAATGGCAAACAGAAGAATGGATATACAAAATCGATTCTGATTTTGTTATGCATGTGTACTTTTTAGTTATTTTTCCTAAAGTGAGTGGGATTCATAGTGCTGGACAGCCATTAAAACATATAAATGTGCAACTAAATATGGCTTTTAACCTAAACTTAGTTCTCCTTTTGGCTAATCTATATGTTCACACGTATCTATTTAAGTAATTCGATAGCCACACACAGATTTAGTTAGGTTTTTATTTTGGAAAATAACAAATTACTTTATTTGCTGGCTGATTGATTTTTAAATTTTTTTTTTTAATTTTATGTGCTGTTTATGACAGACTGCACTTGGCTTTGCAGTGAAATGTAATTACAAACGCAGTCTCTCCCATCAAACCTCTGATTATTAAAAGTAGTGCTTTTAAAAATTTTTTTTTAAATAATTGTACGTGAAAAGGCAGTATCTGGTACATTTTGAGATAATATTACTTAATAAAAACCAACGTTTTTATTAAGCAAATGATTTTTTTTTTAATTGCACATTGTTTCTTGTCATGCTGATCTAGTATTAGTAGACTTTGGTCCCTCCCATCTCATTTTTATTTGTTGACTGAAGGAAGAAAACAAGGTTCTTGTTTCTGCAACTCTGAAGGGTTTTCCAGCTTTGGGTAAACTAGCCATTGTAATGAAGTAATTGACTAGATTGAAAGAAGAAAATAATCTATCTGTTGCCAAAAGCTGGCTTGGCTCTTTGGCAGGCTCAGGCTCTAGGTGTATAATAGCGGGTCCCACTTGTTCAAATGGTAGGACTTTTATGCTTTGGCACAAAGTTTTGTACTTGGGATTTACCTTTGAAATTATTTTCTGCTATTATAATTTTGACTGGATCTCAGTACACTTTTGTTTCACATTTCTTAGTTTGTTTTTTTTTTTTTTTTTAAATAAAAAACCCCCAACTTTAAAATTGATATTTTGAAGGAACTGGCTTAGAAAAATTCTACATGTTTAGACATAATGCCTTGGTGGCTAGTCAGAACCTCTGTGTGTCTTTTGCTTGTTATCTTCTATACTGAGTTTTCATTTGATGCTTTAGTGGTGAGACCCATCTTCTCTATCCATAGAGAGCTGAAGCAATGGAAATAAGCAAAATAATGCTGTGCTCTACCAATGTGGCATCCTCAGGCCTTTTACCTGCAGCCCCCCATCACTATTTGGTTGGTAGATGATGCTGTACTTGGGTTGGCTTGTCCCATCACGTCACTCATGATTGCCATTCCTGCTTGCTGGCGTGAGGACCTCGTGGTCCTACTGCATGTCCCTAGGACGTGAAGAGTTATGTCACCATCACTTCAGCTCGTCCAGTTATAAGGTGAACTTAAATGAAAGAGAGGGTTACTTGCCTTCAGTCGAGGCTGGAGTTCCTTAATTCCCTGTCCATTTTCGGTCAGTGATACACACAGTACTCTGTCATGTTCAAAATACTCATTCAGCTGTATTGGCCTCCTTTTTGTTGAAAACAAGGGAAAAAAACCCCAAACAACAAATGAAGTTCTGTCGCTTTCTTAAACTCAATTAAAAAATAAGCATAGTTAGACCCAGGCTGTCAGCAGATCTTTGACACAGTGGTGAAGAAAGGGTGAAAGTTATGGATTGAAGACATTGAGATACTCCTTGGGTGATTTGTGTCCAAAGGACACTGAGCAACTGTCCTGGAGTGGGGCTTCTTAGACCATATTTAAGTTTAAGCTTTATAGTGAGTGCATACATAGTTAAATTTTCATTTTCTAAAGAGAAAAAACCCTACAACCGAACAATAAACCCCAAAATAAATTAAAGGAATTAATTAGTAGAGGTGTTGAGGATGAAGGAAGTTCTATTTTGGGGTTGCTTTCCATGAGGAACAGAGCTAGCCTGACCAGTCTTGACTGGCCAGCAGAATTTTACTTGCCCACTGTTCAAATTACTTGCTCACAAAAATTGAATGGGTTGGGTGGTATCTATGCTTCCAGAAATGAAATAATTGTATATAATTGAAAAACAGATACCATTTGTTCAGAAGTTATCCCTGTGGGTTTTCTGAGAAAACATTGTATCATAGTCTTGAAAGCTCCAACCAGCTGGTCCCCTGCAGGATTTTCTAGACACGTGCTGGTGGTGTCAAGAGTCCAGGTGAGCAGTCCTGCACTTCAGGGTTGGAGCTTCTGCCTTGATTTCTACCCGGGGCTCTGGGCGGATGCTGCTCTCAGCCCGTTTACCTTCACAGCCAGACACACAGAAATTTAAAGATGTTCAGCACTGCTGCAAGGTGTGGGCTTTGACATGGGGTGGCTTTTCACGCCTATGTAGATAGGGAGCTGTTTGAACCAAACAAAGATCTGGTATCTATGTTTCTGTACACCTACTCTAAGCTATGGGACTGGAGGCTAGTGGAAGAAGGAAAACAGGAGCCAGGGAAGTAGGGTGGCATTGAGAGTGAAGGAATTAAGAAACGAGGGGGAGGAGTTTGCTGTGGCAGCAACTGCAGGGAGCTGGGCTCATTGCAGATTCCTGTGGCGATCATAAAATTTTGCTTTAGAAGCTTGTGAGACACAGAGGCAGGGAGAAGCAGAATCGGGAAGGGTTATTTCTCATCGTATGGGAACAGGGAGGATCAGATGGAGACATCCGGCAGCTATAAATAGGGGGAAGTATGTTTTCACACAACATACAGTGAGGTTACCACTCTTACTGCCAGGAGTTGTAATGTAGGGCCCAACAGGCAATTGGTTTAAAAGGCCATTCGTAGTAGGTGGATCTATTTGGAACCATTAATTGCAAAGATACAGCTGTAGTCTTTGGCTCAGAAAGCCCCTATCTGGAGGGTTGCTGAGGGACTGTGCAAGGGAGAGTTTATTCCTTATGCTCTTTCCCTGAGCATTTCCTGCTGGGCGTTGCTGGAGATGTGGAACTTAAACAGACCTTTGGGCTGACCAGAACTGCTGTGTTTTTCCATTTTCATTTAGGCCTTTCATACTTTGGTGCTAGACTCCCTACAGATGCCTCTGACAAGTGGAAAAATAATAGTTGAGAAAACCTCTCATGTGAATCATAGAATCAGACCTTCTGCTCTGTGATGTTTCCTCAGCAGAGGTAAACTGATCTTCTGAAATTCATGAGGCAAATGTGTTTTGGGTTATGAAGAACTTCCCAGTGAATTTTGTTCGGGAAAATTCTTGGGGATTTTCCTGTCCTCGATTCTCCTCTTGGGCTGTGATGCCATTTATTGCCAGAAAATGCCCTGCCCTATTTTATTTCTCTAGGTTTTTCCCAAGATTTGACTGATGGAGGGTGGAAAAAATAATTAGATTCTTAGATAATTCAAATGCTACTTGCTGTATCAGCCACACCTCTTCTGATGGCTGATAAGAGACAAGAGAACATAGTTCCTTGCAAGACGAGGATGAATTTGTTTGGATGGCACAAGCACATAACCACATGACTGTGTGGCTGATGAACAGGTATTATACAATACAGGGACAATTCCAATGCTTGCATTAATTTATTCCTTCAACATGCCTGAAACCTGCTTTGGACTGACTATCTTGATTTGATAGTTCAATCTCTTTGACTTTCAATCCCTGACTCTTCAAGTTCCTAATAGCTGAGAAAATTGAGGAGGAAGTATTGTTTACTGAGTGCCGGGACTTCATTTTTCTACACATAATGATTAAGAAATGAGTTAAAGGGGCAGACAGGACCTTCTTGTGGGACCAAGTACACCAAATATTTGTGGGATTGTGTACACCAAATATTTTCCTTCAGTGCAAGGTGAGCTATTTGTCAAATGATGCTTGTCCTGTGCTAATACAGTTAGTGGGCAATTAGAACTAGAAAGGAGATCTGGCTAAAAGGAAAAAACAAAACAAAACAAAAAAACAAAACAAAACAAAAAGCTGCAAATGGTTGTATGTCCTTTACCAAGCCACAGATCTACAGTGTGGTGTCCTACAGTGGGCAGATGTCAGAGTAGCTTGCTGTCATGTGGTACGGCTGGTTTGTCGAGGCTGAACTTAATTGTGATGTTTGTGCTGCACAACCTGCTCACCCCTAACTGTCTCCCGAGGTCCTGTCCCACCACACCAGCTTGGATGGTCCCTTTCTTGGCAGTTCCCAAGTGCTGGATGTAGACCCTGAATGTCTGAAGATGTTATACCCAATACCAACACAATAAAACAGAAGCAAAAGTTCCCAAAAGACGCTGATATTCTGTTTTTGCAGTGTTAAACGGGTTAATTTTATCATTCCATATAAAAGTATGTCCCATAACACATGCAGAGTCTGGACATGCACTTTCCCAACGCAGTGTGCAAGCACAGCAGTTACATGATCCTGTGACCAAGGACTGTATTATTTGCCCGGGTTTTGTAGATCATCTTTAATTTCTTACTTAGTGATATCCTAGCTGTTTGCACTCAGCTGCTTAACCCCCGAGTTTTCCACGCAGGCTGTGGGTACCAGTACGGTTCATGGTGCTGCAGGGGTGGGTGCTGGAGTGCCACCTGTGGACAAATGAACAGGTAAGGATGTGCTCTTGAATGCAGCCCTCGTTTTAGGCTGGTTGAAGCAGGCCTAAGTTTTGTCATGCCTGCCTTTTCCAGTTCTCAGCCTGCCCCTTTCTCACATTTCCAAATGGATAGCCTATTTATTCGTGCAGTCACCACGCTGGGTTTCCCTCCAGGTTTGTACCTCAAGTTTTACCTCGCCTTTCAAATGTTTGAAGCCACAGTCCTTAAAAGCGGTGGTGACAAGGCTACTGGGAAAACGCAACCCTTGGAGATTGCAAAGTCCGTTTGTTCTTCAAGTTACTTGAAATAGGAGCTAAATGATATGCCTGGTTTTAGAAAGCAGCAGTATTCTATCTGATCTTGTCCTTCCAGTGGAAAAAAGACGAGGGTTTGATAATCTATATGGCAGTACAGTGGTAAACTTGGAGTGATTTAGACCGTTAATGGAAAGTCCTTTAACTTTGATTTCTTAACAGTGTGTCAGATGAAAGGATAATCTTAGCCTGTCTGATTTCCCATTGCTGCTGGCTTGCATAGCAGCTGCCTAAAAATGAAAAGGCAGCGCACAGATCCTAGTGTGCAAAAGTAGCAGGCTGCTCGCGTGGCCAGGTCGTTAACTTCCTTCCCTCCATTTCTTGCTCTCAAGTCTTGCTGCCATCCATTGTTAATTATTCTGGCTGTGGGCTCGTTAAGAAGCCTTGAACACAGAGCATTTTTCCAGGCACAAGTCTTTTGTGCTGATATGTTTGTTTCTCCTGTGCCTAGCCAGTGTCTGGCCTCCTCCCGTTTTGCCTCTGACTTGTATGCTCTGCCATTGCCCTAAATTCTGCCCTAACTATTTGTTTAAAGTGCACGTAGGAGGTCGTGGACTATATTGTCAGGCTGTGCTATAACCATTTTTCTTTTGAAGTATAGTGGGATTTGGTATGATTTGCAGTGAAGCTTTTTAAGCGTGATATGAAGAAGAGTCCTGCTCAAGATAAGGTAAGGCAAGTGAATAATTGTGACTTTGAGCAGGACTCTTGGGTCTTCATTTTAGGTTGAGCCTGCTTGTTCATGAATTCTTCTATGGTGGAGCCCTATGATACTGTCATAACATCCTTCCCTGCCCCTCTCAAGGAGTATTTGCATGTATCCGACTTTGGGCTGGCATGGAGCTGGTTACTTCTCTGCAGGTTTTCAACCGTTCTTTAAAGGCACTACAAAAGCACAGCATTGGTATTTTGCTGCAGAAGTAGTTTGATGAGACTCTTAATTCAAGATAAGGTGCTAGCACCCTGAAAGATCTTGTCCCACCCTTCCCCTTCCTCCTCCCTTGGGCTGGCACAAATTATTGGGCGGATGTGTGCTTGAAAGGGGGACAGATCTGGATTAAAATGGACAGCCTGTGCTAGCACAAGGCAGAGCATGGTGTGGAGGTGGGAACGAGCCGCTGGGAATGTGAGGAGGGCAGGGCACGTTTTTTCAGTGGCGGTGCCAGTTGATCAGGGATTAAAGCGTTGATGAAACTCAGAATGAAGCTTTGGCCAGGTCTGTGTTAGCTGACATCAGAACCAAAGCTTTTAAAATACCACACCTACTTTCTTTACAAGGACTGTCCCTTTAGGCTAGATAGAGTAGCTATAGGAAAAGTGGTCACTGGTTCAGGAGAACATGGTGGTTCTTGTGCTGAGACGCCATCTCACCTTTTCTTATGCAGCAGACACCAAGCATCTGAAGCAGCAGGGGTTGCTCTTCTGGTGTGAAGGGTAGAGCTATTGCCTGGAGGTATGAATGCACCTTCTGATATAAGTGTGAGGCCCTGCTACTGTCATCCGCAGACTTCCAACCACACTATGACTTGCTTTGCATTTCTGAACGTACCTTGGCTGTGCCATTTAGGTTTAATTGTAGGAGAACGCTGCTTTAATAAGTGGAGGCACTTGCACGTGTTGAGTCTTCCAAGACAGACTGAGAACACTCAATGCCAACCCCCCCACTTTGATTGCAAATTTACACTCTTCTGTACCGCTGGTGCTGACAGACAGCCTGGACCTGTCTAACCATGCATCAAAGCGTGAAGCCTCTCTGGGTCGGGGAGGAAGTTTGTCCCACGTGCCTAATCTGGAGGTCATTTCAGAGTTTCAATTATCTATTAAAATTGTGTCCTCGAAACGTGCAAACACAGAAATGATACATTCGGTCCATATATGCTAGCTCTTTGTGAGCCGTGTTCACCACAGCTTTCCTGGGAACTTGGTGTATATTCCCTGTATTGCATTTGGCGTGAAAGGTGTTTGTGGCATCCTTTCTATGGAAAACTAGGCCAGGTCATAGATCTTGTTTTATTTTTCTTATATCTTCTATGCTGGCCTTGCAAGATGGTTATAAAAGTATACCAGCCTGCTGCGTATACTCATTATCCTGGATAAGGGGGGATAGGCTTGGGTTAAAGGTACTGTATAGAGATACAGGAGATTTTAGTTCAGTCACTGCTCTGCCATTGCATTCTCTGTGACCTTGAAGTCATTTAATGTGATTGTCCCTCCATAAAGTGTTAACGCCTAGCAAAATGGAGTCAGGTCATGTGTGGAAACTCTTTGTGCCTCTGTAATACAAGTAATTTATAATGATCTTGCCGTAACTCCTTGCTGGGATGATTAATTTTGTAAGATTACTAGCAGTAGGACCCAGGTTTTAACAGGACTGGCGTATGATTTTGGGGAGCTAACTTTTTGAAGAAAAAAAAAAAAAACCAACAACCCACTTCTGTTTTGACCTCTATCTGAAGAACTCCTAAAGATATCACTGTGTTGGTTCATGCATAAAAAGAGGCCTGAACCATGGTTAGGATAATGAACTTGAAATTTAACAGAAATTAACATTAAAATCTGCCCAGGGTAGAACTGCTGAGCTATCAGTTTGGTATTGCCCCAGTGTTGATGATTTGGGTAGATTTAAGTAACATGGTTCTTCTGGTTTATAGCAGCATAGGTGATTGTTGTGGTAAAGACTTGAGAAATTCTCCTCCCTTCTCCAAAGTTACTTGCAAAGCTAAAGAAACTTCTGGAGCTAAAGGAGGAAAGAATTCCACCTGGTCTGGTGGGAGGTGGCCCTGCCCAGGGCAGGGGGGTTAGAACTCGATGATCTTTAAGTTCCCTTCCAACCCAAACCATTCTGTGATTCTTAGTTGCCCTTCAAAACTCAAGTATTTAACAGAGGTTATAAAACAGTTGTGTTTTATTGGACCTGATCTCTGTGCTCCCCTGAGTTCTGGAGGATGTGGCTGAAGCCTATAGGTATAACTGAGCAGGAGATCACTAATAAAGGAAAACTCATTAATAGTCAGTGGTACTGGACATAATGAAAGCTAGTCAAGGGATGGATTATCACACAGGTAACATCACTACTTTTAATTAATTTTCTGAAAGTTCAGACCAGGTGGCGGGTGGGGGGCAAAAAATCTGTGGTTTTAAAAAAACCCACCAACAAACCTTTAGCTAGGGATTTGTTAACAGCAAGGTCAGTTTCTCTCTCTTTTTCTTACTATTATTTTTTATTTCAAGGTATTCTTATACAAAGCAGAATGATTCAGCGTTTCAGAACTCTGTTCTGCATTTGCCTTTTCCTCACTCAGCATGAGGAGGCTGACTGAAACAACACTTTTCCCTCAAAATATGGACAGCCTGTTTTCTAATAATGATAATTTCTGATTAGCAGGTGATGGCACCAATAACAACAAAAGTAGTCCAGAGGTGCTGGTAAGGGTCCATGAGCGAAGTCCATTGCATCTCTTTAACCAGTGTTGTACAGCTTACCCATCACACCTGCATGACAGGCACATGACAAAGCTTCCAGATTTTTTTGTTCTTGACCCGCCGACCCAGCTACCTGTCCATATCCCACCTTCAGTCTCAAGTAACACTGGCGACTGCCTGAGACTGTGCAGGTGCTGTATCTCTTGAGCCTGTGTCATTTCTCTGTCTGACAGACAACCTGGTGGAGGAGGGGGGCCACTCACTGACCATTCTTGCTCCCCAACAGTGGGTAGCACTGATGCTGTTGCTTCTCTGCAGCTGCAAGAGGTGGCTTGCTGCCTGGTTACATGTCTCCTCCCCTTTCCCAGCTCAAGACTTTGCAACTTGAGGCTCAACAGATTTTAAGGCCCAGATGAGTCATCCCTCTTTGATGTGTGTGCACTATTGATGGGAGAGAAGGGAGGACACTCGCTGGCTGTGATACAAGACTGCTTTACACTGCCCTGTCTCAGGTGGAGGCATCTTTTCCTCTCAAGCCTCTGCAATGCCTGCAAGTTGGAACTCACATACTGAGTAAAGGCTTGTATTCTTCCCGGCCCCTGCAAAATACAAAACATTCAGGTCATCTCTGTCAAGTATGAAACTGGTGCAGGAGCTACTTCATTAGTTTGGTCGACTGTTGTCCACCTATCTTCCATTCAGCTGGCTGTTATTTTACTATCGTTTCCTTGTGTGTACTATGACTGGAGGAAATCTTCATTTGTCATTAAATCCCTTTCAGATTTATTTAAAGTTCTCGTCTCTCTTGGTTTTGTCTCTTCTCCCATCTCAGAGATGTGATTTCCTCTCTCTCCTACCATGCCTTGCACTTTGCACCATACATAGGTCTCTAGGTGCCAAGGTACACTGGTACTACTGTAGACCTGGTCAGCATGGACTGAATGGATATGAGCCAGTGAAGAGGCCCAATGTTGAATATTTTTGTTTTGTTTAATTTAAAAAGGGAAAGAAGCCTTAGCAAAAACAGTTCCCTATGAATAGGTAGCCATTAACTCTTGGAACATTGTAATTACCAAGGAGGACTCCTCAATATCCGAAAGCGAGGTTTTTATAATTTTTTTGCGTGGAAACAAATGATGTAAGGATAGAAATCCTTACTTCAGAAATGTATCTTCCACATTAGTCCTGGAGAGCTGTGCATCACCTTCCCTGCTTCTCTGAAATAAGACCTTTCAGTGCTGCTGTGTCACTGCTGGTGTGGACTCTCAGCTCTGTTAAGGGACAGTGGCTCTGACGCTTCCCTTCCTTTTCCTTCTCTAGGCTGAAATGGTCGATGTTTGCCACCTTGTTTGTGATCAGGCACTTTCCAAGCTTCAGCAGCCGCTTGCACAGAATCTGCATCTCTCTTAGGTTGTTTGAGCAGCTGGACAGAGGATTTTAGAGCTGCCCCTGCTGGGCTTGCTTAAATTTCTCAGAGTCATTTTTGTTGGATCCATCCTTGAGCTAGATCAGCTCAAGCAATATTATTGTGCAATTTTTACTTGGGATGAGTATGGCAGACAAGGAAAGGTGTGTGTATGTGTGTGGGAGGATGGTTTCAGCCCTGTAAATAATAGTCTCCGACTCTTCACAGGTCACTTCTTCTTTCTTTCCTCTCCCCTTACTCCCAAAGGTTGTTCCTGCACGTTTTACTGGTGAGAAGAGGTTTGCTTTGCAAGTTGGGTGCCACTCAGCTTCACTCAGAAGCTTTACAAAAAGGTGGTTGAAGTGCTGGGGGAGCGAACTCTCTTTGAGCATCTTCCCTTGCCTGAGAGTTATCCCTGTGAAGAGCTGAGGGTTCTTAAATGCCTTGAGAAAGGGCAGAGGGATAGGTTCCTGGAAGAGTTCTCTTTCCCTGGAGGACCCCTGAGAAATTTTGCTTCCACTTGTAGCCACTTTGCGGTGAGTACAAATGCACCTCACCCTGTGCTTCTTGGAACTGGGGCTCGCTCACCACTTACATCTCGAGTAGTGATGATGCGTGTTTTTGTGTACCCCTCCTGACTCCCACGGTGGATTTTTGGCCACCTGTGGTTTGAAGCAGAGCTGCTGAGGACTCTGTGTGTGTATAGGAATAGCAGATTAGAAAATGAGAGGTTGAGAGGCTCAAACAGCTTCCTGAAAGTGTGGGAGTGCAGGCCAATGAAAGGAAGAGAAATCTTTTTGAAATCTTTTGAAGCTATATCAGTGCTTTACACGGACAAGAATAGCAGGCAGAGCATATTGACAGAGCGGTCCGAGGATAAATGTGGCCGTGTAGCAAAGCGTTAGTGCTGTAAAAATCACCACTGTCCGCTAGCGAAACAAATTCTTCCCGCATGAGTGCAGTTCTGGTGGTATGGTTGGGTCCACAGTACGCACTTCTGCTGGCACAGCCACGTTAGTCAGACCCGCTGGGCTAAGGTAGGTCTGCAGGTGTCTGTGGTGTACGTGCAGCCCCTCGAAAAGTTACGGAGGAGGTGTGAGGAGCAACTCGGGTCACATCGTGTGACATGCACTGCCCCTGGGAGGAGGGATGAGATAGCTGGGTCTTCTCCTATTGCAGAGCTGTCATGTGTATGGTTCGTGCGAGTACTGGTCCGTTGCTGCCTGGATCCTTTCTCCTGCTTGTTTAAGTTCCTTCCTGAGAAGGATTAAACTCCTTGCCTTAAAGCCTATGGTAGCAGTGAACCAGGCCTTCAGCCCTCGGTGGAGCGAGGCCCGGGTTTTGTTTCCCGTTTCAGTCACTGTTTCCAAAGGCTTTACAAAGCAAATCAGTGTAATTTTCTCTGTTTTTCTAACGGGGAAACTAAGGCAGAGAGGAGCAGTGGTGAAGAGGGACCAGCCTATTTAGCATCTGCCATCTTAAGATAGGAATAGCAACCTGTTTTGTTCTAGCCCAGTGCTTTGGGCATTTGTTCAACAACACATTTAAACACGTGCTTAGTGGTAAGTGTGGGGATAGCTCCCGTACCGTACCGTTCCCTCTTTTCAGAGCGTCACGAACAATACTGCTCACTGAATCCACACTGCGGGGTCGTTCCCACTCGTGCCAACCCATTAGCATCACCCAAGCTGTCAGTCAGGAGAAAGCTCTATTTGTTGGTGTAAAGGATGTCAACGTCTGGCCAGTAGGACCTGTCTTATCATTCAGGGTACATGAGATGGAGCTAAGAGTCATATTTACAGTGAGGATGTATTACCAGTTGGGTTGCAGAAGATGGAGACAAATAAACTTGTCCTTACAGTTGGCTCTTGAATGGAGTTGACTTGAAAAGAAACTCCTGAACCTCCAGGTGGGCTCAGAACCGTCGTACAGAGGCAGCAGAGGGTCACCAAGTAGACACTTTCATACAGCACTGTAATGACCCCTATTACTCATGCCTTGAGCATGTAAGTGATGTAGTACCGCAGCTGAAAAAAAGAACAAACCCAAAACAAAAACCTACCGAAAACAACAACAAACTCCAAACCAAACAACCAGTGACTGTTCCTGTACACCCACTTGCTTGTCTTCAAAGAGAGCTTCAGTCTTTGCAGTTGTCCCAGCATAAAATGTTTCATGGTTATGCTAAAAGGCAGACTTAGGTCAGCATTGGAAGCTGCTTTAATGAACCCCAAGGTTTGACAGCCAACTTAGCTTTTGTGCTAGCAGCAATTTGGTGTTACCAAGAAAATAACTTCTTCCAGGATCTCAACTCGGGAGCTGTTTGCAGGGTGGTAGGATTACAGCGCTTAGTAAGAGTGTTACAACTCCATTTGCTGCTTGAGTTCTTCTCATATATCACGTGAGACACCATTCATTTATTATTTTTTTTTTCCTCTGTAGGCCAACCTCAGTTCAGTATATCTCTCCAGGCATTTCGATCATCTTTTTATTTGCCACTGATTTTGGAAGGTTATGATTCAGAACTTTCACCTGGCTTGGATTTTCTCAACAAGATTGTTTAGGAGAGAACAAGTTTCATGATCATATCTCAGGAATTTATGTACTTGTGTTTCTTTCCATCTGTAGATCCAGGATTTTTTGTGAGTGTTGCAATATTAACATTAGGACTTAATCCATTCAGATTAGAACCGATGGGAGCTTCTATTACTGATTGCAACTGGCATAAACTCCAGCTCATAAATTTGGCATAAAAATGTATGTTGTGTATGTTATTGTTAAAAGCTACATTCAGTGCAATACATATTCCATATAACGTAATGTTACATGTAATATATGCTGTTGCCTCTTACATTTACTTTTAAGTAATATTATTTTCTAAAATTAGAGACTACTGTATGCTCTCTGAAGAGTTAGTCTGAAGTGGATTTTGTGTCTAATCCTGCAGACAGCTGGATATTCTTATGGGTGATTCCTTGTGCTCCCTGTGTCCTCCTTGTCCGTGCCTCAGTATCCCCTGGTGTTTGTTGTTTGGTTTTTTTTAAAGGAGAAATGCTGCTTTATTGCCTTGTAGTGGTGGGAGGCTTTAGCTATGCTTCTGCCTGTAAGCATGCAGCAATCGGCAAACATCTTGTTCCACAGAAAGCTAGTACAAGCTAGTAGCAACGATGGACTGATGTTCTCTGTGATGTTTGAATCATGTAGTTAACTTAGTTTCCATGGAGGAGAAGCAAATTTTATGAAGGACTGAAGGAGATGAGCTGATGTCTAAAGATGAGGGAAAAGTGAAAGGGAAGACTGATACATGGAAGGAGAAGAGAACTTGGTCACTGCCATAAAGGTGCTACCAAATTGGGAAGCATTGGGTTAACATCTAGTTCCATAGTCAGAACGGTTAAGAATTATTTAAATAATATCTATATAGAGATTTATGAGATGGTTAAATGATTTATTAAAAGGTTAAATTAAATTTGTTAAAGGGTTAGTAGAAAGCCGGAGTCATAATGCAATGAATATTTTCTCATTTTTTCTCTTTTATTTTGCAAGATGGACAGGGCAGATGGAACTGATGGTTCAGGAAGGGATTGCTTATCTTGGCAACATCTCCTAAGGTCAGGAGCAGCAACTGAAGCAGAGCCCAGCTGAAGAAAGAGAAAGGAACATACTCCCCCTCTTAGAAACTTGCAGTTTGTGATGCAAATTGAGGGGAGGCACATATACCAATTTTGAAACTTGCCCTTAGCTCACCCACATAATGGCCATACATGAGATTTGCATAAAAAATTTTGCCAAACTTTCACAACCAAGTTAGAAGAAAAGTGCAAAATTTGTGTGATCTAAGGTTTTGTGATTTAAGCCTGGGTCCTGTAAATATTGAGGTTTTTCTGGACCCGTGCTTAGTTTTGGCCAAATATAGGTTAAGTATCTTGATGGTTTCATGGTGAAATAATTGCAAACTTTTATGTTTATAGTGATGATCGTGTTTAAAAGACTTAAACAACAGCTCTTGATCTGAACATTCCCAAATTTGGAAGTATGAAATCCACATCTGGTTAGAATTTTTAGATGGAAAGATTTTATCCTAAAAAAAAATAAATTAAAAAAATTAAAAACAAAAAATTACTGATGCTTAAATTTAAACAACCACAAAATAAATCCCTCAGGAAACATTGTATGGAGTGACTTTTTTTTTTGGAAGGAATTGGTTGCAGTGCTTGTCACCTCGATGTTCTTAATTCACACTGCTAATTTCATACTGCTCAAGTTAAAAAGAGGGGTGGTAGGTTAAAGCAGGGTGTATTTCATGGTTGAACATGCTTTGAAACTTTCAGCCTGCCTCTCAGTGAGAAATTTAAGGGTTAATAATTTCCTCAGTCTGCTCTTGATGTATAGATAGTCTCCACACACACACCAAGAACACAGTTCTACAAATGCACATGGGTCCCACTGGGTTTGGTGGGATTACTCACGTGTCTGAATGCCTGCAGGCTTGCAGCTCAGTTTTATATGATTTTCTTTTTTTTTTTTTTAGAATTATTTTTAAAAATACACAGGAATTAAGCAATTTCCTTTACACAGTGCCTTAGCCAAAGCCCACTGAAGTCATTGGGAAGACTCCCACTGTTTTTTAGCTAGCAGTCGCATCTATCCCATATTCCTTATGGCCTAGTCTACTGGCTCTGTGCGTGGGGGCGTATAACCATCTCAGTTCTCCTAGAATGGTTATCCTGCTGTAATTTAGTTACCATGGAATAGATTGCCCATGTTACTAGCAGCATAATTATTCTGGAACAAAAATACTTTGATTCCAGAATTGTCTTGATGTGGGGAGCGACTCAGGAATAAAAATTGGGGAATGGCTTAATTAGCAATAGATGTGCTACTTGGTTACTTTCTGTAGGCAAGGTGTTTTAAACAGAGGTGAAAGGCAGTAGTGGGAATCCCTTTTTACATCAGCGCGGCCGGTCTGTTGCAAATTTTTGCTGAGTTGTAGTTATTCTAGTTTATAAAACAAAGCAAACCCCAAGTGTAGACAAGTCCTTGCTATGACCTCCAGCGAAACTCCCGATCCCACAATCAGATCTGCGTAGGTGGACCTCTGTGCCTGTAACTTCAGTGGGACTCTTGTATGTGCAGATACCCCCCTACGCAGATCTGATGGTGGGTTTGTGACCCCGTGCTAGTAGGAAAGCACAAGTGTTGCCCTTTGTTTAGGGATGAGTGCACGGGGAATGTGGGGTATGACCCAGGCGGTGAAAAGCATTGGAAGCATGCTATCTTTGAGATCCCTGAGCAAACCTACCCACTCTGGCACTGTAATGGGAGCCCTGTTTATGAAGATGCTGATAAGCAATCTGGAGGAAAAGCTTTATCTGTCATTGCCTTTTTGCATTCGTACAGATGAAGCAAAACACTCAGTAAATAACTCTCTTTGCAATGTGTGTGTGGATCCTATGAATGGACTTAGAGCAGACTCCAAGGCCGAGATTTTAGCTTCCATGTTTGGTGCCTGAACCCATGGATCTAACAAGACATGTAGGCTTAAGCATTTTAGGCTCATTTTCAAAGCTGCTGTGTTACTCTTGCCTATTTAGCTGTTCCTCTAACACTCTAACTTTTCTACTAATGTGAGTACTGGCTAATATGCCAAGCATATGCACATATACAATATTAATTCCAGACATTTCACAAGACTGTTTTTAGAAATTCACCCACATGATGATGTGTTAACTTTAAAGCATGCACTTCAGAAATAAAGCAGGAGTTTAACTATCCAAAAAAAAAAGGGGGGGGTTAAAGTGAGACTTATTCAGTCCCTTTCTTTGTAATACATCAGTTCATGCACAAATATGGAATTTGCAGGAGAAGATGAGTTAGTGTTCTTACATCTGTGTAGCGTGTTTATTACATAGAAATAGAACTGATATTAAGTGGCATTTCCTATGGAAAAATGTCAGAATAAATGATTTTTTAAATAGATTTTTCCTTTGTAATGAAAAGAAAGTTCTTTTATATCCATTTTCAGAAGAAACACATTTTTCCATAACTACACAGACTTATTTTGTTAACCACAAACAGAAAATCAGCCACTTCTCTGTATTACTTCCCATCTAAAGATCTCTGCTGTGAATGACTGTCCTAAAAACTGTTCAGTGTCCTCAGCTCTCATCAATTAAAATAGATATGGAAGCTTATCAGCATGTCATTGGATTGGACTTGGAGAAATTTGGTTGAAGACCTGGTCAGATGTGATGTTCTAGCTGCAGTTAATCCAGACTGAAGAGGTACTGCCTCAAGTACTTATCAGCATATTATTTGTCCCTTCCACCTGCTTACAAAAATCTCTTATTCACTCAGCTTTGCCTCTGTAGTTGCTTCCTGATCCAGTTCTAGCAAAATTACTGGTTTGAGTTTGGTGGTTTTTTTTTTCTTAACATATTCTGGATATCAGATTATTTTCCTTTTCTTTTTTAGTTAGAAAGTTTTCATTTTCTTTAAATGGTGAAATTGAGAAGAGATTATCATCTCAGTGGGATTTACCTCCCACTGATCATGGGGTCTGTTGTGGTTTCCTGAGCCAGATTTTCCATGTATCTAAAGCCGGGTTTTTTTAGTGGCATCTGCATATTGAGGTAAAGATGTTGATTAAGAAGCAAAGAAGTTAAGACTGCAAAATAATTCTGTTTTAAAAATAGCAGAGAATCTATTTTTCCATTATAGAGAAATATGGAAAGCAGATGGTAGGAATTTTTGGCAGCGGGAGTTACTTTATTTGTTGGTGGAGAAGGACTGGCTCTGGAGCGGGTGTGTGGGGAGGGGGACGGGACTTGGTTGGTGAGTTCTGATGCTGCACAGCCATCCCAGATGTATTTTGACCCACGCTGCGGCCAAAGCTCCAAGTGGCTCAGAGGGGCTGCCTAGATGGGGTGTGCTGGGCAGCAGCAGCCTGCCTTCTTTGGTCAGGCTTGTCTAAGCAAAAGCCAGCCCGCACCTCGCGGTCCGTGGAGACTCCATCTCTTTTCAATTTCCTTTGGAAAGCCTGTGAGACTCCTTGGGCTGTGGCACCGTGGAGCGGCCACTGTCATGACAGCAGGCTGGGTGGGCTCCCCATCTTCCCAAACACACACGCCGTGCTTTGGCAGCCCTAGGCCCACCCATGGGTGGTGGAGAGCTGCTGGCCAGAGAGAGACGCGGAGACACGCTTTGCTCGTTTGCACGCTGATAAGGTGGGTGTAAGAGGTGGGTCTCTTGTGCAAGCTGCTGCATGGAGAAGGTGGCAATGCTGCTGATGTGATGTGCACGTTTGGCCAAAATCTACCCAGGACTGTCAAGATCTAATTGGTGCAAAAGGGGTGTTGTGCTGAGAGCCCCAATTTTTTCACATCCATAGAGGAGAGGAAAGCATGCAGGCTGAAGCCAGTGTAACAAGCTGCCGGTTGTCCTTCCATTGGCCGGGTATGTGGGGGAAATTCCATGTGCCTGGCCTCATCCCACCCCAGCCCTTGCGGGTGCAGTCTCTCAGCATTTCTAGTACAGGGTTTGCCTTGCAGCCGAGTCCCCCTGTGCTGTGTGGGTACCTGGGGACAAACAGACTCCTCTTCCTCGTAGCCTAAAGCGTGCTACAGGCTTGCTTACCATGGGCACGTGGCTTGGCTTAGGAGCTGTACAGATGAGGTGCCATTCCCACCTGCCTGTAGGCTGGGTTTCAGTTTGGGGAAATTGAAATTATCCCCCAGCAGCTTGAATCAGCAGGTAGTTCATTGCCACGATGTCTTTTGTGATCCCAGCGTTGCTCGGGCTGCCCTGCTGCCAGCCGGGGGTCGGGAGGTCTGCCCTTCCAACCTGAGCTCCTCTGCCTCCCCAGCTATTCTGCGTGTCCTCTGGATGTTCATCACCCTCTGTCACCAGCCTTGCAACTTCTGCTCGGCTCAATTTTTGTCCCCCTGCTAGCTAGCGCGGAAGTGACTGTGCTTTCCAAAAGGCCAGGGGAAGGAAGGGAGGAAAAGCGCTAAAGCCAACGGGCTTGTGAGCCTGGTGATGCAAAGCGTCCCTTCTTTCAGGCGCGCTCTCTCTCTTTTCGTACTAAATTTAACCGTTTTTGGGAACGAGCAGGCCTGCGCTCGGTAGCAGCGTGTAGTCCGTAAACTGTCTGTTTCCTGCTGATTTCATGTTTTTCTGGGAAGGACGGGGCACAGGACTTGAGCTCGGATTAAGCAATGAGCATGGGCGTTAGTGGAATGGCCGTGGTGAGAGACAGGCTTCTTTTCCCTCGGCTCTGTCCAAAGGGAGATAGCTGTTTCCTACCACGTAACAACAGGCTTTTCCTTCAGTGCTGGAGCTGTTCTCTTGTGCCACAGCTTCGTTGGCTCCCAAAATTGCCTGGTGTTGAGTATTTATTAAGGGCTACGTGATCAGATGTTTGTAGTTTGACAGAAGCAGCTGACATTGGTTTAAAAGGAAATATGTTATAATATTTCCTCTATAGAGCCACTGATGAGAAACTTCGGACGAGATTTTTACTCGACAAAATTCTGCTTTGACATAGCTGAGAGAGGCAGGGGATTTTTCCCATGGCTTTTCATTACAAATGAGTTCATCACGAGAGCAGCATCTTCTGCGTCTTGGGGAATCTGTCTGCCCCTGCTGCTAATTCCCCACCTGAAACCTTAATTTACCGTGGGTGACACTGGACACACTTCAGCCGCGGCAAGCTGTGAACAGAAGTGTGAACAGCCATCCCCATGGTAAGGAGATGAAGAAGAGTCAAAGTTTGTTTAATCTATGGTTCAAGCACTTTTAAAGGAACAAACCCATGTCCAAGCTGTCTGGAGCCTGTTTTCTGCATGAAACTTGAAGAAAATGAGGCCAAAGTTCAGGTAGACTTCAGGGGTTTACAGTGGTGAAGGAGATCTGTTGCGTCAGTGTAAGTAAAATTTAACTGAAGAAATGATTTCTGTTTTCTTCCTATAAGATTTTTTTTTTTCTCCAATTGCCTTCAGAGGTCTTTGAGTAAAGATGTAGATTTCTAAATTCCAGCTGAATGACAGCAACAAAACAGCATATGACATCTACTGTTTGTACAGTCTTCCTTAAAGTGCAAATATATCACGTGGAATAGTCAGGTACTGATTCTTTTCTATAGACCTGGAGTTTTCTGAAGTCTGAGGTGGCATTTTGGCCAAAGTTTGTATAGATGTTTGTAGTTGCAGCAGAGAATCGTAACCCCAAGTGCAAGAACAAAGATGATCCATGCAGCCTTATGTCTTCTGCTCTCAAAAGCTCAGTCAGGCCCTGCTCCTCAGCCATCAAAGCTTATTTAGGCTTTTGCTATCTGCAGCCATGTGACAAATAATAGTTAACATGAACAGCTACAGCTTTATGTATAAGTTTAGAAATTAGGCCCAGCTCTCTGGATGCTGGTGGCTTAGCCACTCTTAACCTAGGTTTGGTGTCGGTGTGTGCAAGTGGACAAATTAATTTATTATTTTTTTTTTACCTCCTTGTTCTCTGAAACAAAGCCAGTAGTCTCTCAAATTGATAGGAGGAAAAAGATAGATGGGCAAGTAGTCATGTGGATGCTAATGTTCTTTAATTATACAAATTGCCTGTGTAAATTTGTGTCAGGGGACAAAGTACTTGCACCTGGGATTACCCTCATCGCTGTACAAGTTGGCTGCTGCGAGTTCAGAAATAACCTGTGGATATCAGGAAAGGGGAGGTAGATATTTTAAATGTATGTATAATGTGTGAAAACACAGACTGTATCGCTTGTGCTAGATTTTTTGGAGTTGGGGGGTGTGGCGTGGGGTTTTTTTGTTGCTGTTTTTCTGGGTTTTTTTGAATAGTGGTGTAGATTGCATGCCCTAAATAGCATCCTTTAGTAGAAAAAAAGCCATCTGGAGGGATTGGCCACTGAAGATTTGTCCTCACTGCTCTGGCAGAATATTTTATAACTCCAGTTTCCCCAGTGCACTCTCTCCTGTTCATATGCGCATCCTTATCTCCACTGGAGTGTTGCTTTCTCCTTGAGCTTAAGTGGTTGAAACTCCTTGTCTCCAAAGCTCAGGTTATGAAAATAGTAGTGTGAGCAACCCTTAGTTACATTAACTCTGCAGCTGCTGATGTAGTCACTCTGTGTAGCTGACCAAGTGCCTCTGTTTAACCCGGGGGTCACTTTTGCTTAGTCTTGACCCCCCAGTGGCTTCAGGTAAGCCCTTGGACTTGGCTCTGGAGTGGATAAAGAGCACTCATGCATTCCCTTCTGCCTGGTCCCCTTCAGGATTGTAACTCCTGGTGGCAGGGTGGTGAGGAACAGCAGTTAAATCCCTGCAATTGTTTACTAAACCCTGAGCTTTAACTACACAGGAATTTGTGGCCCAGTATAAATTGAAATGAGGAGATTACAGTTGACTCCCGTTAACTAACACAGTTATAAAATTTACTAGGCAATATTTACTTCAGGAGGACTGCTTTGGCTGGTTTTCCTAGGCCGATACACTACTTTTGAGACCAAAGGCATGCCTTATGTTTGGTGCAGGATCTCTGTAGTGTCTGTTCTCATGCGTACTGAGGTAAGTTAATTTGAATTAATACAGGACAAAAAACCTTCTAGGTGACCCCTAGCATAGCAATGATCTTTATCGCAAGATTTGTGTTCAGTTATGTCTCTAAAGAATGGGGGAAGCTTTGTCTAAGTAACATTTCAGATGTAGCTGGTGTTTAATGGATCCACAGTGACCAAAAGATCTCTCACAATTTTGGTTTAATTAGGACTAATTTTGCTAGGGTGTGAGGGTGGAATAAAATGTTTTTCCTTTAGGAAAAAAAAGACAGCTTTCTTCATAATATTAATAGGCACTTGTAGGTATTCTGAATAGTGAACAGACACATACTTTGGTCTCTGTTCTCTAGGACTTGCTGAGGTATTTGAATTTGCAGTTGTTGTGTCTGAATTTCTGCACACTTAGTGTCCTTAGAACTTTATATTTCCAATAGAGAGGGGGTGAAAAACTCATCACCTTGAATAAAAAAGATGTTTATGCTTTTTCTGACTTTCATGTCTTTTATAGATAAATCCTGAAAGTGAGAGTGCTTGCTGCTTCTACAGACCAGGGAGCTCGTGGTGCTTCCTCCCGCTTGCTCTCATGGCTGTCTTGGGTTTCTTTTCCATCCTCAACAGTGAGATATGATTCTTTTCCATGTTTTCTGCTATGTCTGGGGCTGTCAGTGTTTCTCCCATATGTTGGAGAATTTATGCCCCTAAATTCTCACCTGTCTCTTAATAACAGGCTTCCTCATTCTTTCCCCAAACTAGAAGCTCTATGTACATCTAATAATTTCTATTGTGCTAAGGGTGCTATATGCATCTCCCAACAAGGGTGATGCCTTTTTTTTCAGCTCTTCCATAATTATGGGCTTAGCTATGGTAAGGGGTATTGTCACGTTGCAATGTATCACAGACAATATCACCAGCCAGCTATTGCAAGTAGTAGGAGCAAGTAGTTCTGCTCACTGAACATACCAGTATCTCCATTTCCCACTTCTGCAATCTCCAGTGTTCAGCAACGCCTGTAGTTCCCTGTGTCAGTAGGAATATGCATGCTTCCTCACAGTTTTTTAAGATTAGTTCATGCAACATAATTAAGATCTTGCATTTATTTTTAGACACTCGCAGGCTGGGATTAGTTTCAGCACAGGTTCCTGATTATTGCTATAAATTTTGACACTAACCTTAAACATTGCAATGGCGATATGTAACGATATGCATATATAACGTAAGTGTAAGTGCATACCTGTGCACATTTTAAAAGATAGTGGAGCTTTGCCTGGGACCCTCTCCACTTCTCCACCTACATCAAGTAATCCAACAAAAACTTGTAGTTTTCCATACGAACCAGGCTACTGTGCTTTTAAATACATTAGTAGCTTTAGCATTTCCATTCTGGGGCCTCGGATCATTGTATTTTTATTGCTAGGATTCCAGTCTGGATGGGGATAGGAAGAGGAGATGCCTTTGGAGTAAATGAATGAGGAGGTATAGTTTTCTGTGGCAGCTCCCAAAGTTATGCAAGTTTTAGCACTGGCTTAGCAGGCAGGAGGCAGTGGAGTGGTTGCTGGTTGCACGATGAATGCAGTTTGTTGGGCAGATAGCATCCCATCGCGCAGACAGCCTGCACCATTCTAAGTCAGACTGGGTTCTCCTGGTGTGAAGAACCACACTTGCAGCCAGTGGGATGTCTGGGTGCCTGAGCCCAAAAGCAGCTTGAGGACACGTGCTGTAGAGGAGGAGTCTGTGTGGGATGGCTGCGTTTTGCCCGTGACGTTTGAGCCACACAAGCTGTAAGCGTCCAGGCTGTTACCAGGGATCCTTTCTCATACTGTGATGTGGTTGTGTTGGGATTTTACTGTTGAACCCTCTCCAGTGTGGCCGTGGAGGGAGCTGGACCAGCTCAGGCAGCTTACAACCATACGGGAGGGTGTTTCTATTGGACTTGCAGGATCGGGAGGGCTGTCTGTTCTCATTTAAGCTGATTTTAAGGGCTCCCAAACAGTTCTGGTGTAACTGGAACCTGGTCAATTATATTTTTCTTTCGTTTGTTTGTTTTTTTTTCCGCTTGCAGGTGTGTAAGCAGTGGTGCCCATTCACTTGTTGTGCAGTGAGCTTGTAAATCCCTCCTAAATTGTTTGTAAATCGCTTTGGGATCCTCCTGGCTGACAGGCAGATCCTGTACAAGCACATCACCCAGCCCTGCAAAGCCCAAGCCTTCGGGAGCAAAACCAGTTGCCAAAGAAGCAGGTGTGTCAGCTCAAAGTGGCCCAGGAGGAGCAGCTGTAAGCTCGAACTTTGCCCATTTATTTGCTCAGGGTTTTATCTCATCCTTTATTATACAGCCCAGTGAAAATGAGTATTTACCGTGTCAGTTAAAGCGGGGCCATCTGAGTGGCAGGCTCTGTGCGTGCTAGGTGGCCTCACGGGTGAGAGAGCGGAGCGATATGCAAGTGTTGGAGGGGAAGGCCGTGCTTTCTGTCCCACCGGAGAAGATAGGGACACCTGAGTAAACAGTGGGCACCCGGGGCCGTGTGGGTAGGGTGACTGGTTTGGTACACTCAATTGATTTTTTTTTCTTTTTTTTTTCTTTTTTTTTTTTCTTTTTTTTCTCATGCTCTTAGCGTTTTCATTCTTTGGGGAAATTCTGACCTTCGAGCAAGATGAGAGCACTCTGAATGGAAAGCTAAACTTGCATGTTATTCTTCCTTTTGCTTCAGGATTTTGAATAAATTAATACTGAAAATTAATATCGAAACAGAAATTTCTTCTGAATCAAAGACCAAATGTTCCACTTGGAAAGTGTAGCATCACAGCGTGCTCCTGCACTTGAGATAAGTTATTCTGAAAAAAACCCCGACAAACCTCAACATTAAAAAACCCAACCCTATATAGTAATCGAAGGGGCTATTTTTGGTGCAGTGTTTTGATTTTCAGCAAGATTGTGTGTATTGAGGGAAATGTTTACTATAAAAATTGTTACTGCTTCTGGTCTTCAGATCCCTGGCAGCAGACTTATAGCCAGGAAGTTGCAAATGATGAATTATTTTGTCTAGTTCATTTTAGGATGATAAAGCAGCATCATTTTCTGGGATCAGGAAGTGTTTGGTGTTGGAGGTAAGGCCACGTACAGTAGCCAGGCCTTGGTTAGGAATTAGGCACATGTACGCAGGGAGCCAGGTGAATGCTCAGAGCAACTGTCCCTGGCTCTACTTACCTTGAGCAGTTCGTCTGACTGCTCTGTTCATCGGTTTCTCATTTTATCTGCCCCATAACTTACATATTTAGACTTGAACAACTTGAAATGGGACTGCCTCTTGCTATTCAGAAACTGTTCTACTTCAGTCGTAATAATAGACAACTGTGGTCTTTGGATATTCAAAATAAGTTTAGGAAGATTCTGGTTAATTTTTGATTTTTCAACTGTATTACTAAGGGTTGATCTTTGTACCTATATAACCAAACTTTTTCCTTATTTGCTTTCTGTTATTCTGCCTTTCGAAGGACTTTGTGGAAAAGAAAGCGGCATAAAAATCACACAACCGGTTTGGCAGGTCCTGTATAAACAGGATAAGTGCCAGGAAAAGTCTCATGTCTTTGTTGCCAGCTTTAAAATAAAAAAAAAATAATAAATAAATTCTGGTTAATTTTCCCCTAATGAAAACCTCAACGGTTGCTATGTGTGAGCAGGACTGTGGGGAAGGGCATGTGGTGGAAGGGTCTGGGGGATGCTTGCTAGAAGGAACATGTGTGTCCTCAAATGCTGAGAACGTTCCTATTCTTGGGCAATTGTCCCAGTCACCTTCTTGGCTGCAGGAACAGAAGAAGTGTTTTGTCATGCTTCTTGTAAGCAGGTTTGTTTTTATTTCCTTCCCCCATCTCCTCTGACAGTCTCACAGCTCAGCTCGGGTGTTAAACACACCCTGCTTGATTAGACGGGGGTGATTGATGCTCCCCTCTTTCGCTTTGCCTGTGCCAGCAGAAAGCTGTGCTGGTTTTTAAGGCCATTTAGCTGTGAGTTGGGTCGGGTGAGGAGAGCTGCCTTCCTAACTGGATCTGTGCCGTTGCGTAAGCGTGGGAAGGGTTGGAGTGCCTCTGTCCTGGTTCTTGTGGCAGAGGAGGGATGTGTTTCTGGAACGGGTTCACAGCTCTCTTCTGATGCAGGCCATCACCGCCGCCACTTGTGAGTCGAAAGATTTCAGTCAATGCTTTGACAAGGAGGAGCATTAAGAAAGCAGAAGGTGCGCATGGGGAGGGTATTTAAAATGAATGCTAAAATGCAAAGTTAAATGATGCCTTCTCTGAGCTTTTGTGGAATGTCTGTGTCATTTTACTTTTCTATTGTGGTTCATCCTTCTGCTTCCAGAGCAGCAACGTAACCCCAGAAACATGGCCATGCAAAGACAGGGTCAAAATGGGATTTAGGCAACTTGCTGCTTCTTCATGCACCTCTGTTCCTAATTGTAAAATAGGATTCAAAAAGGTCTTTCCTCTGGTGCTTCTCTATCGTCACGGCGGCTTTGAGTTCTTCAGAGGTGTCTTCTGCTCAGTGTTTCTGTTTGCCTCTGATCAACATCAAATCCAAACAATTGGGTTCAGATCCCAATAGGGTTCTTAGGAGAGAATATTATTTTCTAAGTAAGTATGTTTTTGCTCAGCCCCTGTGCTCCTGATGGACTGACCACCTCATCTACATATGTTTTGAGCCCTCCACTTGTAAAGGTGAATGTAATAACACCTTTCTTCATTGCAGGAAAGTGGTAAAGGCATTCTAGGACATCTTTAAGTAGTGTAATAATGAGGACTGTGGACAAGGCTTCAGCCAAACAATGCTTGAGTCAAAACGGGCCCAGGACTAGCACTTTCCTCTTCTTCTTAAAGATGGCTGCAAAATTGACCCTTTCAGCTGGCTCAGCTCCCAAGTTTGTCCCTTACGTAGTGGGGCAATATTTGCGTCTCTAAGCAGTCTTATGGTAAGGGTGGGGTGGCTCTCACCGCAGTGTCCCTTCAGTTGTGAACCAGGACGCTTAGCTGTGAAAACAAGCCAAAGATAACCAGAGTGAAACTTCAGCACTTCTCTTCTGCCAGGGGCAACATCATAACCAATGCTTTGGGATTATGAGCTAAAACAAAATAATAATTTGAGGAAGAACAAAAAGCAATGCAAAGCTTGAAAGGAACAATTAAAACAATTGGGGAACTTAACGAACAGGAAAAGCTATGGCAGAGGGACAGCAGCTCGACTGAGATTTTTGTGCTTAGCCATCCCAGGGCTTGACAGACCTGTGTGCTCAGCATTATCCCATTGCCCTCTTGGCACAACCAAGGGGACGAGGGCTGCGGTGATGCCACAACTTGTTTTGGAGAGTCAGAAGCACGTCTGGGAACAGACTGCTGTCCTCACCATTTCTCTTCAAACCGCTTCTGGGGAGCTTCTTTTTGACTGTGCTTTGTGGTGTGGCATCTGCCACCCAGCCCCACGCAGCAGCACTGTGCAGGGGGTGATCCACTTCTTGTTCCTCTTCTGAGAGCTGGGAGTGCCGCTGGAATTTCCAGAGTGAGAGAATAAGGGCTGTGTGGGATGTACCCTGTCACATGGACAGGTTGTACCTGGAAGGCATCTCTTGTTTTCAGAGCAGTTGGGAAAGGATTGCTAATAGCTCTCCTTACACAACAGAATATTCACCCACTTAGTTCATTACTTATTAGCTCCAGGCAGGGACATTGCAGATTTGTTAATGGTAATGGCCAAATCATTAGAGTGTGCAGCATTAATGGAGGAGAAAGCATTTAATAAAGAGCCATCACTCGACCCTGTCATTGTCCCTGGAATACAGACCATATTGTCAAATACGGGCTCTGCTCTCCTGTCACCTACCCCTTCTTAAAAGGATAGCTTGCTCAGGAGCTTCGTACGTTCAGCTTCTTTTCAAACACATGTGAAAGCTCATCTTTTCTCTTGGATCAGATATGCTGTACCATGGCCAGCTGTTTCTCTACAAACATATTTTAAAAGTCTCCTTAAAGGTCTGCCAAGCCCAATGGTTCTGTGCTGGAAGGACCACGTTTTAGAGGAAATAAAAGATACAGTTATGCCTCAAGCTATCCCCCCGGGTGGTTTGATTACTTTTTCTAAGTGATATTTTTGTGTCTGATGCATTGATCAGCAAAAAGTTCAGTTCTTCTAGTTTGCGTTCTCATACCCATAGATTGCCAATTGAAGAGGCCTTCCAAAATCTGCAAAATAAATTGTAACAGCTTGTTAAATAAATAATAAAAAAACCCCACCAACCTGATTCTTGTACAGGTTGACCTTCCTGCAGATTTATTTCTTTTGATGTAACTCGTCTTCTTTCAGTGGTCTCGCATTGCATCTTAACATTTTAATCACAGCTTCTTATTAGCTCATCCTTCTGCAACATGTCTTCCAGACTATCTTCTCTTTCCTCTGTTTTTATTTCCTTTTGGCTGTTGGGATGTATCTGTCATATCTGACTCTGTCTGCGTAGTTCCTTTATGCCTTCCTTATAAGCTAGACCTTCTGACTCTTGTAAAATTTGTCTGTCTTGCATATTTAGATACGTGTGTAAATATATGATGCAGAATGAAGAGCGTGCTAATGTGCAGGATGCAATATTCTTAGTGAAATCCTACCAGCTGTTTTTTACACACTCTCCTTTGTCAGCTAGAGTTTTCTTTTTCAGTCACAGTGGTCTCATGTTATTCACACTGAAGTGAGCGGCTGGAGTAGGGGAAAGATAGGGGGAGAGGAAGATTGTAATTTGATGTTTTCTGCTATATCCAGTTTCTGTACAGTAGACAAGGTCAGCGCAAGTATAAGGTCCTTTTTAGGAACTCCTTCTGCATTTAATGTGCTGGGAGTCAAATAATCTGAATCCTTCTGATTTTTTTATAGCGGCAAACATCCATTGCCTCTCGTTATCTGGGCTAGCTTATTAAGGCAGTCTTTGAGAGTGGGTATTTTATTTGGCTGTCTTTTTCTCTTCATGGATTCTGTTCAGTTTTCCTGAGCACCCAAGTGGATCTGCCTATTTTTTCACCAACAACCCTTTTTATGGGTATCATCTTCCAGGGCTGACCTAGATTCCCTCTGGAAGTTGCCTTTACCTACTTCAATGTGGTGTTGAACAAGGGGATATAGTACGCTCCCTGCCATGCTCTGTAGGCTGGCTTACTTTTGTACCACCTGAACCTTTTGGAGCAGCAGTTGTAAGGTGTAGAGTTGGACCTCATCATGGCAGCCCCAAGTTTCTCTGTGTATTTGATATGTCCTTTTTCATGGAAAATCTGCCGGAAGTCTCAAGTGTGATGAAACACTGACATGAGAATGTGGTGGTGCCATGTATGCCAGCGGTAGTTAACTTTGCCAGTGAGGAAAGTTGTAAAGATGTTGACCTTGCAGAGTTAAACTGTTGTTTCACAAGATAATAAGCAGGTACACCAGTTCTCTGGTCTGAAATGGCTTTTCTATGCCAGAACCCAAACCTGTGATCAGGGTTGTCTTCTCAGTGCCTCCAGAGGTGGTTAACTTTCCTTTGTAAAGGAGAGACATTCTCATGCTTACCAGGGTAGGCACCTATGTGATCAAACATAAATATTTTTTTCCAGTTTGTTATAGTAGCTGATTTTTGGGTGTGCCTGTATTTTCATATGGTAACAGATATAAGATAATTATGGCATATCATGATGCAATTTGTTTCCAAACAGGCATATATACACGCTGTTCACCCTCAGGTTCAAACTGATTTCATGTAGATAAGGAGAGAGAGTAAACTTAAGTGACCGAGCTGGAAAGATAAAGATTGAGGCCCATATGTAGACTTTATTTCCACTAATGTAAATCAGAACCAGAATAATTGTTTTTAAAATATCGCTGGAGAATTTTGCAGGTGCAGATGAGAGCAAAGTCCACACATGAAATGGGACCCAGAAGGGTCGTTTCTTGTATTTTTAAATTGTATTTTTAAAATGTATTTTTAAAATACGTGTTTCATTTGTTTCCAGCAGTGACTGAGGATTAAAAGAAGCTATGACTTTTACGTGAATTACTCTCCCGTGATTTTTCCACTGCTTAACTGATGGGCACATAGCTAATCCATGGTGGTGAATGAGTTGACCTTGTCCACGTGACAGTTCTGGCCTCTGGTTCATGCTATGGAAATATTTGATATCCCCTGTTGTGAAGGATCCTGCTCTCACAGTATTTGTAGCTTCAGGAAAAATGTTCAGAAAACAACACTCACCCCTTCTGCAAAGACTAGAAACGATGCTTGAATGTGTTTGAATGCATAGTAGGATTGCAGCTTGCCAGTACAGTGAGAGCTCCATAACTCAACCCAGTGAGAACACGTGTGCTGCCATGCCAGCCCTGAGACGCCGCCGAGTGACTCTAGGATTTTCCTTTCCCATAGCACGTGAGAGGGCAGCTCCCTGTACACCTCTTAGTTCTCCCATCTTAGTTTCATGGCCTCCAGAAGTTTTGCACTGAAATGAGTGCATGACACCAGTCACGGGTGTTCAGGGTGTGAATTCCCACGCATAATCTCCACGCAGAGTTGTACAACCACCCAACGTTACAGAGATGAGGCTCCCCCAGCACTCCCTCTTTTAGAAAAGAGAATGCAAAAAAGATGTAGTGAAATATCTCTGATGTGCAGCTATCTAAGCCTGGGAGTCTTTCTCTGTTGCCCTCCCTGCTTCCCTGCTGCTTACTCACTGGCCACAATACTTCAAAGCCTCACATGGTTTGGTTTTTTTTTTTCTAGCCGTGCAATAAACTCTCTCTCTTAGCCCTCTGTGGCACTTTGTGCAACAAAATCATGATGTAGGCACAAAAGGGGTTGCCCTGTGGATCAGAGCAGTGGCCCACCTTTCCCCGTGCCTTGCTTAAACAGAGGGCAGTAACAAGTTCTTCAGAGGAATGTTTCAGCCACAACCCCGTAATGCAGATTTTGGCGTTGCCTGTGGAGAGGAGCCAGGGGCAGATGATAGTTTCTTAACATCAGGCGGTTGAATCCCTGGTTGACTTCTGCCTTGAAGTAGCAGGTCAGGTGGGCCAAGTTCCAGCTCCACTGCCTCTTCTTAGAGCCTCGCCGCAGAAGGGTGAATAGAAGGGTCTTCCACTTCCCATTGATATGGCTTTGCTCCCAGTTTGGAGCGCGACAATTCTGCTTCCAAATTCTGAACCAGAATCTGCCTCCCATATATATTTTGTGCTGCCTAGCTGGCGTATCTATGGATAACATTCTTTATTATTAATATAAATGACTAATCTTTTCTTGAATCTTATTAAGCTCTTTGCCTTAGTATCATCTTGTAGTTGTACATTATATTATCTTCCCACAGCCTGTTTCTACTCTCTGTTCCCCCATATTATCTCTGACCTCAGCGAAGAAAGACTTCTAGAGTTCAGCTAGATTTTTTGCTTCATTTATATTTGCTAATTTGAGATATTTTGCAGTGCTTAGACAATAATGCAATTGCATCATGGCATTTTCAACAACAACATTGACCTCCACAAGCTGCCTTTTCACAACACTTGAGTGCATCAGTGTTGCTGTCTGTAAGATTTTAATTTAATTAGAACAGTGGTTGTAATCATTTGGGGAGAAGCATGAACTTCATCAATGTCTCCTTTCCCCTTCCTTTTTGTGATGAACTGCTGCACCTCTGGGTTTTTTTTTTTACTTGCTCGAGTAGAGACAGAGACGTGAGAGGGTCGCCATCTCCTGCCCCTGTGCCAGGAGGTTCGTCAGAAGCAGGCTGAAGGGAGGAGGCAGGGAGAAACTGAACTTCACAAAATCACTAAGGTCACCGAGACAATCTCTGCTCTCTGTGCGCAGGAAATGAGATGTTAATCTTTTCCCAGTGCCGCTTTGCATAAGGTCCATTCCAGAGAGCTGTGTTTGTTTTAATTTCTCTAATTACTGATAGTGTGCTGATTATGCTGCTATAGATTTGACGTGAATTGCTATATTAATGGGATCAAAAACGAGGAGAAGTCTGCCATGGAAATTAAGAAGATGACAGCGACTGGGGGAAGGGAGGGAAGCGGACAGTTTAATTCATACCCTGGTGCTGCAGAGCTGTACTTTGCTTTGTCTGGAGCCTGATCCTTTGTTGGTGGCAGAACTTGAAGTATGCATTTACCAAAGTCCCAAGATGCTTTAATTGTGTACCCGGTGTCATACAGACTCTTAGGGGCTCTGATTTCCCCCCTCCTCCCTGTGTTAGACCTTGTGACTCATCTCATAGTGGTCTCTTGGACTTTTGTATCCAGCTGTAGCGTTGCATACAGAACACTGGTGGACACTGCATATGTCTTCCTTCCCTTTCCTCTTCCCCAATGATTAACTTACTTGAATCTCCTGCTGTCGTCCCCTGTGCTGTTGTGTGGCTGATTTCCTGGCATTGCCCTGCTGAGTGCCCAGAAGTCAGGGCCTTCTAAATCTTTGCTGGAAGCACTTCATTCCCCCCAACAACCCTCTTCTCTAAGGCCATTTTTCCCTCTGCTGTACCCAAGTCACCTACTCCCGAGAGAATCTGCAGTAGCAAAAGCAGGCTCCCCTCAGCTACCAGGTCCCTTGGCTTCCCTTTCCACGTTTCCTGCCTCAGTGGGCTTCCTGAAGGAGATAGCAGCCCTGAACCCATGTCCTTGCAGAGACGAGCATCCTCTCCGATTGGGGGTATTCGGTGTTGTGTCTGGCACACTAGCTTTTGTGAGAGCTGCAAGCATACGTTTCAAACCTGGATTTGCGCAAGGGAAGGGCATGTTACTCATGGGTTTTTAAGCTAGGGCTTCCTAAAAAATGTATGGGGGCATCTGCACATCTCTCTCGCACGTCCCACAGGTGAGGAGTTGGAACAGGGTGATGGGATGATACCCTGGGAGCTGGAAGCTTCCCTTAGAGCAGCATCCCTCTACTCCTGTCCTGTGAGTAAATAAGGATGGCCCGTGAGGAGGGGACAGGTAACTTTCTCCCTTTTTGCTTCTAACTGTTGGCTTCCCGATAGTTACCGCAGCACAAATCTCTGTATCTCCACCTTGGGGTAACGCAGCCTTCTCTGGGGAGCCAGGGGAGTCTGGGCTGTTTGAAGAAGCAAAGATGAACTGCAGGCGCACCAAGAGAGGTGTGGGATGGAAGGTGGACACCAGCAGCTTTCACTCTCGGGGAACTCTGCCCTGTGTAGTATCATAACATGCAATATAGAAGTAGACTTTTACACAGCTGCTTTTTATGTCCAACACAGGGTATTTGCAGATCATGTTGGCCATTCTGGTTTCCTGAAAACTGCTGCATTGGTAATGTGTTTCTTTGCGTTTCAGTTAAAAAAAAAAAAAAAAACCACGTCATTTTAGTATGCCATGCTATCTAATTACTGAAGTAGCCATGTCATTGGAACAATATGAGGGCTTAGCATGCTTTTTTAGGTATTTTATTTTCCTTGCTGCAAAACATGTATGTCCTTTGTGACTGCCATCTGAGTGGAGTTAGTAAAGGGACAAAAACATTACCAGACTGAAAGAAAGCTGGAGAACATTCACAACGAAGGCTGCTGCTTTGGAGGGTAGAAGAGTGTAATTTTACCAAAAGCGTGAAGCTATTTCTATTTGCAGCCTTGCTCATCCTCAACTGCTAGACTTTTTTTTAAAAGGTGACTATAAATTTAATTTTGCAATTTTGACCCTTTTAAAATCTTAGCCATATGAATTATTTGTGCTCCTGAGGGAACTTTCTAACTGTTCAGGTAGATTTTGTAAGTAAAGCCTCTACCTCAGTTCTTCAAACTGAAATCAGTGTGTGCTTTGATGGCTTTAGGAGCCTAGTCAGCTGTTACCTACACTCCTACTCGATAGTCATGATCAATACACTTTTTGAGTTACCTTCCCTTTTTTTTTTTTAGGACAGGATGGTTTGATCTAACATTTTCTCTGGACACATTAGAAATTATCGAACGTAATTTCTGGAAATTTAGTGTTTTGTACCTTTATAGTACAAAGAGAACAAACCTATAGCTTGTCTTGATTCTTAACCAAGTATGTCAATCTGTCCCTGCTAGATCGGGCAGGTGAAAGCATGCCCCAGCCTCAGCAGGCCTGGCTGGTTGTCTGGGTGGCACTGTTGGAGCACCAGCCACTGCTAGAGAAAACCCCCGGGGTCTCTGTAAAGGTTGACTTAATGCATCTCTTCAGTCGTTGTACTCAAGGTGAAATTTCATGGTGAAACTTTCCTGACTCACTGTGGGATAAAGAAGCCTTTCAGAAACGATGACAGCAAGCAATATGCCCACTGTTTTATCCACCTCACTGTGGCTACTGGCAAAATACTAGGGTGCTGCTATTTTGAAGTTGCTTGTTAGACGGCAGTTGTCTGGGGCTGAGCATTTGGTCACTTGTGGGTTTAAATGTTTATAGAGTCCCCTGGCAGGCAGAGAATCTGAAATAGGGTAATGCCAAGCTCTTTCCTAGCACTCATCGCCAATAATCTCAAAGGACCACACCAAATGTGTATTGATTTAGTCTCTTTTAACAGTAGACTAAGCTCAGCAAGGCTGTTTGCTCAAGTACACACAAGGTTCGTGCTGATTCTCCGACCAGCACTACCTATCCTTCCTCCCAAGCTGTTGCTTGAACAGCCCTACCATTGAACCATCTATTCTTGGCCCTAATGCAAAGGGAAATACTAAACTGACTGGTTAGGAAACTCTTTCAAAAAAAATCCTGGTAGCAGAGTATCTGGTTGCATAACCTTAGAAGCACAAGATACCAGCCATGTTTTTGTTTGATGGATCCCATGGAGAGAAGCCCTAGGCAGTTCTGCAGTTAGGAAGATTAAAGCAAGTGTGTTCTCAGTGGTGTGAGCACAACAGGTACCTCCTGGAAGTGTGACTCCAAAAAGCCTCAGAAAGCCTGGGGGAGCAAATGTGACCTTGTGCATTCACGCGTCGGTGTAGGCCAGGAGCTGCGTGTGGCTGAAGCACAGAGCTATGGTCGGTTGCAGAACTGGAGTGATGTTAGCAGTTCTGCTTCCAGCCACGTTACTGACTCATCCCTCCGTAAACAGGGATGAAGCTCATTTTTCCACAAGCCCAGTGCCTTCACCTCCTTGTGACATTACCATCCACACCTTTTGGAAATGTGGCCAGGACAGTTACAAGGGCTGCTCTTTTAGGATGCGCTTGTTAAATGTATTGCCCTTGAGAGGTACATGCTGTCCTTTCTTTAAGACAGCTTAACTCTGAAATTACTTAGCTCGTTTGAGCTTTGCTCTTTCTGTAACTCAGGTTGTCTGTGCGTCTAGTAAAAAGAAAAAAAGTCTTACCTAATGTCTGTAAATTGCTTTGATACTTGGGTTAAAGGTGCTGGGAAAAAATGCAGGATTAGCAAGAGAGGGCATTTCAAAGGCACCAGTAAGAGTTGGATAGCTAACTCCTTTTTGTGCCTTGTAAAATGTGTTCTGCAAATACTACCCATTCACACATTACTGTGGACATCCAAGGTGTGTGGAAAAAGTAAGTGCATTTCCACAACTTTTTGGTTTTTTACTGTCCTGTTCTTATGAATACTAGGAAACAATGAATCAAATGTATTTATTTATAACAGTAAATCTAAATGAAGCTGTCTTTGTATGAATCGTGTTACCGTATGCCTTCAGGAGGTTGATGAGTGCCGAGAGGAAGGCAGCAGGTACTGTACGCTCCATGGCTTGGCTTGGTAGAGAGCCTCCTGAGTGTTGAGGGAAGTGCGTGGGGTTCTGGATTTAATTCTGTCTTCTGCTTGCACTTTTCTCCTGCTGTTGGCCAGTGAGAAGGCCCTTTGAAGCCACTTAGTCCTTGTCTTTGCAGCAGTGATTCAGTATTTCTGTGAGTGTGAAACGTGACCTTAGGTTGGACCGTATCCTGCATTCTTCAGGAGGGAGGAAAAGGACTTCAGGTCTCCCATCTATCCCCCAGTGCCTGTTTGCAGAGGCAGGCATCTGTGTGGCTATGTTTCAGAAGCGTTCCTCTTTTTATAAATATCTCATTCAATAAACAAAATGAGCAGCTGCAGTGTGGTTCGATTATCTGAGCTGTGGATCGCAGCAGGAAATGCTAGGAAGTGGCTGGTCTCGCTGAGAGTCGCCGGTATTTGAAGCGGTGGTGAGAAGGTGCAAATGGGCAGCGGGACTGCAGAATGGGCCCGGGGAGCTGCACCTCGCAGGGTCCTGAAGCACAGCGTCAGGGAAGGAGTTGCCGAAGTTGAAATAATGTTTTATAGCTCCCCAGGTGCGTCTTTCACCGCGTCTTGGTGAACATCCCTGCTTGCTAGCTAGGAAAAATGAAATTTCTATGAGCTGGTGCGTTGCTATTACCTGGGCAGTGATGAGTAGAAGGAAACTGGGTGGCCACAGTAAGGTGTTAAAGGGCTTTGCAGGAGACTGGAAGATTGAACAATTTCTGTTTAAGAAGTACTGAGCTGGAAGCCAAGGAGGCTGTATTCACAGAAATAACAACATGGTGGTGGTGGAGTGATCCAGGCCTGCCTTCCCACTCTGTCTAAACCCAGAACAGTTAGTGTTGAGATGGACTATTTATTCTCCACATGCCGTTAGTTCTTCTCTGCCATGAGTGTCAGCAGTGGTGGCTATAGGATAGTGGTGGGACTCCAGGTGTTGAGGTGAAACTTCTGGTTCTTCCTGAACTGCTGAGCAGCAAGCTGATAGCAGCACCTTGTGCCAGAATGAGCAGGGCTTGCTTTGAAGTGGTGGCAGGGAGATGCAAGATTTTCAAGGTGCTCCATGTCCCATTTCTTTCTGGACACGTCACCTAGTCTGCCTGCAGAGTTTTCTGCTTTGGTACCTTGAGTTATTTACTCCTGTTGTACAAACCTCTCCTTCCCTTTGCTGGCAGTGAGGGTGCTAACCTTATGTTCTGCAGTTCCTACCTAGTTCCCTACCGCACAGCCGTGATAATGCTGTGGTTCATAATGGAAGTAATTACTTTCTCTTGCTCCAGCACCATTTGTTTTTTCCATTTGCCAGAGGTCGGGGTCAGAGTAGGGAGCTGCACACGCACTATCCTGCAAATGCTCAGAAATGAAGGTAGCTCTTTTTGTTTCTGTATGTACGTGGGTGTAAATCCACACTGTTTGCATTGCCATCATTGAATGTCAGCAGCACAGTTTTGGGAAATAACATGCATTGCTTTCCGGGAAGCATATGATAATGATTTTTTTTTTATGCTCCTGTAAAATTGTGGCTATGTTTATTTACCAAGGGTATAATTTGTATTGTGATTGGAGTACACGCTTAGAATATGTAGGAATTTTCCCATTAGATCAGATGAAATTTCAGTCTTAAGTTTCTTGGCAGACGTTTTCAGAAATAAAAACCTGACAGTGACAATTATGAAACTAATGCAACATTCACACATTGCCCTTTAACTCTATTTGACTGTCCTTGCCTAGCTGCTTTCTTCATGCTGACTTACTTGGTTGTGAGTTAAACTACTTCAAAGAAAGTGCTAGTAAGTAGTTTAGGCAAGAAGAGAACATTACTCAATGGTAAATAGAGTAGTTTTTAGTGATAGAGGATGGTTTTCTGCAGGAAAGACAACACTAATTGCTTAGTGTCTTCAAAATGCTATGAACAAGTAAAGTGTTACATACGTAGTAAACATGCTGAGATCATGACTGATTTGTTAGCGTAAGATTAAGTGGTTTTGGCACTTTCTGTAACGGTACTCATGCATGTATCACGGAGTTGCTGTCAGATTTTCACCGACATAAAACCCTCAGAGTCTCCCCACTCGTGTGTCACTTCCCTTTCCTCCTTCGGCAAATTTCTGAGAAGACCCTTGGAAACTTTCTGGACCTTCTGAAAATTAAGCCCGTCGACCTACAAGCGGCTCGGCCTCTGGCTGCGGTGCGGGGCAGCACGTCGCCCCTGCAAGCGGTCGGGCTGCGAGCGCGGTGGCTCCCTGGGCAGCCGGGTGCATCGCTGGTGCTGTTCGCCCCCACCCCGCGCACACGCTTCCTTCCTTCCACCCACTGCCCCCTCCCCTGCCTCTGGTATCACACCTCTGTTCCAAAGTTCACGTTGTCCTCTCTCTTTCTCTCTCCCCCCCCACCCCACCCCCCCACCCCCACCCCTGCTTTCTGTTTAACAGCAGGAAAGAATTTCCTACACACCTCCAGCGAGCCCGGTACCAAATTACACTTCCTCGTCACCACTACATGTCCCAGTGCCTCAAGCGATCAGGATGGAGGAAGACACCATCAGACTGCCCGCACACCTGCGTGAGTCTCGGCGCGGGGCCGCCTTATCTTCTGGGGTTGGGGAGGCTGTGGGGTGTGGTGAGGACCTATTCCTATTTTTACGCAAGGGAGCAGGAAAGCCCCCTGGATTAGACTTTTTTAATTTTTTTTTTTTTTTAAAGCTCTTGCTGGTTCGATTTTTCTAAATACTCTTTTTAACCAAAGGAAATTACTCTTAAATACAGTATACTGTTCCCCCCTGCCACCCCGTATCCCCTGCACCCACTGTCAAGGATTTGGCTTATTTCTCATGACAGGCTTTATTTCGATGGGAAGTGCTATGTTTCTTTCCATGGTATGGGACTTGCTCAGCGATGTGCTGTGACACAAGGTCACAGTTTCATGAACTATGGCAAGTGGGAGTGCATTTGTGCTGGGGGTATTTTTCAGGTTGTGATGGGTCTCAGTGTTAAATGCTCCTGGTGCCCGGGCTCTCTACTACAGAGCGTGTGTGCTGACAGGGGCAATGGGAAAGGAGGAAGAGTGAGCTTAGCACAAAAGGATGCTGCAGAGGAGGAAGGGCACATCACTGACGTTGGAACAAAGACTGGAGCTGGGGGCAAGGCGAGAGCCAGGCATTTCCTTGCTGAGATGATTTAATGTCTGAGGAATAAGAAAGGCCAAGGGCTGTTGGCAAGCCAAGAGGTGGGTTAGTGAGATAGGATGGGGACGAAGCAGAGTGGAATTTTCCTTTTTGGAGGGGAAATGGTTCTGATGTGAATTGAGAGATTTTAAGTAAACTTTTGTCAGGTGTTAAATTCCTGGCGCACTTGAGCCACAACGAGCAACAGGGCCAGAAGCAAATGTAGCTTCGTACGTTGCCATCTGACAAATGGGTTTGGGATTTCAGAGGGAGGAAAAAAGAGTCCATTCTCGTTGCTGTCTTCAGCAGTCTTCCAGGGACTCTCCTTTTCTGGATGCAAACTGTGCTCTCGGTTCTTCTGTAATCCCGTGCTCGCTGCCTTGCTCGCTACCGAGTGGCACTGTCCCGGGGTCAGTTGTTGCCCTGTATGGTCCTGGTTTTGCCTCCTGCTGCCTCTTACTCTGCTTCTGCTGTGGTGTAGTCCAGCTTGTACCTGTTCTGTGCTTCCTGACGGGAATAGGAGCTGGTGCTGCAGCATTTCTGACTGTCTGGTCGCTGCCCAAGTATCCCCAAGCTCCCAAGCCCAGCCCCAGGACTAGCTGCCACACTTATGGGGCATCTCTATGCTTTGCCCAAAACTTAGACACAAAGAAACCAACACAGAAGCAACTCTTCTCCAGCAGTTCTTTTCCCCACTGTGGTTTTTAATCCCTGAGATTGTATTTTTACTTTCCTTGTTGTACTATTTGGTAGTTCTGCGTGTCCTCTCCACAGCTAGGATCATGGCTGACTTTCCAGTTAGTTATTGCCTCCCCATCTAGGTCTGAGGTGCTCAAGGCAGGAGGGCAGAGACCCTTAATACTGAAAGGAGTGGGACACTACCTGCTTCCTTCCTGTCAGCTGGCCAGCATGCTAGGTAGTGTGAAGTTTATAAGGCTTCCTCTCAGTGAAAGCTTTTTATCCAGTGTTTTTAGGTGTGATCCAACCTTTTACCTTGATTTTTGTTTTGGTTTTTCTTTTCTTTTGATTGGCACATTTTTTAAAATTGCAAGGAGGCTTCTTAGTATTTCCACACCCGTCTGACTTGTAGTATGAAAACACAGATGATTAATCATTAAATCTCTGTGGAACAGTCTTCCACCAAGTTAGTGACTCGGGTCAGAAACAACATGGAGCATGTTTACGTAGTCTTACTAGCTGTAGTCCCTGGCAGTATAGTATTTTGTAGCTCAGTATGCAGTCAATATTGACCCAAACACTGTCACCAACTGACTGACTCAAACACTGTTAGGACCACTATTCTTATATAGATTCATAGCTGAGCTAGGAGGGAGACCATTATGAATTCCTAAAACAATCTTGGATATAACTTGGGTTACAGAACTTCACTCAGTAACTCATCTGTTTAGGTCCAGTGTTCACGCTATGGCATGTTATGCAGAAAGATTTCTGTTCTTCATGTAAATACTTCAGTGACGGGGAGGATATAAGGTCTTTAGATGTTCTTTCAATGCTTAATTATCCTCCTTATTTGCCTTTTTTTTTTTTTAAGTGCCCTATTTATAGTTTGAATTAGTCAAGCTTCAGTTTCCAACTATTAGATCTCATTATCTCCTTTCCTGCTAAATATTGTCAAAAGTCTACTCCCGATATAGGTGCTTTTAGATAAAGTAACTTCTTAACCTTTTCTTGGCTAAACTGGGTAGGAAGAGAGGTTCTTAAGGCTGTCAATCTTCCTGTAAAGCTTCCAGATTTCAAATTCTGTCAGTATCATCTCTGAACCATTTCCCACTTCAGACATCCTTCTTAAAGTGAGGATGACAGGACTGAAATCGTATTTCAGGAGTATTCTTCTGTATACCGGGTATAGAAATAACCAAGCGCCTTTTGAATCTTGGGTCATGGAGCTTAAGAAGTATTAACATGGGATTTCACAATTCCTGCATGGACTCCTCTCATTTTATTTTATTTTTTGGTTGGTTTTTTTTTAGAGATGTGTCTGAGAGACAGATTTGGTCCTAAATTCAAACTGCCTTAGAAGTCAGGCAAAGTAGCTAATTTCTAGTTCAAGCCGTGATACTGTGCATGAAAATTGGGTTTAGTTTTGCAAAGTCTGAGGGTTTTCGAGGCCTGAAATATTGTTTGGTTCCAGCCTTATTATTGTTTTTGCTGCACTCATTCCAGTGCAACATAGAGATACTTTAAGTTTCTCCAGTCATACCTGGAGTTGGTAGCTTGTCAGGCTTCCACTCACTCTCTGTTTTCATGACATTCTGATGGCATTTACCAAAATAAAAGCAGAGTTCAGTCCTCTCCCGTACATCTTCGTTTCTGCCAGCTTGCAAGTCCAAGAGCTATACAGTAGGTGCAGCTGAGAAACCACAGTTGGCCCAAGTGAAGGTAGAACTAAGAGACAAACATCTCAGATGGAACATGCACTGCAGTTTTTTATGCCTTCCTATTAGAAATTTCACTGTTTCTAATGTTTAAGAGCACTCTGAAGGCGCTAACAGCCAATAGTATCAGGACAATTAGTAGAGCAATTTCCTTTGGTGCAATAAATTATTTCTTGCTGTTTGGTGAGCAAATGGGTCTCAGCTATGCTGAGCTGATTTGATCCAGAGACTAGAAAAAGAAGTGCAATGTTTAGAAGGGTGGAATGCAGATCCCTCTGCTACAAGCATGCAGAGGAGGACTACTTCTCTCTGGTCATCACAGCTAGAAATACAGAGAAACCCCTTTTTTGGGGGGGTGATGTGGAGGCACTTTCCCCTTCTCACACAGTGTTTCTTCTTTTAATTAATTGCTTTCTTCCCAGCCTGCCCTCTTCCTGTGTGTAGAAGTACAATGTATTCAGTTTTAACTTTAAAGGTCTGGGAGAGTGGGAATCATTTTCTGGTAATACCCACCTTTCTCTGATGCTGTTCTTCTCTGTAAGGGACGTTTGACCAATACTTCGAAACATACTTGTTTACCTAACATCCACTTCTTACCTCCTGACTATTGGGGACATTGTAAACAAACTGTCAGCAGGGAGCTGGAGAATACGTTTTCTTCTATTGTGGGTACATAGTCAAAAAGTACAGTGATTTCCAGTTTACTCTTTGTCCCTGGTGTGTGTGCTGTGGCAGCTTTGCAGCATATCTAATCTCCACTAGACCACACTAATGTCAGGTAGAAGGAGAGTTTGGAAAATGGAGATGTTTACCGAGGATTCAGGAGAAGCAAGTTCAGCTCTCACACAAGGCTCTGCCCTTGGTGTCTCCTGTGACCTTGGACATCTTGTTTTAGTTTCCTGGCTGTAAAATGAAAAAAACACGAGTGCACAGAGTCTTAAAAGTTGTCAAAATTAGTACAGTGACTGTCCAGATAATTGTGATAATGAAGAATGCTGACATAGGTGGAAGTCCTGAAATTATTTGCATACCCCTTATTTCTGAGGAAACATACTATATTACCATGGAGAGAAAGTTCTCTTTTTTTTTTCTCTTTTTTTTTTTAATGAAAACCAATCTTTTTGTCTTGTCTGGTACATGTCATTATTTACTCATTTTGTGCTATGGCCAATACCTTGTGGTAAGAAGTTTTTGGAACTGAGTAGAGGATACAGCTTGTAAGAGATGGATATGAGAACCCTTTCCTCTCTCTATTAATATGCTCTGAATCAGAGAGAAGACAGCTTTTTTCCTTTTTTGTAGTATGCAAGATGAAAATAAGGTGGTTTGCCTTCTACAACAGCAACTGTAAATACTAAACTAAACTAAAGGCTTCGTGGTTTTCTGTGTCTCCTTCAACATGAAGCTTCTCTAACAAGCGACACAGGAATATCAGGGCTGAAGAAGGACTTGTTGCATGCCCTGCTCCTGTGCAGCAGTGTTCCCCTTGCATGTTTCTGTTGATTTGTACAGTCTGATTTTTATCTCTGAAGGGCATCTTCCTTTGGGAACGCATGTGTGTTTGTTTAGGGAGATGGACCTCATGGGCAAAGATTTCACAGTGTTTCCTATTGATACAAGCATGAACAAGAGTTCATTTCTTCCTCTGAACTAATAACTCTTCTTTCTTTTGTGTTGGCATCCTTCATGTGCCTGGAGCCCATTGTCATAGCAAGGCACACTGCACATACTTTTCTGTACTTTTCTCTATACATGAAGCAATTATTCTTGGCAGCAACTAATTTTTCTTGCTGTTGCTTTTTTCTGAACCCCCAGCAGCCTGCACCAATGTTTGGAGTAAAATGCCACTCTAGATGTCAGGATTGCATGCGTCATCTTACAGAGGACAACTTTTATATTGGGACTGCAGTGCTGGTGGTGTCGACTGCACTCACTTTTTAGGGGGCCATGGTGGTAGGGAAAGCTAAGGACCTATTTGTAAAATCATTTGAGTACTTTCTGTTTCAAATGGCTTAGGTTCTGGTCAACATGCCATATATTCCAAGCTATAGCTGATTTTTATGAACTTCAGAGCATCCAGACCTTGCCACATACAGCTAGTGAGATTACGTTTTTTATTTCAGCATTTCTGTGCTCCTTGTTATTACTGTCTGTTCTATTGCCTTCATTAAGGAGGACAGAAGGGAAATTTATTTAGTTTTCTGCAATGAGCATATTAAAGGCTTTAAGTCTTCAGTGACTGTTTCACTAAAATATTTCTGCGTACCTATTTATATTGGTATTTGACACTCTGATTTGGTTTGACATCTTTGTGACCATAGCTGTACCACATTCTGCAAAAAACCTTCTGTAAAACCCTCAAGAATGGACATGGGTAGTAGGGCAGGCCAGGCAGTTGGGCTCTCAGTTGGGCCGGTTCTTCAAACTAAGGCCGTTATCAGACCTGAAAGCAGTTTATTGTGACTTTCTTGAGTTTCTTTCTCCTGATCGCACATTGTTGCTTATATGCATCATTTGTATTTTAAAGGCACCATTTTTTTTTCTTTAAAGGAATGCAGGAAACAATTAAGAGAAGGAGGAGGAAACAACAACGCTGTCAGGGTTGCCAAGGATCCAATTTTTTCTGCATAGTGTCTATTAATTATGCTGCTCCTTTTATTAATCCTTTGGCACCTGTTAATTATTCTACAATTTTGGCTAGCAGCTGGAAAGCCACTTCGAAGCATTAAGCATATTGTTATTTAGTTACTAGAATATTCAATGCATTGAAAAGAAAGTATGTAGTGAGACGGGAAAAAAAGCCCTTCACCCTAAGCCACATTTAGAGCAGCAAGCAATAAAAATATTTGCTTTGGAAGGATCTTTGTGGAACAAAGCTGACTGACGCACATACAGGGGAAATAAAATAAAAGCTGTATAAGACAAAGGCACTATGAGAGGTGGCCAGAATGTCAAATTAATGACTCTGAGACTCATCCTGGTCCCACTGAAATGAGTGCTTAATTTCCAACTGATTTTAGTGGGGTCTGGACTGTCCTTTCTCAGATGATTGGCTTCTTCCATCCCCCTCTTTGCTCTTCTCTGATATTATGGCCACTTCAGCCTTGTTCCTCTCTCTTGCTGTCCTTTATATGCTTGCCTTTCCTCGTACTCTCTTTTCACCTTTTCACTTCACTCTCTCTCTGCATAGCTAGTACTTTCCTAATCAATCCAAACCTACTATTAAACAAAAAAAAATAAATAAGCCAAGGCAGTCGCCCTGCTTGCTGCCACCTGACGGCTTGCAGTGTTTAATCTTCTTGATGTTGCATCTTTTTCTTCCACCATAGGACTTTTCTTGATGTTTGTAGTGTGAGCTATGCAGGGCAGGGCCCATTTGCTTCCTCTGTTCAGCAGTGCCTCCTGGTCTTTCAGTTCATAGCTGGCAATAATGTCCTGACAGGCTGGCTGGACTGTGGAAATCCCAGCCGGCCATCCTGTCGGCCTCAGTGACCATTCCTTTGGTCAGCCCTAGTGAAGTGACTGGGCCTGACCCCCATCATGATTGTGAGTTACACCCAGTGGTTAGGCAAACAGGATGAAAATTGCAAGCCAGGGAGACACTGATTATTTTTGCCTCTCACCTATGGTGGCCTCTTCCACAGGCAGCCTCAGGTGCTCGTCTGGATTCAACTCATCTACTCCAGCCTGCCTCCTGGGTGTTTCTTATGGTGCATCTCAGGCCAGCCTCAAAGTCATCATACAGGCAGGCAATTTGGATGGATGGGAAGCCCAGTCTCAGAGTCATTCTTGCACCATGGCTGGGCACAACATAGATGCTGCTGTTTTACTTGGAAGAGCTTTATCTGGAGCACGTTGGGATGGGAAGAGTGAAACTTCATTACTGATCCAGCTGAGAAAGCTGTGGCTTTTATATCAGGAAAATTCTGCTTTACATTTTTCTGGCATGGTCTTTGTGGGAGCCTGTGGGAGCCCAAGCCCTTGTCACTGGGTTTGCCTCGGGGTGACTCAGGGCCACTTGAGTTGTCACCCTTGATGTAAACAGCTGGTGAGTTGAACCCTAAATCGGTTACCTCCTTGCTTCTGCCTGGTGACTGTGGCAGAGGCATCCAACCTGCTCCAGTGGGAGGTGTCCTTGCCCAGGGCAGGGGGTTGGAACAGGATGATCTTTAAGGTCCCTTCCAACCCAAACCATTTGATGATTCTGGGATAAATGTGAAAAAACTTATTGTGAAAGGCCAGTGCTGTGAGCTGGTTTCTGCTTCCTGAGAGAGTATTTTAGAGTCAAGTGGGGTTTGTTGTTTTTGTTTTTTTTTTGAATGTACCTGGTTGTTACCCAGTTGGAGTTAACACGGTGGTTTTCTGCGCTGACAGTCCACGGTGTGTGGAGGGATGCGATCCTTCCTGCCCCAGTGGGAACTCGTCCAGCAGTGCTGAGGTGGGAGGGTGAGAGACCTGTGCCTCAGGGTTCGGGAGTCCCACCGGTGCTAAGACGGTCTTTTACCCTCTTGAAAAGGTTCACTCCAGGGTTTTAAATCTTCAAAACACAGACTCACCTCTATTCAGAGGGGAAAGGGAGCCATGTCGCTTTAATCTGGGATTCAAGCCGATCCCTTGTGGAATTCCCCTGGAAAGTGTGGGGAGGAATAAGAAGCAAAAACAGCAGGACATTTATGGTATTGCTGGGTTTGAAGCATTTTTAGCTTTGTCTTAAAGGGACGCTGTCAAGATCAGCGAACCTAAAATTAGCTTGCTTTTCTCTTTCCATCCCAAATGTGTCTCTTTAATTTTTCATTTGTGTTATGTTATAAATGCTTCCATGCTCTTTTTTTTTTTTTAAATTAATGTAAAGAACCTAGTCTTCATAAAGAGGCCCACAATTAAAGAAAACACAGAAGAGAAACTGCGTGTAAGCCGTGACTAACCACTCCACAATAACAAACCATTGTGTGGCGAGCGCCTTGAAACAAAACACAAGTGTGGTAGAAAACCCTGGAGAAAGAACATAGAATGCATGCGATGTCCACTCCCCTAATACAAAACAGAGCTGAGCCTCTGAATGCTGGAAGAGAGCACCACTGTCCATCACTGATAGGGGCACATAGTGTGTGAGGAGAAACCTGCTGCAGCTTCAGGGTACCAGGGATTAATGTAATAGGTCATGTGTATATACACACAGAGAGAAAATAATTATTTGATGCCCTTTATGAGAGGCTGGATTTCCTTCTGCTGTACTTGGATGTCTGCTCTCTCCTGTGCTAGCAGCCCTTCTGGTGCTTCACAAATACAGCCTGCAGGATTTTACACCCATTTCACAACTCCCCATTTTACTGCTGGAGCCAAAGGACTAAATAATTTTAAAGCTTGTTGAAGAAATTTTTTAGTAAAAGGATTCCATGCAGATTTGGAGGCTCAGTCCAACACCGCAGGCAAGAGCCTCTTCTCAAGAACATTTTCCAAAGATGCTTGGGAGAGGGAAGCACTTGTGCATTGGCCATTCCGCTGTTGTGGATGCTTGTGCGCTGTCTTCCGTGGGATGAATACGTTTCAGTGTGCTCCCTCCTCGTGTAAACAGTGAGTGCAGGACTAGCATGCTGCTATTAATGTAGCAGTGATCCTTGTTCAAGAACTTACGAGTTATTTATATATTTAATAGGAGTGTCATTGGTGATGTGAGTTAATAAATGGTCACAGTTGATTGGCTTTTTAGAGTCAAAGCCCTAGAACACTTGCTCAGCTTTAAATCTTTGCTTATGAGTCTTTATGCATAAAAATCATACCCTGGGAATAGCCTTAAGCACCCTACTTTATTTACTGCATATACCGGTCTGGTTTTGATGTCCATATACTTTTGTATCCCGCTGAAAAAACCTGTCCATTCTGCTCTGGCGTCAGGGTCAAATAGCTCTGTGGCAATTGCACAGACCAGAGAATGAAAATGTGAAATTACACTGTGACAAGTTAAAATGAAATTAACGTCTCTAATGATTAACCAACATATCCTTCCTGCCCTTAGAGTGCACAGGTGTAGTATGGGGTGTTCTGCAATCAGTGGAGAGGTAGGATGAGGGACTCTGTGGCAAATTCCTCAGTTATGGGGTTGATTTGGAGACATTGCAAGTCTGTCTGTCTGAGAGTTTACTGAGTGGGTCCTTGTAGCTGGAGGTTCACTCTCCAAGTCCCAGAGTTACTTGTAGCACTGTATCCCATGTGCCATGAAAAACTGGACCTCTCCTGTGGGCAAGCAATTTATTAGCCATGTCCTACGTGGCCTTTACCCTGTCCTGCAGCAGAAGGGGATGGTACCCCCAGTACAGGCTTTTGGCATTACATGCTCCCTTCCCAAAGGTAGTTTCGCTGGCTTTTGGACTCTGCACCCCTGGGCATGCCCTGGAGGTGGAGGAGGAAGCAGTGCATGGGGCACCAGGAGTTCAGT
>JAOTQQ010000001.1:77545593-77560547 GCA_026546715.1 Gallinago undulata | reverse complement strand
AGAGTGATAAATTTTGCAAATGCTTTCTGGTAAGGATAAGCTCTAGGAATGTGCTCATTTCAGAGGAAAATATATAAAGCTGGTAATGAAATTGCACTCTCAATCTCGGTATCCTGAAAAAAAAAAAAAAGAGGTTTATTTTCTTAACTTATTAATATGTTCTCAGCATTCTCCCTCTTTCAGTTCTCTAGATTATTTTTTTTTATGTTCCCCTCAGGTGTCTTAAAGCTTCTTGTTTGCAGAACAAACCTCCCAAAGGGGCTGTGACCTGGTCAGAGCACTGACATTTTATTTTAAACCCACCAGCAGCAAAAAAACACAGAATATTTTTGAAGGGAAATTTCCTTTTTGGGTTTTTGTATCCCTGAAAGAATTTCCGATGTAGGCAGACAGTAATTCCCAGCTACATACTTCCTGATAAGGAAACAGCTCCAATAAATGGAGCTATAAATAGCTACCTTTTTGTTTTTTAAAAATGTAGGGAGATTTGTTTAGCGTTTCTTTCAAACTGTGGAAAGAAAGGGACAGTGTAGGAAACGAGTCTTAGATTTGGCAGTCATTGGCTCTTCAGATCAGCAAATTAAGATTTTAATCTGCATCTGTACATTTAATTCCATAAAGTTTAGATGTCTGTTTCTGGTCATCCTTCTCACGAGAGTGTAAAAGAAAAAAACACCTCCATTTTATATGGTAAACATAAGTTTTATTTTGCCTTCTTCATGAGGGAAAAGAATTTCCTGCTTTAAGCAGAATTCATAATGCTTTTGCTGTGTGCCTATATTTTAGTGCTTCTCTTTCTATATATAGTTTGTTAAGGTGCTTTGTCATCTCAGAATAAGTATCATGATCTTCAACTGCATTTTTTCACATTTACTGTGGGTGTGCTGTGGCAAATTCATAGTTAGACACAAATTCTTTTTTTCTAAAAGTAACTTGCTGGGACATTTTTGTACAGTTAGTTTTTAAATCTTATAATTTTCTGTGTTATCTCCCCCCTTTTTATGGTTCTGTTTCATGTTTTTTTAATTTCATGACTTTCACTTTGGACTCTTGCTAACATTTTCCTTTGCCAGTCCTATTTTTCTTTTATTCTTTTAACATCACCAAAGGCACAGTACCTTTAGAAAAACAAATAATCATTTACCAACACAAGAATTTATAGACATGAATAAATTTGGTGCAAGTTAGTGTGAAAATGTCTTTGCAGGTTAGATTTCAGGCCAAATCTACCTGTCATTCAGATTACAATGGAAAATATGTATGTATCCAGTAGCTTGATTGTTTTATAAAGGATGAATCTGCTTCATAGAATCATATGGGGTTGGAAAGGACCTCTGGAGATCATCTAGTCCAACTCCCCCGCCGGAGCGGGTCTGCCCAGAGCAGGTTGCGCAGGAACTTGTCCAGGTGGGTTTGGAATGTGTCCAGAGAAGGAGACTCTACCACCTCTCTGGGCAGCCTCTGCCAGTGCTCTACCACTCTCACAGGAAAGAAGTTCCTCCTCATGTTTAGGTGAAACTTCTTATACTCAAGTTTGTGCCCATTTCCTCTTGTCCTGTCCCTGGGCACCACTGAGTAAAGACCAGCCCCATCCTCCTGACACCCTCCTTTTAAGTATTTGTAAGCATTGATCAGATCCCCCCTAAGTCTTCTCTTCTCCAGACTAAAAAGACCCAAGTCCCTCAGCCTTTCCTCATAGGAGAGATGATGCGGCCCTTTGCTGTCCCCTCTCCAGCAGTTCCCTGTCCTTCTTGAATTGGGGAGCCCAGAACTAGACACAGTACTCCAGATGGGACCTCCCCAGGGCAGAGCAGAGGGGTAGGATGACCTCCCTCCACCTGCTGGCCACGTTCTTCTTGATGCCCGCCAGGATGCCTTTGGCCTTCTTGGCCACAAGGGCCCATTGCTGGCTCATGGTCATTCTGTTGTCCACAAAAACTTCCAGGTCTTTTCATAAATCACCTTGATCAGCACTTAGACCTTCGTTAAACCTTGGTTTCTGTCCTACAGCAGGGAAGGGTCTGTGGGTCTAGCATGGTCCTGCCTGTTTCTGGGGACAGGCTTCTTCACAAGGAGGTGTTAGTAGCCGTGGCGGCCTCTTTTCTCACTTGTTCCTGTCATGAGTGCTCTCCCTAGTGTTCCCTGGGGAGAGTGAGGTGCCCATGGTGGGCTCTCCGCCATTCATGGCACCACTTGCACCATGGCCAAAGCCCCTGGAAGGGTGAAGGTGCAACTTCCTCAGTGCCGGGACTCGGTGGAGAGTTGAGGCCCAGCACAGCAGAGAGGAGGTCAAATAATCTCCCTTTTCCTCCTCCTCCTCCTCCTCCTTTTTCCTTCCAGTGATTTCACAGGATCTTATGACTTGTGGCCAAATCCTACCCGCCAGGGCGCTCAGCTGCCGAGGGCCCCTCCTCTTGGCCCCCACTGGCCACGCTTCCAGCTGGCCCCCAGCCCAACAGATTGCACAAGGGGTGCAGCTGGTGGAAGATCCCTCCATGCCCTTATCGTTCGTTGTTTGCTGAAAGGCCGCGGCAGGGCTCGGCCTCTGCCCCTCCTCGAACCCGGGTTGCGTAGCCCCCGAGCACGTCGCCTCTACTCCCTCTTCCTTCCTAGGTGCCCGAAGGGGTTTTACCTTCTCCCTCCTGCTCTCCCCTCTTGGCTGCACCAAAGCAAGGTTGATCTGCGTGTGCAGGCCCTGCCACACCTCCTCAACAGGCCCGCGGAACATGCACAATTAATACGGTATTAATTAATTATGGGGGAGAAGTCGCTGCTGGCACAAGAACCAAGGCTTGCAGCTTATAAAGTGAATGCTTTGATGCTGAGCTTTAAAGAACGTTTCCATCAACTCAAGCCAGCAGAGAGATTCTGTGATATTTAAGCCCTCCCTCCGAGCATACTCCGGAGCTCAGGGTTCTGCCACGCTGGGCACCACCAACAAAAATAGTGGTGGCGAAGGAGGGTTCGGAAAGCACAACCGGGGAGCGACCCTCCTGAGTAAAACTACACGAGTGCTGGGTGGGAACGTCAGGACCGAACCAGATATGGTTTGTTGAGCCAGCTTAATAAATGCTTGCAGTGTGAAAGAAGAGTGACCTGGACCTGCCGAAACGTGAGGCGTTGTCTCACTGACTTCAGCAGCTCCCAGAGTTTTATCCAGAATATGTGTGTGTGTGTGAGTAAGTGTGTAGGTTTGCGCTGTGCTTCTACTTATTTGGCCGGTGTTTGGGGGAAGAGAGATGAAGGAAGGACTGTGTTTCTTTGGTTTTGTGCAATACTGAGAATTTCTCCCTTTCTACTTCCTCCTTCTCGGTAGTGCAGAAGGAAGTAGCCCCAGTCCCTGCCGCTCCACAAACCAGTTACCCATTTCAGTTCTGCCACTTGAGTGGGTCCTTGTGTATTTCCTAGTGGGGGAAATCTCCCTTTATGTGTGTAAGTTCCTCCCTCCTATTCTCTCTTTCGTTCTAATTTCTTCCAAGCAATTTGTCTCCTTCAATTTTTTTAACCTCCTTGCTGGCTTTCGCTTCCTCTCCGTGTTTCACTGAAGGCATTTTGTCAGAAAAACCCCTCTGTACACAGATACTTCTTTGTTCCCTTTTTTTTTTTGGTGTGTCATACTTCTTTCTGTCTCGCTTCCTTGGAAACTTCCTTAGTAGTCTTACTACCTCTGGGCTTTTAGCTGCATTTTTCTGGGTAGTCATTACTGTGTTGCTGAGTGTGTAATTGTTTAAGGCACCTTGATCTTTTTATTAGAGGTATTTTTTTTATTTTTTTTTACTGCTCTTTAAATACTAATAGGCAGTGGTGACAAATATTGTTATTAAATACACAGGGCTTGTTTCATCACTGCTCTGCAGCTTGCTTGGTGGTTTTCACTTGTTGAAAGGGAGTGTAACCAAATCACAGGAGTCATTCTCTACTTCCACTTTGTGTGGTTCCCAGGGATGCAACAGGGGTGTGGGGTAGTGCTCAACGGGTCACGTGTAGTAGAAGAAATTCAAGGTTTGGTGCAGGATTGAAGCCTTGGAACTCAGCAAAATAGGAACAAGAGATAAGCGCTCAATGTCTGTTAGAGCTGGAACACTTACAGTCCTCCTCCAAATTTTACACCCTCTCTCAGTTTTAAAAATCATGCAGAATGAAAAACAAGCGGAGGGGCTGGGAGTGACAGCAAAGGTAACAGTGACAGCGAGATGAGTGTGTTTGTGACGGGCAGACCTGAAGCAGCTGGCCCGTTAAAGGAGTTGGTATTTGCTGCTGGCCTCCTGCCACACCATTATCAGTGTGTGCAATTGCAATGGCTGAATCTCCAAAAGTTTGGCGGCTGATTCCGTTCAACAGAACACCCAGAAGTAAATCCAGATGTCTTTCAAATTGGTTGGATATGCGGTGTTGTGGTGAGTTCTCCATAATTATGATTTTCTTGCGAGAGCTCTGGGAGAATCCAGCTAATCCAGAAAAACCCTGAGAGCACAGCTTCTCACCCACAGCCTTTCGTGGTGCTCCATCATTTGCAGTAAGAACATGTGAGAAAAGAGTTAACAATCAAAATTTATTTCAAAGCTGAGAAGTTTTGACTTTTTTTTGAAAAGCTGACACGCATCACGTATCTCTGTGTACATGTACATATTTAGATGCTGCAGAATGAGGCTTGCTCAAGTACTTAGGTTTTATGCACGGAGACTGTTACTCTTCCTTTTTCTCTTGAAGCTAATTAACACTTGCAACGTGTTACAAGCATTTCTTTTTGGCAAAGTTGTAAAGTTACTGTCTATGATTAGAAAAAATGGATGCAGAAGAGGGTGGAAGGTGCCTTTCATCCCACATGTGCTGCCCGGTGGGCTTGCGATGCTGTCCTCCCCACACCTCTGCTGCATCAAGCAGGCACCAGACGCTTAGCCTGTGTCTGAGACTAGAGGCCCAGGTCTGAACTGGTCTTTCAATCTGCTTTTACTGTATTGAGCGTAGAGAGTCAGCAGTATTGTATACGGTTTGAAGTCTCTGAAGTTGGCTTAAAATTGTAGGTGGGGCTCAGTCCAGCTGCATTTATGCTTTGTTACTGAGTGCACTCCATGGGCCGCTTCCCCAAGAACTACTAGCGTGAAGATTAACAGTCCTGGCACCACTTTGGAAACTGAAATAATCAGAGTGGTATAACCTATTGTGAATAAAGGTAGCTCATGCTGGTAATTTTATCCTGAAATGACTGGACTCCCACTCTGAAGCATTTTCACAGTACAATTTTATAAGTTGATGTAACATCAACAATGTAAAGACTGTAAAAATACTGTTAGGGGTACAAAACCTGTCTCTTAACCAGCGTTAAATTACTCTTATGCTTTGTATAATTTGAGCCTCAGCACAGCCACACTTTAATAGAACCTGACAACTGGAAGAGCAGGGACATCTTCTTTCTCTGTATGAATAAAATGCCCAGTGTGTCTTTACCACTTGAAGTTATGGCCATGTACTAAATTAACTCCTCCCAGTGTCACTGAGAATTGGGGTGCAAGTAAATGATTCATATTTTAATAATATTTTCTCAATTCTTCTTGAGAGACAGCAACTCACTCATATGGGACCACAGTAAAGGGAAATCTTATCCAGAAGGATGTTGTGGCTGTTCAGCAGAAAACAATTATTGATGTGAGTAGCTCATGACTATTTCATGTGGTTTTACAGTAAAACCTGCGAATGTCCCTTGACTGTAGCATCAAACAAAGATATTTGTCAAAAATCAGTTGCCAGTCTCAAATTTGTTTAGCAACTCTGCATTGATTTAACAATTTCGGTGCAAAATTGTTAAGAGCTGAAGTTCTAACACAGTCTTGCTGAAGCTCACGCTATTCTAGAGAGGCTTCTTAACACCTTGAGTTTGTTCAAACTCAGTCCCACTAAGGTGTGGTGGTCTCATCCACACTGTAATTTTTAACACGATAGGGGGCCTAGCTAGAACAGACTATTTCCCCAGTTTTACCATTCCCCGGGGACTATAGTGGGGCATAGGACTCTACAGTTTGAGGAAAAGACAGTTTTAAAGTGAATAGGTTGGCAGGGAGAATGTTATTATGTGGCTATGAAATCATACTTGGTATGGAGAAGGTGAACAGGGGAATGATTATTCACAGTTCCTCACAGAGCAGCAGATCCAGAGATCTGAGATAAATCATTGGGCAACACGTCTAAAAGAAACAAGAATGAGGATGCATCGCTACATGAAAGAAATCATTGCAGGAAGATGTTTTAAGGGGTGAAATTGTAAATGGATCTCTAAGAGGAACCAGATAAGCCTGTGGAGAGAGGGACAGGCCATTTGGTCAGTATGGAAAGAGCAGCCTGGATGCAACCACAGCTCGTGGCATCCTTAAACCACAGATTACGAGCGACTGAAGTAAGCAATATATATTATAGAAGAGGCCACTTAACGTTTCCTTATTCCTTATACTTTCTGCTTATGCAGCCACTACTGAAGACATTTGGCTAGATGGGTCGGCAGTCTTTTCTAGTATGGCAGTTTTTATGTTTTACCCCATCTCGTAATCATCTCCAGTGATTTGACAGTAGTATGGATGCCATCCAAGCAGATATATATTTGGTATGCATATGCTACGCCAGAGGGCTCTTTTAGGTGATAACTAACTCATCAGCTAGAGGCCACAGATAAAAGTTAAGCGGGGGGATTTGCCTTTAAGCAATTCTGACAAAAGTCTCTTTACACAACAGCTGACTGAATCACTGAATGCAATGCCAAGGGCAGCAATAGAAAAAAAGTCATGTAAATTAGCTGGCGAGAGAACAGGGTAAAGCTATCTGGTGAAGGAGGGAATGGGAGAGGAGGGCAGGCAGCCACCTGCTGGAGCTTCAGCTTCGAGGACCACATCTCCCCCATCAAGTGTTGGAAAAACAAATTCTGAAGTTGAGACCGAGGGGGGAATGCAGAGGGTCTCTCTCCCTAGCATTTAGGCCTCCAGAGGATGGTCATTATCCTTGTACGCAATTCTGTTATCCCTAGTGTTTGTTTCTTCCACACACCATCAAAGGGTTGCTTTCGTTTTCCTGCTGTCATCCAGTCCAAGATCCCATTCAGCCCATGTCCCTTCTGTAGCCCTGTCTCATACGTGTAATGTGTAACATGAATTTCAGTTCTGCTTCCTCTCTTGCACCAAACAACAGTTTGGGTTTCTGGGCGTAGTTGTTAAAAAGTTATTATTCAGTATTACTTGTGATTTGAAATGGTAAATTAGAAACTTACTGGAAGTCTGGCAGTGCTTCTGATCTGTGTCGCCTTTGCGAAGGTGCTTCATAAAATACCGTATGTTGTTATTCACTCTGGCCTGGATGTTCTTGGCTCTCTCCCACTTAATGATTCACAAGACGTCTGTGAGATTCATTTTTGTAAATGTGGTCCCCCCACTTCCCTCTCTGTATTCTCCCCTCCTCCTCTTTCACTTGCAAGTCTTCCCTGCAAAAGTTCATTAAAGAAACCCCCTAGTAGGGTTAAGGGATGGAGTGCAGCCTCTGGCGTGCCCTCAGAAGAGATCTAAGATATGATGCAATTTTCCCCCCTGATTTCCAAAGGGGGAAAACGGGGTTGTGTGGGTTATTGCTTTTCTACAGCTTCCCTTCCTCATCCCCTGCTCTTTCTCAGCTCTCTCTGCGTGTCCTATGCCTCTCTCCTGAATAAATAGATGATTTTTATTTTTTTTTTCTAGTAGAAGCCCAGCAACCTGTCTCCTCTGAGTGCCCCGGGCTGCCTTTGGGGAGGCAGCGGGGTCTCAGCTCCCCCCGGGGCGCGGGCTGCCGTTGGCAGGCAGGGGTGTTTGCGGGGCCGGCATGCCAGAGGCTCTTCAAACAGCTCTGCTCAAAGGCATGAGCTGGGCTCACTTCTGAGGGAAATTTCCTTTTTGGGGAAGTTGCTGCAAAGGAATTTCCTGTGTGGGCAGACAGAGCTTCCTGACTTGAAGGCTTCTTGGAAGGGAAACCGTTTCATAATGAAATGATAAATTAAAGACATACCAGCCTGGTTCGCTTCAAAACAGCTATTGAAAAGAGCTCAGGCAGTGCACCATTATACTCCCGCGCAGAAGGAAAATAAATTGCATCCTGACAGGATTCTCCGTGGCGGAGCATATCCTTCCCCCCAGCCTTCCTCCCTGTACGTCTCGCTTTCCTACCCTCCCTCCCCCTTTCCCTCTCCCCTGCTATTTTCTGGCCTCTCATCTGCCTTGTGCAGCCCCTTCAACCAACAGGGTGTGATGTTGGAGACCGTTTGCTGAACGGGTGAGCCGCGGTACTCCTTTCCCCGGGGAGCAGGCGGCTCTGGTTTAAGCCCTGCCAGGCTGGCTGCCGCAGTGAGGACCCCAAATGCAGGTCCTAGAAATGGCACGTGGCTGCCGTGAAAACTGGGTGCTGTGGCTTCCGATGGGGTTGTGACAAGGAGAAATTAGGGGTACCGGCAGAGTTAAAGTCGGCGCTTATAATAAGGAATGTCTTGGTGTGGTCATGAAAATAGCTGGGAGGAAAGGTTGCCGATATCTATTTCCTGTTAAATAAGAGGAAAAAAGGACCTTTGCTCTTATCCCACAAGACACAATGGAGGGAGGGCATCCCCAGAGAGTTCAGAGGCGAGTTTTCAACATGGACAATCTGGCTGATATTATTTCCCTGCTCTGCACCATCCCGATCTGTTGAAAAGCGAAAGCGAACGCTTGTGGGTCTGTGCCCTGAGGGGCACCTATGGGTGCGAGCTCAGGTGAACTGGGTGAAGACCTTCCATTAGACTGCTTGGGTTGCCAAACACCTCCTACATGTAGAGGGAAGGTATGATTTCAGATGGCACGGGGGTAGAGGGAGCAAAAAGAAAAGCTAGAAAAAGTGATTTACAGGACTCAGAAGTCAGATACAAAGGACCCTGAATAGAAGTATGTTTGCATGTGATCCTACGTATATGATGTATTTTTTTTTCTTTAGCTTTGGCATTTTTTACCTTCTTTTTGTTGAAGGCGTGTTGCCTTATTTTCAGATTGTTGGAGTTGGTAGTCCTGGAGAACAGAACTCCAGCATTAATTTGTGAAGTTATCTCATCAATAGCAATGTGTCATCATTCCTCATATTGTACAGGTACGCAAAGTGTAAAGTCTGAAATGCAGGACTTTGCTCGTGGTGGTTGGCATACCGCACCACAGCACGTGCCCACGATACCTGACAGCACCATGAAGGCAAACCTGGCTCTGCTGTGGTTGGGGCTTTCTTACAGCCCTCTGAAGGGACGGTGCTGCTGCTTGAAGGACAGTGAGGAAGCATCTGTCCTTAGAAGCCTGGACTAGGGAGGTGCCAGCCACAGGGCTACCGCATGCAGGAGGGTCTCAGGGAACCAGACTTCTCTTGTGTGGTGCTAGACTCTCTTCTTCGTTCAGGTGTATCATTGGGCCAGAGTAGGTTGAGAAGTAAACAGTTCGGAGCAGAAAGATCCTCACCATGGCTTGCATGTTGAGGTGCTGTCTTTCTTAAAACTATATTGAGTATTTCTTCAATTTCCAACTGTCATTGGTTTAAGTAGTGCGGGTTTTCAAGACAATTTCTGTAGCCCAGGTAGACATTAGCAAAGAATAGTATGGAAATGCCTATTTAATTTTAAACTTATTCTGTAAGACACCTGGTAATTTTTACTTGCAGTGCTATTGCTTCTAGAGGTAGCTGGGGAGGTGAGGATGGTCTCTCAGAAACAGCTTCCATGCCAGATACAGTGCCTGCTCAGTTTGAAAGGGCTTAGAGGCAAATTGTTAGTGTTTACCTGACGTGGATGACGTACCTTGGATGGAGCCTTGTGCGGGACATTGGACAGGCTTACTGCTCAGCCTGTTTCGTTGTGAGGGACCCAGAAGTGTACCCAAAGGGCAGGTAAACACTGGGCTCTGGACTCTTATGCTGTCACCACCTTTTGATAGCATTAAATTAATGATGAAAATCAACATATCACATACTGTTAGCATAAGCTGCTCCTCTTTCTGCCCTTGCTAATGTTTTTTGTTCAGCTAATCTCCACCTAAAGAAACTTCATTGCATTTTCTTTATTGCCTGCCTCTTTCTTAGGCTAGAGTGATGTGCACCTCTCTCTTCGTGTGCTTGACACAACCTCAGACAGTTCTGGGATTTGCCATCCCTCCTTCCCACCCGCGAACTCCCAATCTCTCATATTTCCCCTCCAAAGAACACGGACCTCATTTCTGTTGCCTTTTTTTAAAAAGCAAAAACTAAACAGAATTACTTATAATCTACCCAGAACTAAAATCTAGGTAACATCCTGCAATGGTGGCAGCTGTCGCCATGCAAGGAGGAAATCTGTGTGGGACCACAATTGTTGAGCTGCACGTAGGACAGAACAGTTCCACTGTGGGTTTTGCATTGTTAATCAGGTGCCACTCCAAGATCACTGTTCAGCTTAATGATAGCGAATTCCAGTAAAATGCGGGTGGGAGGACACTTAATTTGTGTTGTTTTTTTATTGCTTTAAACGCACACACTGTTTGTTCTTGGCATGATATCAAAAGAGTGCTGGAAGGAAATGAGGTAGGAAAAGGACATGAAAATCACAACTGCACTACTGATCACTAAGGGTATTGTTCTTACTTCCATGTGGAAAGCCCAGAGATTCCTACTAGATGCTCTTGTTAGGTTGGCAGAAGATGGAAATCTTCTATTTCACTTCTGGCAATAGTGGGTCAATAGGGATTTCTCTAATCAGCTAAAAACTAGCAGTGATGGAGTTTAAATAAATTGTAGGTAATTATTCCTATCATAGGAATCGCTCTTGTAATGCAAGGTCTTTGAGAACAAAGCAAGGACTGAAGAGCTGAGGTAGGATGCATCTTATTACCCTTGCTCTTGCAGGTGTTCTGGTACCTTCTCCTGAGCTCTGTCCCTCTGTGTAGCGCATATTTCTGCTTGAAATAAGAAAGCTGGAGATGGCGAGAGGTATCGTACGTGTCCCCACATGTTCATTTCATTATATGCTTGTCTGCTTTGGTGGAATTTCTGTGACTTCCCTTGTGAGACCATAGGAGGCTGGCATTCAGCCTCTGCTGTCCTTTGATAGGGCTAAGTTTCCATCTTCCGAATTACACTGACTCAGACCACTCTAAATCTCTGCTTGTGGGGTGCTTATACCAAATATTTGCAGGCGTTTCTCTCACTACAGCGTCTGGTTCTCCTGCAGTGCTGCATGAAGCATGTGTGATCTTACTGAAACTTGGCAGATTTGGTTTGAGGAAAGTTGAGGAAGGAATACGTGAGCCAAAGATCATTTCAAGGTAGCCGTTCTTTGGATTCTTCTACTACTATGGCTCGTCGGCTGTCCCAAGACTAACTGGTATTTTATCAAGCTGGATCTCACCCTGATCATTTGAAATGCTTCCTTTTTCACCTCAGTGTAATTTACAATCAGGGATCTATTGCAGCAAGAAAGGTTAACAGGAAAGAAATGTAAACGCTCTGACTGTGTTTGACTTCCTCTAAATATCTTTATGTTTGTGTTGAGGGAGTTATTCAATTAAGAATAAAATAAAGCTTTCCAGTTTCCAGTGAACCCTGGGAGAGCCTGACTTTGAGATAGGCTCATCCCTCGGGGCTGAGGAGGGAGAGAGAATTACGTGTGCAGCACTGCGAGTTGGTACGTTGCCCAAGCTGTCCCTAGGACAGCATTTCACCATGGCATCAGAGACAGCTCCACACCAGCTGCATTTGCTTCCCATGAGAAAGTGGATTGGCATGGAGAACCCTGAGGTTGAAAGGGAAAATTATGGACGTGAGTTTCCTCTCTTGCACAGTCCCTATTTAGGGGTTTTCAATTCCTGTGCCTGATTGTATATGGAAATCCTTAACTCCTTACCTGCTGAAGGATGTAATGGTTTTCTCCAGGAAATCTGTCTCTCTGTATTTGAACAAATGTTACTTGAAGGGAAAGGGTGAAAAAAGAGGCTGCCCCCCACGTACCTCACTTTGCTAAAGAGTGGATAACATAGTGAATCAGTGCACTGCTTTTTTTAGTAGTGAAGACCTGGATTAAAAATCAGTCTAAGGCACAGATAAGAGAGGCAAAGTCAGACTCTTCACAGTCTTTAGTAATTTGCAGGGTTTTTTCAATGCTGCTCTTTTAAATTTTTTTCTGGGGAAGGTGGCAACCACTATATAGCTAAGCAAGGCATAATGACATAAGGTTTACTTTTCAATTATCTTTCAAAGCCTTCTTGGAAATAGTTCAAAAGACTCCCTGAAATCCACAAACGAGAATTTGAAAAGGAAGTATTTGTCCTTTTCACAGAATGTCTTCAGCAGCCTTGGGATTGTAGCAGTACGGCAGGAGTTGTGGCAGGCTCACACTGAAAAGTAGTCTCGAAACACAGATGGACCAAGAGCTGGAACACTTCAAACCATGATCACCTGAATTTCCCATGTCCCTTTTACATGTGTCAGAGATTCAACTCTGCCTAGCTAGACTAACGTGACCCTAACTGTCTGGTTTAGGTGTTTTTTGGGATGGACAGTTAGCCTTTCTGAAGCTGGTGAAGAGAGATCACTCTCACTTCATGCTGATGCTAATTGCTTATACTTGCGGAAAACTGTAAGAGACACAAAGTAATATTTTTTCTTAGGGAAATTTCCTTTCTAAGGATGTTAGTCATATAAAATAATAATAATTATTTTTAAATCCAGTATGAGTCGAGGGAGTGCCCTGATTACACATTTCCTGGAAAAGGCCATTAGTGACGTACCATTGACTAATGAAAACTCGCCAGTTAAAAGTAGCTCTTTTCTGTTAACTACTTGAAAAGGCAAGAGTAATTTAAAAGTACAGGTCTCTGACATTCCCTTTTGCTTTCTTTTTTAACCCCCTGAAAGTGAGTCTGTTTACGTCATTAGCAGCTACAGATTCATGGCCCTGTTTGGAAAATACTAAAGTGTTCTGATATAACAAAATAAGCAAAATCAAAGCCTGCTTGCCATCCTGTTGCCAGTAACGCAGCTATATACCTCAATGCCACAACCTAAAATGCAGGAATGAAGAAGAGAAGCACTAAAGAGGCACAAGTATGACAGCAGATCAGTCAGATTTCTCATGAAAATCAGGCTGATGCTTTAGCTACTGGTGAGTGGCAGCCCTCAAAGAGCCCTTTAGTCCCTGCCTGGGGGTTAAGGATGGAGTTTTGTGCCTGCATGAGAACTTCTGGGCAGGAAAGAGAAAAGTGGTAGGATTGAACTTCTGTATTCCATCACTACTAATTCAGGTTTCTCTAGCATGTGTTAAGCCAGTGTCCAGGAAATCTGGGAGCGGATGAGCCAGAACTTCTAAATACCATTTTAGCTGTTATGTCTAAGACTCTGGGAATTGTGTTGCTTATGCTCAGAAGAGCATGACTTGTGACTGCAATTTGTTCAACTCAAAATGACCTCCAAGCCTTACTGGAAGTCAACTTAAAAAAGAAATAAAAATTCCCCCCCCTTCTACCAAAAGAGATTTTTCAGTTTTAAAATCATCATCATGCAACATTTTGTTTTGAGTTTAACCCCAACAATATCAACAAGACAGAGTTATGCAAACAAGGAAATTTCCATGGGCTGAATTGCACAATTTCAAGAAACAATCTGATTTATTTAATAAACGTGAACGCTGCTGCCTTAGCATTGAAGGGCTTTGCGTTCTCTGTAGCTGTTGGAGCAGAGAGAATAAATATACCTTTCTTCTTCCCTGTTCATTGACTGAAGACACAAGTGGGTATGAATAGTACCTGGCTGAGTGTTTGTGTGCAGTGCCAAACCACAGGGGTTGTTCGGAGGGCTAGTGCGTGAGATTTACTGCTCACTCAAAGCAGCAGCACAAAGAGGGAGTTAAAGCTATGCAATGAGAATCTAAAGTGTTTCCTAGGGCATTACAGATTTTCCTTTCTACTTCCATAGGATTCTGTATGGTCTACGATGACAGCTAGCTGTAGGATATAATAAGGATTTCTAACTCCAGCACAAAGATTTCTGTGAAAGATGCAGCACCAACACCAATCCAGCAATGGGTCTGCATTTCAGCCTTCAACAACACACTGGACTTAAATCAAATAGCCATATATTCTCACCTAGAAACGTTGAGCTTGCCCAACCAGGCTATGTTCCAGGTGTGCTCCCATAAATGAACTACTAGGCTGCTTTGTTTTACTGGTGTTTCCACTGTATAAATTCACTTTGGGCCCTGTCATGCATGTAATGCCTGTAAGGGCAGAATACCTTTTCTGTCTCTTAGTACTATAGCTTTATTATTACAAGGGTGCTTAGCCATAGCAGGGATGAGTCTTACAGAAATTAAGATAATTAAGTGATTGAGGTAAGTAAAAACTCAGTACCAGCCTCTGACTTTGCATGAATGAAAACCAAAACCAGTAATGGCCATGAACTAATTGATCTAGGATACATAAGGTGTATAGCTGTCGGACGAGTGAGATTCTAGAAGAGCCATCCAGCAGGATTAATGGCTCAAGCAGTCTAAGCAGCTGATGGGCCTGGTACGATTTTAAACAGGATTACTGTAGAGAGGATTCAATTTGGGGATACTTTCTGAAGGGTGATCCACTTAGAGGTCCCTTCTAAATCAATGCCTTGTGGCCTTAAAGCTCTGTGTGCTACCTGCACAAATCTGGAGTTCTTGGTGAGGTATTTGAAGTCCAGATTTGTGAGGGTGCCTGAGATGTCTGCAAAACCTGAGATCCGTTGACTTTCCTATGGTTATCACGTGCCTCAAAACCCCTTGTCCCATGCAGACTGTAGGTGTGTATATTTGTGGAGGGGATTAGAATTGAGACTGGGAAGACGAGAGAGAGGTGAGACGAGCAAAGGGATTACATCTGGAATTAGGAAATTACAGAAAAGGTGCTTCCTGTGAAACCAAGAGGGGAGTGTAGGCAAGATACCTC
>JAOTQQ010000001.1:77530737-77545493 GCA_026546715.1 Gallinago undulata | reverse complement strand
GATTACATCTGGAATTAGGAAATTACAGAAAAGGTGCTTCCTGTGAAACCAAGAGGGGAGTGTAGGCAAGATACCTCTGTGAAAAAAAACACAAAACAGACCAGGGATGCAGGCATAAGCTGCTTGCACTGGGACAGAAGAGTGGCATATTTGGCATCATGTGACTTACAAACGTGTGCAAAACACATTATTCCAGCAGCAGAAGTTGATTTTCTGAGGGCTTAGTCAATGAATATGAATGAATCAATATACTCTTACATTTTATTGGGTGATAATCAACTGCTGAGACTCATCAGCAGAATGACGGATGTGGTTTCTTTATCTGACTGTCAAACAGAGAGTTTATGTGTCATTCTTCACTTACGTGAGTTTGCCCAGGGCTTGCATTATTGGTAAAAACTGTCCCATTTGCTGTATTTAATGATCTACAGGTTATCAAGCCTCCTGCAATCCTTTACTGCCTGTGACACTTTATTGCATGATGCTACTTACTTTCCCTACCTAGAAAAAGGTCCTTTGCAAGGATAAACACATTAATTTTTAGAAAATATTTTGAAATCTGCTGATGAAAGGTGCTTCTTTCCACTGTCTCCAGTGTATGGGTAATAATTCTGTCTGAAGAGGATGGAAGAATAGGGAATGTGGGTCAAAAGGCACTGAAAATTAGAAGTTTAGTTGAAAAGAGCTGCGACCATTGGAGGGAGGGTAACTGAATGCAGGAGCCTTTACGCTGAGTGGTGCTGAGAGAGGCTGCAGCCCCATAATACCTTATCTCACCACATCTGTGCTTCCAAAGCCTGCCCTAGATGGATGGCAAGTCTGTAGCACACAACAATAACTCGGGAGAGAACAAACAAACTGTGATCCGGGGAGATCTTTCCTCATTTGTAATTATTGGGACTTAGAATGGTGTCTGCATTGTTGTTGACAGTTTAATTCTGCCCCGTGGTCCATCCCCAAAATGGTCACAAGAGTCTGTGTATGCTGACAAAGATGATGGCTGCATTTTGGAAAATGTTCTGGTGCAATTACAGTAAGTGGGACTAGTTGGCTTTAGTTTTTTTTCTAACTTCCAGTGGTGAATGTGCACGCTGGGAACTTCAGAAAGAGCAGCTCTGACATGGTTTCCTGCGTGGGATTTTGTTGTGAATTTATCTTCACGCACGTAAAAACAAATGCAGATTTTGTATTTTCCACAGGGTTTCTGTAGCAAAAAAAAGGCAATATAACCTTAATTCATTTGAAGAGCCACTGATTTGACTGTGTTTGATGTAAAGGTGGTTTCGATCTTACTGATCTCGTTTCAGAAGGATGTCAATTGAACAGATCTGCAGCAGTGCAGAACTTGTGTGAAAGGAAAAGGAGAATTAAGCAAATACTGGTATTTGAGACCAGTACCAATATTTCTCTTTTGTCTTATTTTAAAGGCCTTGATGTGTATTACTTCCCTTTTGTTACCTGACATCATTAGTGGTTTACTGATCTGGGTGGGTTCTGTCAATCATAGCTTTCCAACTGTTTACTTTCCAGGTTAATATAAAGATGACTACTAAACAGATAAGTATAAAGAGGTGACTATTAAAAGAAAGTATGTCTTTGAAAAGCCAAGTTCCTTGGCAGTGCCACAGAGGTGTCTTCAACTTTAGAAGACTGAGTTAGGAAAGACGTGTTGCTATTTGAAGGCTATCTGGTTGTTTTAAGTGAGACTCAATCAGTCCAGTAATGCACAAAAATTCCAGCTGAAGTAAGCAATTTGAAGTGGAGGACATAAGATTTTCATAGTCCAGGTATCTTCAAGAGGTTCTCTGCTGGTCTTAAGGTTCCAGGAAATTAGGAGGTTCAGTCTGAGTCTGCTGCTCCTGTAGCCCTGGTTGTCCTGGATCAGGTCCTGCTTCATCATATTCTGTGCTTTTTTTGTGAGAGAAACAAGGTGTTGAAACCAGGATCTCCTTTTCAGAGATAATAAAGAAGATAGATGAGGGAATCTCAGGCTGCACTGAAGGAATTGTTCCAGTGAGATTATCCATGTTCTCTGACTTGAAGCCTGTCTAATAGGCAGGGACACTGAACAGCTTCAGCTGGATAAGCTCTGGTTCTTCAACAGCTTTTTCTGACTGTCACTTTCCCCCCTCTCCTCCCACACCCCTGAACACACTGGAATTCAAATGTGATTTGAAGATGGGGTTCCTTATGCCCTAGACCTCCTATCTGTTAGGGTTTGGGTTTTTTAACTTTTTTTTATTCTGTCTTTACTCGTATTGGCTTTGTCTGATCAGCACCACACCAACTCTACTTCTCCAGAACCCACAAGATGGCCTAGCAGATGGGGTATAAACCCCACGTAGCGTACATCACAGACCCACAAAACATCAGTTTTTATTCCAGTCATGGATCAGTGTGGGGGGAGACAGGGGGGAGGGAGGGCAGTGAGCAGGGAGAACAAGTTGGCTCAGGGGAACGCTAATAGATTTGGTTTGAGTCCAAATCATGCTAGCAGTGATCGTAAATAAACACTTGGTGGTGACTCAGTGGCTTCTGTTAAGTGAATAGATGGTCTCTGTCCTCTCCCCAGTGAAGAGCTGTCCATCCACATCCACCCCACATCGTTACACCAACTGTAGGTGTAGCCGTGACCTCAGGGCTAATCTGCCAGGCCCAGAGGAATCAGAGAGCAAAACAGGTTCTCACAGCTCAGGATGGGCTCTCTCTGTCAGGGTTAGCCTGGCTGAGGCAAAGTCCTGTAAATAGCTCTTCTCTACATGGTTAGAAGCCTTGTTGATCACACCACGCTTCAGAGTTGGTGCTTCACGCTTTCCCACAGCACTGACTTCCCTACTGATACAGAAGTGTCATGGAAAGTGATAGAGAAAACTTAACTGAATGGTACAGCATCAGAAGGGGGAGGGAAGCCAAGGAAAACCCACTTGTCAGCTGAACAAATTAAAAAATTAGAAAACTCAGCATTTTGTCAGTCACTCCACCCCCTGGCATTTCCTTCACGGTTAGGACTTTAATCATCAGTAAAACAATAATAACAAAACACGTACAAGGAGTCCAACCATCGACTATCATAATTCTCTTCAACACAGCAAGACGCTCTTCAACAAATAACCGTTAAGAGATTAAGCCTCTTTTATGAATAAATTGTTTGGTATGCCGAAGGCAATTTGTTTGACATTATTTTTGCAGGATTAAGGAGGCGAAGACCTTGACAACATGCTAATTGTCTATACCTGGCATAGAGGCAATATTAGAGCCTTGGTAATATTCCACACCATTGTCAAAAGTAGCATTCACAGGAGATCGTTTGCTAATGTAGTCCTTGATTTGGCTGCTAATAAAAACAAGTGATGATGCTTTTCGTCCCAAGATCCCCAAATACCATTTTTGCTGAGGGTCTTCCAAAACCCGTATGGTTCCCATGAGGGAGGTGGTATTAGTGTTATTACTGTTGTCTATTTCAGAGAAGGGGAAAATTGAGGCTGCACTTGCTTGAGCTACTGTAAACCAGGGTAATGTAGTGATACTGCTGAAAAACGCCAGCCCTGCCCTCCTGGAGCCCTGGCTGTTCTTCTCACCAGTGTGCTGGCTGCTGGCAAAATTTCTTATACCACTGTTGTGGTATAAATATGTGCAAATATTCAAACTGAAAATTCCTCTGAGTTAAAACTAATGTTGGGAGAAAATAGTTTGGATTTGTTTTGTTTTTAATTTTCTCCGGGTCATTTCCTTGATCAGGCAGCTTGTACAACTACATGGACACTAACAAGATTCCAAGGGAGCTGTATGAAAACTGGAACATGAGATGGGAGTAGGTAGGACTGATTTATTGTGGCAGTGCCACTTTAAACCATCCTAAAGCGCTCATAAAACTGTGACTCAAGGTACAGTTAAAGAGCCTGTTTAAGGGCTTGCCCACACCTCTCTCGTGGGCTTCCCCAAGTCAGCTTTAGTCTAGTGAGCTAGCCTGCACCGGGCCCGGGTCAGAGTGAGTCTTCTGCTGCTGCATCTGACTCGTAGCCAGCCTGGTCACCCCACGCCAGCCGCAGCTGGAGGGGCGAGTAGTGCAGAGCAGAGGTGTCATCAATAGTGCAAGATGCAGAATCCAGTAATCCTCCTCTGTGTTCTCCAAAACAGCGAAAAATATACTCCCCACAGCCTGATAATAGTACTTAATCGGTTCTGATGTTTTTCTCTTCTTTTTAAAAGAGCTGATTTACAGGCTTGAAGCCTCTACTCCTCAAAAGTAAGAGCAGCTGGGGAAAAAAAGAACAAGGAAGCAATTTTTCCTGAAGCTTATTTCCTGGCAGGGCACGGTTTTCAGCTTTAGAAGGATGTATGGGGCAGAGAGAAGTCCTGTAAACATGTTCACATTTGCCAAAGCCCCTTGAGCTGTTGCCTTAGCCTAAATCTCACAGGACACGCTGACTGTGCTTCATTGTCCTCTCAGAGGAACTTGGTATTAAATTGTAAATTCCATGCACACGCAAAATAGAAGAAGAGAAAAGAAGCGAGGCTGTATCAGATCTCATAAAAAACTCGGAGTCTTCATGATTTCCTCCTCCTCTTTCTGAAATACTTTTAATCTAAAAATCATGGAAGCTGAGATCGTCCCAAGGAAAGTTAGAATAAACATGATTGGAAAAGGCCCCTTGGGAAGATGTCTCAGTCTCCTGCTGCTGTGCAATTGTAAAAGCCTTCTGCCTTATCTCCACAGCTCAATAGGTACCAATAAAGTACACAGCTCAGAAGAATGAGACAACTTCACTTTCTTAGAGGCGTGAGGGGGGATCAAAAGAAGTCAAGTGGCAATAAACTCTGTGTCAGCGATTTACCTTACTATGTATCTGGCCAGCATCTACTTTTTTTTTCCCCAAGTATACTGCAGGAATAAAACTTGCTACATTGCTTTATTCAGGCAAGGCCCTTATTCTTCTGCATTTTAAAAGCATTGGTTGGTGCATGCATGAATGGTGTGTGCGTGGGCATGTTTAACGCTGAACGTTGGGTCTCGCTGTTCTGACTTTCCCTGATGACACTAGGTGCGTAATATCACATCCCACTGAGCTGGACAGAAAGGCAGACACCACATACCTAGCCAGCATAGGAGATGTCCTCTGCAGCTTGTCAAAGGAAACTCATTCAAAATTCAGGAGTTTGTATCCCTCCTGCTGGTCATCACTTCACAGTCAACCTCACTCAAGCTTCTGCCACGTAAGTGAGGGGCATTACAGAATCATAGAATGGTTAGAGTTGGAAGGCACCTTAAAGATCATCTAGTTCCATCCCCCTGCCCTGGGCAGGGACACCTCCCACCACACCAGGTTGCTCCAAGCCCCATCCAGCCTGGCCTTGAACCCTTCCAGGGATGGGGCAGCCACGGCTCCTCTGGGCAACCTGTTCCAGTGTCCCACCACCCTCACAGCAAAGAATTTCTTCCCAACATCTCATCTAAATCTCCCCTCTTCCAATTTAAAACCATCACCCCTTGCCCTGTCACTGCACTCCCTGACAAAGAGTCCCTCCCCAGCTCTCCAGAGGCTCCCTTCTAGCCTTCCCTTCTGTTGGAAGGCTGCTCTAAGGTCTCCTTGGAGCCTCCTCTTCTCCAGGCTGAACAAACCCAGCTCTCTTAGCCTGTCCTCATAGGAGAGGTGCTCCATTGTGGGTTTTGACTGCAGAGCTGACCCTTGTGCTTTGGATGCGGAAAGTTTTGGCTTTTACCCTTATGTGTCGTACAAGAGAGGCTGCACACCTCTTCTGTCCCTGTGATTTATGGCCAGTTTTTGGTTTAGATAAGAGTAACAGCTTTTAGGAAGCAGAGAATAGATAGCTGAGGTTATGAATTTTGAGATCGCAGCAAGGAACTGATTTCCAAGTGACATCTTTCAGTTTAACTCATCCACTGGGAGACCCAGGCCTGGAGAGCCTGAAGAATGTGAACACTTCTCCTAAGCCTACCCATGACTGTTGGAAGACCACTACACTGAGCTCAGGTATTGCTGTGGATGGGATGTTTTCCGGGAATTAAAAGAGTAGGGGGAGGAGCTGTTGTGGCACCAGGATTCTGTAGCTGCTTGCTATCTCTCTGGGGTTTATACCTAGTGAAGGCTCCTGTTGGTCGCTGTCTGGAGGACAGGTCAGGAGCTGTCTTGTCTTACCTGTCTGTCCTCTCTGACTCCCTCACTCTACAACACATCCAAGTTCTTGGCAAAATGCTGTTAGGAGCAGAGAAGAAAAAGCTATAGTATTTTCCTCCTACCAGGCCTGCTTCCTGGTGGTTTTCTTAGGAGGGCATGTTTTGGTGGTCACAGGCTGTTATCTCCTAGATTACTGTGTTCCACTCTGAGAGTGCTTCTTGCAACACAACCCCTGCTCACAACACGTTTAATTATGTCTCAACTTTTGTTCTGTCTTTCAGTTTAGGGGTCTGCCCTTGGAAATACTTACGATTGTTAATAGTAAGCTTTGACCATTAGGACTTCATTCTAAACACCAGGAGGCTTGTGTTTCTGAAATGGGAATGAGGTGCTGAATGAGGTCACCCTCCCAATAACTCTTCTCACTTATTGATTGTCTGATGTGTGCATTTATCAGCAGCTGATAAATAAGTGAGAAGGGTTTTATTGTGATGTAGATCACAGCAGGTCTCAGAGTCAGTCAACAATTTTTTGTCAGTGGGAAGGAGTGAAGAGGTTATCAGCGTATGCACCTAATACATCCCATGTTCTGGGTTTATAGCTGGGTGTGCTGATTGAGTTCTTTAGGTCATTCAGTGTGTGTGTGTGTGCACATCTGCTTCGTCAACTATTGGTGATTTGCAGAAATTTGTTACTGCCTACCATGGATTTTAAAAGATGGATCTTGATCAAATAGCCAGCCGTCATCCTGACTACCTGATGTATTTCATCTGTACTGTGCCCACTTTGGAAACTGCAGTCACCCCCATGCTGCTTTGCACTATATTTCTCTTTCTTTCTCTGTATTTACTTGAAGATGGGTGTGCTTAGTATATATTTAAAATTCATTGCCTTTATGTCTCACTGTCTGAGAATGGGAGAGGAAGATAGGAAGCTGCCAATGAGGAAATAATGTCTGAAAGTTAGAAGAATGGAAATAGTGAGAAGCCAGGCACATTTTGAGAGAGATGTAATGGGGAAAACAAAATCCTGTTACAAATCTAAATGTCGCTAAGAGTCTTGGAACCCTGAGTGGAAACTAAACCCAGGTACTTGCATATGTACAAATGATCCGGATATCAAATTCCAAGCCCTCTACAGATTATACAGTGCCCATGGCAGATTTTTCAAAATGCACAAGGGTAATGACTTTTACTGGATAGGGTGTAACACTGGCACTTTCAACATAACAAATTGTCTGGTCCAGAGAGCAAAATATTCCAGGAAATGGTGCAATTGTATACTCAAAGTATAATAAAGAGATCGTTAAAGCTTTCATGTCATTATTAGACGTTCAGGAAAATAAGTAAGCACTGAATTGACTGAAATTGTTGTCCAGCTGGCAGTCGTGGGCGCCATGGGCTGAATCTGTCTTCTAGGCCAGTTCTCTGACACACTGCCTTCCTTGGAAATGGGAAACAACTTTTGTAGTACCTGCTGTTTTAACTGTCTGACACTTCTCCTTGTTGCCTTGAATGGCTGAGTATTTCCAGAGCAAGCTACAGCCATCGCTGGGATGTGGGAGAGTAGCTGAAGTCTAGGTGCCGTGCTGATAATACCTGCATAGTCCATGAGGGCTTTCTTGGTGACTCTCCAAGGAGACTTTGTCTTGCAGCAAGGTTAGCTCTAAAAAGTCTTTTCCTTGCCTTGGGGATTTGCTGATTTTTCTTTTTTTTTTCCTTCTTTACCTTTTTTTTTTTCTTTTTTCTTTTCTTTCTTTTCTTTTTTTTTTTTTCTTTTTCTTTTTGCAAAGACCTTCTCCAAAGCAAAACACCGCTAAAAAATGGCTTGGTCTTTATTCTTAGTGGTCTGTTTTCCTTAGAGACTAAAGAAAAAGTTTTGGCTCTGAACCTGCATGTTTGAACTCCGCTGATCTTGACTGACCTGATCTAGTGTATATTTGATATTAGAATGTAACATTTCTGTTGATGGAATAGAAATATCTCATTTGTTCTGCATCAGTCTCTGACATATGCCAACAGCATGCTGGACTGCATTAGGTGGAGCCTTCCCAGCAGGTCGAGGGAGGAGATCATTCCTCTCAGCTCAGCCCTCGTGGTCCTGTCCTGGGCTCCCCAGTATGAGGGAGGAAGTCTGGTAAAGGGCCATGAAGTTGATTAAGGGACTGGAGCATCTAACACAGGAGGAGAGGCTGAAAGAGGTGCAGCTGAAAGAGGCTGAAGAGAAGCTTGGAGGTTTCTTATCAGTGTGCATAAATATTTGATGGGAAAGAGTAAAGAAGACAGAGTGAGACTGTTCTCAGTGGTGTACAGTGACAATGGGGACAAACTGAAATTCAAAATATTCCATTTAAACATAAAAACTTCTTTGCTGGGAGTCTGATCAAACAGTGCAGCAGGCTGCCCAGAAAGGTTCTGGAATTTCTGTATTGGAGATACTCAGAACCCAGCTGGATGTGGTCCTGAGCACCCTGGTCTAGCTCACCCTGTTTTGATGAGAGATTGAACTTGGAGAGGATCTCTGAAGATGCCTCCCAACCTCAGCTGTTCTGTGATACGTGCAGGCTCATGAACTCTGGAAAAGCTGTAAGAATTTTGTACACCACTGTAGTCTGGTACCTGGCAGGATTTATAAGACATTGCTAGTCAGCCTGTACTGTCTAAGCTTGTAGTAAGGAACTTCATGCTACTGCTGACTATTTTCCTTAGTCTGCTGGGAGGTTAAAGTAAACCAAACAAAAGGAGTTGCGGAAATAGGGAGAAGAGAAGACTGAGGGGAGGCCTCATCTACATTTACAAGCATCTAAAGGGTGGGTTGAAGGATGATGGAGCTGGACTTTTTTCAGTGGTTCCCACTGACAGAGCGAGAGGCAACAGACACAAGCTGGAACATGAGAAGTTCCATTCAAATACAAGGAAAAACTTCTTTGGGGTGAGGGTGGCAGAGCCCTGGCAGAGGCTGCCCAGGGAGGGTGTGGAGTCCCCTTCTCTGGAGATCTTCAAGCCCCACCTGGATGCTCCTGAGTGATGTGCTCTGGGCAACCCTGCTTTGGCTGGGGAGTGGAACTGGGTGATCTCTAGAGGTCCCTTCCAACTGACAATTCTGTGATTAGGAAAAAATTCTTCACAGAAGGGATTATCAAGCATTGGAACAGGCTGCCCATGGAAGTGGTTGAGTCACCATCCCTGAAGATATTTAAAAGAAATGTAGATGTAGTCCTGAGGGACATAGTTTAGGACTTGGTGATCTTAAAGGTGTCTTCCAAACAAAATGATTCTATGATTCCATGAAATTCTTTGAAAACCTAATTTACAGGATATAATGTATTCCCTTTATTTTCCTAGTTCACTGAAGTTCATTCAGAAGTTCTGTGTTTTAGTTGGGATAGTAAGCTCTAACTCTCTCTCCCCTTGCTATTTAAGAAAAATTACAGGCTGAAGTAATGTCAAATTAGATCTTTAAAGCATAGGGGGTCACATTTACAGAGATACTTAGGATCACAGAATAATTCAAGTTAGAAGGGCCTCAGGAGGTCTCTAATCCAGCCTTCTGCTAAAAAAGCAGGGTAAGATACGAGGCCAGACAAGTTCCCACAGAACTTTATCATGTTGGGTCTTTTAAACCTCCAAGGAAGGAGATCACACTGACCCAGTGCTTGAGTGTCCCCACGGTGAAAAAGATTTTTCCAGTCCAAATGTTTTGCTCTTCAACTTTTCTTTTTTTTGGTCAATGAAGGTAACATAGGTGCCTTTGGGGGTTTTCAGGAGTGTATAGGCAATGTACATCTCTTACGGTCTTGGGCACTTCTAGAAGTCTCCCTATGCCCTTATCTTTATTTTGAAACATGAAAATGCATCTGAAAATCTTACCCAGTATCTCCTGGGCTTCATAACTTTAAGAATTTGGAAGCTTGAAACTGAAGTCTCTTCACTTTCCAAGATACTGTCAACTGTTATTGTGTTTATGAGCAATTTGGAGGGGCTTTGATTACAAGAGGGTGTGTCTGGTGAAATATAACCAAAGCATTTCTTTTTGAGCATTTCCTTCTGTTAATTTTTCTAATGTTAATAATGATGAGGGAAGTTCAGAACTAGGGCCATAACAAAAATGAAACTTGGAATTAGAGGAAAGATTCAGAATTCCTTTCACATTGCCTGACACATTTCTAGGAAACTACATCAGTAAGGTGTTTTTAAAAGGCAAAGAAAACTTGTGTGTGTAATCTCAAAAACATTGCATCTGTTTACATCAAACACTCTTTATTTCTCAATAATGTTTTAGGTAGAAAGCCTCACGAGCTAGCTCCAATAGCACAACAGCATATATTTTCATGTGTGACAGAAGCTAATTTGGTCATGCTTGTTACCCCTACCGTAACTGCTTGCTTATTTTTTTTTTTATTTATTTATTTTTACAGCAGTGTTTGCCTTTGCTCTGTCCATTTCTTGTTGTTCTTCAGAACAGATATTTGCCAAAACAAATGTATGTGAGTGATAAAAGCCGAGAGGAATGTCTGTTGGACCACAGGAAATTTCCTGTGCAGGAAGAGATCTTGGGAACTTCCTGTGGAGCAGAGCATTGTGGGGGTGTTGGCAGAAGGCCCTTCACCACAGCTGCAATTAACTAGAACAGGGTGGAAAATAGTCGGCGTTGCCTTTTGCAGTCACATAGTTCAAGAGCCAAGCCTGAATTAGACATTTAAAAAATGCCCACTGCATGAGTAAATGTTAAATCAGAGTGGGGTGTTTGCAGGTGGTTGCTCGCAGAACCCAAGAACAAGCGAATAGGGATGGTGCAGAGTTACAGGTCACTGGTTCTCATACTGCCATGCTTTGTGCCCACCTTGTAGACTAACCTGGTGTACAGGGGGGTATCCCAAGGTTTGACACGGCTAGAAGTAGGCCTCCTCAAGTTTGGTCCCACGTGCCTGAGAATGAACTGTGTGCTTGGTCGCTGCATTTTGCACACCACTGTAGCCTGGTGCCTTCAGGATTTATGAGACACTGCTAGGCAGCCTGTGTGCTCCAACAGGATTTTCCCATGGCAGTAGTGGCCCTGCACCTTCCATGAGGCTTCCTGGTTGGCACTTCCCAGACAAGTTCAAATCTTCAAGCGAACCATATCCCATGTGTTGCGTTAAATCTGCCTGATGCCAGAAACTTGTCTTGAATACCAGATGTTCAGCATGGAAGACCTTTATATTTGGTTCATCTTTATTTTTCCCTCTAGCAGAGGTGCATCTCCTTCCACGCCTCTCTGAGATGACACTTGCAGGGCACAGGGGAACTCCTTCTGGAGAGAGGAGTGAGGAGACAAAAACTGGTTAGGGATATAGGATGCTAACTTAAAACAGTAGTAGAAAAAGGAGGGGAGAAACAAGTGGATAATAGGAGGAAATGAGTATAGTTCAATGGGCAGAAAGAGGAGGGGAGAGAAAGGAAAAGACACTAGAAACACAGATTTTATAAAAAGGGAAACTGAACAGTCTGGAGAAAAATACATTTTTTTCTAAACATATGTACAGAGCATGATTAGATCCTACATGAGGCAAGATTTGTGGGCAGGGTGTTGCAAACCCCATGATAAGGTGATGGCAAAGTGAGCTTGATAGAGACCCTTGGCAATCCATCCTAGACTGCAGTTCCAACTTCCTCCGTGAAGACAGTCGTATGCCCTCTGCCTGCACCCCGTCCTTGGCCTCGCTGGAGAAGGTGCTGTAGAAAAGGCCACTGAAATGGTGCTTGAGGCTGTGGTCTGTGCTCTCTGCAGCACTAAGGCTGCTGAGTCTTCAGAGACGTTGACCAGCAGCTGACCATAACATTTGAACTTGAGTCTTGCGAGCCCAACTTCAGCATAATGATCCCACCTGGTGATTTCGAAGCCTCAGCCTTTCAGGTAGCACGGTTCTCCTCACGGAGGCTGGATCCTGTGACCTAGCACCCTTGCCCACACTTCTTCTGGTGGTTTTTTTTCTTACAGCTGTATGCGTACCGAGGAACTCTTTGTTTGCTTACTAAGTGCTTCCCCACAGGAAATTTCCTGTGATGGAAAGCTCTGGGGAAGCTTCCTGTTAGAGGAGATGCTGCCGGGGGCAGATAACGCAGAGGCTCCAGCCCGCAAACCGCAGCAGCTGAGGAGGCCTTGTCACCTGGTGCTTTCTGCCGGAGGAGGCTGCGCGCCAGGAAGAGTCAACCACTTTTCTTGAGTGATCTGGGGCGATAGGACAGGGGAACCGCTCGCTGGAAAACCCACGGCTGCTGGTGACTGCTGGAGTCTTTGCTAAGGCTGGGCACTGCAGTTCGGTGGTGTTGAACCCAGGTCCCTGGAAGCTATGGACTGATTTTTATCCCCCTCGTGGACCAGCTAGGTCAGCTTTTGTCAGGCTCTGAAGAAGGCCTGTAGTTACGTGTCCCATCGCGAGCTGGGTTGTGCGAGCTGCTTTGAAGCTCACAACCAGTTGAGGAAAAAACCACTACCTCATGGAAGAGCTCCACCTTTTGATAATGTTCCCCATCTCCTACCAATTGCTTTCCTGGAGAAGGAGGGTCTTGCAGCCATACCATTTTTGAGCCCGTGGCTGTCCCTGGCAGTCTGTGGAGAACCACTTTGTATCACTTACTGGGATTTGCTCTTACACTGGTGCAAAAAGAATGGTCTGGCTGACAAGTTACCTGTTACTACAAATGGCACGCCAGGCTCTGGCAGAGACCTCTTGTCATTTTAGGCAGGGGTCAATGGCTTGCCAAGGCTAGAGCTTGGTGACCTCTTAGGAACTGTGGCCTGTGACTGTGCCACAGTGGTTCAGTCAGTCCAAGGCTGACAGTATGAAACTAATTTGGGGAAAGCACCCTGATGCAAGAGAGCTCTTCAGGCAAAGGCACACAACGTCAACGGTCATGTCACCTATGTGGTTTGGGGGGACCTTGGGGAACACTGAGGCCAACAAGGTTCCTGAAAATGACCTACATCCTTCCACAACTCCTGCCATTTATCCCTGCAATGCTTTAGATTCGTCATATATTGTGTCATGATGCTAGTGCTTCTTTGTGCCCCCATTGACATCTCTGTCAAGAGCAGTGATGACTGACGGTATGAGGAGGTAGGGCTTCAGAGTTTTCAGCACAGTCTGGCCCCATGAACAATGCTTTGAGCTTCCCGCTCACCAAACTGCCCTTTGCTATCCACAGTGTCCCTTTCAACTCTTGAAAATCTTTCTTCTGCCCCCCCAGCTTTCCACGCTGTCTGCTGTAATCACCTGTACCATACAATGATTTTTACAACTCCCATCTTCCAAAGTTACTGGTTCCTGGTAGCATTCCTTAAACATAATTTTTGGTAGTACTGTTGTCTCTATTTGTTATCCATTGCCTAAATATTGCCTACACAATGGGGTTTGTTGTTTGCACGTATTTCTTCAGTGTGTTGATTTATGCCAGGAATCTATGGCAATTTTTTACCAAAAAATGGAGAAGAGAATAATCATCCAGACATTGAATGTTCCTGTTTTTCTTCATAGCTCGTTGTCTTGAATCTGGTGAAGGCACTTCATTTTCTACATTGCTTTTCTCTTTGTCTTATTTTAGAAATTCAGGTTGAGATGAAATTAAGTTGAACTACAAAGTTCAAAGGAGGATCTTCTTTAGGTCTGCTCCCTCTAGACTAGGAAAGGCAGATGTTTTAAGCTTTTTTTTTCAATATGGTATAATTTCAATACAACCTTCATTCAACCAGCAGTAACTGTTTGAGTTTGATTAATGACTTGACTCATAAATGTGTGCAGGCTGGCCAGCTGGCCCAGCCAGCTAGTCACTGGGTTGGTGAGATTGGCCAGCTGGCTGTCATTTCTTGGCTGATAGGGGACCCCAAATTGCAAGTGCTGCTTCTCAGCTATGGGGCAGACAGGAATGAGGCACTGCTTTTAGTCTGCTGGTAGGGGAAAGGAGCAGCTTCAGGGCTATATGTAGCCATCAGTCCCTATGCTGGGTAGCCTGCCACGGATTGAAGGCATCTGGGAAAAATGACAAGCTCTTTTTGTGGGGTGAATGGTTGCACCACTTGTTTTTCAGGTTTCCAGACACTTCCCTTGATAAGGACTTGGGTTTGATAGTTTTACAACTTTTCTACTTTTTAACTGCTGTGGCTGATAACTTCTTTGCCAGGACAGAGAACAATACACCAGTGTTGAACTCTCAAAATGTCTAGTGCCTCAAGATCTGGGACAGACTTGAAGGAAGAGGGGTGGTCTCTCCTGTGCTCTGGGTACCCCTCTGCTGGGCCGTGCGGATGGGAGAGGAGCCTCACGGGCGAGAGTGAGAGGAGCTCAGACTTGGGGGGCAGAGGGGAGAGCCTGGAGCAAAGGGGCTGGTCAGAGGGACTGGTGGTGCAGACTGGCATGATGAGAAGGACATGAAGTCGAGATAGGAGAATGGATTTCTTAATCTTGCCCCTCCTCTGCTGTCACATACATCTGCTGCACAGCCTGCTGGCAAAATGAGTCAGGGTTATAGCCAGGTGTCTCGTGCCCTCCCGCCGGTGTTGATTATCCTGTTCAACATATTCATCAATGACCTGGGCGAGGGGACAGAGTGTATCCTCAGCAAGTTTGCTGATGATACCAAA
>JAOTQQ010000001.1:77483930-77530637 GCA_026546715.1 Gallinago undulata | reverse complement strand
GGCTGCATAGGGAAGAGTGTGGCCAGTAGGTGGAGGGAGGTCATTCTCCCCCTCTGCTCTGCACTGGGGAGGCCACAGCTGGAATACTGCGTCCAGTTCTGGGCTCCCCAGTTCAAGAGGGACAGGGAATGACTGGAGAGAGTCCAGCATAGGGCAAGAAAGATGATTAAGGGATTGGAGCATCTCCCTTATGAGGAAAAGCTCAAAGAGCTGGGGGTCTTTAGCCTGGAAAAGAGAAGGCTGAGGGGAGACCTTATTTATGTTTATAAGTTTCTAAAGGGTGGGTTAAAGGATGTTGGAGCCGGACTCTTTTCAGTGGTTCCCAGGGACAGGACGAGGGCAAACGGGCTCAAGCTGGAACATGGGAAGTTCCATTCAAATACAAGGAAAAACTTCTTTGGGATGAGGGTGGCAGAGCCCTGGCAGAGGCTGCCCAGGGAGGGTGTGGAGTCCCCTTCTCTGGAGATCTTCAAGGCCCTCCTGGATCCTCCTGAGTGATGTGCTCTGGACAGCCCTGCTTTGGCAGAGGAGTGGGACTGGGTGATCTCCAGAGGTCCCTTCCAGCTGACAATTCTGTGATTCCATGAAACAACAGTGTATTCCTGCCACTGTCAGTTGCCTCCTTAGCAAAAAGCCACAAAGGTCTGTAGGTTTGATCTACAAGTGCTAGCCCTGCTGCTGACCCATGCAGGTTTCACTATGATGCCATGGTGGAATTTCTGAGGGTTTTTTTCCCATTACCGATACTTTAAAAACAAGGGAAAAAATTACACTCAATATATATATTGTGTGTAACAGCTACTAAGGTTGTAAATATGAGGAAATGTCAGAATTCACCTTGCCTGTACATACATTGATTGTTCAATTACATGAGCTTTGCATATGCATTAACACATGCGGCATCTAGCGAAGTGGGGACTCTGGAGACTGCACGAATAACTGTAATATTTACTGATAAAGAGTAAAGGGGATCAGCCTATAGGCAGCAGAGAGGATAATTGCAGGAGAAAGCTATTAAGTCTGCAGGGACTCCTGGTCTGCTCACTGGTATCTCAGCATCAATAGTGGTTTTGCAGCTCACACGGACAACCTGTCCAGAACCACATCAGCGTTGGTAACTACAGCTGGGATGAAATGGTTGTCCTGAAGTGTGTGAGAGTTTCTTCCTGGCTGCATTCAGTACATGTGAGTTTGCTAGGTCAGAAGTGGTTTGTACCAAATCACATAGGAGGCCTGTGGCTGAAATCGGGTTTCTCTTTACCAGTGTCTTCCTCATTAGAAGCTTCTTCCTTCTGCAGCAGCACAGAGACCTGTCTTCCCTTCCATTCATATTCAATATCCCCGTGGCAAACAGCTCGGCTGTTTACATGGGAAAGTAACTGTAGGAAAGTATTTATTATATTTTTAGCAGTCTGTAATGTAATTTAGCAGATGGAAAAAATGAGGAGGAGAGCCAGCTTTCTGCAGACCACCAATATGTGCTTTGCAGGCAGGAGCTGGAGAATTGGTAAGCTAAACTAACTGAGACAGTGCAAAGGTTGCTGAACAGAATATCAAGCTGGAAATGCACTCATGAGAAGACCTGGCAGTTAAGATCACTCAAATCAAGACTAAGCTCTTCCATTGACTGTAGTAGGCTTTGGGTTAAACCCCATTAGGTCCTAAGATGTTTGGTTGGAAGATCTGCGTAGTAGGGTATGTGTTTGTAAAGTGTGTTTGTCGTCCTGGGAAGGTAATACATAACCCTCCCCATGTACTTGGACAAAGTGTGCTACACAAAGTCCAGGAAAAAGCACTGTGTTGTTCATCCGAAAAATGTCATTTGGTATTTATAATGCTTAATAATACACTAGGAAATCTTCTATAATATATTGTGTAAAAATAATAAAGTCTTGGGAAAACTAGAGTTCAGTACAGATTGGCTATTAAATATTTTCAATGAAGTAAAGGGAAACAGCTCAAGGCTGTAAAAAATGATCCAACTGGCAGATTAGTAAACTGAGAATTCGCACTGTTAATTTGTAAATATAAATAGTGAAGTTCAGAAGTTAAATCATTAATAGAGCTTAGCTGTCAGTAAACTTTCTTGACATTAATTTTTAATACTGTAAAAGCAGCTGTCTTTGAAACAAAATTCTTCTCAGAAGAGGTTAACACCCTAAAATTTTTACTGTAATTCCAAAGTATTCTAAGTTGAAAAAAAGGAGCTTTTAGCATGGTTATCAAACTGATTCTCGTAACAATTATGGAAAATTTTGCTTACCCCAAAACCTGTTTTACCCCAAAACTCAAAGTAGACATTACAGTGAGTCTTGTGAAACCAAAGCTCCAAAAAGCGGTTGCATCTTAATGCGGTGGATTAATGCCAACCTTGAAATACTGCACTTCTTTCCCTTTTCATTTTTTCAGTTGGTCTGATTTTGTGTTTTCAGACTTTGTTAGGGGCTCACCAGTCTCCCGAGTGTGATTAACTTGTTTGGTTTTTTCTTTTTCCCCTCACTCTACTGCTCATGGAAACAAAGATGCTGCCTCCTGTAGCAAAATCTATGATGTCACCCCATCATTTCTGTTTTGTTTTGCTTTCACGAGCTGGAGATTTGGGAAAAATACTAATAAAGTACATCCTCCTCTGGCTTTGCGTAGAGATTACAATCTAAGGAAACAACATTGCTCTCCTGCTTGTGTGCATTACCAAGCACACTAGGGTCCTGGTTTATGATTGCAACCCAGACACTACAATTATGCAGAATAATAATGCAGGCCTGTTGAATTAGATGATGAAGATCATTTGCTTTCAATTAGGACAGCACCTCCTGGCCCTTCACATGGAGCAGGGTCTCATTGTGTGAGCTGCTGCAGTTAGTGAAATAACTGCATTCTGTCTTTCTGTAAAAACAGGGCGTCAGGCCCACTGATCTACAGATACTGGGTATTTTTAAAGCTGCTGTGAAAAACAAGGTGAGGGCTTTGTTGTTAGTGAGAACTTCAGAATGTGAAAAACTTCAGCATAATCCTTTTGAGAAGGGAAAATTGGAAATAAAGAGACACCCCGTCCCAGATTAAAATTATGTATTTTTTTAAAAAAATTAACCAAGAAAAGGACAGATTTTTCAGCCATTTCTTTCCCTGGAAGGCAGTTATCCAAGTGAGACATCCCGTTAAAGTCACTGGAACTGCTTGTGTAAATAACTGTCCACAAAAATACGGGTTAAACCACGCAACCCTCAGTGTCTTGTTTTATTACTTCAATGTCATATTAAGCGCATCACTTAAATTGATGCACTTTGGTATTCTTCTTCCTTCCCACTATTTATGAGGGTTTCTTTGCAATTTTACATTTATCTGTTTTGACAATACAAGTGTGAATATCACACTTTTGTTGAGAATTTCTTTTAGTTTGAAAAAAATTAAATTGTTTAATTTAAAAAATGTAAGTAGGAAGCTTTCATTTAAAAGCAGAAAGAAAACCCACAGCCATTTTGACTGAATGTGAAAGACACCTGTACAGAGAAAGCAGAATTCTTTTTGCATTAGCAGCACGATTGCCTTTATTTAACATTGTGCAAATAAAAATAGAGTTACCAAAATGTACACTGGCTCTTCACAAGGAATAAAAAGAAGTCAGTAAGTGTATAACAGAGTGAATTTTGGGATTAACTACAGATAAAGTTTTCCTAGGACGTCTCTGACATACGGAGAAATGTCTGAGAACTGATGAAGTGGAGAGAGAAGGAAAAAGAAGAGAAAAAATATATGCAAAGCCACTTGGGTAGAGCTATGCAAATGACCTTATCAGGGTAAGCAAAAGGCTTCTCCATTGTGCCTGCCAATTAGGAAATAGCAGCTATGGACATACTCAACTCCCTCTTCCTGAGGAGATGCAGCTTTAGCCTGTGATATTGGCAACCACACCGTGAAAGGAGATTAAAAATTGTCTCCTCTTTTATGTCTTGTTAAGAGGTTGGCAGAGATGCTAAATGAATCCTGGACAGGGCAAGCACCCTGATAGTATCCCAGTAGCCATTTTTTTTCAATTTCCCATGGATTCTAGCAAACCAAGAGAGCAAAGAAACTACTAGGCTTTGACAGAGGTACAGAAGTAGCCCCAGATGTCTTTGGAGGCGCTGGTGTCCTTCCATCCCGATGCCCATTCTGAAGAGAGAAGCTGAAGAGTCCTGCTGTTCAGCCTGCCTGGTCCAGGTGTGCTGCTCTCTCTTTCTCTTACCTCTTACGATTAAAACCACTTGCACAGTTGGTCAAGCTGAACGGAAACACAGGGAAGCAGCATCTAATCTTACACAGTGTTTCCCAAACACCAAAGCGTGTCAAGATTTATGAAGTGTTTTAATAATTAACACAAAAGGAAGACATTATGTTCAAAATGAGTAACGTGAACCTTCTGGTACTCTGGGAAACTTTTCTCTCCCTTTTGTTGCCTTAAATACTACTCATAGCGCTGCAGCTAAATTGTCAGGATTACCACCAATTTCCACAGGAGGTGCAGACATGCTTTTCAGGACTGAAAGCCAGTGTTTCCAGAGCCTTGAGCAGGCATTATCTGATCACCCGTTTAACATTCAACTGGGTGGCATAAGTTCATGGTCAATGTGATGGGTTCGTGAGGAATTTTCATAGCTAGGGTTTGCCTGTGCCCGAATTGTCTGGAGGCGGCTGGAGGGTACGGTCAGGTGAATGGGTCGGCTGAAGTGTTATGCTCTGGATTGGGTCCACACCCTCAAAGTGCATCCAGAGTGTTAATGCAGCTTTATTCAAGTTGCTGTGTCCCAGGCTTAAAAGATAACCATGTGAGTAGCATGAGGGCAAAGACTGAAAAACCAGTGTAATCTTTCTGCAGGTTAAAGCAGAGCAGCATGCAAAAAACAGAATCCAAACATGTTGTCTTTCTCTCCTTATCCCCATGGTGGGAGAAGGGATGTCTTGGGTGGAAGAACAGGATTTAGCGGAGGCTAGTAGTTGGCAGAAATGTGTGCACTGGGGCTGCCAGGCTGCAGGGTGGTGGGACCAGCCAACCTGGTGGGAAGCCACAGAGGGAGGCATTCCTCGGTACCCAACAAAAGCTCTGAGCCTTGAAGGTCCTTCTTGTTGCATGGAGAGGCAGGCTGTGCAAAAAAAACAAATCAACTTGGGCCTTCAAAATGGTCAGTGAACTGAATTAGAGAGAGAACTATAAAGTTTGATGCAAAGAAGCTGTGCTCCTTCTGTCCCAGTGAAGGTCAACACCGCGTCCACTACTGCGAACACTGCAGACTGGGGGCTGTGTTCATGTATGGATCTGTGGCAGAACCAAAAACAACAGAAAGGGAACTAGGTCTCAAGAGATGCTGGTACTTCATGTGGAGCTTTGGGCTAAGTTCTTTGCTTATTTGCCCTCTGCCATGAAAATCTCTTCCCTGGACACAAAACCGAAGAGACAGCAATACGCCCAGATACACAGAAAAAACTCAGTGTGCATTGTCTTGGACTCTTTGGCTTCACTAATGCGTGTCTCAGCCCATTCTTTTGGATACATTCTTTGTTGTTATGTTTTCAAAATCTTTTTTTCTTCAAAGCTAGTTCCTAAATGGAGTTTTTAATGCCCCTTACTGAGAACAACCTGTTTCCCAGAATCGTTTCTCCAGGTTAGCAATTGTAATTGCTGCAAGAGTGCCGTTTAGCAGCGAAGGGGAGGCAGTGAAGCGACACTTGTTCTGCATGCCAGCCCTTCTCTTACACACAGGCTCACTTATAGTTCGAGGAGAGAAGGAGGAAAAACAGAATAACAGTGCTGTGATTATTATTTTTTTTTTGTTCAACACACACTACTCACTCCTTGTTTTCTTTCTGATAACACCAAGGTATTTACATTCAAACAAAAGACTCCTCTTGCCGAATCAGCCTCCTCCTCCTACCTGATTCCGTCAGCAGAGTTGCAAAAGTATGACTGTGACAGCACAAAATGAATAAGGGTGAGGTTGGGCTGACAAAAGAAGTCTCCTCTTCCCAGGGAATACTCACCTCAGGGGTGATGGAGGGAAGAGCAAATCTAGAAAAAGTTCAAAACGAGGCATCAACAAAACATCTTGCTAAAAATTATTCACAGCGCTTTCTTTTGAGAGTTAATCTTCAAGTAAAGTAGTGTTTCAGGACCTAGATTAACAAATTTGGTCAGAGCAGGGAAGAGACAATATTGACAATTAGGACCAACCTAACAGTTGCCAATTCCAGCTGCTTCAGAAGAAGGTACAAGAAAGAAATGCTATAATTTATTAAGGAATAAACCAGCCCACGAATGAACCTTTCTCTGAATTCCCATTGTTTGGTTATCCAAACACCCGAATAACAAGGGTGTAAATCCTTTCTGAAATTGCATTCATGTCCTCAGAAATTCTACAGGGTGTCAAACACAGAGAACTGTGTTTTCATGAACATACAGTATTGGAGTCCATATGCTCTATGTTTATTATCTGCCAGAGTGGTGTGAGACATCTAGAGTCTGCAGATTTTTTTCAGGGCTTCACGGGAAAATTTTTGGCACTTTGCATTCCCTAATGTCATTTTGTGTGAAATTGCTGAAGAAGACTTCTCCCCTACCCCCGCCAAATTGACAATGTGCCCATGTCTGCATTTCTGTACCATGCTGTCAGTGCTAAGCCAGTTGACCCCAGCCATGTGAAAAAATCAGAATCGCATTAATAAGCAAAGCATTTCAGAAAAGTAGTTTTCCACTTGTAGCTTGTTAATAAGAAAGTAAAGACCTGGAATGTGAACTTGCTTTGCACTGACAACGCGTATCTATTAGCTCAGTAATTTCTGTGATGTGGGAATTATAAAAACGGGCACGAAGGGAAAAGTTAGGGCAGGGCAACCTGAAAAGTTAGGTTAGAAGGTATCCTTTCTTCAAAGCATAGTTCGCTATCCTTCCCTAATGTGGGTGTTCACTTTCTACCTTCTTACTTCTCCAATCTGTCTCTCTTCTCGCCCCACTCCCTGCCATCTCCCGCTCATACACGTGCGTGCTTTGATCCACAGCCTGAGAGGCTCGTGGGCTGTGCGCTCCTGTGGCACTCTGGCTTTGGCTCCCGTGCTCTACTTACCAAGAAACTTCCCTTCCTCCAACCTAATACTGAACAGCATTTCCAAGAATTGGCAAAACCAGCTTTCATGGGTACTTAATTTGTGACACAGTCGACTTAGCCAAAGAGGTTGTCCAGGCAAGTGTTTCTTAGCAGGACAGAAGATACGGCACCAGGGATGGCCAAGTTCAGACAAGTCCAGGCACGTGACCATTAGGTCTAAATGGTGGATTTTAAAAAAGATATTCCATCTTGTGCAAGTTGGTTGGGAATCAGTCGTCCCAGGAGAGTGGAAACTTGAGATGATTTGGAACTTATGATACAAAAGAATGAAGCTAAACTGGTTTGGACTTTGTAAACTATGCAAGTCTTGAACACTGGGAGAACAGAAAAGAAATTACTACTTTATAGAGACACCTCTGTTGCTTTCTTGACTTCAGCATGATTGTGATTGCCTGAGGTTTTGCGAATAAAAGTGGTGTGTGAACAGATACACCTAGAAATCTGGATTTCTGCAACAGATAAGATACATAATTTGACAAATGTCCTTCATGGAGCTGGATGAAATTTGCCAAAATATGGGGGAGCACTATTATGAAAATTTTAATTAGACGAGTTGATGAAAAAGTATTTCAGCTACATTTTCACAATATCCAATTATTAAAGAGCGTGTGGGGATTCCAGTAGTCTCAGCTGGTTCCCAGCATTGTATGCACGCCATCATGCTGTCACTTCGCTTGTACATTCAATGCCTTCCCTGTCCTGTCTGTTTCTATCGTAATGTCCTCCAGGCAGGGACTCCTCCTTATTCCAGCCATGTAAAGAAGCCATTAGATAATTTTAAATATTTCTGACAGGTGATATCATTTGATTCTCTTCCACAGTATTTAAACCAGGATAAATAGGGTTGCTACCCCTCACCCCTTCAAAAGAGGGGCTGCTGTTAGCGGGACCGAGAGGGGTGACTTTCTCACCCTTCTCTGCTGTCACAGCCCCACCGCCGGTCCCACCTCGGCTCTGGGACTCCCAGCTGCAGCACAATGCTTCTCTCGAGGGACAAAGGTCCCCTTTCTCCCAGCACATCTGCAGTAGTTTGTTGGCAACAGTAAGCACAGGGATGACCGTCCTTCTTGAGGGACAAGAAAGGTAGAAAAGATAGCTTCACTGATGGCGACGTCACTAGGTGTCTATAACTAGCATAATGGGTTTATAGAGTATCAAGAATTGTGAATCTGTGATGGGATCAGTTACAGGTAGTTACTAGGTATGCAGCCTCTCTCACAGCACCTTTGTAAGAAACCCGAAAAGCAGGATGAGACAGAACCTCCTTGTGAATTATCTCCTCCATTTGTTTTCCTTTTCATTCAAAGCTTGATCCTCTACTGGAAATGCGTAGGTAAATTATTAGCCTCTGTTGACATTGCAATAACTTTTCCGGCCCTGGAAGCAAGCGGTGACATCATCAAGATTAAACTCAAGTAATACAGTAAGTCCGTGCATTTTTCAGTGACACGACATGTTCTATACCAACACTTACTGAAGCTTTTTCTCCCTTCCCTGTCACCACATCCAGCTGTTACTCTTTTTGCAATCTGCCACCTCCCTGCCAGTTGTGTTGACCTGTTAGTGCAGTTGTGCTCTTAATCAGCTCAGAAAGCTGATCTGGCAGAAAGCAGTGTACATACGTACTGAAGTGCAGATTATCCCTCTCATCAAGATGAGAGACAGCATAGCTCCTCCACCAATTGCACTGCCACGTCGGAGGGGTGGCCAGAAGACAATAGTAAGTGAGCACTCTCACTGAACTCTACCTATTGTCCGAGCTGTGGCCTGAAAGGAGCTGGTTTGAAGGACGGTGCAGTGATTACAGACATCCCAGCACTGAGATGGAAATGGTGGTCTTTGGTGATAATTTCCTACCAGACAGAATAATGGAAAGGGATTCCAGTATACCCAGCTCAGGAGGGAGGATACTTCCCTCACACACAGGACTCCAGCGAGACACCTGTGACACCGGAGGGGACAAACTGTGTGTTTCTGAGACCCGAGGCTGTCACAGAGAGGTGGCCGTGGCTCACCCAGCGTGTATCTGCGCTGCAGCCACAGGTGAGGTGCCGTCACAGCGAAGCCCATGGTACCCACAGACCTCAGCACGAACTGGGCACCGCCGCCTCAGGCAGGCTGTACTGGACCTGCAGCTCGAGCCCTGGATGTGGTTGGCATCTCGGGGAGCTGGTTCTGAGGGCACCCCGGGGATGGCTGCAAGCGCTGCGGCCGTGCCTCTGGCTGCAGGACGCACCGCACAGCATCCTGGCTTCAATCTGACAAGCTCCCAAACAGGATCTTCCCCGCTGCCCCAATTAATACAGTTGATTTCTGATTCCGTGGGCAATGTTTTTAAGTGTTCCCACATAGAAGCAATGCCACAGCTTCGTAAGACTAGCACAGAAGCAAGTGAAAGCCAGTTTTTTTTGGGGGGGGGCCTAATATGAGAAGTTAGTGGGCGTGCTGACTACCTTCAGAGCAAGCAGGAGTTAAACCCTGGAGAGGAAGCAATTCACAAGCTGCAGCAAAGATAATCATGATAATTTATCATCTGATAATCAAAGAGCACACACTTAATTTGTTCTCATTATCAATGTATTTCAAGCTCAAGTACCTTGGTACAAGAAGCCTTTCTGTGCAGAAGTTGCACTGGAAGGGTAGAGATGAGGAGCCCCATGCAAATGCAAGGCAGTTCCTTCTCCTGTGAGGGGGGTGTTGAGGTGCAGCGTGGAGTCCATCGCAGTGGCCTCCTTCTCCCTCTGGCTGTGGAAAAGGACCCCCAGCATCTAGGGCTGTGCTTTTAAGCGCTCGACCTTTCTCTAGGACAGCAGCGTCTTCTTGGAGAAATGACTGACAGTTTGTAAGAGCTGCAGGGATTTGGTTCATTAAGGAACCATCAAGAAATGAAGCTAAATCTGGAGTTTTTAACCGTATCAGAACTCTGCTTTGCAACACCTTGGGAGCGGGAAATGCCTGCAGGATGCTAAGAGTGGGCTTTTACCTCCAGAGCCCACGATGTGGTTCAGAACAAGAGTACAGCGTGCAGTCTCCAGAGCTGTAATTTGCACCGTTTCCCCCAGTTATTTAATATTTAATGTCACCTGAAGGAAGGTCTTTGTATAAAGCACGGAAGAACTCATATACTGGTGGACTGAAGCAGGCTTCTGTAGCCCTCCTGGATTGGGAGTCTGCAGGAGAACACAAGAGATAGAGGTCAAAAAGTAGAAGTATGACATGCTTTTACCACATGCTGGTGGTAAAATTTTCTCCGCGCTGATTTGCTTAATGGTTACAGGCAAAGTGAGCCACGGCTCCGGCTGTGCTGCCAAAATCTGCTTTTACAGTAGCAGCCCAAGTGCAGCTGCAGCTCGCAAGGCTTGGAGCCCCCGTGCAGGGGAAGCCAAGAGATGACATCTTGCTGTCACGGCGGAGAGTGTTCTGTGGTGGAGCTGCCTCACGGTCCCTGGAAACAGCCTGGAAAACATGCTCTTTGTGTACACGCTCCCCCCTCCCCAGCTCTCACAATCGCAGTCGAGTTAGGAAACAAAAGTCCCAGCCAAAATTCCTCAAGGGAAAGGGACCCAACTTCTTCAGGATGTGAGCCTCTGAGAACAAAATCTCCTTGTGAGAAGAAAGCAGCTTCTTAATACGGGAGGATTACAATGTCTTGCTATGTTGTTGGTGGTGTTTTGTTGGCATGTGAAACTGAGATTTCTAAACTTTCCACTCGATTCAGCTGTACAAAAAGGGCTCCCTAACCTCTCGCTTCTCAAATGGTAGAATCATCTCTAAGTTTGCAGCCACTGGAAGATTGAGATGACCCAGCTGATGATAGGTTAAAATGATAAATTGCTAAGAGGAACCATCTTATTTTTAGCAGCTGTATTCATTGCAGCTAGCAACTATTTCTACGGTTTTTCACGTCTTTCTGGAGCATTGATCAGGTACCTACAACCAGAGCTTTCGGTTCCATCACCAGCATTACTGCCGCGCACTGTAGGCACGGTAATAATCCGAGCACCCCTCTCCACTCTGCAGCAATTAGGCAGCAGGCAAAAGACTTAAGTAAAACCATATGTAGGTCAAAACTACCAAGATCAATTTATTTCTAATTACTTACAAATCTTCAGCACCCCAGCAAAGGATCAAGGCCATATTGTGTTAGAAGAAAGAAACAGCATATATGGACAGTTCATTCTAATCCAGGGTGGTTTTTTTTTAACCTTAAAATTACTGTTGCCAGGATTCAGCAAAGAAGTGACCCAAGAAGTGGGAAGGAAAACCAGGTGTTAAGGATGTAAAGATCCTCTGCATTTGTCCAGTTCTAAAGAGCAGCAGAATATAGTTCCTGGATTCAGTCCCCCCTGAAACAGCTTCAGTGTATGGGCAGGTGTCCAGTGACTTTGTGCCTCTCATCTATAAAAGAGATATAACAATCCGATCTGCCTGCAGCTGGAAGGCACTCTGGAGTATTACTGATACTGGTATCGGCAGTGGCCGCGTTCAATACAGGAAGACTGGAGAGAATGTTTGTTAGACCTGATTTTTGACCTGGATTAAGATAAATTGGTTCAAAACAGTAAAGAGTTGCTGAGAAGAAAATTTAGGTTGCTATAATCTCCTTGACTTCTGCTGGCAAAACTGCTTGCTTCTGGCAGCGTGGTCTTCTGAGCTGCCTGACCCGTGCCATTGTGAGGGCTCAGCTGGTTTTGTTCGGGATACGGTTTGTGCACATACAAGGGAAAAAAAAGCAACAGAGGACATTTCTTTCGGCTCCTTTTGGAAGGGAGCGGTAGGAAAGCAATGTCTGCTCCGTGGAAAATGGCCAAAAATTGGTCGAGAAGAAGTCAGGAGTGGATTAAGACTCTAACTGGGAGCAGATCCAAACCAGCATTTCCCCGTTCCCCATCCCCCTGCCAGCTGCTTGCCGCGCACGAGCCGCTCCGGCAGCAATCCCGTGGTCACCTGCCCCGTGACCAGGCACCACACGGGCAAAGAGAGGGGTCGCCCGGGACCCCCGGCAGGTTGTCGGCCGGGTGCAGCGGTAGCGGCTGAACGGTGTAGCGTGGTGCCCAGCTGCAAAAAGGCCAGCCTTCTCCCTGCCTGGAAGGAGAGCTCTCGTCAGGCTTCTAGGAGGGCTTTGCAAACAACCCGAAAGGAAGCTGGGGCCGTTCTGCGCCGTCCTTGAAAGCTCTTGGACGTGGCTCATGGAACGAGTGCCTAGAAAACAGGCTGGTCTTTTCAGCACCTCTGCGGTCCCTCGCTGCTTTGGCCGGTAGCTTTTCCCATCAAGAACTTCAAGCCCTGGCCACTCCAGCGTGCATACCAGCACCGTTTACTTGGACTGGTTTGCCCTGTCCTGGGCGATTTCTCTTTTCAGCTGCCTGTCAGCAGCAGGTAGGCTGCTCCAGCACTATAACTATAACTATATTATTGTGGCTGATCCCACAACGGGGCAGCTCGCGGAGGAAAGAGGGCTTCATCCTAAAGTCCGCTTCTTCTGCAAGCTGACTCCAGATGATGCAGATAGAAACAGAAAGGAGAGGGGCAGCTGCTACGGGCAAACACTGATTTACAAGAAACGCAGCACAACTGGCCATGTTAAATGACTGGGGTGGTACTTGAGGCTTTATTCTGACATCAGGTACAACTCGAAGGACTTCAGGAATTGGTCTGCAGTGTTCAGGGACTTTTCCGTTGCTGGGACAGGGGGTCTTAGACATAGCTGAGTAATTTTGTGTTAAGAGGCTTTCTTCATTTACTAAACTGTATCTGCAAAGAAAAGGGTTTGGCTGTAGAATGAGAAAGAATATGTTTTTCACGTTGAATTCTGTGGAGCGTGGCCTTTCCTCGTTCATTTCCCACTTACAGAGACTTCAGATTTTGTGGGGTTTTTGTACCAGTGACTTCATCTGCCATCATTAATCAGCGAGCTATCTCAGCTCAGCAAGCTAATTTAGAGCCTTGCTTGTGCATTTGATCAGCAAATGCAAACCATGTGTAATGTCAGCAGGTCAGGGGAGGTGATGGAACATGGGATTTTCACCTCAGTTCCAGAAAGGGCCATAGTTGCTTCCAGGAAGCTGAGCTTGGCACCGGGTGTGGGGAATTGAAAAGATTTATTTCCCTGTGTGAGAGCTTACAGCTTGATCATTCTAATCAAGCATTTTCCAATCAATATGTTTCTTACGGGCTTTCCAAAGGCTGCATTAGAAAAGCAATTTTATTTATTTTATGACCCTGAAGCCCTAAGGGATTCGGGTGTGCCGGCTTCCCGGGGTCTCTGTGGAGAGTGAGGAGCGGAGGGATGGGTGACAGGGCAGCAGGCTGGCAAAGGCAGCGGGGCACACAGCCGGCCCCCGGGGTTTGGTTCTGTAGCCATCTGCATACACAGAGCCCCCAGAGCAGCCTCGGTGCACAGAGCATCACCTGCACGTGTGCTCCACCTCTGATACCCTGTTCAACGGGACAGCGGGGGACACGAGCCTCTGCCTTTCATTTCGGATTACTACCGAAAAAGCTGTTCCACCCTCTGTTCCCAGCAGCGTGCGAAGCTTCCCAAAGCCTTCTCATCCTTATTACAGGCAGTTTCAGACCTTTGTAAAGGACACGGAAGCCTCACTGGGATCTCTCTACCTGCCCATCACGCGGCTCCTCTGTTCCTTATCCAATCGTTTTTTCCTTAACAAGACCTGTAAAGGCGCATTTTCAACTGCTGCCGTCCCTTTCCCTTGTACCAGTTTGTACTCACCTCCCAAATAATTCTCTCTGAGGATTAGCCAGGATTAACCTTTTCCTCCTTTTCTACCTTTGCTTATCTCTGAGCCTCGAAACCGCGGAGCCAGCTCCGTACGGCAGGAGGTGTCAGTCCCTGCAGCCCAGCACCACGGAATGGCCACCGCTCCTCCGCTGCCGGGGTCAAGTGGCACCTGCTGGAGAGAGCAAGTGGCCAGGCATGCCACCGCACACCAGAGCTCTGTCCCCTGCTCGTGACAGCAAGGGCACAGACCACCAGCGATGGCAGGGTTTCTCCTGTGGTAGGGCTGCATCTTCCACACGTATGCCCATCCAAGAGCAGCCTCAGAAGGCACTTCTGTCGGCTGTCCATCTGCACGGGGATAGCTAAGGATGCCACAGCGCTCTTTCACCCGTTCCCTTCCTCTGAGGAATGAGAAAGGCTTCCAAGGTCCTTTATCATCCTGCCTTCCCCCCCCAGCAGAGGTAGTCCCGAGGAGCTGCTGGGCGCCCCGTGGGTGGGAACGTGCCAGCTCCCGTGGCTATGGGGGAGGCACCTGGGGGAAGAGGTCGGTGCGGCAGCTCCAGCAGGGACAGCACAAGATTCCTGCCTCGGGAGGACCTCAGCGCCCAGATTGGGCTTTAATTGGGCTTTAATTGGGCATCGCCTCCAGCGTGGTCGGCACGCTGCTGCTGAGCTCAGCGCGGCAGCCCTTCTCGGGGAGCAGCACGTCGGGGTTTGTGCTGTCAGGTTCAGAAGAAGGGCCCCGGTCTGCAGGAACAATCAATACCTCTGAACAGGGAACCAGAGAGCAGCAGAGACGGCACCGCGGGACTATTGAGCCACAGTAATTTGAAGCAGCTGTGCACCATTTTGCACTTTCGAAGCATTTCAGGTTTTAACTGGCCAAGCCTCATGACACCTTTTTACATTTTGGTAGTCTAGCTTGCCAAATGAAGAACTGAGACAGAAGGAGGGGACTTTAAAAAGTTGCTCTGGCAGAGCCTGGGAGAAGGATTTGAATCTAATCCTGTGTGTTTCTTCCAGACCATGTCACCTTTACATAGAAACAAAGGAAAAAACACAACCTCGTGCCCTCCTGCTTGACATACACTATCATATGCAGAACCACATACTACGCTTTACAGCTAACGTGGAAGAATTTTGTTAATTAATAACAAAAAAAGAGAGCTTCAGTTCCTAAAGAGCTACTTTTTAGCAGACATTCAAGTCTTCTGAACTTCTCCATCATAGTTTTCCCACTCAAGGCTCAAGTACTGTCCTTGTAGACGGGGCTGGCCTCCCTGCTGCTGCCCGTGGTGGTGCATCTGTCCCTGGGCTTGGAAACCAGCTGCTGATCTGCACGCCCTGGCCCCTTTGCTCTTCGCCCAACTGCGCTTAGTTTTCCACGTGGGAGTGAGAACAATTCTGTCTGCCCTGCAGAAAGCAGGGATAAAGGAGAGATCTGCCTTTACCCCCCTTCCCACCTCCTCATCCCGCCTGCCCGCAGCCAGGCGTAAGGATGGAGAGCCCGACCAAAGTGGAACAAAAAGTTAGGTGAAAACCGTACCCCGAGCGCTGTTTCCGTCCCGCGTGCTGCTGCTGTGTGGCTGCATCCTCATACCGAAACCGAAAGGGAACAGCAGTTCTCAGGGGTACTGTACAGCACACTTCGCGTTGGAATTGTGTCTTCAGATTGTTCCAAAATGAGTCAAGGTGAAAACAGCCTGCAGTGCACTCTGCTTCATGTTTCAGATGTATCTGTTCCGTGCACCGTACGTAGCAACTCATACTGTAAGAAACATACCCTGTCTTCCAAAGCAAAGGAGGAGATGATTTTGCAAGATTCGAGGTTGGCTACATCTCTTCAAAAAACAAAGTTGTAATCCCACCAGAAGTTTGTGGTCAGATGCAAATGCTGCTGGTTGTGTAGTTTTACGTAGAAGGTTATACTAGGTGAGTGAGCAGAGCATTCTGTTTTTCCAACCTCAAAGCCTGACCATGCTTAAGTTTCCTAAGGGGCTCGTTGTCAAAAGAAGTGAACTCTTCAGAGACCATCAGGTTAAACTCCTCGTGAACAGGCCAGTCCGTTCTGCTGTGTGCATGTGGGTGTCTACATGTGGATGTGCTTGAACAAAAAGTTTTCTGGCTACCTCAAAGTGTAAATCACCCCGTTGGCCCCTTGTCGTTGTACTTGGTTTTGCCAAGCAAGAATAGAAAGGAACAGAGAGTGGATTTCTCCTGCAGTCCAGATGGTTATCAGCTTATGCCCTGGAGCATGAGAATTGATCATTCTCACTATTTATAAGGTAGCTAGTGTAACGGGTGTTAGAAACAGGACTTCGGGTGAAGAATAAGCAACAGAATTAGGTAATCTATTAAGACAGCAGTGCGCCAGCCTGCGGCATTAGAAAGGTGAGCATGAATTTTGGTCCCTGCTTATTGCATATGAAGCCGTCAGATTATAAGCGTGTCTACAAATCATTGTGTTTTACTCTGCTGGAGGTGGTTCTTGGAAGCTGACAGAAGGCAGACTAGAGAATGTGCTGGGATCTCCCAGAGCTGTATTCTGATGCTTTACGTGGCTTTGTCTAACCTGCTTTCGGCTACTGAGTTCAAGCAGGTTTTGCTGTTGTTTATTTCTGCACTGCGCAGATAGGGAGACCCAGGTTGGGAAAGCTGGCCAGATCTCAGCCAGCGGGGCAACAGCACAGGTGGGAGCAGAGCCAGGTCTGACTCCCAGGTCAAAATTCACCCTCTGAAGTCCATGGCAACGCTGGCCGCCGAGAGGGCAGACTGGGAGAAAGGCAGCATCCCCCGGGTCTGATCCACGCCTCCAGAAAGCAGCAAAGCCTTCCCACTGATTTCAACAGTCGGTTCGGCAGGCAAAACTCTGTCCTCGTTTTGTAACACAGCACTCGTTTTCCTTACTTTATTCTGCCTGGTAAATATCTTTGTTAGTTGAAGACAATGCCGTTAGCTTTCACAGAGAATAAAACTGGAGAGATAAAAAGAGCCCATTTTCCTCCACTGTGGGCACGACAATAAAAGAGAAGATGGAGAGGGGAAAATAAGAAACAGCATCCAAAAAAGAAAAATTGTATAAGCAGGATTAATTTTTCTTTCATGGAGAGTATAGGAAAGCATTTTCAGGACCTACTGATAGCTGTGAATGCTGTGCTGTAAAATCCTTTCAGCTGCAAAGCCAACCCTCTCATGTCCTTCTTTTCACAAAATCAAACCACTTCTTTTTAAGAAAGGGCAAAGAAGGTGGGATACAAGTTTAGTAAATGCTGTAGTGCATGTGAAAGAATTCTTTTTTGAATGGTGGTTTCAGAAGCACCTTCAGCAACACTGCTCTGCGCCCCCTGAAGAGCCTCCTGCAACTGAACTGGTTCAGCCTCACAAAGCAATGGGCATGTAGTGGAGGCAGGTGACTAAAAAAGGCTTTTTTTGGAGAAACTAACTTCCCAGGAAAGTGGCAGGGCAGCAGGGTGGAGAGGGAAATGAGAGAAGAGGAAGTGCATCTAGAGAAAAGCAGTTAACTTATTTTATGGCACTTTTTATCTTCCAAAGGCAATGTTAAGTATGTAATTAGGGTATCACCCCATGGGTGGGGAGACGTGGCACGTTCACCTGCTCATTTCAGTGGCAGCCAAACTGAATTGAAAGGCTGCTTGCTGGTTCTCAGGATCTAGAAGCCAAGTCCTAGGTCAAACTACTTTGGGGCTTTTCTCACAAGCTTCGGACATGCTGCTGAGACCCAGCAGAGACCTGATTTGCAGTGTGAAGGGTTGGGTCTTTTTCAGAGTTGCCAGCTCAGCACCACGTGGCTTCTCCCAATGCATGTAGCTCATTTGGCTGTTCTGGGTCTAGTGCCAATCAACCTAAAATTCTCTTTAAACTTGGTACCTTGGTATTAGTTGAACTTTAGGCAAAAATACACTGTCACCCGCACGTGGGAAACGTTGATCTGTGTTTGTACAGGGAGTGATTTATTAATTCTGTTGTTATCTATAAGGGAGCACACACATCATAGGAAATTATCCTAACGTTGTGTCTGTGTCAGCCTGATTTTCCAAGTGATGTTTTGTTTTGTGCCTCGTCTTGTAAAGTGCACATCAGAAGTCCAGTAAGATTTCCACATTGCAGTGCTCCTTTGGGCAATTTATTACTTGAGTGGCAAAGGGGGAGGTGAAAGAAACCACGCATGAGCATTTCAAGCACTCCTGAGATGGTCTTTTAAACCCTTTAATAAGTCATGGTCTGGCTGCATCAAGTCTGACTTCTTTCTCCTTTAGCTGCAGTCAAAGTGCGTGCTGCCCAGCAGCAGCCCGGGCTCTGGAGTGTGTTTTCTGCAGGAATAACCCCGTAGGCAGCAAAAGATGAACCTCACTGGCATTTTAGATGATGGTTTACATGTTTCTGAGCAGATCTACACCTCACCCCAAGCCTTTCAAAAAGGACGGTCCTACAGAAAACTCTGACCCTGGTAATCAGACCCTATTTCAGTAGGGGGAAGAGAATTTAAGTCCTTCATAAATCAATTCATGCTACTGCTTGTTTCTGTGTGGCACATTATACAGTGCTCCGGCGGCTGTTGAAAGCTGATGGGAATTCTTCCTGCTGCCATGCAGACATCCCTTCCTTAGGTCAGCTCTGACCCTTTCTCAGGCTCGATCTCAATTCTTTTTCCGACCGAGATTCAGTTCTGTATGCAGCTGTGGCTCTGGGACTTTCCAAAGCCGCTGTCTGGGAATCTGGCATAGCAGCAGAATGCAATTCACTGCATGTGACCTCCTGCTAAAACAGAAAAAAAGGGTTGCCTATCTGTTAAAGGAGTAAAAACCAAACCAAAACAGAGCGGTACAACTCTCCCGGGTTTCTTTTAGTGCTTGGTAGGAGGAGGGTAATCAGATCTCAGAGAATGGTGTGCCAGGAAGGAAATTTCTCCCCGTGCGCAGCGCACAATCAGCCAGGTGCAGCATGAGGAAGGGAGGTTCGTCTTCCTCCGAAGCAGAAGGTATTAGCTCCTGCCAGAGGCTGTGTACCAGAGATCCCATCAGATACGGCAAATTTTATGTTCCTATGCACAGTGTGAGGCTTTCATTTCTACGCAACGCATTGTAGCAAGTCAAACAATGAGTCATCTCACGAGGGGGAAAAGGAAAGACAGCTTTTATCTCCCAGTGGAGTGGAGATAATCTCTCTACCTGGGTATAAACAGCTCTTCTCCATGCTGCCTTCTCTCCAGGGGAAGGAAGCTATTTTATATTGGTCTGTAATTGAATTGTCACACCTCCCAAGGCGCTCTGCTTGGACCCAATAAAGGCAGCAGGCAAAAAGGTCTTTGACTTTCCTGGTGACTTGGTTGGGCCCCTGTGAGTTAACAGGGTAGTCTAGGCTGTATGTGCTGTACCAGCTGGCTGGGAGAAGAGGGAGTGCCAGATTCTCCTCGAAGCCCTGGAAAACCTGTGCCCAAAATGAACATGCCCGTTTTACTGTAAAATAGCATACCGGCCTTACAGGATTACACTGGTAAGGACTTGTGGCTCCATGGGAAACACAAGCCAAAGCCGTGCTGAAGGTGCCTCAGCGCTGGTTTTCCTCTGCAGCGTGGGAATGGAGCTGCAGGAGGCTGTGGGCCAGGCTGGGTGCACCTTTCTCAGCCATGTCCTCCCTGATAACAGCACACACCGCGACAGAGCCTGTGCCAAGCAGCCCGTCGTCACAGAGCTCAGCTACCTGGAGGGAGGTAGCACCGTAGCTCTCTAGCATCTGACTCCTCCTCGTAATTCTCGATCGATGAGAAGGGGCCCGAAGAGAGAGCACGCCTCTCTGCTATCCAGGGATGGATGGGGACAAGGACTTCGCCTCCTGCCTGCTCTGCGCCTCAGAAGGAGCAGCTGGAGGAAAATCCCCTTTCACAATGGAAACCTGGAATGAAATAATGTCCTAGAAGCCTTTTTTTTCCAGGATGCTGAGGCAGTTCTTGTTTCTCGACGTGTCACAGATAAAACTAATGAAGTGTTTCACAGTCCAGTGCTTAGAATAATTCTGTGTCAACGTGACATTCCTCTCCTACACCCTCCCCTGAGACTTTGGGGAGAAAGGGGGATGTTTGCCTATGTTCCCAGGGTTCTGTGATGTGCTGACGTTTGCCTGTACCCCCGTGCCTCGTCTCCAGTTGGTAACGGTCGTGGTCTCTTCCTGCCACAGGTTTGCAGCCCGTTTACTGGAGCAGGGATGATGTGGCACAGTGGCTCAAGTGGGCGGAGAAGGAGTTTTCCTTGAGGCCGATTGAGAGCAACACGTTTGAGATGAACGGCAAGGCTCTGCTGCTCCTGACCAAAGAGGACTTTCGATACAGGTCTCCTCATTCAGGTGAGGATTACTTACAGGAGCTGTGATTGGAAAGAGAGAGGAAGCTGCCACGAAATCTGGAGAGGGTCAGAGGAGGAAACAGTCACTTTTGTTGGGGGGGACTGGGCAAGGGGAGAAGAGAGAGGACAGACACATTTCTATGAGGCAAGGACTAAAAGGACAAGGGGGGAATGAAATCCTGAGACACCTGACTCGTAGGCAAATCTGAATGCAAATCGAAACCCAACCATCCAACCTGTTCCTAGTTAAAACTCCCTGCAGAACTCCCAGAAAGAAAGCTTCTCCGGCAGCACTTTGTGGCTTCCAGCTCTTCCCTGTAAAGGCTTATCTTTTCACAGACCCAGCTACAGCAGCAAGTTAATCAAGTGCTCTAGCCTCTTAAGAACCCCGTATTAGCATTCTGCCTCACCGTTGGCTTGGCTGACGCGCTGCTAGAAGTGACTGCAGAACTCCTCCCCGGGGGAGCTTTCCTCTATTTTACAGCCCCTGTGGGCTTTGCGTTACTTTACGCTCTTCTCTCACGTGCTGGAGTCCAGCCCAAGGCAGAGCACAGACAGGTGTGTGAATCAGTCTGCCTATTGCTCAAATTATGGCTTCATTTATTCACAAAGAAGTTTCAGAAACGTGTACGTTGCCTGCCTGTATTTATATCCCCTGCGGTCCGTCTGCTCCAGTTGCACAGTCAGAGAAAGCCTCTGCCCTCCTTTGCCAGGGATGTTTCACTAAATATGAGTTACTGCTTCTAAATAAGAGTTGTGAGCTTTTCTTTTGTGACCATACAAGGTATTCCTGTTAAATATGAAGTCTCGTAACTCAATCACCAGAAGTGATCAAAGAGTTTGGCCCAAGTGGTGAGCGAATTGCTGTTGGGAGGCTCGCTGGGTGCAGGAGTCCGGCTGTCTGTCCGGCCGATAAACCAGCCCTGGCACCAATCCTGCATCAGGGAATTCTGCTCGGCGACTCCCTTGAATGCCCCCCCCCCAACCATCCTCCTGCAGAAAACGCCTCCCAAACGGACGCTTACGCTTAGTGTATACCGAATTTTTTTAGCATGTCCTTCGTATCCGGGACTAGTTTTGTATGGAAGGAGATGCCAAACATTAATGTCTCTTGCCAGGGTAATACAGCAGTGAAAGCTGATGCCTAGTAACGCCTTTTTTTTTTTTAATTCTTGTACACCCCATTGAATCATTTCATTACAGAATTAGTCCTCCTTAAGGCAAAGGGAGGATTGAAAGTTGGGGATGTGGGCAAGGACTGTGAGGGACACCTTTTGTATCTTGGCTGCAGCTCCCCTCGTCATCCCGATGCCTTGCTGCCTACAAGTTATGCCCCTGCTCTTCCCCGTGTGTCCTGTGAGGGCACTTGAAATGAGTAGGATTACAATGTTTGTAGGCTGGAGATAGAGCCTTCCCAGAGAAGAGCCTCTGGCTTGCAAATCCTCACTGTATGCAGAAGGTTAAGCTCTTATTCAGTTAAATTTGGAATGAAATAACCAAACTAAAGGCTTCCTCCCTTGCTTTTTCTCTCCTCCTTCTCGCCAGGTATTCCTCACGGATATAAGCCTTCTGGAGGGTATCTGATTCAGTCCCTAAAAATGTAGATGACTGTAGGTAAAGGGACATTACCTTACCATTTCCCAGAATTTAACTATACGTGAAATTTAAGAACTATGAATTAACGTTTGCCACAGAGGCATTATGTTTTTCAGGAGTGTCGCTACATAAAAGCCGTATCCTTTCCCTCCTGGAGAAAGCAGGAGAACCACATCCACTCCCCCCAGTGGTCCTAGCAATAAAGTGGGCTCTCAGCCCCATGGCTATTCTTCTCTTTAGGGCTGGCCAGGGAAGGGAGACAGCGGAGGAGGTTGAAAGTGAAAAACGCTTTTCATTTTCTGAAAAAAGGAGCAGCCAACTTTATGGACTTTTTCAGTAGTCTGTCAGGCCAAACCAAGAGAGGGACAAATTTGCCACCTTACTACTTAGAGTGTTATGGCTCTAGTAACGCTAGATTATGCCACTATTGCGTTCAAATATGCAAATTCTGTGCTGAAATCACTTTTTAGCCTTTCATGTACTAAACATGGAAAAGGTAACTGGGTTCTCGAGGCTTTGTTTTTAATTAGATTTTCAGGTATTGCAATCACCTTTTAAAAATGCCCTGAAGTCACTGCTGATACAGTAAAAGCAGCCAAGATGCTAAAAATAAAGGAAGCTGAACTATGGAAAGCTTTAGCTGTTTCACGCTAAGACACTAAACTTGCTCACAAATAGAGCTTTGGCAGTTTAAAGAGACAGGGGATGAATGGCACAAAGCTTGCAATCTCATACAAACAACTACTAAAAAATCCCCAGACACTTGAGAAAACTCTCCCAGAAGATCCAAGGTCTCCTAAATGAAACTTTGCTGATTTCCTTGTTAGATAATATGTTATTGCTGCAGCCTTTTCTTCCGTAATACAAGCAGTGACAAAAAGAAGGCAGCAAGCAGAATTAAAAGTCAAGAGACTTCCTACCCTGTGTTTTATGTTTTCACTTTGAAATGTGCATCCAGTTACATCAGACAAAATGTATAAGCACCTAGATGTTTCATGTAGATGTTGTTGGAGGAAGGGCATCAGTAGAAGGTGTAATAGATAAAAAGACAAAATAAGCAGTTAGTCCGTTGGTCTCCTAGATGTTGTGGTGCTGTGTTCCACGAAGGAAAGATATAATGATTCTGGGCTTTGGGCTCTTGGTGTCATGGGTTGGACTCCTGAAAAGCCCAAAAGGGCTTAGAAGTTCTTAAGGCACCCACAGCACTTGAGTATCTCCAGGAGTTGTCACCACAGCAAAGGTGTTCAGGAGAGTTAAGTCTCTCAATTCTTTTCAAGTCTTTGAGTCTGTCCCAAAGTAAGTCCTCAAACTGAGAGTTCTTCCTCCTCTGGATTTCCTAGAACGAAGTATCTTAGTAGCACACTGCCTCTGGCCTTGAGGCACCGGTGTTGCATGGAGAGGCTTTACTGCATCTTCTGTCTCCTCCCTCCGTAAAGCCTAAATTGTTTGGTAATTAAAGAAGAACACCATCTTTTCTCCCAGCAACTCACTGCATAAATTACGGGCTTTAAGAATTCTGTGTCCTAAGGTGTCTTATCTAAAAACTGAGGCTCTGATGAGAGAAGGTAGGATGCTGAACTAACTACTGCTTGTAAAGGTCTGGAGCTCTTGGATGGGCAGTCATGTGGCCTGAAAAAAACCTCTGTATTGGGGTAATAAAAGCCATGTCTTGTCATTCTCCCATTTTTCCACAGTCACACACAGAGGTGTGATATGCAGTCTTTCTTTTTCTTTTTTTTTTTTTTTCCCCCCCTTTCAGGGAAGAGCCTTGCAAAACATTGAAATGTAGGATTTTGCTGCAAGCATGTTGGGGTCTGAAAATAGCACCCAGGAGCCATGAATTCATGGATCAGATGGCTAAATGAGTCTTCTCAGCAGTGTGGAGGTGTTCATTTCCTTTCTCCTGCCGTTTGTCTTTCAGGTGATGTTTTGTATGAACTCCTTCAGCATATCCTGAAGCAAAGGAAAGCTCGTATGCTCTTCACACCTTTCTTCCACCCTGGGAACTCTATCCATGCTCAGCCAGAAGTCATATTACACCAGAATCATGATGAAGGTAACTCTGTCTCATTCTTGTGGGAGCTGCTGTTATAGAGGCAAGTAGGGTAAGGCTGTGAGGAATTATGTCATATTCTTGGTCCAAAGTTACTTAAATAAAGCTACTCTCCTCCCTTTGTCTCCATAGCTTAGGAACAATCAGCTGGCCTGAGCCATCAACTGTCCATTTTCCATTTATCTTCTATTTTTTAGTCCTGTTTCCAAAGCCTGCTTAAAAGCTATGCCAGATGCAGATCAAAAAAAAAAATACCAGAAAGTTTTATTGACCCTATCGATTCATTTATCTTCACTCCTAATTAGGCAGCCAAAGATGCTTCATGGACTTTTAGTATCCTGGAGGTGCAACTAGATGCAATTGTTTGCAGAGCCAGGGAGAAGGCAGCCTTGGAGAGGAACATGTAGCTCAAAGTCACTTCAACTGGCAATCTGTCATCGCATCATGCCAGAGTTCCTAGTGCTCAGTGCATCTTGTGGGTCAGCTTTTGAGCTGATTGAGCAATTCATGTGGAGAGAAGGTTTTTTTCTGCAGATTTTCTCTGATTTTTACTATCATCAGAGATACTTGCTTATGTGATTAGTTAGCCTTCTAGTACTATCCATACACACCATGGCTGTCAGAGGTGGTAAAGAGAAAATAGATAGGTTTGTGGAATTGCAGATTTGGGCTTATTTTACTCATTATTAGTTCAGATCAAAATGAAAGTATGCTTCCTTCAATAGAGAATGGAAGGTTTATTTTAGTTAAAAATATACACACTAAAATACTTCTTGGTTTTCTCCAATAACAGATAAATATAAAGCCTGAGCCTTTTGAAAAGTCCTTTCCAGGAAAGCATCAGTCAGAATTCACTTTTTCAATTAAATTCAAGGGAAAAAGTAGTGTTCTTTATTTTTTAAGTAACGAGAAGAGAACAGAAGTTAGTTAGGATATCGTCCTTGTCTCTGCTAACTAAGATGCACAGTTATTTCAAGATTCAACATGGGATTGCAAGACAAAATTTATGGATACCGTCAGACCTGTTGAAGTTGCCCGTGGCCAGCTTGAGCAAGCCAGAATCAAATGGCACCTGCAAAACCCTGCGACTAAGCCAAGAACAGGACAGCAGCAGGTGGGATAAGGACACTCCAGTGTTTCCACACAACTGTGTAAATATTTCAGATTAGAAGAGGGTGCTGTAGGTCAGGATGAGGTTAAATTGGCAGAGTTGTGAAAGAGACAATTGCCTAGTGTATTAAGATAGCCACTTTCCAGAGATCATTATAAACACCTCAGTTTTTGTTTTTTTTTTCCTGAAGCTTGGCATTCACCCACAAATGTTCCCTTTCTGAATTTCAAACATAAATACTAGCTGCCCTCTCAGACACCCCTACATTAAAGATATGGAGCAACTTTCACTCTAGAGAGGCTTTCCCAGGGCTGTAGAGTTGGCGTTTCATGTGCGTCACTTCAAACGTAAGTCCTTTGCAGTCTAGCCCAACTTCTGTCAGAGCACAGGATGATCAAGAAGCAACTTTGATTTCTTCCTCACAATAGTCTGGCTACTGATAGCACCCCTGTATTTGCTTAGAGAACTCTGTGCTATTACTTAAAATGTTTCTTTGTAATGAAAAATATTAGTTCTTGTTTTGCTGGGAGAAGAACTTCAAAACAAACAAAAGAAACTACACTTTGCCTGCCACAAGACTCTGAGCAATCAGAAAAATCTCTATGCCAAGAATTTATAGGCAAGTGAATTTCTTTGTTTATGTATTTTGCCATTCCTTCTTTCTTCTTCCTGTTTTACAGAGTCACTTAGGAGAAACGAGCACAATTAAGTTTACCATTTTCCCTTAGCACAATACAAGTTAGTAAAAAAAGGAAAATGAATGTGAGAAGTGGAAATTAACCCTCCCTGACTCACAAACTGTAACAGAGGGGTCAAGTGTTACTTTGGCATAATTTTGAGGAGTTAAACTTCATAGGTGATGGATCTTGGAACAGACTGCCCAGAGAGGTGGTGGAGTCTCCTTCTCTGGAGACATTCAAACCCACCTGGACACGTTCCTGTGCAACCTGCTCTGGGTGGACCTGCTCTGGCAGGGGGTTGGACTAGGTGATCTCCAGAGGTCCCTTCCAACCCCATATCATTCTGTGATTCTGTGATTCTATTTTAGAACACCCTCTTACTCCAGTGATCTTTTTCCATTTTCTGATACTGTTTTTTTTGCCCATTATATGGGCATATATATGTCAATGGTATATATTATATGATCCCGCTTCTAAATGCTTTCATTTTAAGTTAGTTAATTCAGAATCAGGTGAGACCAACATTTACATCTAGAGGCTCTTTACTAGCTTAAGCAAAGTGGGTTTGACTGTTTGAAATGGGCTGACAGCGGTTCAGAATACCTCCGTTGGCCTTGGCTTGGAATCTGCCCTGTGGGCATCCCTCTCTGTCCCCGTGGAGGGATGAGCAATGGAGAGTGAGTGAATTACCTACATCTCCAGTGGTCCTTCCGAGTCAGCGCCGAGTCCTTTGGTGGGTTGCCATACAGGAAGCTTACACTCTCATTCCCTGCACTTCTTTTATGGGTGAGCATGGAGAGCCAGTCTTTGGGATTGTCGTGCCAGCAGAGTGGGTGAGCACAGCCCTGCCCAGCCCGATATGGGTCAGATAGGTCAGCAATTTTCCAGGGACCTGAACTCCCTTTCACAGCTTTCCCTTCAAGAAAAGAGTGTTGGTCACTCAGAGTGAAGAGCCAGGCTGATGAGTGAATCTGTTCCCCTATGTGCTCGACTTAGAGTCATCAGATGTGCCAAGCAATGAATGTGATGAGAATTTTATTCTGTCCGGGGTCATTTGTGGCAGTGGAACTGCTTGGGGCCAAGTTTGAATTGTATGGTAAACAGCAGCTTTGGCCAGGAGGGGATTCCTTAGTTAAGTATTAAAAGAGAAAGATCTTGGAGGAAAATGAACAATAGTCTGTATCTATTTGTGTCTTTTCCTCTTGCTGCTTTTTATAGAGTTCCTTGATCTTTACCTTCTGTCCACCCTGTCCTGGGTGGGGATCAGCACGGTTTGGGAGCAGACAGATAGTCCTGCTTCTGTTTGGAGCTTGACAGAGCCAGCGCATGTCTGCCGAGAGCTTGGTGGAAAGCAGAGCAAGGCAGCCCTTTCTACTCTCAAGACAGCTGTTCCCCACAGCCAAGGCACTTTCAATAAGTAGGACAAACAATGCAACATTCTGGGCTATATTTACAGACCAAGAAGGAGCACAGTGCATGTACAGGGATGGGGGTGGATGGTCTGTAGAAGATCTGAGTAAAGTCGGGGGGTTGGTTTTCTTTCTGTTGTGGCAAAGAAAGGAGACTTGAAGAAAAGACAGCCACAGAGGTAGGTACGGTTGTAAATTAATTCCTCTTTGATCTTCACGTCATTTGGTCTATCCCACATTAGCTGGCCACGTTACATTTAAAGCTGTTTGGGTTTAAACAAGAATGATAAATAGCTCCGGAGTTTCATGTCCTCCAGCTGTTTCATTGTGAGTACCTTAAATAGTTCTATGAATGCATTTTTCTTTTTGGGACCACAAGTGTCTGAAAAAAGAGTTCTGGAGTCATGTACTTTCTGCCTAAAATTTCAGGTTTTCCTGTAGACTGGCATCCCTGTAGAGATGAACAGCCCATTGAGTAGGCAAAAGAGTTGGTGCTGTGTCACTACCTGGCACTACATTTTCTGAGCTTTTCCTGTTCAGGCATTTCCCTGAGGAAGTGCTGGTCCTCTCTTGATGCCTGCCTGTGTTCCAGGGCACTGGGAGCCCCTGGGTCATCAACAAGTATCACTGCCTTGACAAGAGAGCAAGAGGATCCTTAAAGAGGATCAGAGCAAACGGAGTGAACAAACAGGCAGCCACAAATAGGCAGCTCCTTTTTTCGGTTGTTGACATGTACCCAGCAGTTTCCTTCTCTTATCATCCGAGGCTTTTAACAAAAAGCACTGAAATTTGATCTGTGTTTTTCAGATAAAAACTTGTTAGTCACCGCACTTTGGTGGTTTTTTCCTCGTTGTCAGTAATTTCCCAAGTCAAAATTGATGGTCTTACCTAAGCTGAAAGTTTGCACCGTTTTCGTCAAGTATTTCATTCTGTGAGAGGATTGTTAGTACGTGAAGACATTGACCTAGAGCCATGATTTATCTCCTCGCTACTGTTAAGAATCACAGCTGGGGAAACGTGCTTATGCAAAAGGGATGCTAGGATCTCCTGCTGAGGAAATTAAGTGCTTATATGGGACAACCCAGCAGCAGACAGCAGAGACTAAATAAAACAAGGTGAAAATATCGTTATGAAGATGTTATGTACTCTTAAAAATCAAGGCAGGGATAAAATTTAGCTAGTGTTTCACAAAGAGCTTCCTACCAGTGTGTATTTTTTAGATAACTCAGTCCATATTTCAGACTAAGATATTCTCTACCTTGACCCAAGCCACTACCATCTAAAACTTACTACCCAGTATTTTCCTGGAGATATTTTCCCTTTTTATCTCTGCCTTCTACCTTACAGTGCTCATCATGGTACAATAACAGGAACCACACGTAGAGACATGAATGTCAGGAGATAAGTTTTGGAGCATTTGCACAGAAACACAGTTAGTACAGCTGAATCAGATCGTATTTTCTTCGCATGTGTTCCAGTAAGCTTCTCAAAATGAGATTTCTCTTAACACATTCCCCAAGAATCTACCTTTACAGGGTGGTGGAGGGAGATTGTTTTCATGGTACTGATTTTATTCTGTGTAGTAAAAACTATCTGCTTTTATATGACTTTATATGACTGCTTTTATATTTTTCTGGGCATCTGTAGGTGACACAAATGAAAACATTTCCAAGCTGACAGCAATACCCAGTGAGCCCAGCTAGCAGTTTGACAGTTAGATCCCGTACCTTGATCACAATATAGACAATGTTTGTTTGCTTTTTTCTCCACAGATAGCTTTGTCCAGAGACCTTCAAGACCATCCACAGAAACAGTCCACCACAACCCCCCAACCATTGAACTGTTGCATCGTTCTAGATCACCCTTCACCAACAACCACCATCCATCACCAGATCCCAATCCACGGCCACTGAAGTCCCCTATGGACTACACTGTCCGTCGCCTCTCCCCAGCTGACAGGGCGCCGGGGACAAGGCAGCAGCAAGAGAACAACCACCAGGAGTCCTATCCTCTCTCAGTGTCCCCGATAGAAAACAACCACTGCCCACCTCCTTCTGAGGTGCTTCAGAAGCCCTCCAGCCCTCGCCAGGAGAACACCAGGGTCATCCAGCTGATGCCCAGCCCTATCATGCATCCTTTGATACTGAACCCCAGGCACTCCGATTTCAAACCACCAAGGTTGTCCGAGGATGGGCTGCACAGGGAGGTAAAGCCAATCAACCTGTCCCACCACGAAGAGTTAGCTTATATGAACCACATCATGGTGTCTGTATCCTCTCCTGAGGACCACGCAATGCCAATTGGAAGAATAGCAGGTACGTGACATTCTCTAAGCTACACCAAGTTGACACTCTTCATTCATAACTAACTGTGCTGTGCATTAATAGCTTCTCATTTCCTTTTGCTACTCTGTGACCTCAAGAGTTTACTGGCATTCTGCAAGTTTCACCTCATCTGCGGTTTAGACAGTTAAATATGATCAAACCAGTTTCATGGCAGGTAACCAGAGGTGCAGAGTGACTTGCTTGTGACCACAGAATGCATGATTGGTATTGAAACATGTGTGTCCTGACACTGCCTCTCTACCCACTGGCAATCTGTCTCCCAAGATAGCCATCTCCATCTCCAAAGCCTTCTCCTGCGAAGAGGCAATTTTCCAACCATTGCCTTCATGGTAGTGTCCAGTTCTGTGGAAAGGAGAAAAACCCTCTGTCAATGACCTTTGAGGTAATGCAGTGTCAAGCCTGCTGTTATGGAGATGGCGGGACTAGTGACATATCACCTCAGAGTCCTACTTCATAGCTTTCCTGCGCGTCTCACACTAGGATTGTCCCTTTTTACGGAAACAAGGTTGCCTTTGTCCCACGCAAACCACAGGCATTGTCTCACTTTGGTTATCGTAAATAACTGACATCACAACAGCTGAATCAGGAAGCTGAGGTTACAGAAAATGTTTTTTGGTACTTGAAAGGGAACTGTAAATAGATCGGGAGAGGGAAAAGGGGAATCCAACCACTTCAGAAATACGCTGAATGCCCCAGTAACCAATTTCTTTTGAGAGATGTAAATACACACCACACCCAAAAACATTCCATGCATTTATGTCAGCAGCAAGCTAACGTGATACCTGTGGGGTATTGCACATGTCCACAGAGGTACATTTTAAAATATCTTCTTCCTTTTTGTTCTTACATGCCTTACATTTTTACAGATATGGTGCTCCCTCAGCTTTAATGAGGAAGATTTTCTATTTACTTAAGACTTACCACTTTAAATTCAAAAGATACATATGATATTTGACCACCTCGTCAATTATCAAGCACAACGATAGCCATGATCCTTTCACATAGTAGAGAGATGGGTTACAGAAGTCGATCTTCTGACATTTTTGCCTAGCTGACATTTGCCTATCTTCTTTTGATTTTTATTACCCACACTATTCTCAGCGAGTTAAGACATATACTTAATGTTATGTTAATGTTTATGTTAAGCCTAGACTGAAAAGAATATAAGAAAAAATATGGGGAGCAGGTGGTGGTGTAACTTTTAAATTTAAACCTGAGTTTTCTTACATAATTTGGAATCTTTGGTTTCTGCACATTGTGCACTGGGTGACACCAGTCCAGTAACTAGTACTCCCACATCCTTCCCATCCCTATGTTGTTTGCAGGCCAACGGAGCCCAAGCCCATGGATAGTTGGGCACAACATGATTGCTTGGCAAATATGTTTAGCAGTTTCAGGTGTTACAGACGGGCTATATTTGCATGCTTAGCTGCTTTCACTTGCAGTCTCGTGGCTTTGCTGAGACCCACCGACGTGGGTGGCATGACTTAAAGAGCTGGTGAAGTATTTCATGGCAAAAAGACCTAAGGTGTACTCAAGCATTCAGCTCAGATGAAGGCAGTGCTTTATGGCCAAGGGTTGAGGGGATTACAGAGCTGGCGGTTGCCAGCATCTTGGATTTCTACTGATGAATTTCTCAACGTGCTTCCATCAGTCCCCCATGTCCTTCAACTGTAGGCACCAACAAGCCTCCTTTGCTGTACTGGCACAAGTTTGTGCTATTCTGCTTGGGTCGTAATGGCTCCTAAACTGCAGCTGGCCCCTATAAAGGCTTCACAGCCAATTTAAAGGTGACAAAGCCCAGATTACGACCAAAAATGTAGACAGCCCATGTTTCATACCTGAAGTCAACCTCATCGGTGCTACTGAATTCAATTAGCAGCCTACTTAGCCCCCCTAGAAAGAAAGTACACTGCTTCCCCCATCTCACAGCCTGCAGTTTAAAGTAAGTGATTTCATTTTAAGAGCATTTCTTTTTTATGTCAGCATAAATCTGTTTTCCTCCCGGGTGTCTTTATCTTCACTGACACTGCTAGAGTTAACATGGAGGCTTTTGACCAACCATGGCTTGCCACTGCAAATTGAGAGACACCACGAAGACTGTAACACTTGGGTCTTAAACTGCAAATATGCATCAATACAGATGTATTGTTAAAAAGAGCTTTTTAAAAATCACTGTCATAATTTCCATTTTATGGATGGGGGAGACTGATGGGCTGGGTAATGAAAAATGAAATAGTCCAGTGCCAGAGCTAAGTGTTTATCTGTTTACTGGTGAGGACTGATCCTTGACTTTCTACTGGTTCCCATTTGCATGCAGGTGATTTCCCGGGGAGATAGATAGCGATGAGGAGCAGCTACCAGGGAAGTGCCATGGGCTGCTGACTAAAACACTGGGCTAGGCTCCAAAACATGTTCTATTCCCAGCTCAGGTATTTTATATTGTAAAAGGAATTCTTCCTGGACGTCAGATACCTCACAACCTCATAAACGTGTTTACTTGTAGATAGAGTCTGTTTTTAAATGCAGCGTGCAATTACTTGGTGCTGAGAAAGAAAACAATGTTTTTCTCTTGCTGCTACCCACAAATACTGTGTTTTCAGGAGGTCGATCAATAGAGCTCTGAACTTCTTGTCAGACAAAATAATGACCTCTCCTCACCGGTGACTAATCTTTCCTACCTTTGTATGTAATATCGCTTCTCAAAATATTAATTTTACTGGTAAAGCACTCTCCCTTTTACAGCAAAGAATTTCAAGCTGAAGGTCTTACTGTCTTTTCCTCCAAGGCACTTTCCTAGCAAAGCAAAAGGCATAAAGTATCTTTATGTTACTCATTAAGATCCCATATATTATTCATCAATGGCTAGAGTTGATTTTAAAAATTATTAGCTACCTTCTCAACACAATATGCACGTAACCTCTGTGCTGTAACTTCGTGGGGAGGAGAGGTCATTGTGTGGGGATGGTCCAAAGGCAGACTTGCATCCCTTGTAAATACACCAGGCAAGGGTTAAGCTCATGTAACTCAGGCATCAAGAGTCATCTAGGTATGACAGCATTTAAAAATATTTAAAATGCCTCAGAAGGGGAGTTTAGCAGAGTGATGTAATGGATAATTTTCACCACTCAGAGCAGCAACAGTGTTTGTTGGTAGTCAGCTCCTAACTCGGGCTCTAGCGAGCAGGCAGACTCTCTGGCTTACTTTGACCTCTGAATTTTTTTAATAGTCTGTTGTGGTTCCCCCCCCACCCACCCATAGTCTCCAAGAATTTCACTCTGTGGGGAAAAAGAATACACTTGTCTTTTTTATTCATTTTTGTTCCTTTGTTTGTTTTTTAAATGCAGTTGCAGTTTCAGTCAAGAGAGGTGCCTGAAATTAGCTCTTCTGCAGAATGGAAATTCCACTCCCCGTACATCTCCGACTGGGAGGGTTTTGTTATCAAACATTTAGGACTTTGATATCTCATAAAAGGTACTTCCCCAAGGTAGAAGGAGAGGCAGGGGTTAGTGCGTTGGCAGGCGTTCGTAGGGTGTCACGGCACACTGCAGCCCTGGTGGAACCACAGCCACCAGAAACCCTCCCTGCACCCATCCTGAAGTTCTGCCCCCATGGCTTTCTTTGGGAGTTCTGCCCTTGACTTCAACCAGGGCAGGTTTTCACCATAAAACTTTATTTAGGTCAAAAATATATTTTTTTTTTCAGATATCCAGGTTTACGTCAGCTTCTGAGCATGAGGGAAAAGGGGAACTGATGTACTAGATCTCACCAGAAACCTGTTGGTTGCCTAAAGTCAGGCAGTTCTGGGATTATCTGACTACAACAGGGATGTTTTTTTCCTAACTTTCATCACATAGAAGTTGGCTTAGAAACATTAATTAGAAAATTAATCTAAGCCATGCCGGAATTCACCTCACTTTTGATTCAGTCACTTACAACTTGCTAACGCAGTCCTGGATGTTCCTTGTGAGGGGACATACATTGCTGAGCAGGTTCCTGAGATTTCCAGCTCCCAGTGTCTTTTCCTGTCCTTGCTCTCTGGGACTGAAAGGCTCGTTCCCTGATCCTCAGCAAACGCTGGCTATGAAACTGTGGGGTCTGGATACCCCTTTACTCAAGCACTGCCCGCGCAGGTGCTAACCAAAGGACTGCTGGGGGGTGAGAGCCGCGGTAGGTGCAGCTGGACTCGGGGTGGAATTGGGACCCAGTAAAGCCCATTAAGCTCTGGGTTCACTCTGTGCGTGTCTGAGGCAGCCCCATCCCCTCCGTACAGGCAGCTTGGAAGGATGAGCACTGCCGTTCCTCTGCAGAGCCCACCCTGCCTGATGCTTCTGGTTCTGCTCAGCGCTTGGTGGTGGTGGGGGGAAGATCTAGAGGCAGGTGAGTCTTGAGCCTGGTTGGCTGGTAGTATGCTCTTCTTCTCGGCTGGGTTACCCTAGCAACGGGGCTGTATTCGACTTTATGAGCTGCCAGATTTGTTTCTTCCCCTTCAGGAGTCAGAGGAAAAGCCAGGTAACGTTTAAACTGTTCAGAGGCGCGTTGCCTACCACCGTATTGGTTTGGCCCGTAAAACTATTGACTGCTGTTGGAATGAGGACAGGCAAGATTCTTACCCTGCCGAAGTCATGAAGGAGATCTGCCTCCAGCTCTGCTCCTGACTGGCAGTCCCTCCCTCGGTGTGCCACACGTCGGGGAGTACGGGGGCGTCGCACGAACCCCACACGTCTGAACCCCACACATGTGTGCAAGTGACTTCTCAGGAAAAACAGTCCGAGTGCCGAAACTGAAAACGCATCCCTTATTAGGAGCACGTCAGCTATGAATGATTCACGTTCGACTGAAATCTACAAAACGGCGCTTACGATGGGTGTGGGCTGTTTGCTGGCTCTCAGCGTGGGGAGGTCTTCCACCCCGAAGCTCTGTAAGGATGGCAGTTTGGTTGCTCTGTGTGGGGAGGGAGGTTGGAGGGGGAACGGGACCAGGAATTCTCCTCCCACTGTGTTCGCAAAACTTAATCACTTCTCATAAACTTGTGTGGGAGGGGAAAAGAGAGGAGGAGTTAGTTGAGTGAGTCTTTCACAAACAGCACTTAGAAAAACTGCTAATCAACTAATACTTAATTTTTTCCTTTGGAGTTGAGCTGGAAAGCTTCTTTTAAAGGAGGAAGAGGAAAATAAACAAAAGGGTGTTGGTCACCTGTGGGCTGAACATGAGCCAGCAGTGTGCCCAGGTGGCCAAGAAGGCCACCAGCATCCTGGCCTGTGTCAGGAACAGTGTGGTGAGTAGGACCCAAGAGGTGATCGTCCCCCTGTACTTGGCACTGGTGAGACCCCACCTTGAGTGCTGGGTCCAGTTTTGGGCCCCTCACCACAAGAAAGCCATTGAGGGGCTGGAGCGGGTCCAGAGAAGGGCAACGGAGCTGGTGAGGGGTCTGGAGCACAAGTCTTATGAGAAGAGGCTGAGGGAGCTGGGGTTATTCAGCCTAGAGAAAAAGAGGCTGAGGAGGGACCTTCTGGCTCTCTCCAACTCCCTGAAAGGAGGGTGTAGCCAGGGGGGGTCAGTCTCTTCTCCCAAGGAACAGGCCGTGGGACAAGAGGAAATGGCCTCAAGTTGCTCCAGGGGAGGTTCAGGCTGGATATTAGGAAAAATGTCTTCACTGAAAGGGTTATCAAGCCTTGGAATGGGCTGCCCAGGGTGGTGGTTGAGGCACCATCCCTGGAGGGCTTCAAAAGACGGGTTGACATGGTGCTGGGAGACATGGTTTAGTGACGGTGTTGCATTTTGTTTGTTGTGTGGGTGTTTATTTTTGTCAGAGTTAGGTTGATGGTTGGGCAAGATGATCTTGAAGGTCCCTTCCAACCTAGAAGATTCGATGATTCTATGATTCATATTAGGAAACACTTACACCAGTTGGGTTCTTTGTGTACACCAGCCCCCAAGGTTACTGTCCGTACAGTGATGTGCATCGCTGTTTCATTCATTACTAACCACCACCATCCAAAGTTGCATCCTCAGATTCACTGTGGTGCATTCTTACCTAAACTGAAAATTATTGGTCTGCCCTCCTTTGTAGCGGATGACTGCTGACGAACCAAGCTGCAGAGACGTAGCTTTTGGTGTGTGCTTCCTTAGAGGTATTTGGACCTTTTAAGATGGCAGCTGTCATTGGTAATGGCTGAGACTGACCGCTGTCCTTAGGCATGATCCCAGCAGGGTTTGCCAGCACGTAGTGCTGACCCGTGGGCTTTTGTGAAGCACAGAGCTGGGGGGGCAACTGTGACAAGACAGTCCCAGCAGCTGAGCAGTTTGTCAAACTACAGAAAACCAAAACAGTGGTTCACTTCAACATAGGAAGCTGTAAGTGGTGGGGGTTCAATGCCTGCTTTCCCGGCAGTTGACCCTCCTTCCCCATAGGGGAGCAGCTCGTACAGACAGATCAGAACCTTGAAAGAACCTGGAGATCTTGGTGTAGGCACAGCCTGTCACTCCCATTTGGATATGACAATGATAATGTCACTGGCCTTGTTTAATCCCTTGCTCTTGCAGTCATGTACACTTTTACATTGCATTATATGCCGTGTCTATTTTGAGCCCCTTGTGGGAAGCCAGACTGCTATAAAGAGACCGAAATAAGAATGAGAGTCAAGCTCGCAGAGTTCATATTCATAGGACAAGTTTTCATTATAACCTTGAGAGTCATCTTAACGTGGCATTAACAATTAATTTCAGCATGAAAGTGTGCCTTCCTTGCCAATTTCATTGATGACACTCAAGCAGTAGCTGCATGGCAATGTTGGATAGGTGGTTGCAGACTTCCCGTGAAGTGCCTTGCTTTACAGCTGCCTCCGTTCTTCCCGCTCGGTTACGGGAGCAGGAACTGCAGTCGGGGTTTGCTCTGCTCCCCTCCAGAGCCGGGGCTGGCTAAGGCACGGGAAAGCTCAGCCAGGTAGATCTGCCCTGGAGCACCTACGTGCCATGGCTGGACAGAGGTAGGAGGTGGGCTCAGGGTACCCTCAGCCTCCATTGGGGTGAGCAGGATGTTAAACACTTTTTTAAGAAACTCACCTTTTAATGAAAACGTGCCCCTTGTCTTCCCCTGTATTTTTCACGCTTGTTTCAGGCTGCAGTTGTGTCAGGAATTCAGATTTTCTTCTGCAAAGCAAACTTGTATGACTTTGAACCCTCCTAGTTGAACACTGTAGTGTTGACACTCCACTCCGCTGTCTTCGGAGACAGGCCTATTGAACTCTGGGTTTAACACTAATCAGTCAGAAGTGGCATACAAAAGTTAGCGTGAATTTGTGTTAATTCAAGTGCACCCCTTTAAAGTGGTAAGAGTACTGCTTTCCACCTCTGGTGAGGCAGGGGGAGGAAGAGACAGTTTGGCTGTGTCTAAATGTGGAGATTTAACCTTAAGAAGGGGAGGTCACATTTCAGTTTTCTCCAAGGGGCCTATCAGAAGTCGCAGGTTTACAGCTTCTGAAGGCCCTTCAGGAGGGGCTGCCTGGGAATACACCAGGAGCCACGTTCTCCAGCCATGCTCACACCTCTCAGAGAGCTCTGGGCTTTCCAGTGGAGCCCAGAAGTGAGGTTCTTGGGCAGTAGTCTCACGCAGACAATTATTTTCTGCTGTTGAAAAAAAGAAATCCAAAACAGAAGTCTAACCCTGAAGGGTGTGACAGAAGACACCGGAGATTCTCACGTTGTGGGGTCAGAAATTATTCCTCCTGTTGCGAATGCCTTTGCTGTAGTTGTTATTCCCGTCTTTCCTGCTTCTCTAAAGTACAATTCAGAAGATAATGCTTAATTCTTAAATTCCCATCATTAGAGCGTTTGGCCAGTTTTCCGATGTCAGGCTGGTTGTGAGGTGTTTGTAGGACGTGCATGTGAACAGGCAGAGGCTGAAGTTCTTTCCCTTTTCCTACCCATCGCCCTTTGTGAGCAATAAAAGTGAGGAAAAGCCACGGGAGGATCAGAGGCAGGTTTCTTTAGCAAGATAAATGGAGGAGTGCTTTCTACCATGGTGGTGGAGCAGGACGAGAACAACACTTGAAGTACCCGTCTGTTTGGTGGGGACAGGGGGACGGAGCAGGAGAACGGGACAGGGGAAAAAAGAAGACAATTTTTCAATATAATAGAGTTTAGCTTGCAAAGTCTTCATCTGTCGGGCTGCCCCTGGCCCACCCAGGACATATCCTTTGTGACTGGAGCGCTCTGTGCTCCAGCCACGTGAGGGATACGAACCTTTTGGTTCCTGCTTCCCTCTCCAGGTTTTTATTGCCCAAGACAGCACGTGGTGGCCTTGCCGTGCTGCTCCCCGCTGTCTGCGGGACAGCCTCGGGTTCCTGCTCCCCTCCTGCCCGGTCTCCCACACAGCGTCTGGGCCCGAGGGGAGCAACACGCGACTGTCGTGTTGTGCCATCTGGCAACCTCTTTCCTCAGCCCCAGCTTGAATTTACAGAGCTGAACAAACAGTTGTCTGTCAAGAGGTTTCTCCGCACAGAAACATTGGCTTTGCTGTACTGCCTTGCCATCCTGCTTCCAACATTCACGCAGCCAACATCGATGGAAAGAAAACTCTTTTCCCTCGGTAACCTGGATGTGGATCACCACGTAGGGATGAGCAGGACTGCTCCGTCTCAGGATCAGTGTTCCCTCAGTGCTCAGAGCCATTTAACCCCTTAATCATGAGTCTTCATTACTTCTTTATTGTAGTTTTGTCTGCTAAAGTAAGTCTGTCGTACTCCTGTTATACAAATAACAGTGTCAGCCAGTCTGATGAGCTTCATGCAATAGTTGGATAGCCTGAAGGTCCCTTGGCTTGTCCAGAAAGCTGCACCTGTGGCACAGTATAGGATATGGTTAAAATGCAATTAGAGCTCATCTCCATGGTAAGCCCAAACCAGGTCAGGACTCAGGAGTTGTCTCCCAGCACTTTTTATTTTCCGTACAAGTGAACAGCCACTAACCTGTGTGATTTCTTGGGTTTGTGATTACAGATTTCTTGATTCTCTGATCTGGCCACAGTTCAAACAAATCCAGATGCCCCAAAGTAGCGTTGTCTTCTCGGAGACTTAGTGATCTTCTCCGGCGAGGGGGATGGCCACAGGCAGTGGGACCTTCGGGTCCTCCCCCTCTTTCCTCCCCCTCCTGCTCTGCCCCTGTAGCTGTGCCACCGTCTTTGTGCTGGTTTAGCCTTCACTAGATCTTCCTGCACACAGGCTCAGCTCTCAAATAGCATAAAGGCAGCTGATGTGTTTTGAAGGGTTTTTCTTCAGTTTAAGTGGTTTAAGCCGGTTCATGGGGAAATCTAACAGCAGAGCCAGCACAAGGTAGGCAGCAGGAGGAAGGAAGGGTAAAATGGAAGGGAGATCAGGACCTTGCTCTCACAGCAGCTATGGCCAGCTGAATTCTACCTGTTCATTATTTTGATACCACGAGCACCACCACATTAGCTGTCCTAACCACACTCCAGGTGTGTTTGTGGAAACCAGAGTCCTGGAGAACCCCTAGAGAAGTTCTGTTCAATAGTCTCAGTTGTGCTTCACTGTGAACAAGCGCAGCTGAAGCTCAAACCACCTTGTAAAATAAAGGGGCCCGAGCTTGGGAGAACTCTTCAGCTGGTAGAAATCACAGAACCGCTTAAGTCAAATGATATAATGCTGGAGAAATTTTAGGCTAACCTACTCAGCAAGGGGTAAGGCCTCAGCTGATGTCAGAGGGAGTGTGACAACGTTACTTTGGCACGATCTCTTCCCCTGTGAAGCCATGTTAGTTTCCAAGTCAGTCATCGGCCAGACCGAAGGCATTTTATCTAATGATCTTCAGTGCAAAATGTGGGTGGGCCCCGCAGCACATTTCTGTGGTTAGCAGAGGGCTTTGGTAGTTGATACATGAAGAAGGCCAGCCCTGCTCCTGCGCCATGGGCCTCGCTTGAACTCCAGGGGTCTCAGATGCAGCGTGTGTTTTAGGAAATATTGCAGTGCAGGGGAATGTTCTATTCTGAACAAAAGGACATTCTTTTGCATGTGTACGTCCATACTGTTAACAGCATTGTTTAGTCTAAGGGAGTACAGATGTAAGACCTCTCACCACTGCAACATCAGGACTACCTTGGCCGAGCGATGCTAGAGAAGTCATTTGCAATGGCTGGACAGGAGTCAAAATATTAGGAACCTAAAATCCACAATGTTTCATTTGTAGATCATTCCGATAAAGTATTCCAATTCTAAGGGGTATATGTATTACTATCATATAGCCATTAGGAAGTATGTATGTGCCAGTGTTCTTCAGGTGTCTATTCAGAAGACTGTGTAGACCTAGAGGATATTTGAAATGAGGAATATTTAACACATGCTGCCACTCACACAGTGTCTGTTTGACTGTCACAAGGGATTCTTAATGACAATATTACAGTCTCCCCTTTTGTACCATTACCAAAGCAGTGCTGTTTTCAGCCAGAAATTGAGTTTTACCATCCAAGAAAGTGGCTGAGGTTTGGGCACTTCTGCCCTCCAAAAGGGGGGGTTAAAGCTAGAGCGAGGAGGCAAGCTTGCTGCATCAGTGAGGTGTAAAGCCAACAACTGCTGTTTATAGAAGAGATTTATTTCTACTCCTCAAACTCCAACCACTCTCTCTCCTCTCCCCCACCCTCTCCAGAGCTGCAGAGCTGCCTGTTTCTCTTGTGCCTGGGGTCAACCTGAGCCTGAGAGGGGAGGCAGCCCCCCAGGGCTTTGCTCTGGCTCTGCCCTCCTCGGGACTGCACAACGCTTGGCTGTCATTAGCAGGAGTGTGAAACTGCCTCCCCTTGCACATGTAGGGCAGCACTTCTGGGGGACATTTGGAGAGCCAGCTAAGTACTCTACACCTTATCACTACCTTGTGCATAACTATAAAAATCCCCTCTAGAAGCATTAACTGCAGGAGGAAAGTTGTAGCCATGCCTCTCCATTGGAAGGTACAGTTTGCCCTAATTCCTAGCTAATTTTCTAGCTCAGTCTTGCCCAGTAGGGCAGCTAAGAAAATGGTGGGACGTGGAAGTGCCTGCCGTGCTGCTGGGAGCCATCCAGCACCTTCCCACTTTGGCCAGGTTGTTTGATGTTGCATCCCCTTAACGCCTCTCAGTCCCCCTCTCTCCTCAGCGAAATCCCTTTACCTTCAGATTGGACGAAGTTCAGCCATCTGACTTCACTTTAAAAGAAAAGTACGTGTGTGTATTAGGGGGAAATGATGTTTCCTTGTGCTACGTAGTTACTTTCTAAGTAAGCTTATTTCAGGCAAAAGGCAGGAAATTGCAGCATGCCCAAACAATTTAGGTACCAGCCCTGACTCAACTCTCCTGTTGAATCTCCCACACTTTTAAACTTGCTGGGCCTCAGCAACACCCCTGTGCTTTCTCGTCATCGCTCACTGGCAAACACACACCCTGTGGAGAGTCCCCCCATGTGATTGCTCCTTTGGAGGCCTTCTGACAGCCAAGGAAGTGATTTAGTCTTCATGGAGTCGGTCACACCATCCCAACTTTCCTCAAACACGTGGTGTTACGCTTACAAAACAACCATCCACATGAGAGTTCCTCTCTTCGTTTCTCCATCCTTCCTCAAAGTACACGTAACAATTTTTTCCTTCCTGGGGGATGTGACCTTCTGTATCGTCTTCACCAGTCTTCTGTGGAGGTGTCTCTTTTCCCAGTGGAGAAGCTCCTTGTAATAGCCTTTTCTAGCATTGCCTCTTCTTGGATTTTCACCAGTTTCGTGCAGTTTAGTCCAGATGGGCTCTACTATATCCTAGATTCATTACACGCAGTAAGAGTTATCAGGTAGTCTTTGACCTGTGGTCTGTGTTTGGTTTCTATGGGCCTAATAATGGTACATTTTTTAGTGGCTGCTTAGAGACCCCTCCAGAACCTCATATTTTTTTACCATGCTATCTGGGGAGAAAGATACCCACGGTGTAAACTTTTTGTGACTAAAAACAAACAAACAAACAAAAAATAATCCAGAGTGCCTATGCTCAAAAAGTTCTCCCCCGTGAAATGTGAAAGAAGGCAAACTGATTGAGGTGCTCTGCAAACAGAGCGGGCACCCTTAGCTCCCTGGTGCTGCCAGGCATCGGCTGCTCCACGGCAACTACCGGTGCGTACGCTCGCGGCGCTGGGCAGAGGTGAGAGCAGAGGCAACGACCCTACATCTTCTCCACAGGTAGTTTAAAGCTAATGGTTTTTATTTCCGGCTTGCAGTGGCTTGAGGTGCAGTGGCCACAGTTGCCGTGATGCATGCCAGCTCATTAAATGATTGCAACTCGGTCATATATCTAAATTTGCTGGTAGACAAGCCATAGCTTTTGAGGACAAGGTTTTCAGCGGTTGTAGGAGCCAAGCAGAATTTTCAAGAATTTTCCATGTTCTTGTTGAAGCAAACAGAGATTTAGAGGTCTGAGATACTTGGGTGGTTGGGTTTGGTTTTTTTTTTTTTGCAGATTCCACCAGCCTACTAAATATCTCTGCAAGTCTGCACAGCTCAGTCAGTTTAGAGAATGGGATGGGGCCCTTGATCACTTGGGACTTTTCTTGTGAAGATCTGAAGATGCAGATGGAGTTCTTCTCATTTGAGGAATATTTATATTCAAGCTTAGCCAGAATCCATTCTAAAAATTAAGTGAACAACAAAAAACAATTCTGCAGTTGAAACCTGCATCTTCTCAGAGTCTGAAGCTCTGTTGTTAGTCCAATCATTTGCCACCCAGACATCTTGGGCTGAATGTTTTTGTGCTTTCTTGTTTTTGTGAAGGAGGAGGGCACTCTGTGTGTGAAGTAATGACAGCCTGTGGAAAATAACCTAAGGCAGTAGGTTGGACTCGGATTGACTTGCTAGCCACGCTGAGGTGCATATGCAGCCCTGGCACTCTGCAATGCACGTTGCATGTGCAATTCCAGCCGCCTAGTAAGGAGCCACCAGCTCCTCGAAACTCTTCCAGGGGCCACCGTGGAGTGGAGAGGTCTGTCATCCCCACCAGTAAGACTTGCAGTTGAACCCTTGGACATCTCCTAGGGCATAGTTCCAGCAGTACACTACTGATTAAAAATGACATTGCAAATAATGAGGTGAAAGTAAAGTTTAGGGTAAATCATATCTCCGCAGAACTGTAAATATTAGCTATAAGTTACTATAATCAGAGAGTGTGCCCCCAGCTGTGTGTTGGAGAATATGATGGAGCCTGACATTGACTTGCCCCTGCGGGAGTGCGGTCCCAGCAGCTGGCCCCAAGGGACTGACCCTTTCAGGACTAGCAGGACAGGCACCAGCAAAACCAAACCACTGAAATTGAGACACCGAATTCCTGCCGCACTCTCCAACCCCGGGGCCGTGCGCCAACCGACCACCTCACAGCAAACTGCCAGCACAGTCCAAAAGCGCTGGTTCTTCAACAGACCCACACGTCCTTTCTCTTTTCCCTTACATTTCTAATATATTCCTACCTCAGTCAAAAAGTGTCTCTTTTTTCCCTTGATGAATATCGGCTAAGTCACTGTTTTCTGACTTGAAACTGCTCCCACCAAGACAGAGCTCTCTTGCAGTTGAGGTGGGACCAGCCTGAGCCCATCACAGGTGGTCGTGGTGAATGGGTTCACCGCTCACCTGGAGACAATCACAATCACCTTTACAGGGATTCTAATGAAGGACTGGACAGAAAGCAAGCATGGAGATCTTTGAGAAATGCTGATCTAAAACAGTGAATTCAGCTTGAATACTTGACAGAGACTAGGTAGGTTTTGTTGTTAAAGTTACCACAGATTTTACAGGAAGATATGAAAAAAAAAAAAGGCTATTTTTTGGACTGCAGCGGTATTACCAACTCTGATGAACAGGTAAGATATGCCTTGGGGAGTCAGAGCTAGATGAATAGAAAGAAAAGCAAAATGAAAAAAATGAACCAGACAGTTAAAGGTTTTGTTGCCTTTTTTTTTTTTTTAATTAAGATTCTTGCACTAAAAATCATTTTCTATACAGCCTTTCATTGAAAGAGATTGGGAATGAATTACACATGTGTCAAGGAACTACTTACTCTCTTACTACTCTATTATCTGAGCACCTCCCACATTATTAAAAGGCACAAACCAATAGAGCAATGTAATTCCTTTCCTTTGTTCCTTATAAATGAAGTATAGAAAAGAAGGTTTTTTTTCTCATATGTGCATGTCTAAGAGACTAAGTGTGTGTGTGTGAGAGAAATTATTGATGGAAGAGTGATGGAAGGGCTGGGGTTTGTGAATTTGTGAGAGGAAAGACGAGAGAAATTGAAGTGTTAGTCTGAGACTCTCAGGGTCTTCTACAGGCCTCCTGCTTGGTCCAGGAGAAGTCACTTGTGCCCAGGGCCGCACGAGGGGACAGCCAGAGCAGTGTTTGGTGTGGCAGCCTTTAATTGCAGCAGCTGCCTGCATGGTATCCGCAGCCGTGGGGTAGGCAGCTGGGCGATGGAGGTCACTTGGGGTGTGGGGAGAGGGGAAGGAAGGCTTCACCGCATCCGTGTGCCCAGCAGGGACCCATCCGGGCTGGTCGCTGGCCACTGCGTGTGTCTGTCCTGGTCCCAGCTCCAGGTGCCTTGGTCTGGGTGAGAGGGAGGAAGCTATCGCTGAACAACAGTCGCATCCGTGAATGAAAAAAAAAACAGAAATTTCATTGTTTAAATTAAGACCCAGAAAAATTTCAAATGGAAACGGACTTTTTTTTTTTCCTGTGAAAAATGTTAATGAAAATAAGGTTTTTTCCAACCAAAAAATAGGATTATCTCTATCCTTTCACATTCCTCCTCTTGTAGATGTCACAGATGAGGTGACCATCGGGGTAGGTTTCAGCCAGAACGGAAACCTACGATTTTTGCCCGATGTCATCTCTTCAAAAGGCTTTGTTCTCTGCAGGACCCGTAGGGAGAGATTAGAGAGAGGGCAGAGACAAACTAAACTCTGGGTTTAGAGAAAGTACAGCTTTCAGAGATACTCTTTACAGTTAGAAAATGGGAAATACCGTTAATCATGTTAATATCTCTAACCCTTTCAGGTGTGCTCATTAAATGCATTATTCATATCCCTTTTCAAAAAGCATTTTATATTTTTATACTGAACATGTCATCATCCCCATCGTAACCCATACCAAACCCAGACAGAGAGGAATAGAAAGGGGGGCTGACAAGAATCCATTTTAGCACCCAGAAGCTGGATTTCGTTTGTGGATTTCGTGGATTTGAACCACTCTAACAAGCCATCTCTCAGAAGCTGGTTTTGCTTTCCAAGTAAAACGCAACTGTGTGTCCATCTTAGGGATCTGGGCAGTTGAGCTCTAAAACCTCTGCTGCTCCTGACAGCAGCAAGAACTCTGTGCGATTTGCGTTCCGTGTTTGAGAGCTGGCAGTTATTCCTGCAGGAAGCAGGAGCAGCTCAGCTCTTGGCTTCCCCGGTCTCAAGAGACTGCCATGGAACTGAAAAACACTAAACTAAAACCTAAGTGTCTGTTAGACCTTTAATTAGCGACCTAAGGAGTGTTTGCCAAGAGGAAATTTGAATTCAATTATCCAAATAGAAAGTATTTAACCTCTCAGTCGCACTCAAGTAATTATAATGCTTGAGGTTGTTTTTTTTTTTTTTCAGGAACCTTAAAAAATAAAACAAAAAGCAAATTCAAAAATGATAGAAGGTCAATTTTATCTCACGTGGCATTCATAAAGGAAAGCTGTAACATTGCCCGAGCTTTAGACCCCTCATGTTAGCACAGAAAGGGGCGGCCTCAGACAGGGAGAGCAGGTTGCAGAATTCCTGATTTCCCCAGTGAAACAGCCAGGAGCAGTATCAGGGCCAACGGTGGTGGGTTTATGTGCATCAGTACAATAATAAAAATATAACTAAGATCAGCAGGTCATCTCACGCAGCTTTTAATGTGATAAAGATGCTCGGTCAATGTCAGGAGGACTAGGATGCGTCAGAAGAGGCTGTGTATTGAAGAGGCTGTATATTTGCAAACATCAGTGGATACCAGCAGGGCCATTTGCATTTCACGTTGCAGCAGCTGTTTCAACCCTGATCCCGACTGTCCTTTCACTGCACGTCCACCCACAAGTTTCCAGAATTAATCCCAAGGTTAAAAAAAAAGTCAATATTTTCTTGCTTCTCTCTTTGCAGATTGTAGGTTGCTTTGGGATTATGTTTATCAGCTGCTTTCTGACAGCCGGTACGAAAATTTCATCCGATGGGAAGATAAAGAATCCAAAATATTTCGGATAGTGGATCCCAACGGGCTGGCCCGGCTGTGGGGAAACCACAAGGTAAGGAAGCCATGCAGTTTTCCTCCTGCGGCACTTCACCTCTTGTAAATTCACAGGGTTCACTTATAAACAGGGGGAAAGGGAAGAAAGCGTGTGCATGTAAACTGCTGCTGGAAAGTTGTCATTCATTCTGCACACATTAGAAATAGAAATATCCAGCCCCAAGCACTAAAACATGTCCTTCATATAGAGAACCTGTTGGTTGGGTTTAAAGGCATTTAGTTATAAATGCGTTTAATTATAAAATTAGAAGGAGCGCAAGATTTAACGGTCCTTCTCTCTCAAGGCATTTTATTTCTTCCCAAAACCCGATGCTAAGCATGTTCTGGTTAGATGTGGTCTACAAGGAGCTGTATACCACATCCCAGCAGGAACTTTCTGTCTGTGTTCTGCCTGCACCAGCACTCAGACTTCACACACTGTCCTGGGACAGACACCAAATGCTGCAGGATTATGTATTTCCTTTTAAGAGGGTAATTCCACTGTGTTCCCTGGAAAGCAGTTACTGATTTCTGCAGTTTGGGGCTGAGTATGTATAGATATATCTATCTGAGTATATGCATATGAGAATATTCATATGAGTGTATGAGTAGTCAGCATGGATTTACAAAGGGGAAGTCATGCTTGAACGCCCTGTTACCCATCTACAATTAAGTGATTAGCTCGGTGGATGCAGGCACTTTAGAAAGGCTTTTGAGACTGTTTCCCATAAAGTCCTCATAGACAAACTGATGGAGAATGACCTAGACAAGAGTTCAGTGAGGTAGACTGAAAACTGGCTGAATTGGGGGGGCTGAAAAGGTGGTAATCAACAGCACAAAATGCAGTCACTAGTGATGTTGCCAAGGGGATTGATTCTGGAGCCAATACTGTTTAGTGTACTTGGCACTGGTGAGGCCTCACCTCAAGTACTGTGTCCAGTTTTGGGCCCCCTACCATAAAAAAGACATTGAGGTGCTGGA
>JAOTQQ010000001.1:77449855-77483830 GCA_026546715.1 Gallinago undulata | reverse complement strand
GTTTGTTGTGTGGGTGTCTATTTTTGTCAGTTAGGTTGACTGTTGGACAAGATGATCTTTAAGGTCCCTTCCAACCTAGAAGATTCTGTGATTCTGTGATATGTTCCTTAGTGACCTGGATGGTGGGACAGAGTGCACCCTCAGCAGGTGCTCAGACAATGCAAAAAGCGGGACGAGTGGCTGATAAACTAGAGGGCTGTGCTGCCATCCAGAGTGATCTGGACATGTAGAGAAATGGGCTATTGGGAATTTCATGAAACTTACCAAGGGGCAATGTAAAGTTCCCCACCTTAGGAGGTGTGGGACTTTACATTTCCCCTTGTGAGGTTCCATGAGACCCCAGGTGTGGCACTATTTTACTAGGAAGGTGGCCAGAGACTGGAGCAGGTTGCCCTGAGGAGACTCTGGAGTCTCCATTCTTGGAGATGTTCAAAGCCGAACTGGACACAGTCCTCAGCAACCATCTGGTTGAGCATGCTTTGACCAGAGGGGCTGGACTAGGTGATCTCCAGAGGTGCCTTCTAACCTCAACTATTCCATGATTCTGTATCTACAGAATATACATAGTATACACAGCCTATAATCTTGATAAGGTCAAGATATTCTCATGTGTCTCAGGACCTAAAAGAACATCTGTCCTAGAGATCTTGGGCTGCAACACTGGGAATGGAGAGTTCTGCCCTACCCAAACTTCCATGCTAACAGGCCTTGCCATCGTGTCTCATGCTGGGTGGCTAAAACTGAAGCTATTTCAGACCACTAGCCACTCGGGAAACACAGCGGCCTTTTAGCATGTAAGAAATGGGAAAAGCACGCATGCTTTTTCAGGGGGCTTCCCGACGAGCAGAGTCTGGATTTTGCAGGGAAAACGTCCTTGTTGGTGTTCAGTTGCCACAGGAGCTCTTTGAGTGGCCTCCCTTGGCAGCGCTGTTGCCGTCAGGGCGAGCAGAGGAGGTCTGCTCCGAGGGGGCCTTTCGACCAGGCGCATCGCTCTCGCTTAATGAAGCCAGGCCAGCGCTACAGCCTTGTGCCTGGCCTTGGACTGAGAGAGCTGTGCCAAGCCACGCTGCTCTAACATGGCGACTCACAGAGCAAAAGCATGCTTCTACTCGTTGGCCATGTTCTGCCCGTGGCGAGGCGGCTGCCTGATACTCGTGCGAGCGTGGTTTTGCCAGTGTAGTTGTCTCTCTGCGGGGAGTTTCTTTGCCAGCACAGGAACCAGTGCTCCTTCTGCCAGAAAAATGCTCTTCATGTAGACGGAGCCGAAGGGACTGATCCTTCTGTCCCAAGTCAGTACCATGGGGGGTGCCCGTCACTTCTGCCTTGGGATACTCAGCTTCAGCAGGGCCATACCTCAGTCCCCAGCAGTGCTCTGCCTATGGCCTGTAGGGTCAGAAGCTCCAAAAATGAGGTGGAACCTCTCTCATGGAAGCAGACGCCCCACCTAATGGGGTTCTTGATTTACCTCTGTATAACCAGAGGAGAAACAGGCTCTAATTTTCTCCAGAGTGTTCTGTAAGCATTAACTAGTTAATGGAGGGGAATCCCAGAGGAACAGCGCTCCTAACAGGGATTGCTGACAGATTCCATCGTTAGCCGCTGTTCTTGCATTTTTACAAAAGGTGGTTTCATTAAGAATGGGCCTGTCACATCCCGCTTGGCATGAGATGGTCTCCCTCCATCTAATGTTTCCTCTTGTGGTTGCTGAAGCCTTTTGTTATCTGTCATCCAAGAAACTGTAGAAAAACCTCACCTCAAACTTTTGTTGGACCTCCTTCCTTGCTTAAATTGCCCTGAAAGAAAAGAGACCCATAAAAATTTGATGAGGAGGACTGGAGGAGCAGGATGGGCCTGCAAACTTCAGAAGAGTGGAACGTGTAATTTCTTGAACTGACTTGGTTACTTTAGCTTGCTGTGATAGTTCTGCAACTCCTTTTGGGGCTTACAAAGGTTTTAATGAATCATCTCACCACATTTTTACTTTTTCAAAAAACAGAACAGAACAAATATGACTTATGAGAAAATGTCCAGAGCCCTACGCCACTACTACAAACTAAATATTATCCGGAAGGAGCCAGGACAAAGGCTTTTGTTCAGGTAATTTTTTTCCTTCCTTTGCCATTCCTTTTCACAGACAATTAGTTTTTGAAGATGGAGGATGGAATTGTGTGGGGGATACTTCATTGCCACAGCTCTAACACAGGTGACAATGGGCACAGTAAAAGCTGTCTAGACCAGTGCTTCCCAGCTTTCAAGACAACTGCACCAATTTACGAAAATACGGGCCTGCTTCAACGCTCAGTGGAACCAACAGGAGTCTTTTCAGTTGCTTCGAGCAGGCTGCACCATTGTTTCAGACCTTAGCTACATGATTCGTGATCTCAGCCAAAGTGCTGGAAAACCCACCCCAAATTCACTCCTCAGACACAGCTGCTGGTGACAGCAACGCAGGGATCAGGCAAGTGCATCAGCGGCACAGAGGAGAAGTGCTGATGACCGCGTCTTCTTCAGGAAGAGAGGGACCTGCAAGAGCTGTTCCTAAAAGCTAACGCATCGGATTGGATGATACGACCAAGAATTTAGGAAATAGTACTTGAAACAGCGTTAAAGCAGGGAGTTACGTGTCTAAACTTGAGTGCGGCTGGCAGAGAGCACGAGCGCTCCAGTTCTCTTCAGACACGACCAGCGAATCCTAGTGCGTACGTCTGACCCCCAGAGCACTGAACTCAGACCAAAGACTGCTTTGATCTCAGTGCTCTGGATCTAGTAATGTGCTTGGAAATGATATCAATAGGAAGGCAGTCGCAGAGTTTGTGTTCTTCAATAGCTAACAGAGCTGCATTAGCACTCAAACTATCTACAGCTGAAAAGGTTTCTGTGGAATGTCTTGTTTATGTCAGGTCTTGGAAGGAGACTTAGATGGGGGAAGGAGAGTGAAGAAGGAATCACAGGCACACTCAACTGCGTGATTTGAAATTTTATTTTTTTTGTGGGAAGTTAAAACAGAGTTGCTCCAGGAGGAGCAGTACCGAGGAAGGGAGCCTGGATTGCTATGGCCTGGCGTGAAGACTCTGCTGCCCCGGGGGAACTCTGTGATGCTGATCAAGGAACGTGCTTATCTTGGAGCCCCTCCTTTGGTGGGGGCACAAACAAAACAGGAGCCCGTCTCTTCTCAACCAGGCTGCCTATTTTCTCAAAGCTGCAGAAACTTTATACCCTTGGAGACCTGAGTTCCTCTGTCAGACTTGCCCAAAGTTGACCAACAGGTTCAAAGGTCACCAGGGAGCATAAAACATGAGCGTATAAACCTCATTTCCTTTGGAAACTGGAAAAGAAAAAAAACACAACAAAGCATTTTTTGCACAATTCCCAATAAAAACTTAGTGATGTTGTTTTCTTAGACCTATTTATATCTGAAGAGAAAAAGAACAGCTGCAAAAAATCAAGTCATTAATGTGCCTTTCTTGGCTATTTCTTGCAAGCACAGAAATAATAGGAAATAAGACTTTATAAGTAACATGCAGGCAGTTGTCATCTGCAGAGATCTGTACAGAGCTTTAGGTAAAATGGAGTCAGAGAAGGGATTTCTAATAGGTTGCCTGAGTGTCTTCTGCAGCAAAAGAGGTCGCAGATACCGTTTCTTCATTAGCTTGCATTTCTGGGTTGGTTGTTTTTTGTTTTTTTTTTTTAAATTTAATCAAATGCTATTACAAATACTCATGCTTTTAGTTCCTCGACATGACTTAAAACACAGACCAGAAAGAATACCCGAGGTGCTGTGGTGCAGTTCGCATCAGCCCATTTCCCACATCATTTAGGAAACAGCTCAGACAGAAGGTAGGGAGGGCAGTGGGATCACTCTTGTTTTGATTTCATCCTCACGCAAGGTCAACAAGACAAGCAGAGGGTTTAAACCAGGGCACAGTCTGGCCATAGGCTTTGGTGTGTTTTCCCCGAGTAGCCCAGGACTGATTCACCACTTCTGTATGCTAGTTTTTCACCACCGTAACACCATTTAGATCAGCGGCGTTCTTCCAGCATACAAATGGGAGTGACACAGCAGTGAGTCACAGCCCTTTTTTTTTTTTTCCTAAATGCATATGTGCACATGATTTCCAAAATTAGAAGGGGTGGCAAAAGGTTAGTTCCAGGCTGTGCTATGCATTTGCTGAGAGACTTTAGATTTTTTTTTCAGACAAAGCCCTCAGCTTTATAACCTCAGAGGCAGAAGAGGAGGAAAGTCTTACCTATTAGCTTCAGCGGTGATTTTTCTGGGTCAGTGATAGTGACAAGGCTCCTGTCAGTTGGTTTTGTTTTCACTGGGGCAAGAATACTGAGCATATCATCAACCTGAAATAAAACCAGCTCCTCTGATTAACGCATTTTGTACTGCTGAATGTTAGCCAGTACATCGTTAATGAAAGACCGAAATTTTGTAACACTTCCAGCATAAACATCTTTCATCCTAATTTCTCCAGAAGTACTTGTGAGTTAGGGAAGTGATTTGTGTTTAAACTAGGATTTCATCCTTCCTGTGCCACTCTCTCTTCCTACGCCATTAAATCCAGAACGAAAAAGCAGAGCTATTCCGTGCTATCTCTGTGCCTTAGGAGGCAAAAGCACCCTGGCAAAGATCAAGGCTGCAGAGTTGATCTGCAGGCTAGGGGATGTCCCTTCCCATTTCCTACTGCTGCCATGCCTCCCCAGAGGCAGTTTCTGTTTCTAGCCCCCCGCGGACTCACTGCATCAAGACATCAGCGCTGGGAGCCATGGCATTCACTTACAGAGGATGCTGCTTCATTACAATTACACTTGCTACAGTCACACAGGAAGAGACTGGTTTTGCTCACAGTTCCCTAGCCCAAAAGCTTTTTCTTTCAGGGCTTTTTCCATTTCCCAGAACTTGTTCTGACTTAGCCCTTGGCTTTTTCCAGCACTGGTCCTTTCCTGTTTCATATTCCTCTTCACTCACATACACACAAGCCTGCAGAAACCAGTAGCCCTCTGCTTCTCCACGCCTTGCAATTGCTTTGCCTTTGAAATGTGCTGGCCATGAAGGTCTTCAATGTTACTGTCACCATCCACCGTGAAGGAGTGTACCTGTGGCATCTCACACGACAACAGCAAACAACACGAGGGAGAAGAAGTAAATATTATCGTGGGAAAGACTACGGGGTTCGGTTGTTCAAATTTGGACTTTCAAGGAGCGGAGGGAAATGCCTGTGAGTTTTTTGGTTTCCTTTCAAGGTACGAAGGAGGGAAGACACCAGGAGGCTGAGGAGAAGCTGGGAAATACTTAGGCATTGGGAGGATACAGCAAAGATGATTTGGGAAGCTGTAGAGTTCAGGGGCCTCGATGTCTTGATGCAGGTAAAAGCTGAGACCACTGGGAAATCAGCTTGTTCCTCTGTTTTGCAGGTTCATGAAGACCCCGGATGAGATTATGAGTGGCCGAACAGACCGCCTCGAGCACCTTGAATCCCAGGAACTGGATGAACAAATATACCAAGAAGATGAGTGCTGAAGGGAACTGGTGCACCGCCTCTGTGGGTCCGTGAGAGAAACATCTGCCCAGATGGCTGGCACAGTTTGGGAGGGGAAGCAACAACACAGAAGCAGTACTTGGGGTCGCCGCTTAGCTTGAAGACCACGCAGAACCTGAAGCACCTTAACAAAACAAACTAACAGGCAGAAGTGGTGCTGGCAGAAAAAGAAAGGGGAGAAAGCCTGGACTTATGCACTACTTCGCTGTTCCTACAAAGTCTCCCTTGAGTTCTTTCTTTCTTTTTGGTTTGTTTCAGTTTTGGGGGGGTTGTTGATTTTTTCCCTAATAAACATGCAGTTTGACTTTCCTTATCTCACATAGGTCTACGTCATATTTTGCTTTTTTTTTTTTTTTTTTTTTTTTTCTTTTGGAAGGCTTTCCTATGGAAATAGAGCGCTTTTATGTTCCGTGCAAGTCTCCTGTCATAACACTGCATAAAACAATAGCAACACAGAAGGGATTTGCTCAAGGGTTCCGGTTTGCTCGGATCAATTTACATGTGCTGCCACTGGGAAACGTGTTGAAGCTACCAAAAGAATTGACCACACATACCTGTCAGATGAAGAGGAGTCACCCTTCATGTGTGGGGTGGGATATCATCCCAGCATAGCTGGGGCTCACGCCGAGTCCTGCGAGTGGCTGTTAACTGCTGGAATATGGACCAAAACCAATCACCTAAGTGCTCCGGGGAGGAGAAAAATAAATGTGACAAACCTCTGCAATAGACTGATGTTGACATTTTCCCTCCCTCTAGCAAAGAAGTGACAGAATGGAGCGGGAGGGAGGGAGGGAGGGAGAGTGGGGACAAATACATATACATATATGTGTGTATATATAGAAATGTTTCACACAGATATATATATATGTAACCCCCAGAATATATTCACAATGCAGAACTTCAGCTCAAAGCCTTCTATAAAAAAGCGAAGGCTGAAGCATCTGATATTACAAAAGGGAGGGGTATTTTTTTATACCTGCTGGCAATTTGGGGGGGGAAGGTGAAGGACTGTTCCTTGCATCGTAGGGAGAAGGCAAAGGGACCCATCGCACGGTTTGTGTTACTCTGAAACCCCTCCCTGATCATTTAGTGCTGCTGGAGAGGCAGATGATTCACCAATCTGAAAACTGATGGTAGAGAACTAGAGACCAAATAGCTATACTTATATCTTGTAATTGATTTCAGCTTTGTTTTGGGATTTGTGGGGGGGTTTTTTTATGCCTCCCACTACCCTCCCCCACCCCACAGCTCTGCCATCAAGGGAGCTTGTCTCAGCTTGCCCGTTTTTAGCATGATTTAAAAGACAAGAAAAAAAGAAACCCTACAGCTCTCTTGCTTTCTTGGGTTTGGGGTTTGTTCTGGTTGCAAGATGCCCCATTATTTACAACCCCAGTTTGGTTTGCTGCACTGAGGGTGCTCTGCACGAGGCAAAGAGCTATGCCTGGTTGGTCACAGGAAGCTCAGCAGCCCTGGATGCCCCATACAAGAGAAACTACTGGCCTTTTTCATTTCACATTGCTTGGAGCACCATGTCAGGAAAGTCTGTGGTGTCCAGCAATCCATCATCAGTGGTCCTGTTAAGGGAAGGAAAATCTACCAGCAGGAACCATGCTTGCAGAGAGAGAAGATGTATGGAGAAACTGTGTGGGCACCACATGGTGTCTGGAAGACAGTGCGTCCACACCAGATCGTTAAAAGCAGAAAGCCTCTTAACATGCATACGAGAAATGGGAAAAAAAAATCACTGGGCTAATCTAACCCATTTCAACCAAAAAAACAAGGTACATTCCCATGATAGAGCTTTCATCAGCTATTAAACCAACACAACATTTGATCTTGCCACACATTTAACAAGAGGGTTAATCTATCGAGGAAAAAAAATGTCACTTGGCAATGAATAGTGTCCCCTGTGTTTAAACAGAGATAATCCAATCTCACCAGAGCCTTAATATTGAGTCACAGGTCGTAGAAGGAACAGCTCTGTTACGGAGGCAGACAGGCATCCTACAAAGAGGAGGGACTTTTCAGAGCCAGTATCTGATGAGGAACAACAGGGCATCTCTCCCTGAGCTTTTCCCAGCCCCATTGTTCTATTAAGTCACAGTCTGTTACAAGCCCCAGCACATACTTGACTTTTTCTGCCTCAAAAAACAAAGATGCAGGAGTACCTGTCAGAAAGATGAGCAGACAACCTGTCACCTGTCTCTGCCGTGGCTCTGAGGTCCTTGGAGCTCAGGAGGTGTGAGGTTGGGCGACGCTGAGGGACTTCAGAGGTCACAGACCTGAAACCAAAGGTCCCTTGAAACCAAGGGGCCAAGGAGTTACTCTGCTCTGTCTCCCTGCTCAAGGACCCCCAAGCTGTGGCCATGGCCGTGGAGCTGGGGTGAAGAGGTGAATGCGAATGGCAGATGAGGTGTGATCAGAAGTAGTAACGTAAAGGAAGGCTCTTGCAGGTTTCCTGTGTCTCTTAGGGTGTTCAGTGGTAGAAAGAAACAAAGTTTGTTGCCATCCTTTACTGCTCTGCCTGTGACAGCTGCATCACTGCATTATTTTCATTTACCTGCTGCAGCTACTGTTATAAGATGGTGAGGGGAAAAAAACCCACCAGCACTAGGTACCTTTAATATGAAGCGCTCCGATGAGCCACCGGATTTGTCATGGTCAAGGTGCACACTGCAAAATACAAGAACAAGAGACAATCCACCAGTGTTAGCAAACAAGGTTTGTCCTCAGCACTGGGTAAGACGGGAGAAAGCAAGGAATCCCAGAATCACACATAGTGCCCCGTAGGGAAATATCGTAGGGGAAATGTTCACCTTTACCAAAAGTGCAATCACTTTCACCTGCAGCAACTAAGTCAAAGGGGAAAAAAAAAAAAAAAGATATTTTGTGGCTGTTGGAAGCTCTTCCAGTTCACATGTAAAGGACATCTTAAGAAAGACAACTTCTTCTCCATCACAGCCACAGAGGAGATGTTCTCTCAAGGCTGATGCTAGTTGGAATCGGAATACCCTTTGAACTCGGAGCAGGCAGATCCCACGAAGGCCCTTCCTGGCTGTGCTGTCCCCTGGCTGTTCTGTCCCCTGGCTGTGCTGTCCCCTGCGCTCCTCCGGTCTGTGTGGTGCAGCAGCGAGTGGCTGGGGTGACACCGCAGCTGCCAGAACTGCAGGAGCTTGGGACTTGTTGTGGGAGCTGCAGGGTGTCAACTGTTCTTGGGGTCTTGGAAGCAAGTTTACCAGCTATGACTAAATAAAACAAAATAAAACCAGGTTAGAGTAGCTGCAGTAGATGGGTTCCCTTCTACCTCACATCCAAATGGAGACACGTGGAGTGCAAACAGAGCATTAAGGTACTGAGCTAGAGGAAGGCTTGACTGCCCATCTGGGATAGCAAAGGTAACGTTGTCTTTCCACCAACCCTGACATCCACCTTCCCTTCCCAATTTCTGATTTCCCAGTGCAGAGTCTGCCAGCAGCAAAGCAGCCAAACTTTCTGCCTTTGCCACCAAAGCAAGTGGGGAAAAAAAAAAAGAGTCTCATCATTGGAGATACTCTGATCATGGTCCTGGGCAACTGGCCCTAGGTGGCCCTGGTTGAACAGGGAGGTTGGACCAGATGACCTCCAGAAGTCCCTTCCAACCTCAGCAACCAACAAAGGATCTTCACACTGTGCAGTTAAGTGGACCTTCATTGCCCTCAGCTTGCTGCAAGTCTGAACAAGCCACACGCCAGTCAGGTAGGACATGCTGCAGTTCCACAGCAGAACGTTTTCATGACTTAAGTTTGAACCCTTTTGACTGCCTCTCCATCCTAAGAACACTACTGGGGCCCCTTCTGTGAACACTAAGTCACTGCCACCCTCCCCAGATTTCAAACTCCATGCATGCATTCTCCAGATCTCTGTGTCAGACTGCAACCGTGTGCACATCCAGAATGCATCAGTTCAAGGTCTTTTTTTTTTAAATAAAATTCTAGTCTGTTTTTATTGATGATGGCTTTTTGTTTTTTTAAGGTGTGGGGCTAAGGGACTGAGTCAAATGAATGTAACAAAACAAAAACAAACAAAAAAGCCTATTCTCAGGGCCAGTGAGTTGCAAATAATTTTTAAAATGCCTGTAATTACATCATCTCAATAAAAAAAAAATTTAATATAAAAGTGGGAATGCCAAATTTTGTTGGTGCAATCATTGCTACAAGGTCCTTTCTTTTTATGATACCCAAGCATCTACAGCACATAGCAGCTGTTTTCAATCAGGAAAAGAAACCTGCAGGTTTCCCATGCCCCAGCGTGCATGAGCAGCGCCTGGATCTTCCCTGGGAAGCCTTCTTCAGAAAAGTTAAGGCTGTCCCTTGGCTTGTTTCTTTGCTGCCTGTCCTTGGAGAGGAGCAGAGCACCTCACCAGTGCCTAGATGGGTAGACCTGGTTCTCCTCACTTCTCTTAATGAGGCTGTAGAAGCAAAGAAACCAAAGTGAAGCCGTGCAATGACTCTGTTGCAGCTTTTTTTATCCTGCTAAACTGGCCAGGTCAAGGACTTTGAGAGCAAGAGTTTTTCCTGCAGTATTCATCTTTGCAAACCAGTCTCAAAACCACACTGCCAATACGCTGCCCTTCCAGCACATGGGGACCTTATTTTCCTGTCTTCACCTCTAATCAGCCAAGGCACAAGGATGTTAGCGCCACTGGGGACATTGCATGGGGACGAGGTGGCACAAGCGGCTCACCACTGTCCTTCACCCCCTCCAGCAGTCCTTCTCCCGGTGCTCATGGTGGGGTGAGGCCTGTGGAGGCTTTCTCAGTGCACTGCTCCACACAGGTGCCACCAAACACATCTGCCCAACGAGGCCCAGCTGTGGCACATTGGCCGTGTCTGGTGATCTCTGCTGGGACTGATTTGTGGTCGGTGAAGTCATTCAGATCCCAGCTACAACCCTGGATAAACCCATGATAACCTGGCTGATGCGTGGGTTATCCACTCAGCTGCTCCTTCCTCAGTATTTGTTCTTGTTCTGTTTTGTTTTATAATTTTTTGCTTTTAAACCACACAGCAAAGGAATAAGCACTAAACAAACCCCTCCCTGAACAAAGACATCAAGCAAGAAGGAAGCCAAGTGTCTTGCTCCATAATTCAGTCCTTCCAGCCCACTTCCCTTCATTTCAGGAGATGAAATAGATGTATTCTACACCCTCTCACAGCAAACACTGCAGGTTAAAGGAGCACAGAAAAAGTTCTTGGTGGCTTTGGCTATCACTCCAGTGAGTTGCCTCTCACAAACTACAACCAACATGTAGAGGAAAAAAAGAAAACCCAGCGTCCTCCCGTAAGACAATAGAAGTCATTATGACCGATATGATCAGTTGTAAAACCTGCAGGGACACATCAATCTTTCTGTCTCCTGCAAACACCTGTGCATAAAGTTTCTCAGCATCTCGAAGTGCTGGAGAGCAGCCGCAACAGGAAGAACGATAACTGTTCAGGAATTAGAATTGATCTCCTGCCGCCTGATAAACACTGTTAGCCTGGGGTTCTTGACTTGAAGCCAAGCTCTGCTATAATGGACGAAGTTTTCAAGCCTACCCTTCTTGGTGTTTGACAAGGTAAAGGGAAGGAACTGGCATGAAGACAGCTCAAACAAAGCAGGTATTGTTTCCCATGGGTTCCGTAAAGATGTGAGCACGTGACCCATAAGAAGAAAGGGAGGAAAAGAAGCAGGGATGGCATGAAAGCAGGGGCAAGTAAAGAGTCGGTTCAGATAATCATGAAGATGAAAGCTGGGAGCGTTCACCACATGCCTGCGACTTGCCTTCCCAAGGGCAGGGCCAAGGTCAGCAACTTTTGCCTGGCTAATGCATGCTTGCAGGATATGAACCAGCCTCGATTCAGAATGAGGGCTTCACCTCTTCTGTAGCAAAGGTTAATCATCCCCCCCATTAGAAATCTGTCCCATCCTTTCCGTTTAACTGTGTGGTAAGTCCACTTCCAAACACTAACTCTCATTATACATTTCTCCACTACATTCCTAAACTGTAGTACTCCCAGCCATACGTGAGGATCCTTACTGACTGCAATCAGTACAACTCATACTCTTCTTTCTTTGTCCCAACTAAATGAGCAGAATGCAAGGGAGGAACTGAAGCTCCATTGTACAAGAGCTTCCTGAAGGGGCTGGTCCTGGCTTAGAGAGCTGCAGGACACAGCCACACTTCTTTCCTGGGGTGCTGTCAGGGCTGCTCCTGCAGGAAAAGCTCCAGAGAGCACCCCAGTCTCTTGGGAACTGGCTGATGTGAAACTGAAAGGGGAAAGGGAGAACCCCACATCAAGGTGGGGCCATTTCAGTCCTATGAGAGCTCAGGTAACCCAACAACCGTATGTCTTCCAAACCTCCAGCTAGGGTGGGAGGTTTTCCCCAGGCCTGGGAATGACTCTGGGAGATTGCCTGCAAGTACAGCAACAAATGCATCAGCAAAAGAGGCTGCCTGTTTTCTTATTTCTTTTCAAAATGTCCTTACTGTTGGTGAATGCTCTTGGGAACACGCTGTCTCACATATGAAGGTTTCTTCCTTGTCACATACCTCCCCAGCTCCTTTGCTCCTAAAAATTCAGTGGAATCAGCAAGCAAGAGTAACAGGGAACCAAATTTCACAGGGCCAGGAGGACTTCACCCAGCACTCAATTCACATAGTTCAACCAAGTGAAACTTCCTCAACGTTACACGGAACAGGAGGAAAACAGGCCAGACAGATCCACTGTCCCACCGTGTCGTGGTTTAACCCCAGCCAGCAACCAGAACCACGCAGCCCCTTGCTTACCCCCTTTCTCCTACACCTCCCAAAGGGTGAGGAGAAGAGGGGGAAAAAAAGGAGAGGGAAGGGAGGAAAAAACCCTCCTGGGATGAGATAAAGACAGTTTAATAGAGACAGTAACAGAAAATGAAAAACAAAAATAATAATAACGATAATAATAACGACACAGGTCACTCTCACCCCCCGGTGAATTGGCACCGTCCTGAGCAGCCACCGCAGATTCCCACCTCTCGGAAAAGCCCCGTGGATCCACTGAGCACGACATCTATGGTATGGAATATTTCACTGGCCATTCTATATTTCTGCCTGTGCTTCTAGGGGAAGCTGAAAAAAGTTCTAGAGCAGTGTAAACATCACTTAGCAACAACTAAAACCAGTAGATACTATTGACATTCCTTTCACAGCAATCACTAGAAAGAAAATTAACTCTTTCCCAGTTGAAATCAGGACAGGGTGCTAACAATTTCACACGTGAAGAGACACCTTTGGTCTGCTAAAGCCAATGGAAATTAGGGCTGTATAAAATCTGTGCAACAGAGAGATCTGAGTGGTATCCACAGAAAATATCCTACCCAGGAAAAATTGAGGTTTTGCTACAAAAATAAAACTTAATCCCCACAACAATCTCCTCAACCAAGCCAACCAGTCCAAACCAGAACAATGTGTTTTGATGGTACTTCACAGAGACCTGGATTCAGTGCTGACATCCATCAGCTCCCAACACAGACGAACAGAGAGCACAAAATCAGACTCAGACCTAATTATCAACAGAGACATTTTTGAGTGATATTTGAGAGAAGAAATGGTGAGTTGCTGCGGGATGAATTCAGCTCTCATGCTCCAGAACATCAAGAAAAGTGTTGGGAGGATCCCCTAAGTGCAGTGCCTGTGGCTGAAGCAGACACGTGCAGCACGGGAAGGGATGGAGGGAGAGAGACCCAGTTCCTGCTGAAAAGCAAACAACAGAGCATGGCTACGGGTCTGAGATGCTGATTGAAAAAGGGTAAATATTTATCCGAGAGAATTTTAGAAAGAAGGAAACATTTTTCATTCGGTTGTAAGCCTTGCAGGAAATTATTCTTTTTTCCAATGAAAACATTTTCTTTAAATTCAAAACAACTGTTTTTCTCCTGGCCTTTGTTTACAAAAGAAGGAAGAGTTTCAGCTCTGCCCTTTTTCATCCGCCCTCCATGAAATGTCAACCAAGCATCATGTCTCAGGTTGAGAAGTCATCTTTCGAAAAGGCAGAAAAAATAAAAAAGAAAGTGTTGTGAGGCTTTGCTGAGCAGCTGTAGCTGCTGCTGCGGAGAGGAGAGGAGGGCAGAGCGATCCTGCTCTCTCCACCTGTTGGAGACGGGGGCGAAGTTATTTGTAATGAGCTCGTTAGAGCCAAAGGCTGACTGCCAGAAAAGCAAAAGGGGAAAACAATTGATTCATCTCTTCAAGAGCCATTTAAGCTGTCCTAGTCAGAAAATGAGCATCTTCTGTCTCTAGTTCACTCCTACTTTTTCCACTTTAATGCTCTTTTATTTAATTTCAGACAGATGCCTCTTGTGGGTCCCAGCTACACGGGGTCGTATGCAATGAGTGAGGTGTTTCCAGTCCACAAAATAAAAGAGCGAAAGACGACAGGACAATTATCTGCCATTTCATAGTGCTGCCAGCATCCCTAGGAAGCCACAAGAGAAATTCACAGGCCTTGTGCTACGAACTGTGGGCCAGTAACCTGGTCTGTCACAGAGCTCAGCATCTCCAAGGAGTTCGATCCTCAGGAGACATCTGCCCCTATCCTCCAATGGGACTCAAACCAAGAGCTGTTACCTCTGGCTTCACAGACTGTCTCCGTGTTGTGGTAATAACATGACCTATCAAGAAAAACTATTTGGCTGTAATTTAAATCTTATGAATTTGGAAAAAAAACCCCAAATTGAATATAAATCACGGGCCACAGACATGGGAACTGTCCCTGAACATTTAAGCCACCTTTCGCACCTGTGAAAATTAACAGTGTCTTAACATGCAACCAAATTGAGAACACACCACGGCAAATCCATCCAAATACAGGAATGGACGTACCTGTGTGGGAAAGAAGAGGTGTCAGCCCACCGGGAAGGACGAGTTGCTACAAACCAGCAGGAGACAACACACTACTTTCAGGAGCAGCTGCAGACACGAGAGGCACACGCAGCTGCGACTGAGGCTAACAAGGGGGAAAAAGGACAAAAATATGGTGGAGAACCAGCTTCCCACCCCTGACCGCTCCTGTGACCCATCCACTGGAGCAGCCAATGCCACCTGGCTTACCCTAACTGACAGCAGGGAGCCCCTCTCCCACATCTTCAGCCACAAATGTCAGTCTGGTAAACTCAGGTCCTCCCAGGTGTTCCCACCACCCTCCCGTCCGCAGCCCCAGCACCTTGGCAGCCCCCCCACACACACTCACCTAGGTGAAAACAGCCTGAATAGACAGTGGAAGCTGGTTTTCAGCCAGTTCAGTGCCACGATCTGACTTGCCACCTGGCTGCACAGGGAGTGATGCTGCTGCAGGACAGCTCGGTGCATCCTGAAGAGGGGAGGACCTCAGTCTGCAAAGGAATTGGGAGACTGTAGCCCAGCAGGATCCCCACTTGGGCCAGCTCCTCATCACCGTTCGCTTCCCATGGAGCCCTACACGGTCATTTTCTGTCATCTAACTACCCAACATAGCTCCACAGCCACTCACTCCTGAGCAACCCAGGCTGGAAAACTGAATTCCTCGGGCATGGCACGCTCTTTGCACACAGCAGAGCAGCAGCACTGGTGGCTGTGTGTTGTGCAGGCAGCTGGCCGGTGTGCTTCAAAAGAGCTTGTATATGCACCGTTCTCCAAGGAGTCCAACTGCATTTATTGTCTCCCTTTCAGTTATGTCCTCCCAAAATTGTTCTTTGCAGCCATCTGACAGCGGCCAACAAACCCAACAGATCTGCTGTAAAAGAGCCTAATGCTCCTCTGTCCAAGGGCTAATGACTTTCGTGGCTGGGCAGAGGAATGAGAGCAAGGCAGGGGAACACCAAAGCCCTGAGCAGCACAGGACACTCCTGTGGATTCTATGGGAAGCCCCAGTTCCCAAGGCTGGACCCTGCTGTCTTTCACAGGCGCTGCCCTTTTACTCACCAGGGAGCACCACATCTCCCCAGACAACACTCTTGCCCTCCACCAGTGATCTCCTGTGGCAAGACCACCCGACACGTAGGCTTTAGAGAGAAGCCCCATCCTTTTCAAGATAAAAATCACCATAAAGAGAGTTCACTTCAGTACATCTGATTACCCAAAACACATCACAGTCTCGTGGCTGTTTCCTTGGCACTGCGACACGCACTTCTAGCACCCTCCAAATACCAGCCCTTTTGTCTTGGATAAGGAGTTGGCCACAGAAGTAACCACCTCCACACAAGATTGCTGTAATTCCCAGGCTCTGAAATCCCCAGGATATTCGCTTGCCAGCTCCCACCACTATTTTGATCTCCGCAGCCTCAGTGAAGACGAGCTGGGGGAAGATGATGGGTGTTGCAAGCTAGACGGGTGGTGTTCTACTCACAGGGGCAGGGGGTACTTTCCTAGTGTCCACGGTTGCCTCTGAGCAATTCTCCCTCCCTTTGAGCCCTTCTGGTCCTTGGCTGCATGGTGAAGTCCAAGAAAAACACCGAGGGGATTTCAGTGGGGGAAGGTCAGTTTTGCCCTTTAGCGTCATGTGAGGAGCTTCCATTGCCACAACCTCATGAGGCAGCTGCCTCCAGAAATCCCCAAAGTGTGACCCCTTGCTCGTGCAGGCACCACACAGCCAGCGGAGCCACACCACCCTGAGACCTTCAGCCTGAGCATTTCTCCTGGGGCGCACCCCACCACCTCCTAGATTTGACTTATTCAAGCACAGGATGAATCACTTTGCCAAGCCAACAGTGCTACCAAACAGTCCTGCCTCCTGGTCCCTGGGCTCTGTTTCTTCCCCTAAACTTATCACATTCATTAGTTTAATTTAAGCCAGCAGGCTGTTTAGGGTTTTTTTTTGCACCTTTGCACAGATATTACACTACGTGCACAGCCCTTTGGTTGCATTTATAGTCGACAACTTTAGCCTTCTCTTCTGAGCCCTACAGAAAAGCACAAACACTTGCCAAAGACAAATTGTTTTCGTTCTCTGTCCTCCCCCTGCAAGGAGGTGAGAAGGATATGGCAATAGGTGTTGTACTCCACACCCACATTTTTTTTCCTCACTGCCAAAACCATTGCATCAGGAACAATTAGAAAATTTTTCTTTGTGTGGGCCTTAAGACTATATATAAAATGCAGAAACATTTTTCTTCTTAAAAAAATGCACAAAACAACAACAAAAAAAAACACCTCCTGCGTGATCTTCGGACCAGCTTTCAGGGAACTGGTTTAGCTGATAAGGTGAGGAACCCTACTGGTGTGATAGCTACAGCCATAGGAACAGAGTGGTTCTCCAAGCCTTGGGAAAGGAGAAAAGGATGCTCAGGGGCTGCTTAATCCATTGAGAAGACAGAGGTACAAGGAGAAAGAGTTATTGGAAAGTTACAGCCGCACGCACTCACTGCAGAGGGAGATGGAGGAAAATCCAGCCTAGGTCTGCAACAACTTCTGTGTTGGCCAACGCCGGTGTGCTGTTCCCCAAAGCACCTCCCCGGGAAGCAGAGCCCTGTAACTCAGGGTGTTACACTGGCACAGCAAGAAGGAAACCAGATGGACATTCGCCAAACACCTGACCCAAGATGGGAGCTGTGACATCCAGCATCACCACTGCATGCCTCAGCAGGGGTCGGCAGGAGAGCCCAGCTGGGATCAGCCCAGCATTCAGACAGACCCACAGCACTGAGTGAGGGCTCACACCCCGACGTTTGGGCAGGGGCAGGCAGTGCCCTCACCGAAGCGACACCCTCGGCTGGAAGAGGTGCTTCGTCTGCGGCCTGACCTGTGTCTTGGGATGCATGGTCCAGACAAAGAAAGACAGCATGCATAGGATCATAAAATCATAGAATTGCTTAGGTTGGAAAAGACTTTTAAGATCATCAAGTCCAGCCTTTAACCTAACACTGCCACATTACCACTCAACCGTGTCCCTCAGCAGCACGTCTACATGTCTTCTAAATACCTCCAGGGATGGCGACTCAACCACCTCCCTGGGCAGCCTGTTCCAATGCTGATAACCCTTTTAGTGAAGAAATTGTTCCTAATATACAATCTAAACCTCCCCTGGTGCGACTGGAGGCCATTTCCTCTTGTCCTATTGCCTGTTCCTAGGGAAGAGACCAGCCCATAGCCCTTTGTAAGCATTTGCAGTGAATATTTCCAATAGTAGCTTCATTTTTTTTTCATGCGGTCCCTCTTTAATGTGTGTTACTACTCAGAGCTGTCCTACACACCCATATGAAGCACACTGTCTATCTCCCACTGCCACCTTGTCCACTTACAGCAGGACTTCACAGGAGTTTCAATTACCAGTAGCTGAACCGCTGGGCTGGAAGTTCACAGTCTTGGGGTCTAACTGGAGTCAGTAACTCCAGTGGCGTGGGGCTGTGGGCTGGGTCTCGACTGACAAGGATGGCAAGGTCCACCTCCTGGAGGTGAGGCCAGAGGGACAAAGTTTGGCCCCGGCTCTGCATCCAGGACCCCCAGGAGATTTGTACCCGGTGTCCTGACCAAGGTCAGCTTTTGTTCAGGATCAAATATGCACAAGCTTTTCATTCCAGAGCTATGGTTGTGATGAGGTGGAGCTGAGCAGGGCAGAAGCTCTCACTCACTGCTCATGTGCCTTCACCTCCAGGCTGAGAGCTGAGTCCAGCAGCCTTTACCCCCTGTGCTGGTCCATCCCCACCTTGCCAAGGGGCCTCTGGGGTCCCACGCTTCTCCAGCTCCAACGTGCCCCCACCCAGCACTGCTGGCAGCAGCGGTGGTGGCCCCAGCGAGCAGTAGACACCCATCTATCACAGCGGGTTATCACTTTCTCTCCTCTGACACAAAGCAAAACACTCCCCACCTGGCTGCCAGCAACCCCAACCACATCACAAACAAGGAGGAATCTACAGAAGTATTCAAAACATCTGGATGTTGTGCCACCACGGCAATTAAATCCACACTCACTTTCTCACACAGCGCCTGGAGGGAAACCGACTGCATGGCGGGGCGTAAGAGGACATGCCATGGTAATCTCGGCTTCCTCATAGCCCAGCTCCATGTTGCAACCTCCAAAACCATCCTTCACGGCAAGCCCTGGGAGCCCGGTCCACCCTCTCAGTGGTGGGATCCTTCCCTTTGGAGGACAAGCCATGCCAGAAACGGCCTTGAGCCCACGAGGGGCTGCAGTGCCCAGGGTGACCCTGCCTCTCCTGGCTTTTCCACTGCTTTTTTGGAGATGAGGTGAAGCCGTGGCTGAGCAGAGCTGGGGAAGGGCAATATCCTCCCCTGCCCTGGCTGAGCCCCCTGCTCCAGCGCGGTGGCTGCTGCCTCCCCACCCCGGGCGAGCGAGGACATCGGTGCAGCCGAGGTGCTCTCAAGCTCTCCATGCCCTGCAGCCTGCCAGAACAAGCCCGTCAGATCCTTCCTTCCTTGAGCGCACCGCAGAGCGGGCCTCCCCCAGCTGCCCTGCCTGGGGGTACCTGCGTGCCGGTGGCACCCCCCATGGAAAGTTTCTCATGGATCTTGTTTCCATCAGAAGAAAGAAAAAAAAAAAAAAGGCAGCGTGCCACAGTGTGACCGGGCTACAGCAGTGTCTCGGCTTTGGTGGCATCTCAGAGGGCATCAGGTGGGTTCCCACCGCACGCTGCCCGGGTCCCTGCTGCCCCTGCTGCCTGCGGTGTGGGATGGGTGGCCCGAGGGGGCAGCTGGGCTGTCCAGTGACCAGACTTTCCAACCCACACGCTGCAGGCTCCTGCCTTAATCCAGCCCCAAGAATTCCTCTTGGAAACTCCCCATCACCACCACCAATACTCACTTTTATTTTCTGCTTCAGAAACACAACAAAACAGAAGTTGCAAAAGGGGCACTTAATTAATCAACTGCCTTTTGATCTTTTCTATCACCAGCACCAAATTACCACAGAGGGAATCGAAGAGAAGAATAACACCACTCTGAGGCCAGGGAAGAAGGCATGTAGCGATAGGACAAGGGGTAATGGCTTCAAACTGGAAGAGGGTAGATTTAGATTAAATCTCAGGAAGAAGTTTTTCACTGTGAGGGTGGTGGGACACTGGAACAGGTTTCCCAGAGAAGCTGTGGCTGCCCCATCCCTGGAGGGGTTCAAGGCCAGACTGGATGGGGCTTGGAGCAGCCTGGTCTGGTGGGAGGTGTCCCTGCCCAGGGTAAGGGGGTTGGAACTAAATGGACTTTAACGTCCCTTCCAAACTAAACCATTCTGTGATTCTGTGAGAAGATTCCTCCCGGGGGGCTGCACAGGAGCTCCCCAGCACACTTTCTGCCTGCTGTCTGTGAACAAAACACCAAGCCAGCATCCAAACGCAGCTCCTGTCACCTCCCAGTCTCTCACTCTTACGCTCCCGTGGCTTTCAATGCCTTTGGACAAGGCACACACTCTCTCAACTATCTTTTCAGCAGAAGCTTCTAGCTTATTTGCAGCCCACAAATACCTTTTTGTTCCAGCTGATTTCATTAGTTGGTAGAAATACGCTCTTTGCAGCAGGGGTAACCTGGGCTTTACAGGGATGTGTGGTGCCTAATAAAACCGGGCCCTGATTACTCACTGGAGTTCCTAGAAGTTCATTCAATAGAAATAAAGAACAATTTGGCAACTTGGCTACCAGGCTACCAGGCTGCCGGCCAGTTTACAAATCAGCAACCAACTACATGAGACTAAAATCCTCTGCCTGGATTCAGCTGGATTAACTATGTTCGTGAACACTGTATTTTCTGGGAAATCGGCATTTCAGATGGACTGACAAGAACTGCAAATTCAAGTGAGTAAATAGTTTCAGCTAAAAAAAAGCAGGAAAAGAAGATTGATAGGCTTGAAGAAGTTTAGTCTGGCAGAATCAAAAATTATTTGTTCCAGAAATGTCAAATGAAACTTTTTGACTTTTCCCTTCAGGATGGCAATTTTAATCTAAAAATTGACCTAAATTCATAAAAGCAAGATATTAAATAACAGGAATGAGAAGGAAATTATACCATTCTGGATCACATATAGCATTTTAGGACAGTAGGAAATATTTGGGTTTCTTTTTTCATTTTTTTGTAGGGGAAAAAATCCTGATCTTTGCCTTTAACCAGCACTGCTCCCCAAACCATTCACCTCAGCCACTGAGCAAGACCAGGATCACCTCTCCACTGGGTTTTGCAAGCATGAAGAACAACTCATCACACATCTTCAAGGTCAGCCCTTTTGGTGTGGACAACCTGGACCACAGAGAGATAGATGACTCAATATGTTCAGGGACATAGGATGGGCAAGGACAGTCAGAAAGAAACCCTAGGTCTTTAGATCCCCATTTTCTTGTCAATAATATAGCGGATGACACTGACTGGGATGCTTTTTTCTCCTGCTAAATGATCGCTTAACTCTCTTCCCAGGGTCCATTCCAGGAGTGCTGTAGAGTCGCAGCATTATCAACATGGGAAAGTGAAATGCAGGGAGATTTTTTTGAGCTGCGTTTACATAATAAGCAGCCTGCAAATTTGGGGCGCCTGTGTTTTTGGCTGCCTGACTTCAGATACCCGCAGCCTGATTTGCATGAGTATTACGCACCCAGAACTCCTACTGAGATCAAAAAACTTACTTGGTACCTCTGCAAAAACAGGTTGCCGGTATCCAAAAACGAAGGCACGCAGAGCATTTTTCCAAAATCTGGGTCTGCTCCCCTCATCCAAGGCAGCCGCCGAGTCAAATGCAGAGTTCAGCCTCAGCGGTTCCTGGAAGAAACCAAGCCAATTACTTCTACCTCTACAAAAAACCCAGTGAAACCCCTCTTACAATTTTGGAGGCTGACCGTTATCCTCTGCTCTCTGTTGTGTTTTTTTTTCAATCACCAGTGTTTCTCCTAGAGCCTGGAAGTACTAAAATTGCTCCACACCCTCTGTGGGCCACCTACATGACCATACCCATACGTAAATACAAAAGCAGTCGGCTTAGAGCAGACACTATGAGTTTTTGCCAAAGAGAAGACACGCACCAAAGCTGAACAAGGAGCTCATTGTGTCCATGGGTTTCACCGTGCTGCCGGGTGGGTGCTGACGGGGCTCAGCAGCCTCAGGGTGCTCGTGCTCTCCGTGCTCACCACCCCTCTGTCACAAACCCGCAGCCAACAGAGGTAAAGGCAGACAACGCTCCATCAGCCTGTGGCTAAAAGAAAAAAGAGAGAAGATTTAGCAACACTTCCTGCTTTTCTGGGAGCAAGGTGGACTCTAGAACGTTCTGCACCGACTGTCTGCAGTGTCTACCTGTGGGGTTTCGCTTGCTGGTTTGTTTTTTTTTTTCAAGTGGATGGAGGTGTCTGTGTTTGGCTCATGGAAGGAGCGTGCCTTGCCAGAAAGGGCAATGCCATGCCCATGCAGTTAGTCTAACAACAGCTGGGCTCCATCCAGCTGTGGCAGGACTGCCCGGCGGTTGCTTTCATGTGCTTTTCATTTCATGTTCACCACCCTGGCATCTCAGCAGCTTGCATCTTGGTTTAGCAAAGGTTTAACCACAAGAGCTCTCTCCTTGCGAGGAAGGGGAAGGGCGAGAGCCTTGAGTGCTGTGCAGAGAGAGAGGGTGGGGAGCAGAAATGAGCCCAGCAGATTTCATCTAGCCTTGGTTTTGACTCTGATGTTCATCAAACGCAGCCCGATAGGCAGGCAAATCTGGTGCAGCCCGTGGAAAGGCAGCGGCAGGGTGATGGCACCGGGACGGCGGTGACCGGGGGAGCTGCCCCCGGCCGGGCTCCAGCTGCAGGCACCGATGATGATGCTGAGGGACCGGTGCTGAAGATGCTGGGCAGCTTTTGCACCCTTTGCCTTTGTTGCAGGCAGCGTTGAAAGCCACGCTTCCCTTTGGAAGAGGACGACAGACAGAAAGCCAGGAGAGGGTGTTAAGAAAAGAAATCTAACCATTTATAAAAAGCAGCTTAACCCAGGTGGCCATAGGTACTCTGACAATCTGTTCTGGGCAAGAATTATATTTCCTGCAAGTTCTTTCACTTATGTCAGTCTGTGTTTCAAATCAGCTTTGACACAACCTCGCTGACAAAGGCTTTGAAGTCTGAACTAAATGTGCTACAGAGATCATTATTCATAACCGCTCAGACGGAGAGGGAATATTTTCCTTTTGAAAGGTCTTGCCAAACCTGTCCTGTGCTTTGTTTGCTTTCAGAGGCACCGTGGTCATTCTTTGGGAGGAAAGAGCGCTACTGGATGGAGGAAAGAAAGGGCGATAACAGTCTGGCAGGGAACAGCCTTCAAAAAACCACTGATCAAAAATTCACTAATTAAGAAAGTACGGGGACCATCCCAGCTGGAAACCACGGCTTCACACGGACTCCATCTAAAGGACCTTCTTCCCCAGGGAGCAGCCTTGAGCCCAGCTCCGTGACACCTTGATCTGTATCTATTTTTCGGAGAGTTAAGCTGCAGCACTTCATAGGTCAGTGGCTCTGTTTGCCACGGCAAGGTGTGACCGAAACAGCCAGTGTTTACACACTCGGAGAGCACAAATCCCAGGCAGTCTGCAGGGAGAGAGGTAATCAGCTAGGGTTTTATAGGATTGGCAGGGATGGGGCTGCATACATACATACATCTCAGAAAGGCTTTGAAGATAGATAATTTTTACATCGGAGTTATGAGAACGGGGTTTGGCTAAAGTTTCATTTCAAATGCCCCAGGGCCCAACCTGCTCCCGCTAAAGTCTCTGGAAAGACTCCAAGGCAGCAAGCTGAGATCCTTGCATTCTGTGCCTACTTTTCTTTTACTGCCTTTCCTCTGCTCATTTGTCCCCCACTTATTGCTGCTTTTTTGTCTGTTTCGTTTCCTTTCTGAACATTTCTGTTGCTGTGTTCAACTAAACCTTCCTCCGGCACAGTGGCATTCCTTAAAACGTTGTCAGCACTGGTATCCTGTATCCACACTCTTCTCTTCTCTGGGTTTGTCTCTCTTTAGGGTCTTCTCCTCAAGCATTCTACTATCACTGCTGGACCTTCTCTCCCAGACTCCCATTAGGTATCATTTCAAATGTATCTTTCCTTTCTGGTGGCTTCTACCTTGCCTGTCCACTTACAAACACTTCTCTGATAAACATCATATTGCCTCCTCCTGCTCTCTTCTCTTTTTTTTTCTTTCAGTGTCTCTTCTGTATTTATCTTTCCTCCATTTCCATCTCTTAACTTCTTTTCTGCCTCAGGATCTCTGTGTCCTTCCCACTGCCTCATCTCATCTCCTGTTTTTCCTTCCCTATCCACATCATCCCAACCTCCTCATCCTCATCTCCCACCAGTTTCTTTCCTTGCCCCTTCATATCAGCACCTGCCTTTCTTTCTCTGCTACACACATAATTCCCCAATGCTTTCTTTCTCAGAGAAGAAGCTGGTCATAGACAAGAAGGGGAAGGAGCCTCAGGGGCACGTTTTTATTACCTAAATTAGATAAGTAATCTCCCAATGCAGTTGGTGGGGAAGTGTAGGACAACTTAGGAGGTTTATTACGTGTTGTCTTCCTTTATTGACTCTGTAGGGAGCCTAACTTGCTCCACCTAATTTAGTAGCCTGGAATTAATGAAACCACGTGAATATCCTCTGCACGATCTCAATTTTGTTTAGGCCCTTGCAAAGGAGGGAGGGAAGGACAAGGTATCAATAACACAAGGAAGCTCTTTGCCAGTGACCAGGCAGCCTCAGCTTCTGGTGCACCTGGTAGGCACTGGTGGGGTGCAGGGAATGGCAGCTTTTCAGAGATCCAAAGGAGAGGAAAATGGTTTTGCAGATGATCGAGGGGACCAGAATGGGGCTTTGGGTTGTGAGAGCCAGGTCACCTTTGAAAACAGGCCATGGAGGAGAGACCTATCTGACGAGAAGGGCAGGGTCAGCCTACTCTCGAGAGGACCCGAAAAGCAAAAGTGGGGAGGAGCCATCCAGCAGAAGGAGGTGAGCGTGTGGTGGTCAAAGCAGTGAGCCAAAAGAGGAGGTTTTAGCACCGTGTTGTTTAGGAGGCTCGAGGGGATCTGTCACAGGCACCCAGGCTACTGCAATAGCTGCGAAGGGGGCATCACCAAGGGCCCACATCTAGGCTTTCATTGTGTTGGCTGACAGACAACGAGATGCTGGATTTGGGAGACGATGCAGGCAGAAGCCCCAGGAATGTACAACAGCCTGCATGCTGGAGTCCAGTGAGACAGCTGAATTAAAGATGAACAGCTTGCTACTTTAATTCCCCACTCCGGGGACCTCCCCAGACCATCTGTGCACCTGGGTATACCTCTAATATTTCCTCTGCTTTCTTTCCTATGTCCCCACCAGGTCCTGGGCTACAGCTGCTCTTGTAACACTTAGTATGTGCTCACCGAGGACAGAGTTGAACGGAGTAAGACACTGCATCTGCTTCAGAGCCATAAAATATTGCTCCAAACAGGATACTGGTTGGGAACCTGTTCTCTAGCTTCCCATATTTTTCACATTGCTTGCCTTGACAAGCCCACTGAAAAGCTTTAAGCATTTGGGTGAGTGAAAAGGTACCTTAATCTGGTACAACACAAAGCTGGGAGGACAGAGGGGCAGGAAGCTTGAAGGCTGTGCACCTTTTCACAGCTGATATCTTTATTCTTACTTCAATTTCTTTAGATGATTTCCAAAGCTATTAGATAATATTCTCTTGCCAAAGCCAAATAATATTTTTGAAATAACCAAACCCACCCCTATCCTTTACTGAGAACCACTTGCAGCTCTTGTCATTTCACCCATGTAGAAACGGAAGCAATAGATTTTCTTTTTTTTTTTTTTAATGAAGAAGAAGCCCCCAACTCCAGCTTTTACCCAAGATCTGACAATAGACAGAGCGAGAAGGGTGGTGGGAAGGCTCTCAGTACTCCAGTAGTGAACAGACATGGGAATTTTCCAAACCAATTAAGTGCCAAAAGGCACAAGAAGACAAATATCATGGAAACTATGGACATTTCAAAAGACAATCAGCCTTTGCTCTGAGAAAAAAAACAAACCCCAAGATTCTTAAAGGTTTCCCAGGGTAAGTGTTTTTCCTCCTGCCCTGCTATTTTCCCTCCCCCTCACCAACGGTATACAAGCACCTTGCTCTGTCGAAACCACCAAGCCTTTCACGGACAATGCATCCAAAGTGACTCCAGAATAAAACAAGAAAAAAACCTTTCAGCGCAAGGACTTGTGGAGGTGGGGGCAGAACAAAAAGCACGAAGGCCCTGTGAGGGATTGGAGGAGAAGCTGCTTTGAGCGCGCCAAGAGGAGGACCCCTCAGCCTTTCTGAGGCTTTCTCAATGTAGCTGCAAAGCTGCTCTCTGACTCCAGCCCTGTGAATTTCCACTCCAGCCTTGCTGTTTATAACTGGTACACAAAGCCCTTATCTTCCAAGCACAGCTTTAGATTATAGAGAGGGCATGCTGTCAAGGGAGACTGTCAAGGCTAATGAGCACGGGGTTAAACCAGTGCTGCAGCAATGGGACACCACCAGGAGCTGCTCGGCAGCGAGGCTGGGGTTTTAGCACGTTCAGATGCACACTTATGTCTGGTTTTCCCCTCTCCCTGGTTAGCTCTGTTACTCTGAAGCTATAGCTTGACCACCTGATCTCCAAATATCTAGGCAAACAACAAAAATCTCGGGAGCCTGCAGGAACAGAGTACTTGCTGTACCGCCGCAGCCACGAGTGCCTGGTGGGACGGGGAAGCGCTTGCAGGGATGGGAGGTGTGTGCTTTCCAAAACATTCTGGCTGTGAACTTTTTTTTTTTTTTGGCGTGCATATGTCCTCCCGTTTGTCTTTTTGCATGAACACCGGGACTTTCAAGCATTCCGGTTCACATTCTGGCAGCCAGTTTTGATGGCAAGCAGCTCCCTTAACCCACGTGGGAATGCATAAAAGCCACGTGCCTCCACAGCGAACGCTGAGCTTCCCCCCAGTGTAGTGAAGAAGGAGCACCCCACTGAGGTGACACCCACAAATCCAACGTGACAACCTTCTGCCCTGTGTATTAAATATCCAGCCAGAAAGGGAGAATTTCCATCAAAACTATTGCTTATTCTGAGAAAAAGCCTCCCATTCCTCTGTGCTCTAAGGATACTGCTTCACAGCACAAATTAGGAGAGGTAAAGTTGGTTGAGTGGAAAAAAGAGCAACCTGGGAATAAATTAGTCTATCATCACTATAGATGGAAGGCAGCTTAAGACTGTTGAATGTGGAAATCACAAACATCCTGGTACATATTTTTTCCATTCGTATCATACATTCAGATAAATTGAAAGTGATCTTTTGTATCACGCTCCCCCCGCCTATCCAATGCAGTCATTTCCTCTAATAAACTTCCTAGTGCTTTGTGTGGTCAAGTGCTAGATGTCCCCAAGGGATGAAGTTTCTACCACTTCCTTGCAAGGCATTGCACATCTCTCCATCAAGGAGATTCTTGATATTCAGTTAAATGTTCCTTTTTTCAGAGCACTCCCCTTACTCCTGATTACCCCCCTGCCTACAGCCTTAAGTAAATCTGTTTAGCATTTACTTTTTTCTAACTCTGGCGACAGTTACTGCATTCCCTCTTTGTCATCTTTTAACTACTTTATGGAAATAAAATCTGGGACAGCATATTCACAGACAACCTCTCCCCTTTTTTTTCTTTTTTTTGGTTGCTGCTCTCGAATCCCCTCCAGCATGCCTCTGTCTGCCTAGAAGTGCAGTACCCAGGATCAGGGCAATACCCCACATGCTCTGCCTTCCCACATGTAAGAGGGTGCCTTCCCACACATTGCCCACTGCTGCAACTTGAGAAATATCACTTCCAATCAGCTAGTTGCTATCATTCCTCGATCTCTTCAACGCTACTTATTCCTGCTGCATACTTGAGTTTCAAGTTGTTTTTTTTCCAGTTTGCATTTTTCCAAGTTGGAACTTGCATTGCTGTTTTTCCAACCATTCTTTAATCTCCGTTGAATTGCTTCATATCACTTTCCTGCCTATAAGGCTGTTCACAGGATTTCCCAGTGCAGCACTGTCGCGCCTTTCACTTCTTGACAAAAAATTTAAAAGCATATACACAGAGACCATCAGAACAGCTGGAACCCGCAATGAAGGACTACATTTGCACAACACACAAGATCTAGCTCTAGTCCTCCTCTACTGCTCCGCTTGTTTTCTAAAACTCAAACCACCACTAAAGGGCTCACAAACTGTTTAACGCATCCCAGCTGCAAGCCACAGCAGCGGCCCATCACCCATGGGTTTCACTGAAGTGCTGCGTGCTCTGTTTGGCATGGAGAAGCCACCACCATCCCTATTAAGGCTGCCATTAGAACAGCATAAGGACACTCGTGTTCATAGAGCTCATTTCCATAAATTTACAATACAACATTTAGGAATAAAAACTGGATGTTCCCTGCAGAAGACGTTAAATCAGCCTGAGTTTATCACAGAACCCTGTGGTATGTGATTACACACCCTCTGCATGCCAGCCTGCTGCCAGCCACCACATTACCATGTTACCATACCCAGCTGTTGCAGGTTGGCCTTGACCGTGTGGCTGAGATGACCACCTGGGGCTAATCTGAATGGGGATGGTGTGAGTCTGACACCTGATGACAGGAGCTGAGGATGCCCAAGGGAGAGGTGACCTGTGAGGCTGCACAGACACACTCTGTGCATGTGTGTGTGTGTGTGTGTGCAAATGTGTGTCCTGCCTGCAGAGCTCACTGCAGCTCCAGTCATGCAAAGCAGTCAAGGAGAAATCAGACCAGCCTGCCTTCCACCACTCTTCCAAAAAAGCGTTTTCATCTCTTAAAACATACAGGCAACCTTGCCCATGGGACATTTCCTTTGGGATTAGAATTTTGAGGTCTTCCGAGGATCTCTGCCAACAGACTGCACTATTAAAGCATTCAGTGAAGCAGATTGTGTATCCTTTTCTTCCTTTCTGGAACACCAGCTTACCAATAAAAGGACTTTTTGTCACGCGTAAGCAGAAGACTCGGCCAGGCTGGCATGCCTTTGTGCTCAGCACCTTCACTGTAGAGACCGTGCCACAAAATATAATTAACACCAGCAGGCCTCCAGCCGTTCAGGTATTACCCCACGCAAACAAGTGGTAGGTGTAAGGTGAGGTCACGCACAGGCACAGGCCAAAGCACGTGCTTAGTATGAGTAGGGTGCAGTTTGTCAGCTGCAGACACATACTCACACTAGCCTTACCCTTGGCTCCCGCCAGCAGCGTGGAAGTGGCGATGCCCCGCTGAGATGTTAATGAAGTACCTGGGCTGGCAGGGAGAGCCGTGGGGCCACGTGCCAGCAGATCTGCAGCGTGGTCTCTTCCAGAGCCACCCCTGGAACCACTGCATCCCAGCACTGCCCCAGCAGCACAGACATACCCTGCCTCAGGGGCTGCCATCTGGCCACGGCTGGGGGAGGTCCATCGGTAGCTTCAGACTGGTCCTTCAGACTGGTCCAGAAGCATCTCAATTTTAGCGCTCACAGCAATGCACTCCCAGTAGAAAATATCTGGGTACTCACTCAACTTAACTTAAAACTGCCTGAAATAGATCTGTACTTGTGTCATAGATTACAATAAGAAACCCTGGGTAGGAGAACAAAGTAAGAGTTTTCTAAGTACACGGTTTCAGAGGTACCTGGTTTCCCAGCTGGCAGGCACAGAAGGATTTTTGCTGCTTCACCTTGCAGGGGCCTATTTGATGAGCACCGTTACTCGTAGCTTGCCACCCGCCTCGACTTTGCCACCTCCCAGGGTCCTGCGAGCATCACCTTGGCAAATATTCTTCAGAAGAAAGCACAAAGTAGTTGCTTATTAATTTGTTCTTTTGTTCTTTTTCTTTTGGGAAGAGAGTTCCACCTGTAAAAAAAAAAAAAAAAGCATCAGAGTAAGACATGTATTCCCTTCTGTTTGTCCTTAGCTGCAAAAGTCTTGGAGCCCAGAGGAGGCTGGGCTTTTGTGAGGCTGTCACATTGTGCTTCCTCGTGGCCAGCCAAACAGCTTTTTGCAGTGAGATGGCCACCCTTATCAGCAAGTTCAGAAATGACATCACTTCTGGTTCATTTTCACAGGCACGCTGAGAAAAAGGATCCTAAGGAGATCTAAAGAGAGATTTAAAGCCAAGCGAAATAGGAGCCAGCTTTGTCCTTCCCTCTTTCCCTTTCACCAGAGGCCACCAGGGCTCTCTGCAGGCTGCTGCCCTTCTGCTGTCCCTGCTTTCACACCTTTTTTCTTCCAGGTGACCACTGCAGTGCCCTTGCTGGCTAAGGCATCAGCAGAGAAGCTGCAGAGCTTTTTTCCCCCAGGAGATGAGCATGCAACCCCATGGGGCCTGGGAAGGCAATCCTTGATGACTGTGAAGCAGTCACACACTTCTGGGGGCCTGGTTTTGTGCTGGAGGTGGTGGAGTTGTTTGCTCATCTACTTCTTTCCTATCTTTTCCCCTTCTTTTTCCATTTCCTATTAATCTTTCCTTCCAGAACGCTTAAAATTGTGCAGCTCCCCACCAGTGAAGGCCTCCAGCTCTGGACTAGGGCATAAGAGCTGAAGAACAACATTATCAAGCAGTTTGGAGCCAGGGTTGAGAAATATGTTGTCCAGCAGGAAGAAGTCAATCGGGAAGCAAAGCAAATACAGACACCCAGGCTGGGAGCTGGCCAGGACAGAACCTTCGGATTCGCTTCCTTATGCTTTTTTTAAATTTTTTTTTCTTTTTTCTTTCTTTTCCCCAATAAAATTGCAGGAAATATTTTGTTACCACACGTGGGCAAGGCAACAAGAGCTTGCACCCAGGCAGGGAAACCTTTGGCATCTGAGCATCTCCCCGGCAGGGCGCTGGCAGGGCGCACAGTACCACCTACTGCTGAGTGGGATCACCTCCTTGAAACGGCTTCAGCAGCCTGTCCGTCCTTGGAGACCTCCTGTCCATGCTCTGATCCAGCCCAACACGGCTCAACTTCTGACAGGACCACAGCACGGGGACGCACGTGCCCGCAGGCAAACAGTCACACCAGAGGCAGCACCATGACCGTGCCGAGCATTAACCTCACCACCAAGCCTTCTCGCGGCTCCCGGAATTAATGAAGGCAGCAGTGCAACGCGATGGGCACGTAAGCGGGATCATTCCTACCCTCCTCACATCCGCAACGAGACGGATCAAAGCAACACGCTGTGCCCAGGTGCTCGTGCCCATCTGCCAGCCTGCCTGCAACAGCCAGCCCGGGGAACAGCCTGGAGGGACCGAGAGACCCAGGCTACACCAAAATGGAAGATGGCACGTTAAAAATGCAGCGCTGATCTTCCCCAGCAGCCTTTGCCGCCGATTCACAGAGCCAGCACGATTCATCTACCCAGGCTACCTTCATTTTATTGTTATTAATTGTTACGAGTCTTTTTGGCAGGGATGGGGAAGCTTGTCTGATTAAAAATAGCTCTGGGGACAGCAGCTGGCAGAGTCACAATGAGAGAAGGATCCAGCTCCAGATCTTTTTACAAAGAACGTGATCTTAGCAAGTAATTGGGTGCAATCAAATGCTGAGATAAATAGTAGCGCTTCCCAAGGTGTAGCTCAAGGCCCTGATCCTACTAGTCACTGCTGGAAAATGTTTGGAAAGGCCAAAGACCTGCTCAAGTCTCTGGAGGCTTTCTGGCAGGACCCTTACTGCTTTGCAAGGCTGGAGAGAAGAGAGTTTTCTACATAGACCAGGACACCTCAGCAGAGTGGGCTTTTGGATGTACAAAATACACCAAAGCGGTATCAAAAACCCACAGTGTTAAGGGCTGAGAGTCTGGCTCCACGAATGCTCATGCATCTTCACCTTTTGTGGCCAACGCACGTGTGTTTCTGCAGGGCCCTCCTCCACACACTCCAAACAGCTTCCACAGCTTCCTCACTCCGCATTCCACATTCAAGTTAAGTTTCCACAACTGAAAAGGAAAATTAGCAGCAGGAAAGAGCCGACACTCCAGCTGAACACTGAGTGTTGTGAGAGCTGCACTACCCTTTTCTCTTTTACCCCTTTTTGATGTCCGCTGGCCATCTTCCTGCAGATCCTTACTCCTCATTTCCAGTTCACGCCAGTACACACCAGACCTCCACCTGAACACAAATCTGAGCTTGTCTCTAGGTCACAGACATTTTGATTTTCCCCTGCCTGATCTACCAGTGTGATGTTGCAAGGATGGCTCTCAAGCGGTTTCAGCGAGCCAGCGCTTAAACTTTAAGAGGGCCGTCCTAGTAGGTTTTGGCTAGTGGGGTCCCAGATCCTCGCTGCGGGACTGAGCAAGCCAGCTTTCCAGCATCCAAGTGCTCACCCCATCAACCAGCTTCACTTCCAGCCAAGCCAGAGAGCAGCGGGACTTCTGGAGAGCTGCCTGCATTGGGTAGCCTTTGAACCTCTCGTGGAGGTCTCCACTGCTGCCACCGCCCACCGGCTCTCTGAAGCATTCACTTCTTGTGTCTCTTGGGCACAGGAAAATTGTTCTACGCAGCCCCACAGACCAGGAGGGCTGGCCTACCTTTAATATGTTGCTTTCTAATGTATTTCTGTGCTCACTTCCAGGAAGGTTTTGGCAATCTGTGAAGCTCTTTCTTTGGAAAAACATCTCACACTGTGTCATTCGGTGGAAATGGTCTCCGGAACAGCTGAAAAACCAAAGCATTTGCCCACATGTCCTATTTGCAGGAGGGAAGTGCCTCTATGCTGCTGCTTTTTTTTTTTTCTTCCTCTTTCACCCCGGTATGTATGATGAAAACATCTGAAACTGTTGGAATTTATACAGGCAGATTTGGCAGCCTTCTGACTCTTAGTTGGACCGGGACATACAATTTAGTGTTGGAGCTTGCTTGTTTGCTTCCTGAATACGGCCTCTGTAGTCAGACAAAGTTTCAGCAGCTCAGAGAGCAAGCACGGCCGCTGCGGTCAACCTGTGCTGTGACAATAGGCAGGTGCTCCTTGCTGTAAACCAAGGCAGCTACACTGAAATCAATAAACCACAGCAATTTATACTTGCTGAAGTTCCGGCCCCGTATTTTGATGTTTTTGTGTTTTTGTTGGTTTGGTTTTTTTTTTTTGTTACTGTTTTCTTTTCTTCCTTTGTGGCTCTAGCACACTTGCTCACGATTGCCTGGATGAAACACAGCGCATCACGCCAGGGACCGGCTGAGCCCTGAGTCACAGCAGACACTGCCATCTACTGAAACCCGAATTTTCCATGACCGGTTCCTCCCTCCCCCCCCCCCAGCTTCCTCCAGGGCCTGCGATACACTTCCAAAAGACACAAAAGAGCAGGAAAGAGGATTTAAGTTGTTTATAAGGCCATCACCCCTCTTCTAATAGGCAAAACCTCGGGGAGAAGGGACGGAGAGGATTTGTTTTCCAGGTTTTTAGTCTGGCTTAAGCAGAAAGGTACACAAAAGAGAGAAAAAAGTCCCGGCTGGAAAAACATTTCCTTTTAAATGGCATGATATGCCTTTAAGGGGAAGGTAGCAGGCAATGATCCATCTTCACCACATACAGACTTGCCTTGTTCTTCCATTTCTGGCTGAGTGATAAAACGTTAAATGTCATTTCCTGTATCAGTGGTTAACCACTAGATGCTGGATCAGAGATTTACCAGAAGTGCAATATTCAAAAGTGGACCTGCTGCTTTCAATAACCCTTTCTTGCACCCTGTGGGAACCATTTAACCTTTGAGAGAGAGAAAAAAAAAAAAAAAGAGAAACCAAACAAAAATACCCTGGATTTGGGTAGGAAGATATATCTATCTTGAGCTTTGTGCCAATGGCTCACACCTTGCCCAGGCAGTTGTAGCGATAAATCCCTCCCCAGCCCCAGTCTGGCACAACAGTGAGGCTTGTGAGAAAGAGAAGCCACTACGTGGGTTGTTTATGAGCCCTCGGTTCTATCTCCGGCAACTGGAGATCAGGCACTGGGGGATGTGGCTGTTTGTTTTGCACTGATTTTCTTCTACTGAAAGCCAGCACATTTAGCAAATGGACTGACACCGGAATCCAAACCGTGTACTCCCTATCAGCTTTTACTTTCCATTTATTTCACACTGCAGAGGCAAGCAGTTTACCTGCCCAGGCTGTATTCATTCTATTGCCATCATCATCCTCAGTTACAGGGCTAAGGGGATTAGAAATCCTTTCGGGAAGAGCAGCCAGGAGAGTTAGGAGCAGATAAAGAAATTTCAGTTGAGGCTACGTTTCCAAAGCATGAATTTTGAACATGTGGTTGTGCAATTACCTGTGCAAATAGAGAGTTATTTTCCTAATTACATAATATTTGTAAAGCACTCAGAACACAAAATGGCTAAGCACACATCGAGAAATACTAGTTAGAGAAAGTTGTGGCCAAACAGTGGTGACAAGCATGAAGAAATAAGAGAAGCAGGTCCTTTGGGCATACGCCTGGTGTCTAAACTGCCTAGGCACGGCTC
>JAOTQQ010000001.1:77414351-77449755 GCA_026546715.1 Gallinago undulata | reverse complement strand
GGTGACAAGCATGAAGAAATAAGAGAAGCAGGTCCTTTGGGCATACGCCTGGTGTCTAAACTGCCTAGGCACGGCTCTTGGTTGCAGCAACGCCTCTTGCTTTACCCTCTGGCTCCTCTACCATCCCAGTGTCCCTGCTCCCAAAGAGCTCAAACAACCCCGCTCAGCTGGAGAACGCCCTTTTTTGAGGGTGGGGAATGGCTCTGCCCTTGTGACAGAGCACCTCGTCCCCGAAGGCAGCCTGCAGGCTGTATTGCAAGTCAAATAATAAATAGTAATAACTTCAGAGTGGAGGTACCTCACTCCTTTCTTCCTCAGCCAACAGGAAACCCCCCGCACCTCTTCTGTCGTTACTGCTTTGCTCGTTTGCAGTGCAGCAGCACCCAGCTGACTCAGTCATCAGCCTGAAGCCAGCCCTGCTGGGTGCTGTGCAAAAACACTCTGCAGCCACACAGTCCCTCCCTCCCAGAGGTGATGCTCTCAGCCCTGAAAGGGAAACGCTCCCGGCATCCCTAGCCAGGCACACCTCGGCCATGGTACCCGCGCTCTGCACGCAGTTCCTGAAGCACACGCCCAAGGAGGCAATAGGAACGGCATGGTTTGGACCCTGGGCTCTCCAGGCAAACAAGGGCAGAGAGGAGTGCTTGCACAGCACAGCTCTTGAGCAGCATCCACCGCCCGGGGGGGGCAGGGAGCAACAAAGCAGCCCTGGGTCCAGGGGAGAGGCTGCCTGTGCCGCTCGGGGAAAACTGGGATGGTGGAAGATCCAAGAAGATTCCCCCAAAAGGCGATGTGGTTTTTTTGTTTTTTTTTTTGTTCCTCACTCCAAAAAGTCACAGGAAATCTCCAGATTACTCATCCTTTCCCAGGAACCCTGGCTGGAAAAAAATCAAGGGGCCTCACTATTTTCCTACAAACACACACACACGCACACACACACACAAAGGAGCCCTGCAAAGACCTTAACACCAGCTGTGCTTGCCCTTGCCAGAACTTCCTGAATCCACCCCCGTTTACCCTAGCTTGCCAAGCAATGCAAATATTTGAGAGGCCACCTCGTTTCCGCAGCGTCTGATGTAAAAATCCGCATCGAATCCAAGCGGTAAAGGCTGTGACTCACAGCTACTCAGCAGCCAGAAGTCCTGTCAGGCAGGCCAAGCTTTTATATAGCAGGAGGTCACTGGAACACACTCTGGCTCACCTCTCTCATCGATCAAAAGAGCGCAACCACTTAGAAACATCTCCTGCTTGCCTTCCCTTTTTAAAGTCAAATGCTGAGAAGCTGTTTCCTAGTAGGCAGAGAACTGGATGACACAGATACGGTATCTTGGGGAAAGAAAATGAAGTTTTGTCTCAGCAACTGCTGAAACTTACAGCACAAATGAGTTCTGCTGCGTAACCCAGAGACTGTGGCCAAGAGAAACTTGACTCAGAAGACCTGATTTCAGTTCCTGCCTCCACTACTGCCCCAATGTTTGATCTTGGGTTAGTCACTTACCCGCCCTTGGAAATTAAGTCTTCCTCTGATGACTACTGCTTGGGAACAGCCTGGACATTGGCAAGACCCTGGAAGAGAAAATAACAGCATGTTGCTGCAAGGTCTACATGGAAGATGGGTGGTGAGGAAGGAGTGAGGTAGAAACCGATGCTTTGAGAGCTATCAAGGTGTTAAAAAAGACAACAAAATGGAGACACCTCTCTCCCCCACACATACATACATTGGGAACATAGATCTTCTGGGCTTCCAGTCTGCAGCATGAACAAGACGTGCCTCACCACAGAGTCCCCCCGGGATGTGACTTGCCTTTCATGCATTAAGGGTCAAATCTCTGACCACATTGCCAATCCCACACATTCAGAAACCATGAATCAGGGCGTCAGAAGTTACAAGTCTGACTTCAGCCTCCCAGAGTTTCCAAAGAATGCTCTTGCATACTTTTTCTTTTTTATGTGAGCACTCAGATTATTTTCCATATGTAATTGACTCCAGAAGCTGAAACTAATGATCTGTTGGTCAGGGCACAGAACAATCAGAGGAGCATGGCCCCCTTCAGTCTTAATATTTGAAAAGCTTTTTCTCCTGCTCTCTGGTTCTGTAATGGACCACACCTTCTGCACAGAGGAAATAATTCTTGACTAACTAAAGACTAATCTAAGTAAAGACTATCTAATAGACATAATCTATTGAGATTGAAGTTTTTTTCCTCTTTTAGATCTTGTTTATACCTCAGGATTGTACTGGTTTTAAGTCAGTACATGGCAGACTAAGGACACGCAAAGTCAGTAAACCATGTAAAATCAAATATCTCAATTTTAAGAACACCTTAAAATGCATTTAGCCATGACCAGGAGTGGCAAATTTAGCCCTGGACATCTACCTTTTCATACATAACCTTTCAAGGTGGCTTCTTCATTCTTCAAAAGTGCACCTTGCTTACTTGCACGCAGCACGTAGCTGCAGGCTTAAGCTTCAAGCTTGACTTCCCCCCCCGCACATCCAAATGAACTACACAGATGTATCTCACTGCACTGGGGAATGTGCTGGAACTGGTTCAAAGTGGTCTTGCAGCATCTTAGCTGAATTCTGATCCAGCCACCTTTCTCCATGCCTTCACATCTATCTTACCAAATCTCCCCTCACGTCTGCAGTTCGGGGTTGCATTGCCATTCAAAGGCGTACAGAAGCTAAGGCCAAGGAACCTAAGAGAAACAGAAGGTGAGGTTGTCTCACCCCTGTGGCTATCACAAGTAAATATTCCCTCAGGTTGGCTTTAAATAGTGAATAAAGGAAAGCAAACCCTCCTTGTCCTGAGGCTGCTTCCACAGGTATAGTCATAACAACCCTCCGAGCAAGAGCAGAGAAAATCTGACAACATCATGTTCATTTATGAAGATTTACGCTCGTGTCGATGTTCTTCTGCAAGGCTCCAAGATGAGCTACAGTGCTTTTCTCTCCAGTGAAAAGAAGCAGTAGTAAGCAGCCTGGTGCACGTCTCTTCCTTTATACACTGATACACTTATATATTCTACTACAACATGGAAACTTTAGGTGCAAGGTTCCAACACGTGACATAAATCTTGAGGGCAAAACATGGACTTAAACACATTCCTCTCCGTGTTTGCAGGAAGTCTAAAGTGTAGCTATGGTCACCCCTGGAATGGAAATTAATTTCTTGATCAGCAGTTTCTGATGTAAATATCTTTCAGCATTAAAAGATGACAGGTTTGACTGTCTTGAAGTTATTAAACTACAGGACTCAAATGAGTGATATGTCCCTGAAAGAGGTACAGCTGAGTTATGCTTGACGAGCACATTAAGGCATTTTGGAACTTGCCAAAGGGAGGCAAAGATAGCTTTATGGGGGAAATGCAGAGCTAGGTCTTTCTTAAGAAAAATGTCTTGCAGAAGAGACGCAAAATCAAGAGCTTATACTTTCAGAGTTTCTGAGCATTTTCATTTCACATGATATTCTCCATAAAGTCAGTCAGTGTCAGTTTTTCTTTTAAATCCAGGTTTTTCTTTATTGCTGCAGACATGCTTTGCAGCCAGTCCATTCTTACCACTGTGCGTGTATCTGTTCAACTAGTAGCGTGGAGAGGCCTGTAGGCTGTGACCTAAGCAGACAAAAATGTGCTGCAATGTAAACTAACATATTTGGTAGGGATGTCACACAAAAGAGTTACAGAGGTTATTATAGTTTTGCAGATATGGACACAACAGAGAAGCAGTTCCTTCCATGGTATTGCAGACCCTCGGGGCTTACACATTATGAATTGGCTCCAAAAGCTAAGAGACAAAAATAATTCCCATAATATTCCTTTTTTTAAAAAAATGGCCTTCTACAGTTTGCATGTTCAAGATTTTCTCTTTAAGCACAAGGGTTATGAGTTTACATTAAAAATATAGTGGAAGTTTAATCACGTGGCTCCAGGAACAAGGGTTTAATGGGGGGGAAAACTTAAGATTTTTTTTCCAGTATGTAACTCCTTCCAGTTAACCACCAATACTTTAAAAGTAGTGTTCCTTGCAAGTAGAGCCTCAGATAGAGACAGAAGGCAGCAGTGCACTGCAGGAGATGGGCAAGCTGTTGGGCAGAGACAAAAAGGGGGTATATTGGGCAAAACTGGCAGGGTTTGGGAGAAGGAGGGTCACTGGGCCAGACTGGCAGGGTTTCAGCAGCAGGGGCTGCGAGGGCGACCTGTGTGGCAGGAGGCCATGAACTGCCCCGGGCCAGTCACAGCTGTGACTTTGAAACAGATGGGACCAGCCCATGATGAGTCAAAACTGCAACTGAATAAGCACATGGCACCTCCACTCAAACATATTTAAGTGGAAATGGCAACCACTAGAGTAGGAGTTAAGTGAGGAGATGTTTTTGGAGACCAGTGACAAGACACAGGGGAAACATGGAGAAGACATGTGAGGAGATATGTGAAGAGGAGCATTCCGAGAGCGTGGAAGGAGATAATGCTGGGCACATGGCTGGAGACACAAGAAGGCACCCCGCGCTGGGAAGCCTGGAGGAAGACTCACTAGGAAGCAAAAAGCAGCAGATAAAAAACATTAAGCACACAACCCCAATGCCATGTGCCACCCATCACCTCACTGAAAGGATTGTGAGGGACTACATGTGATGAAAAGAAGGGGAGCTGACGCTCCTAAGTGGGGAGGAAAGGTGTCTGACAGAAGGTAAGCCTGGGGAGGGGGCAGGAAAGGTGAACGCTGCCATCCTGCTGGTGAATGACAACGGAGGGGGACTTTTTTTTCCCATTCCTCAAAAAAAGACAAATACAACATGGTTTATCCACCTCATAGCTTATTACATGAGCTGAAAAACTGTTTCATCCAGTTTCCTGCCTCAAGCTGATGGAAAACGCAATCATCTAGTATGCCCTTCTAGGTCTAGTCCTCTAAATTTGGTGAGGCCAAGCAGCTATTCCCTTATAAGGTTCATTTTGCAACTACCCTCTTCTTGCGATGCCTCCCAGCCTTCCAACTGTTTTATTTTCCCCAAACTTTCCTTACTTCTTTCCAGCAAATAGGGCAAAGTCTCCCAAGCAGCTTTGTTTCTTTAAGCTTGTCATTCATTCCCTCATAGACCTGAAATTATAAACAGCTGTCTACAAAAACACAATTGCTTCTAGAGTAACCAACGTTAAGGCCGCCTGGATAGGGTTATGACTGCAGCCTCCGTACAGGGAGAGAGACAGGGGTGCCGGAAACAAAGATCCTGTTTCAGTGCAGATTATCCCAGCATGAACAATAGAGGGACATACGGGATGTACAGCCAATTCCTTATAAAGAAAACGCCCCTCGGTTTATTCAGGAGGCTCCAGAGAAATCAAAAGAAAAGAAAAAAAAAGCAAAGCAGGTTGCTCCCCCCCCTCCCTGCACCCCCAGGTACCTGGCCGTGTGACGGGAAGAAAAGCTGTGTAGAGCCACCTCTGCAGATGCCCATGGAGCTTGCCAAGGAGCAGATGCCTTGGGCAATGAATTAGCTGCTATGGCTTGGCCTCTGGGGCCATCTGACTGCCATCCAGATCTGCTGAGGTGAGGGGAGAGGGTCACTGGCATCAAGCACTAGTCTGAGTAACACCTGGCCATTATCAGCTGTTTTGGTAAGAAATGTTACTGCATTAACCCACCTGGTGCTTAGGAGTCAAGCTTTTCCAGACTTACACATAAGCAAGAGAAAAGCATAAAGGTTATTTTTGTTTGCAAAAAATGAGCTCTAAATGAAAGCCAAAGCTATTTCCCTGCAAACTTTCAGGAACGTCCTGTGGAGAAACGCAACTACTAAATGAGAAACGTGATTGACTGGGTGTGTGAATGCTTTCAAGGTTTAACTTCTGCCTAACTGTTTAAATAAGAGTATTAATTTGAACTTGGATTTTTCCTACCAGTGCACTGACATCTCTGGCCAAGCCATACTCAGTGTTTCCCATTTGCCAATATCCATGTCTCTTCAGCATTCCTACTCAAAAAAACGGTGCCCACACCAGTACTTCTCTCTGTCAAGGGCAGCTCTTTTCTGTCAGGCAGCCACAAGTACCATATTATAAACTTGAAAACAGAGGACTCCAGCTTAAAAATGATTGTAACAAAATCTCAGCAACAAACACTACTTGGCTTAAAAAGCAAAGTCCACTGGTCTGCTTTTTCTCCTTAAAAACTATTTCTATTTTCACTCATGAGATAAAGCACTTAATCGCCTGCAAAAGATATTCCCTACATGTGAGCCACTGGATAGATCTCTAGCAAAGTGTTTTTCTGAAACAAACGTGTGTGTGTTTGTTTTACATGCAGGAAAGACAAGCAGGGAGATGAACACATATGCCCACCCCTCCCCCCCTGCCCCTTTTTTCACTCATTCATTTAGTAACTTTAGAAAATCTTGGAAATTATAATGGAAACAGAAGGTAAATAAATTCTAGAGTTTGATGTTGCAGAACTTTGGCTGCAGGTTTCATTAAAGTATCTACCACAATGCAGCTGTCTCCTGACGAAGATGGCTTCAGCCTTGGATGAAACCTAGCACTGTCTGCAGAAATGCTGTTTCCCTTATGTTTAGACAGGCCAGACAGTGCATTGTAAAGAGAAGAAACATCTGTTTTCATCTTATAATCTAGTAACAAATAAAGAACAAAAGCAAATCTTCACAAGAATCAACAGGGCACTGTTCCCTTCTTTCTCTCTTTAAGGTCCATCTGTATATTGCCCCAGGAAGGGGAGAGGGGAAAGGGAAGTGGAAAAGACTCCTCCATTTAATGGTGCAGCACTAGAAAAACAATCCAGGAATAGAATGGCCATATTTTAAAAACTGACATGTTTGGGGTGTTTTCTTTGATTTATTTTCTTTCTTTCTCTCTTTCTCTCTTTCTTTTTTTCTCTCTTTCTTCCCCTCTTTCTTTCTCTCTTTCATTCCTTCTTTTTTCTCTCTTTCCCTCTTTCTGTAAAAAGCATTGTGAGTATATATTTCATGGAAGAAAACACTTTCTTTGTTACTATCACCACTACCAGTTCCTCCATTTCTAGGTCACTGGAGAAGCCCAGCAATGTCTAGGTGTGGAAGGCTATGGCTCAACAACTTTCATGTCAAGAGCCCTCGGGGTATCTTTTGACACACAAGTTTCCAATAGCACTTTTAGCTGATGTGGACACCGTGTTCTCTCCTTGCTCATGCTGTTTGTTCCTGTGCCCAGGCCAAGTCCTCTGTTTTGCTTATTCAAGTGTTTGGAGCAAGGAATCGATCCCACTGAAAACTAACATTCCCCTTCCCCCCCCCTTTTTTTTTTTCTGGCACTCAACTGAATCTCATCACCCATGTGTTTCACTGTGCAATCAAGGATAGTGCCAGCAAGTTGAGGGGTAGGAGGCAAGAAGTGAGCTGCTCCTCTTGGTGCCAGTGACACCAGCTGGACTGACAGTGAAACAGGAGCATAGGCAGGCATGGACCACCACTCAGAGAAAAAAACAAAGTTCATCACTCATCTTGCTCCAGGCAAACACCCATCAGGTTCCATATGGCAAAGGGAACTGCGTCACATAAACACTTTAGAGCAAAAATCAAACTGTTTTAAAATGGACTGATGTAGGACACTTAGTGGCACTCCAGAAGCCTGGGCCAAAAATGAGGGAAGATCAACGTGGGCTGTGAAGGAACCGCACAAATCCCTCTGGGTTTGCTCTTCCATATGGCTTCTCCGCTCCACTGTGTTGTGACTGACAGCAGAAAAATGCTAGAAACCACCGGGGGAAGATGGAGGGGTCGGTGTTTGAGGAAGGCAGAATTTGATCCTAGGAAGGCAGAATTTGATCCTAGGAAATCTGTGAGGCTTTAAAACTAAAATCAGTAAGAAAACAGCAAAGCACAGGGCCAGAACGGACAGCAGGTCGTGGCAGCTACAACCACGGCATGTGAGAGCCGGGCTGGAAAAAGCAGCCCATGGGCAGCCACGCATGTAAAACAAGGTGAAGCTTTCTTTCCAATTAACGTAAAGCAAAAAGCACCTGTTCTCCTCTTTCTCTCCCCTCTCCCATAGCAAACAGCATCCAAGGCAAAGTCAGTCATTCCAAGCCAGACCCTTTCTCCCACACATTCTCTTTCCCTGCCAGAAACGGATGCGATGCGGTTTGAGAGGGAGCCGGCCCCGTGTTTCTCTGGGGATGTCCATCCGGAGGGGGGTTAGTCCCTGTGTGGCGAGGCACCAGGCAGGGGTGGGCCGTGCCTGTGTGGAGCTGGGAAGCACCAGCCTACACCGACACCCCCAGATCCTGCCTCCTCCCCAAAACAACCCCGCGGCCTCAAGGGCCCCTCACAGCCGCAGCTCCCCCCCCGCCCCGGGGGAGCCCTTGACTGACCCCGGCGGCCTTGCCGGGGTAAACCATCCTGCCCAAAGCCCCGCCGCAGCCACCGCCGCCCGGCGGGTCACGGCGCAGGCCCGGGGAGCGGCGGCGTTTCGGCGAGGCCCCGGCCGAGGCCTGGGGCAAGGCCTGGTCGCCCGCCGCCCGCGAACGGCGGCTGACGCCGGCATGGCGCCACCTGGCGCCGCCGACCGGGGAGGTGGAGGCCTCCCGAGTAAATGGAAGTTTAAAAATTGATTTAAAAAAAAACAAAACAAAACACCAACAAACCACCCACAAAATTAAAAAAACAAACAAACAAACAAACAAACAAAAAAAAAAAACAAAAAACCACATATCCTTGGGACCCTAAGTCTTACCTTTTACCGAGCCTTCCTTCTGTTCAGCAAGCAGTCCAAGTGTCCCTCTCACCTCGGGAAACGGTGAATTTCACTGAATTTCTTTTTAGAGTTGGAAGGGACCATAGAGATCAGCTAGTCCTACTCCCCTGCTGAAGCAGGGTTGCCTAGAGTTAAATTAAAGTTAGAGTTAAGAATTAAAGTGCTTAAAAGCGTTCTGTTGGTCTTCCCAAGAATTTCAGCGATCAGACCACATATTCAGAAAGGCAGCGCTGCCAGCTGAGGCTGCTTGGCTGCCCGCCGCCCCAAACTCACAGATAAGCCCCATATAAAAGGCCTTTTTCCCCAAAACTGAGAGGCCGTCCTGCCCCACGGGTGCTGTGGTGGAGCCGGGCACAGAGACAAAGGGCAGCCAGTCAGGAGATTTCCCCCTGCAGAGCAGTCCTGAGCCCTGAAAAAAAGGGCCTTTTATCCCCAAAACTGAGGTGCCGTCCCACCCCGCGGGTGCCATCACAGAGAGGGAGATGTCCCCCCAGCAGAGAAGTCCTGAGCGAGGGCCTCATCGTGCTCCTGTGAGGAAAAGGGGGTGCCATGCCATTCCCCAAAGGGCTTCTTTTAGAGAAGTATAAGCCTTGCTGCAAGTATGAAGACCATCCTACTCTTATACTCCAGCAGGCCAGGGATTTTTGGGCTTATTGAGATGGGTTTTTGCTGTCAAAAGGGCAGCATACCCTGTGGAAAGCAAAAATAATGAGCAAACTATCCTCTTCCCAGTGTTTTTCTTCGTATCTGTGAGACTTGCCTCCTACCATTCCGTCATTCTAAGCCATGGAGGGGTAATATGTGAGCTATGTTTGCAACAGTGAAATATTGTACATGATATTAGTCAGCCATGAATTTCATGTTTCTAAAATGTGATTTAAAATTTATGGCACCTAAAAGTTGGGATGTCAATGGACCCAGCCGTACCCAGCTATGGAGGTTCCTAAGCAGAGCAGATGAGACTTCAGCAGAAGACAGGATGAATTTCTGCCCATGATTCTGATGGGGCACTGAAACAAACGCTCTGGACTTAGGGCTGATGATGACACTTGCAAATCCCATGTAAATAAGACAGATAAGCAATGATTTTATAAATTCTCTTTTGTCAGAACGTAAAATGCATCTTGTAAAATTCCCTGTCTTCCTCAACAATGGGATGATGCATCCCTGAGTTCTCCAGAACTTCTCTTTCTAAATCAGCCAGATCTCCTGAGTGTCTTTCTGCTTCACAGCTGATTTCCAGGGATTCTACCTTGAAATTCCCTGTGTGAGGCAAACCCCACTCTCCTGAGAGGAGCATCCAAACTACTGCTCACCTTCCCAGCCTCCCTCCAGTTCCTGAACTCCAGCAGAGGGCACAATGGACAGCTGAGTCCTGCCTTGAGTCACCACAGCACTTTTCCTTAAAGTCCTCAGGAGATAAGAGCACCGGCTTTAGGACAAAATAAAGAAAAAAAAAAAAGGGAAAAAAAAAGATTTAGTTAAGTTACCCTACTTGGAATTTGCCTGCCTTGCCCTCATTAACAGAGGTACAGAGATCTTTAATACCACAGGTGGGCAGTGCAAGAGCTAGTTTGTCACAGGAGGAAGAAAGGGAAATTCCCAGAAAATTCTCCGAGGAGAAAGGGCTGAGGAATGTAATGGTTCGTTAATGTTCAGGCTGCTCATATGGAGTTTGTAATGGGAAAATCAATTTTTACTTGTCAAATTATTGGCCACTGGGTCTGAAGAAAGTGGTAAAAGATGCTATTTGACATGTAGCCCTTCGACTGCAGTTAGGAGTAGCAGCTCAGCAGCTTCCAGCAGCTTTTCTCATTCAGACAGCCATCATCAATGCTGTCCTGCCCTGGGGAGCTGGGGCAGGGGTAACAGAAAATGTGCTCGACCTGGGGAGATGGCACTGCTTCTGTCTCCAGTATGCTGCCTGACCTCTGCGAATGCATCCCACCCCTCCTTTTTGTCTCATCTGCTGGGCTTTTGCTTCAAGGATTGCTGGCTGCTGCAGAAGGTGCCACAGGTTGACCTCGATGCATTGAAGCTGCATCATGGAAATCGCAGCGCTGAACCAAAATAAAACAATGCTGGATGGTGTGCACTTTTTGTCCCGCTATTAAACAGGCAGCAAATTTGGTTCTTGGCTCCTTCTTCCTCCTCTAGGTCCCCCATACAATCCTTCCTTCGGTCACAAACGGGCTGTATCCATCTTATTATTCTGAAAGGTTTACCAGGCGGAACATAGAAGGCACTGGGGGAAATGCTGTCGTTAGAAAGCCATTGCTGTCAGTCCTGCTGGCCCAGAAATGTCTGTTGACAGAGCACCAAAGCAGCTGGGACTGCACTTGGATGCGGGGAACTGGGTGTTCCTCCTCCTCCTGAGATGCAGGAGTGCAATAGAAGATCTCAGTCTGGCTGCAGTGACTGCCGTCCGAACAAGAACCCGTAGCAAACTGCTCTTTTATCTCCCCTGTGATACAAGCACAAAAATAAATCTGTTGCTAACTCCAGAGAGAAAAGGTTGATCTTTAAAAACAAAGGGCTCAGTGACTGTGGAAAGGGGACCTGTGTCTTTAAAGCCAGGTATGGAGGAAGCTGCAGCTCATTACTTTATTTTTATAGCCATTATTATTTCCTGGGTTGTTTAACAGCATGCACATGTTTGAAGGGCCTATTCAGCCTCCAGCAAATAAAATGCTTTTTTCTTTGCTGGTGACTGCAAGATTTTCAGGAAAGGACAAGCGTCCTCTCACGTGGGGACAGCATTCAGCACACAATAAATATTACTTGAATATGAATGATTTGTATGAAAACTGGTAGCAGCCTGACTTGGTTAATAGCACTGTTCTTACTGACAAATTCTAGATGCTCTTGATCCAAAGAAGTGAATGTTAAATATTTAAAAGTGAATCTTTGAACTTCATTTCTTTAATGTCCAAAGCTGGATTGAGCCATGCTTCTATAAGACGTGAAGATAAGTTACTTTAACCATAAAAGCAATGCTTATTTAAAACCTGGGTTGGTTTTTTTTTATCTAAAGAATCTATTATAAAGCTAATCTCAGGCAGCTGTCAGAAAATCTCTTCAACATTTCTAGTGTCTATATTCAGTGAGTAGAACTTGTTGCACATCTCCTTTTTTGACCACCCCTTAAGAAAACAAAAGAAAACCCCACTGAAATTGTACAACCCATTGAGAAACAGTGACACTTTGGAATCCTAGGAGCTGTCAGTTATGAAAAAAATTAAAATATAATATTCTCCTTACATATAGACACACAAATTTCTGCTTAAAATAACTTGAAAGTCACTTTGAAATTCTAATAGTTCTCACCATATCCATCAAGAGGTTTGAGACTTCAGCACAGAATTGACTTACACCTGATATTCTACTAATGAAGTCAATTAGAAAGGCTTCTCCTAATAACTAATTAGGACCCTAATTTCTCTTTTCAGTTCGCTGGGCGCTGCAGACTGTAAGTTACTTCTGAAAGTCAGACTTCGTGTCTTGAATACTTACAAATGTAAACACCCAGCATAATTTCTCAAAAAAAAACCCTTAATCTCCAGGGTATGTATCCCTCTTCACCCTGAAGATGAAATGTAATTAATGTTGTGTGAAAAAAAAAAAGCAGCAGCGACAAGGCACAGCACCTTTGGGCATCGAGTGGGAACAAATGAAAAACAGAGCTGCTGTGTTGCGAGAAAGTCTGCTATTTCACTATCTTGTTTTCTCCCAACTTGGGATGGAGAGCTGAAGAAAATTTTTCATTGAATAAAATATTTTGGGTGAAAGCAAAATTAAGTATTTTAGTGGACTGCGTTTCTGTATGGCTACACATTGCCCTGTATGGCCCTTCTATATGGCCCGACCAGCCCAGCAGAGGGGAGATGCCGCTTTCCAGGAAACCAAAACCAGGGCACAAAATGGAACCCAAACTACAGCTCCCAAGAAGCAAAGCCACACCAGGCAGGGCAGTTATATGTACGTCAGTGTAACTGAAAACATATGTCTGAACATTTGTTAGTCCAAAGAGATAAAATACAACCATTTGTTCGGGGGGAGGGAGGGGGGAAGAAGTTTCATTTCAGTCCCATATCCCCCTTCAAGGATTTTTTCAGCTATTCAGTAGAACCGAAATAATTTCAATGGGAACCTCCTTGCCAAATTTTATGGGGAACGAGGTGCTACAAGTGTTCTATGTCTGTATCTAGGTAAATAATGTCATAAAATAACCACACAAACAGCATTTGGTCCAGCTTTGAAGGAGGGTAAAGCAAGTTATAATGCTGTGTAAAGGCTCCGTTTTCCCCTCTTGAGCAGGCAGAGGTTCCAAACGTTGTCGCAAATATCGTAGGCTCTCCCTTGCCTTACAGTTTCCAGCTGGAAAAAAGTGTGGAGGACAATACTCTTACCAGGAGGGACTGCACCTCAGGCCTCAGACCCACTTATATTTTTGGGAGTCCCTGCTGTTTTCTGCTGGGCTTTGCCCAAGCTCGGCGATCCACCCACTTAATTTACAGAACGAAGGCCCTTGTGGTAGCAGGGAGTTTTGGAGATTTACAGCGCTACAGGAGTGCTAAGTCTTGTGATTAATGGGCTAACAAATGCCAGAGAAGTTGGGAGATTGGAAACCCAGTATCTCTGTCTCAGAGGAAAAGATCCTTATGCACACAGATGGTTGGTTTTAAGTTAAATGGAAAAAGCAGCTTTCATTGTTAATGTAAAAAAAAAAAAACCAAACCAAAGTAGTAATTCCCAAAGGATTGCACAAAATGGATATCCCAAAATTCAGAAACCATGCTTCTTCCTCATGAAGCCAGGGATTTTATTCCACATATTCCTTTAGGAATTATTATCCCTAATTTGACACAAAATGATACATTCTTAATCTTTTAATTACTGAGGCTTATAGATCTGCCATCTGTATAATCCACCAAGGCTTTTCCCACCCTCTAAGAGCTGTGCGAAGCGTGGCAGTTCAGCTCATTTTGGGGTGCTTTTTGTTGTGATACGGTGTTTTTCTCTGCCTGGAAATCTTCCTAAAATACCCCTCTTCTGGAGAAATCCTGATCAAGATATTTATTCCGTTTGACCTGTGAGGATAACTAACCAACACAGGCTGTAACTGCAGCTATGTTGGCCTCTCAGCCCCTCCATTCATATGGTTTCATTCAGCTTGTGGTTTCCAGTCCCATGCCTCCCACTCAAAAACATTTTTGCCTTCACAGCTATTAGCTGCAGTGAGTCAAGTGTATAAGAACATTGCACGTATTTCCTACCTTATGGAACACTATACATATTTCCTACCTTGTGGAAAAAAAAACCTAAAACTCTGTGCATACTTACCTAAGGATATGTTCGTAGCCCTTCAAATCTCAGCAGCAAACAGGAGGAATTAAGGTTTGCCCTTGGGCTGAGCTGCTCCACGGAGTTCGCCTCTGCCAGCCGAGCTGTGATAACTGTGCATCCATCTCACTTGGACATCTAAGCAAATCTTCTTATCTACATGTGTGAAGAGCACACTTTGGAAGTTGCTGGAACTCCTGTAATGCATATGAAAGCAATTAGCCATTAAATGGAATCACAGAATGAAGGGTTTCAGAATGAAGGGGAATCACAGAAGGGTTTGTGTGGCAGAGACATTTGAAGATCACCCAGTCCAACCCCCCTGCCCTGGGCAGGGACACCTCCCACCAGCCCAGGTTGCTCCAAGCCCCATCCAACCTGCCTTTGAACCCCTCCAGGGATGGGGCAGCCACAGCTTCTCTGGGCAACCTGTTCCAGGCTCTCACCACCCTCACACCAAAGAATTTCTTTCTGGTATCTCATCTAAATCTCCCCTCTTTCAATTTAAAACCATCACCCCTTGCCCTGTCACTGCACTTCCTGACAAAGAGAATTATTTCCCTTGCCAGGAAATAATTTTTATTTTAAGTTACCACATGGCACATTTCTATGTGCACCGTTCTATGATTCTATGATTTTGCAACTAAACCAAAGGACCAAGGGTAGCAGCACTACTCAGGAACAAACCTTAACACCCCGTGTAGTTTTGTGCACTCGCCTCCCTCTCCACATTTCCCTTCTGGTTTTGCACAGTTACGTGCTCCAGGAAGGAAGGAGCTGCCACCTTTCCATTCCTTCATCCTCTCTAAAGCTCAGGCTCTGTTTTACCTGCACAGGCACCAGCTCCGTCATCTCGGGCAGAAGCGCCGGGGACCTTTACCGGCTTGTTGGCCGCGCTATTTTCCAGCGATGCCATCATCAGAGGGCACTTCTCACCCCAGGCTGCTGAATGTCACCATTAACTCAGCTTCAGGGAGTCCGTCCCAGCCCGTGGAAGCGGTTTCCCGGGGGCCGTGGCCGCCGGGTGTCGCTGCCGGACGCCGCTTCCCGGTCGGGTGCTGTAGGGAGGGAGCTGCCCGCATCCCTACCCTCAGCCCTACCCGCATCCCTGCCCGCATTCCTGCCCTCAACCCTACCTGCATCCCTACCCACATCCCTGCCCTCAGCCCTACCCGCATCCCTGCGCTCATCCCTACCCGCATCCCTGCCCGCATCCCTGCCCTCAACCCTCCCTGCATCCCTGCCCTCATCCCTCCCTGCATCCCTGCCCTCATCCCTGCCCGCATCCCTGCCCTCATCCCTGCCCGCAACCCTCCCTGCATCCCTACTTGCACCCCTACCCGCATCCCTGCCCGCATCTCTACCCGCATCCCTGCCCGCATCTCTACCCACATCCCTACCCACATCCCTACCCACATCCCTGCCCTCAACCCTGCCTGTAACAGCCCCCACCTTCACCTTCCCAGGTGCTGGTGAGGACGCCCCACCTCATCTCTAATAGTTCCCACCCCGAACGACCGGTCTGATGCTCCCCACCACTGCAAGCTTCCCATCCCTCCGGTGCACTAGACCTGAGCACTCAGAAACCCCGTAGCCCGCGTGGCAGCCGCCTTTGATATCAAAAAAGATGCGGGTATTTGTTAGCAGATGATGCCCAGAGGCACCACTTACCCACCTGGAGTCGGTCCCTGCTGTGCCCAGCTTCTGCTTGAGGGCCCCCCTTAATTCCTGACTCTTTTCTGAAGTTTGGCTGATGACCTGGGTAAATTGCTCCACCATTATTTGATGGGGTCTTCGTTTTTTTCTCTTCTACACTTCTTTGGTAGAAGCAGTCGGTTTCTAGGTTTCAGAGTCAGAAAAAGCTCCTTTAGGTAGAATGACCTGGTCACGTTACTCTCAGCCGTTTCAAACTTGCAGGGCAAGAGCTAATTAAATACTGAAATTGCTTTAGATCTTTTAAACTCAGAACGGACAAATGCTGAAGTTGTTTCTGGTGGGGAAAAAAAAACCCAACAAACAAACAAAACCCAAGCCTTTCCATCTCTCAGAACAGTTTTTTTTTTTTTTTTCTCTTTGATTTATTTTTCCCTCCTGGAAACAAGCAGTTTCTCTCAACAGAGATCACAAGCTCTTCCCAGTTTTTGAGGGGAATATTCTTACACTTTTGGCTCAATACATATCATAAAAATCAATCCTCACAGGTGTTCTGAAAGTCAGTGGAAAAGAATGGATTTTAAGTGTCCTTTTACAGACTGTGCAAATCAAAGGTTGGGATATCAAGGATTTGAGGCTGAAAAATAAGTAGAAACAAAACCGAAACTAGCTTATAGCTGACCTAAATTTGCCCGAAGTGGGAAATGGGAAAAAAAAAAAATCTCTTAAAGCAGCTTACCCTTTTGGAGAACTGTGTAAGTCAACATCAAGTGTTTGGCTGTATTAGCTGAAGGTAAATGAGGCAGTTAAAAAAGGGCTGGAGGACTTAGATAAGATAGATGGCAACAGAAAAGGTAAGAAACCTAAGAAGATAATATAAGGGTTTTCCAGGAAATTAAAATCCATGATATAAAATGCGAAAGAGAAGCAAGATAGAGAACCCAGTTTGGATCTTAATGCCAGAAAATAATGAAGGGACTGAGAAAAGAAACCAAATGTGAACCTCCTGTAAAGCAGGGAATTATAGTGCCATTATTCAGAACGTGTGCTATTCTATCCACTTTCAGGAAAGGCTGTTAAAATAAATCTTCCTCGGCAGACAAAGCAGTGGGAAGAAAATAGAGAAGCACAATGAAGCAAAAATAATTAAAGCACATTAAAAATATATTATATTGTATCTCTGAGGGTTTCCTTTTTACATCCATCGTGCCTCCTCTGGGACTGTTTCCGGTTCTGTTTGTATGAAAAAGCTACTGCCAAACTGAAAAACAGGAATCCCAGTCAGAGCGAGCCTTCCCTTCTGCTCAGGCTGGCTGTTAGGAACATCCCTGGACCTAATATCGCTCCATAAGGGACAAAGTCAGGTCCCTCCACCCTGAGATTCGAGGAACCTGGAGCCAAGGCAGAAAACTGGCTACAGCTTTTCCCACCTGCAGCCAAGGCTCACAGTTTGCAAACACGGACTGCCACACTCTTTTCCTAAATACCGCCAGGGATTTAAAAGAATTCCGGTATTTTGATTTCTCAGCAGTTTAGCATGATGGCCAGAATGGCTGCTCCCAAGGGTACGGGGGTATTCTGGACGGTAGAAGCAGATGGAAGCGATGGGTTGGGTGACCAGCTGTGTGTTGGAAGAGGTCACTGCTCCACGGGTAGTGATGCTGCTTCAATCAATTCAGATCAAATCAAGTCAAATCTTGGGTTTGACAGTGTATTTCAGAAATTACGCAGGGCTGTACATCCGGCTCCAGCTACAAGATCAAATCAAGTGGAGAATGGCTAATTTTTGCCTGTTTTGTCATGATGTAACACAGAAGGGTAACACAATAATTTCTGTAGTAATAGAATAGACAAAATGGAGCTGAGTTAACGTTAGTTTGCTTTTTCTCAGTCCTCTCACTTGCTGACTGGTGCACTTCTGAAGGGGTCGTTGTTTAGGTCTCTTTTCATGCTTCCAGCAGTCTACCCTTCCCTTTTCTGGGCCTCAAAGACCACATTTTCCCCCCCTCTCCCCCCGGCTCCTCCATTTAGTATTGGAGAAAGTGCATTCTGCATTGGGATACGGCATATGTTTGAAAAGAAAACGAAAATTGAAATTTTTGCAGTCCCTGGACCGACAGATCGTTAATAATCCGTAATACGCAGGCTTTCCAGCTGCTATTATTGCTCTCAGGTCAGTTGACCCCAGGAAAGCAGGAAGGAAATGGAAAGCTTCAGTGAACACGAACAAAAAAGCTTCTATAAGCCTGCAACGTAGAAGTGAGCTCCAAGCCCTGAGCTATTCCCTGGAAACGCCAAAGTTGGCTCAGCTTATATTTCTGTTTCTGCTGGTAAATTCCTCCCTTCCCAGGAAAGGCCCCAGACAGACGTTTTCCGTGTGACGGCCTCGAGTGCTTTTGTTCCTGAGAAGGGCTCTCCCCCCAGCCAGGAACCCCTCTGCACCTCCTAAAACTGGTTCTCTTCCACGGATAAATCCAAGCGTTTGCCCTCTTTGGGGCAAACTTCGTTTCACGTGCATCAGGCCCCTCCTAGCCCGCGACTTCGTCTACAAGCTGGTTTTGAAAATGGAAAATCACTGCCATGATGAAAAACCCTCTTAAAATGGGTAGGTGCTTCTCACCCGACTAACTGGTGCTTAGTGTTATGGGTGATGGAATTGAGATTTTGGTTACACACGCAATACCATGGCAGGGATCTTACCAATCTTATCTAACTCGTGTTTAACACGATTTTGAAAAAAAAGAACAAAATGGAATGATATAGGCAAAGCATAGACTAGCTTATAGAAGAAGAGGTATAGCTTTTCAAAACACTTTAAAAGCCTTCCTGTAGCCAAACAACGATTTGATTTGAATCTGGACCATGGAGAAAAAAAAAAAAAGGGGGGGGGTGTGGAAGAAAAAAATAAAAAAAATAGCATTTTGGCAAGAAGCCCCAAAGAAGTATAGAGTTTTTCCCCTTGCCTAGCACGCTGCTGAGAAGAAGTCACGTGCAGGAGGGGCCAGCCCTACTCTTTCTACTTTTTATAAGTGAGCTGACGTGTCGGAACCTTGTTCTCATAAGGAAGTACACGGGGCACTTTTTTTTTTTTTATTGCAAGTGCAGCGCCCTTTTTAGTGAAAGCTTAGGAACATATGTTTGGATGAAAGGCTGAAAACACTAAATGAAGAGAAGTTAACTTCAGGTTTCTGAGGGGAAGGGCTGTGCTTGCGGAGCTGGCTCTAGCAGAACAAGCCTAGCCCCTGGAGGAGGAGAAGGAAGAACAGACATCAGCAGGCACCCAACGCTGCTGGTGCGATAGACCTGGAAGGTAATAAAACCCCCTTTTCTTCTCTGAACTTCGTTCTTCTTGTATAATGTTTGGCTATTGTCCTGGTTTGGGGTAAAACAGAACTAATTTTCTGTTCGGTAATTTTACTTTGTCAGCTGGGCCTCTTCCAATGAGCTAAACTCTGAAATTAACAGCATGTTGTTCAGAAACTGGTCACCCCCAGTGATAAGACCCGATTATACCAAGGGATGGTGAGCAGAGAGGCCCTTGCTTACACTTATTGCTATAACAACTAAGGGCAGGGAAATTTGTTATTTGCCCCATTGGAGGGTTGGAAGCAGGAAAGCGTAGAGGGGTCCCACCTGCAGGGAGGAGCGGACAGGACAGGTGACCCAAAACTGACCAACAGGGGATTCCATCCCATCTGCCCCATGCTCAGTGTAAAAGCTGAAGGATCAAAGGGTCACCTCTCTTCCTTCAGTGGCCAACGTCCGAGGAGGACCCTGTCTGTCCATCTGCCTTTGATCCCGATCCAAGTGTTCCTGACTCCAGATCCGGAATCCAGCTCCTGTTCATCACCCAGTCCAGCCTGGGACTGTCCCCTGTGCCTGCTGGTGACGCTATCATCATCCTGGGAGCTTGATACGGTTTTGTATATATTTCATACTTTTTTTTTTCTTTCTTTTCCTTTTTTCCCTTTTATTATTATTTATTATTTCATTATTTACTTGTATTTTCATTAAATTAGTTTAATTTTTTTCCTAAACTCATATTTTTTATCTCTTCCTCTCCTCTCTTTTCCTTAGGGGGGGGAAGGAGGGGTCATCTGTTGTCTTGGTTGGTCAATTCAGCCAAAACCACGACAGATTTATTGGCGCCCACCGTGGGGCTGGACTGTGGTAGGACTAGAGCTCTGGCAGATTGTCCGGACAGTTTGAATTCCAGCTTGCTCGCAGATTAAAACAGACAGCTTACATCATGTTTTTAGACAGAATATTGTAGCACATCTTGATGGGGATTTCTTCCAGGTTACTTGATTGGGGCCTGGACAATTTGCCTTATGTGCTGTAAAATTTACTTGCTCTTTGTACCGGTATGTGGTGGTTCAAACGCGGTATTCCGGTATTGAGTTTTATTCTGCTCCATACTGGGATTGAATGGCTGGATTCTTTACCTATGTTCCTCGGGCATTTCATACTGAATTCTGTTGCTAATTATACTTTGAATTTTACCTTGGGAATGTTTACTTTACCCTTTACTGCTCAGGCCAAATTGTGCCCATGGGAGGCAGAGGATGGAGCCCCTTTGGATAGCGTGAACGAGAGCTGCATTCCTGAAATCATTCCTTTAGAGTTGATATTGCTGGGTGGGCTGCAGGGTGGGTTCTCTTTAACTTTTGATATGCACTGCCACTGACCTTGCTGGACTCCATTACACCTACAAGTTGCTCCAGTGACCAGAAGGCGAAGGAGGAGGTCAGCTCAGCCCTCTACCTCTTGTGACAGAGACCAGATGAAGCCAGAGAGCAGGGGAGAGGACTTCTCTGATGCAGAGGCAGAAGAAGGTGCTTCTATAGCCAATAAGAGAGAGGCTCCTGTGCCAGCTAGGGAGGGGGACTCAGATACAGAGATAATCACTACATCCTTCTCTATGAAGGATTTGCAAAATATAAGAAAGGATTTTAGCCATAATGATGGTGAGAGCTATGTCACCTCGTGCCGGTAAGATGCCTTCACTTACAACTAAAAGAAACTCTAATCCAAGCAAGTAAATGGTGGAGGTGGTTCAGCAGGTGACGTGCTCCCCTAAAACCATCAGCAAGCAGGTCTGTTCTTCCCTTTTCGCTCACAGATCTTTGCTGCACCGTGATGGATAGCCAATTTAGTCTACTGCAGGTCATAAATACGTACCTTACCATTTCTGGTGCCGAAAGCCAAGCAGCGCATCTCTTCTCTTCTAGAGGCTGAGTCTTTGGCAGCCTCTCAGCTTTGAGTCCGAGGAATGCTTCTGGACAGCTGCAGACTAGCAGACAACTTCTCTTCTGAAAGACACGTATCAGCATGGGCCTTCTTTATTCAGCACACGTTGTATCTGTTGCACAACAGGGCGCACGAAAAAAAAAATCTGTTGCCACCGGGAATGTTTTCCTAGTGTAACTCTGCCTTCACTAATTAGGTTGTGTCCTATTTAGTTAAGATTAAATAAGGGGTGCATAATCCTTCAGCTTGCAAGTTACCGCTTTCTGTCCTAGAGGCACCTGTATTGGGGTAGAAGAGGCAACTGTAATGGATGTGGAGAAGGCCTTTCTGGTGGGCTTGTGCATAAAACCAGCTTTTCCACAGCATCTGTACAATTTATAAAGGTTCAGTCTCTCTTACACCAACAACTCATAAGGGTTTTATGAGAATGACTGTCTCAATAGGTACAAAATATTTCTTCACGAAAGTGTGTTGTTTTACATACTAATGAACTCTGGAGACCCGTGATGGTTCTGCTTTTCTCCACAAGACCCATCAGCAAGTTAGGGTCATCCACCCTGCAGGAAGGATCTAGCCTGGGGAGAGGATCCTGGCCATTGCTTCCCCTGCCGTAGGAGCCTCCACTGCCACGTCCCCCCGTCTGCCCCTCTGTCCGTGAGGGCAGAGCTGAAGGGAAGGATCCTCACCTGGGACGAGTCAGTAGGGCAAGCAGCTGGGCTGTTGGCCCCTTTCTCCAGCACTGCCTCAAAAATAAAGTGCTTTATTTAGAGCTGGTGCCCCAGGCAAGCAACTGCATTTCTCTCTTTGCTGGGTGACAGAGAAGCACCGGACCAGACCTGAATAACTGAGATTAACAATTGCTTTTGGGGGCCTCTCTCACTTCTCCTCTCTGCTTTGTCTATTGAGCCTCTCAGGGCAGGCACTGCAGAGCCATCTTCAGCTACCTGAGCTCCTCTGGGTTTTGCCATGGGGGAGACAGCGTATGGGACGGGGAATTGAGCCAAACAGCAGGGTCAGCACTGACATGGCCTCTGCTTGGCCAAGGTCCCTAAGCCTTTCACAGGTAAATCCCAGGGCTGCCCGTGAGAAAGGGAGATGAACTTCCTTCCCGTGGAAGAAATGGTGGTGGAGCTTCTCTGAACACAGGACTATAGACGGACACCCTCCAAATCAACGGTTATTTCGTCTACTTCTGAACCCCCAGGCTACATTTCCTTCTAACAAAGATTAAACAGTCACATTGCTAGTTTTATCTCTTTTTTTTTTTTATGGTTTCCTTTCTGTATCCCACCCACTCAGCCTCATATAATAAACTTCTCGAGCTTGTAGTCGACTATCGTTGCAATTGGCCCTGGGTGGTATCAGAGTGCAGCACGTCTGGGGGGCTTTTTTGTGGACTTGTGCAAGTTCAGCCAGTGCTGGCTCTCAGAGACACCACAGGAAAGCAGGTTTTGTTGGTCTTGGGGTTCACAGAAGTCCATCTGTGTATTTGCCAAATTTCTCCATCCTGGCAGGTAATTCTTGACGTGGGTGGAAGGTTATAGGTAAATGTACCACTATGAGTGATAATGGATCACTTTCCATTTTCTGGGAAATGGCATGTTCAACAACGAGAGGAAAAAGTCTGGAGGAGAGTAAAGAGGGAGAGGGTAATGCTGCTCCCTCAGAGCCTGCAAGCTCCAGAAGATAAATAATTTAGACCAGAGTTTTTAAGTAGACAGAATGAGACCGTGCTGATACTCTCCACAATCTGATCCTCCAAGTTTCTTTTAATCATCCTAGGAAATAATATGCAGATTTGGGTTTTAGCAGGACTTCCAAGTACTTGTCAGACTGAATCAATGCTTGCGTTAAAAGATGTTCTTCACAGAAACTCAGTTCTGAGAGTTTGTGCAAAGCGAGAGCTGCTTCTGCGAAAGGCCTGGCTTGTCCCTGTTCCACACCAGATGGGATATTGGAAAAATAAAGTGGTTATAGCACGAAGAAGTAAGTCTAAAGAGAGATGCAAGTCACCACTTAAGATTTCAAACTTTAAAATGAACTGAAAAACAAGCTAGCTACTGGCAGGCTCCTTCATAAATGCTCACCAGCATGTGGTGATATCTCCTGTCCTTGCTATCTCCAATTAATGGCACACATGAGTTATAAACTGCGACTCCTTGTTCTGTTTTTAGGCTCCTCCAGCCTTGTAGTCTTACAGAGGGGTGAGATTTCTTACCGAGACAGCAGTGCTCAAAAAAGTCCCAGTGAGGAAGCTCCTATGCCACATTTTTACCGACATATTTTTGTTTCATTTCTCAGAGGGTCACCATCAGAGCGAGGTGCAGGCGCAGCTCCACAGCTGCAGCTGATGTGCAAGTGCTTATTTGATGTTCTGTACCAGCAAGCTGTAATAACACCTTACCTCCTGCTACTACTGGTCTGCACCGAGCCTCGTTTAGGAGACCAACCTTTGAACTCTTATTTGATTTTCATCTGTACCTTGGGTAGGACTGGTCTACACTGGTTTAAGTAATAGCCCAGTGAAAAGGGCTGTAAGGGCTTTTTAATGCTGCTGCTGGTAATTCCTCTTCCTGGTTGGGAATGGGTGTTTGTATTATTTTATGTAATTACTTTATAAGTTATATAGTTACTTTTATATAGCTTATCTATTTTATATTGTTATTTCTATTTTTATATCAGTGACAAATGAGTATATATGAATGTTACACAATTTTTTTTAGATCTATAAAGACTACTCATGGTGGGAAAGGCTATGCTGATCTGCAGGGTGAGGTTAGATCTTTTCAAGGAGGAAGTTGAGTTTGAATAAAATATTAAATAATTGAAAAGAATAGCATAGCCTTTAAAATTTTTCTCTCTAGTTCTGGACAAACTTCAAAATGAAATAAACGCTCGGTCTGGTTTCTGGGGCAAAGGGAAGTGCCTGTTCCCGGGCTCATGGAGTAGCTGAAGGGAGTCCATGGAACTTGCTTTTTGCATAGCAGAGACAGTGAGAAATGCAGTGCAGCTTAAAACACCCTCTGAACTGCTCCGTTTTGCACTGGAAGAGGGTCTCAATCAATGAGGGGGCACGGAAAAGGTCTTGCCTTTGCTCCCCTGCCTCCCAAGGGTGGCATGCAATCAGCTCGCCCTTCCTAGGCAGGGCAACGAAGAAGCAGAAGTCTCTTTCCTGGCTTGCATCGTTTCAGTTCTCCTTTGCTTTCTCTGTATTTCTAGCCCCCACTTCTTTTTCTCCGCTTAGTTCATTTCTTGTAACAGTCTCTTGCAGGCTTTTTCCTGCTGGGCTTTCAGTTTCCCTTGCCAGGTCCATTAAAGCTGCCTACACGACTGTGGTGAGAAAACAGCTCCTGCTGACCCCCTGAATATCTCAAGGCAGAAACTAGCAAGAGAAGGGGATTTTGGGGCCTCTTCCCTGGCCCCCAAAGTGCAAACGGGGACTCACCTTGGTACGCCCTTGTGAGCAAGGGGTGTCAGTGCAGAACTGGGCCCTTCACGGGACAGGGCTCCTGCTGAAGCCCAGGCTGCTGTTTGTACGTTGCTTGTACCTTGGATGCTTCTGGGAAAATTCTCATCCAAGCACAGTGGAATGTTTTGCCACTCTGAAAGTACAAGTCTCACGAATTTTGATTCTTGCTCATTTGACCCAGAGGATAGACTTTTCCTCTGCAATGCTTTGATGTATTGTTTTTCTTTTCATCCCGAGAATCAGTTCTTGTTGTTCACGGACTTTTCTTTTTTCCTGCACTGTACCCGACCATTGAGTATTCCTTGAATTTCCTCACCTTTCCTGTCTAAGCCACCAAATGCAGTTAGGAGCAATGCAGAAGGTCTCTTGTTCCCATTCTTTGACGGACTTGCATGCTGCCTGAGGTATCTCTCAGTAACTAAATTCCCTAATTCTCTTTCCAGTGCTACTGTGGTACTGCAGTACTCCCAGGTACTGCAACATTCTTCACGTCATGGAGGTTGATAAGGTGTTTGGTGAACAGTTCTGTAGAAATGCCAAGTACTGGTTGGTATTCATGAAAAACAGGCTGTTCCCTAAGCCACTAAAGCTGAGATTATGTTCTTGCAGGGACCAAGATGTATTCACCGAGCGATGCCAGTATGGAAGAAATACCGCTGGAAGATGATGAGCGAGACAGCATAGAATACAAGATCCTGATGGCCTATGCCCAGCGGCGGTTGTCTGTCAGTAAATATAGGAAAATTCTGAAAAATGAGGCTCATGTGCTGAAATCGTCGTTAATCGGGAGAAAAGTGGAGGCTGACCATCAAAGGGATAAAGAAGGACCAACCCTAGAAGACCTTTTCCAGGGTGGAGTGATTAAACAGCAGGGCAAAAAGCAATCAAAAAGAAGATACTTGCCAGGTTACTGTCTACCTTTTTTCTGCAGCAGAGCAGAGAAGAAAAAGTCCCCCTCGCTGCCATTGCAACAAGGTCATGCAGAAAATCCTGAGGCACATCCTAAGACTGTCCCAGAAGGGAATTCTCAGCGTCAGACAAGTATGTCTTAGTTCTTTTGTTTTGCTGCTTGTCTTTAAATCTCTCTCTAAATAGCTCAGATGGCTGGTGGCTCGTGGAGAGGCAGGAGGAGGACATCACTTTTTGGTCATGTCTTATGCTAGCTCTATTGATTTCCAATTTGGAAGGCTGATCTTCAGCAGTGCTTGCACACACAAGATTCGTGCTTGTGCCTGGCTTTTCTGTTTCTCATTGTATGGTGGTGAGTATTGTACAACTAACCTTACAAATTGTTTTTTCTGAGCATTGGCTTTTTTCTTTTTCATACCTGGTTAGAAAGGGTCATGACACGAAGTGGACAAAGCCAGTTTGGTTGCTGAGCTCTCCCAATGTTCATGTCTGCTTAATTCAGAAGCGTCAGGGACACGGGAAGGTGCTGGGGGGTGCCTCTGAAGTGAAGGCTGCTTCTCCTTCGCTCAGCATTTGCCTGTGGGAACAAGGAAAGAGCACTCAAATACATCACCTTCTCTGAATCTGGACCTCTAGATGAACTAATACCACCTGAAGCAATACCACCCCAGCAAGGTCTGAGATTCACATACAGCAGTCCTCTCACCGTTCTTAATACATGGTGTCTTCTGGCTTGCAAGGCTGTAGGCTGTTGAGCAACACTCCCCCTTGTCCTGCATGGCCTCTGCGTAGCTCCCTGCTGCCCGAGGACTGGAGAGGGGCTGCACTGCTTTACTTGTCCCTCTAAATCATCACCAGCTGATCTCAAGCAACAGCGAAGCCCCAGAGTGGGGAAATCTCTCTCTGGATATCCTATGGGCACTTCCACCTCAGGGGGCAGGTGAACAAGTAAATCACTGAATTACTTCCTGGAAGGATTAATTAATTAATCGCCTTCTCTATTTCCCACCCTCCTTCCCAATCAGGTGAAACAGCAGACGTCAACCGCATTGCAGACAAACTTGCCAAGCTCGTTACTTCCAGATCCCAGGAATGTCCTTCAGACGTGTCATTCAGGACGAGTCAGAACCAAGACAATAACAACCCCACTGATGCAACCAAGGGTAAGGAACACCGTAAGGGTGAAGAACTTCACGCTCAGGGGCAGTAGGTCAGGTTGGGATTGCACACTGAGGCATTTTGTCTAGACACGGTGAATTACTTGGAACTCCTGGGGGAAGGCGCTGAAGAAGGAAGTTTGCTCTGGTGATTCTTGCCGTCGCCCACATTTTGGGGCCTGTTCTTGCAATCTTTAACAAGTCCCGCCTGCTGCTGCAAATAAAGGGAGAAAATCCTGAAAAATCCAAGGATGCGTGAGGTGAGAAAAGGAGGATGAAGGCAAAGGGACAGAAGGTGACAGAGCAGCAGCAGGAGTGGCAGGGCTGAGGACAGAGTAATGCACCAGGGCTGTAAGGCCAAAGGCTAGTCCTTGGGGCAATCATAGAATCATAGAATCATTTGGGTTGGAAAGGGACCTTAAAGATCATCGGGTTCCAACCCCCCTGCCCTGGGCAGGGACATCCCTCTTCAGGGGTGGCACAACACTGCTCAACAACCCCTGTCCTAAGTCCACACTGCTTGTCTTCCCTGACTCCTGCAGAGATGTAGTTTCAAGGCAAGCTTTCTAGGGATTCCTGGTTACAAGGGGGATCCTGCCACACTTGCATTTTCTTTAACCCGGCAAACCCAGAGTTCATCCTAACGAGTTGTGGAAGGTGTAAATGGTAACGACAAGGGCTGGCAGTGGGATGTTAAAGCCCCTTCCCTTTCCCTGATTCTTAGCTGGAGAAAAAAACGTTGAGTACATGGAGAGACAGCATTGCTCACTCCATGCAGACTAGGACAGTGAGCTTGTGCTTAAGGCCTGGATGCACAACTCATTGTGAATTTGCCACCAAATAGCAGCTATTTTCATGATTGAGTAAGTGACACAAAGGCTTTTGCCATAGTTTGCTATCTGGATCCTACTAGAGGGCTGAGATATTGATGTTACTCTTTTCTTTAACAGATGAAGAAAAGATAATACAAACAATAGTTTCATTGTTAAGAGAAGAAGGGGACCAACTAGAAGAAAAGGTAACTCCTTCTGTTTCCAGGAGCGACACGGTTTAGACTGTGCGAGAGATGACGCTTGTCTTGGGAGTGAATGCTTTGTGACCTGCTGCGCTCTGTCTCTATCCTGAACTTCTCTTTTCACATTTAGGGCTTTCCAAAACCTTCATAATTTATCCTGAAATATTTTTCAAGACCAGAGGACTAGCAGGAATCTCTGCTGGGGCGTGCAAGGAAGACAACAAAAAATGTACATTTCAAAGAGGAGTCGCTTTCCTCATTCCCAATGAGTTTCATGGCATGTTGAGCGCTTGACTTTCTCTGAGAACCTCTTGTGTTCACATTAGATTTGGCATGCAAGTTGCTCCCAGCGGAGGGAGAGAAATGCTACAGCTTTGAGAGTTGCTGCAGGGAAATAAATCTTCTGAGTGCATTTTGAAAGCCCTGCCCAAAAGCTACAGAAGAACCCCCGCATGAGTTCATTAGTTGGAGTGGATGCTTTCTCTATTAAAAATATAGGTACTCCTTCCCTTCACTCCCTTTTTTAGCTGCCCCCTGCCTGTAAAGGTATAGTCCCACATGGAGGATGTGCTCGGCTCCTGCAGCAGAGAGGTACCCAAAACCAGTAAGAAGCATCACAAAGACCATGACCGAACCAGTGGAGCTGAGCATGGCAGCACTTTCCATACCATTGACAGCTTTTACTGTCACCTTCCCACTGCTCCTGTATTCACGTGTCACCTCACCTGCGGGTCTCAGTATCACTCTTGCTTTGCCTTCTCTCTCTCTTACTTCTCTTACTCAAATGCAAAAAAGCCTGAAGATTTTCTTGAGGAAAAAAATTTAAAGGGACCTCCAGAGCCTGAAGGATCAGCTTTGCAGTGAGGTGTGGGGTTTGTGTCATCTCTTGCATTCACCCCTGTCATCAGACTGTTTTGCACGTGTTGCCTAGAGATGGGCTCCTTTCACGATAAGTTGGGGAAAGCCATTCCAACAAAAGTGGCTTGATTTAACCAATCTGTGGGAAAGTGGCAGAAGATTGGCAAGGAGGACTGTAAATACGCTCAAGTGACTCGATGTGGGGTGCTGGGAAACACATCTCTCACACTAATTGTCACTTAGTTTTGTGCACTCAACAAGTAGAACATCTGCACTTCAATAACACAGACCTGGGACGGACTCAGGGGCACCTTATCCAACACACCTGAGATTCCTCAATTTGGCAAGGGATGTAAAAAAAAAAAAAAAAAAAAATCAAGAAAGGTTTCTACAGGTACATTAACCAGAAAAGGGAGGTTAAAGAAAAAGTACCCCCCCTGACTCTCGTGCCAATAAGGACTCTCGCTCCGCGGTGCCTGCATCCCCTGCTGGCCTGCCTCTGCCTGGGGGCTGATTTCAAGGTTCCCTGATCCACGAGGTATTGAGATTAAATTTGTTCTTTGCCCTCAATCCATGGGTTTGTGGTTGTTCCTGTGTCCTGCCTGCATGGGCTCACACACTATCCTTATTGTTAATTTCAGGTCAAAAAGGACAAAGCTTTCAATCAGCGCTTTAAAGACATGCTGTCCTACACCTTCTTCAAGAGGATCACCGATTTGTTCCTGGAGGACGTCTCAGCAGTTTCAACAAGGGAGCCAGGAGACCAAGTGCAATGCACAAAAGTTGCCTTTACAATGGAAGTTGCCACCAGACTTACTGCTGTGGACAACCATCCTATGAACCTGGTCTTGGGCTTCGGATTAAAGTACCTCAGAGAACACTTCAAGCCATGGATTCAGGACCAGGGTGGCTGGGTATGTGTTTTGCCTCCTGGGACTTGTGTGAAGGCCAAGGCAACTCCCAGCAGCACATTTTCACAGAACTAACGTGGGGCAGATGCAAACCAAACCAAACTGCGTAGTCTTTAACACAGCGTGTACCCCAGCCGTGGAATTACTCGCTGTAAGACATCTTCTATGCTGCAAGCTTTTTCCAAAAATCAATAGGAGACATTCACGGAGGATTATTAAGTATAAAACACTATTCCAGGCACACAGGGTCTCTCCACCACAACATAGCTGAAGGCTGGAAGAAGCACCAGGAAACTTCACGCTTGCCCTAATCCTATCCTTCTCCCTAGGAGTCTGCTGTTGGCAGGTTTGGGGACAGCGTAGGAGTTCGGCAGCCTGCCCTAGCACTGTGGTGTGCTTCCACTTTTCTGTGTATCTTCATATCCCTCTTTCAAAGCCAGTTGTGCCAGGTCCTCTCTTGTCAGCAGTGATGCTGAGCTGCTGCCCTTCCCAGCTCGTTTACCTGAATCTGCTGGGAGGCACCTGGGACAGAGATCCTTGTCCCTTTGTGCTTCATGGATTGAGTGGAAACACTCCGCAGCCTGTGGCCGTTGGAACAGAGAGCAGGCGAGTTGGGGAAATCCTCCTGGCAAACTACTGGCTGACCTCAGCAGATTTGGAATTAGGATGAAGGTCCTTGTTGCTTTTATAATTGAAATTTTTTTTTTTATGTTACAGGGGAAGGTTTTGACTTCGCTGGACGAGGAAGAAGTCGAGTAATCACGACTGAATTCATTCTTCAGGGTGCAGGAGCCCTCAGTTGCACTGGATCTTTCCACAAACCGATGCCAAAAAAATTTGTGGCTGTGTATTTTATTTTATTTTTTCCATGGAAGGCTGGAGTGTTACTCTAGTGGCTAACTCCAACGGGTACAATCGCACTTTCTTAAAGCCGGTATTGATGTAGAAGTGTTCTTCAGTGGGTATGAGGGCACTTTCAAGTCCCCTGCAGCGTTCAGAGCCACAGATAGTGATTTTGGGTGGCTTTCTAAGTAGAGATGCTTGCCACTCCTCCTATGGATGAAGTGCAAACTGGATAAAAATATCAAAATATGCAATCAAGAACCACTGGACTGCGATCATCTATTAACCAAGTGAGACGGGTGCTGCCAGATTGGTGGAGTTCATAGAGGTGCCATCTGTCATCGGTTCCACAGCCCCTTGTTAGAAGATACACCTACACTCTGCTATCCATTTCCTCTCTCACCCCCTTCTCTGATGAGATTCTCCAAAGCACTGATGCCATTTTATACTTCTGAAGGGGTTAGTTAGGGCTTTTTACCCCACTGCCTTTCCCCTAACAAAACAGGCTTGATCTACCTGCAAATTCTTTTAATTTGAATTCTTCTCTTTTAAACACCTTCAAAGAATGGCACAATAGACATTGACTTTTACAGCATTATTTTGGCTGTTAATGTGAAGATACAAAGATTGTGAGCACTTTGCAGTCCGACAAATTTAAAGCTTATCCTACTGCCCCAGTTTTCCTCCTTATTCAAAAGCAGCTTGATGCTGTGTGCAATCTCAGGAATTTCTCCATAAACTGAACTGCCCCTTCCTCCACCGAAAAGAAGTGATCTGATCAGAGTTCCTCAGTCTGGACGTGTGGAAGGAATCACAGCACATCACCTAAAGTAGAGGCAGCAGTGAACAGTGAAACTGTTCAGGAGTTTGAGGCTTGGTTTGTGGCCCATTTAGCTGGTGACTTCTGGATTTCTGTCCCCCGCAAACCCCCAGTGGAGAAAGAGGGAACTCAGGATGTCTGCTGAAGATGTAAAACCATGGCATCGCTCCCGTGGCTTTCCAGTACAGACAAGTAATGTTTCCTGAAGAGGCTCCTGCCTCTCAGTAAGATGCCCTTCCCTTACAGGGACCCATTCTGTGTCTACAAGTGCGTTAACTACAAAGATTATGTGAAGAACTTATCCACAAACCGTGAATTTGAATCAAAGTGATAAAAAGCGTTTTAACTGGATGTATAAAATATGCCATGCTATCAAAGATGAAGTATTTTTCTAATAAACCTTAAACTCATGTGCAGCAAACTGTGCCTCTGTTTGGACACGTATGTGTGAAACAAAAGACGGAGGAGTTGGAAGTGAGCTACCTGTGCTTCCCTTCTTCAAAGGAGTTGGGAAATACTCGATCTATCTCTAGCCTGTAAATCTAAGGTTCCCTTAGGTTTTAAGAACACCCACTCTTTCTGATCACTTCAGGATATCCCCAAAGGGGGGATAATTTGTGGGGGAGAGGCAAACACTTACCTGAATGTTCAAAATATTGTTCATTTTCCGTCTCTTGCTCCAACAGCTTTTTCCTATGGAAAAAAAAAACAACAACTTTGTGAGGCAGTGTACCCTCCCACACGTTGGAGGCTGCTGCGTTATTACAGATTTGCTTGGTTTCTAAAGCAGGCTCGTTAGCAGGACGTTGGCTCTGAAAGAACTAGATCTGAGCCCATTTTAATGACGCGCTAAGGCTAGACTCGCTCTGCTGGAGTACCCCGGTTTGCCATTAGCTGGGCACTAGCTCATGGAAGTTGCTTTTTAAGTTTTCTCTGCTTTGAGTAACAGCCTGCTGTTTAGCGAGGTGCAAACCCTGTGCCTGCGAGCGCGGTCTCCGAGCGGAAGGTTTCGCAGCCCTAACCCCACACTTGTCCCTCATCCCCACTCTCCTACCTCGGGGCAAGTTTCATGCCAGGAGTAGAGCCAAGAGCAAAACAGACTGTCTTTGAGTGGGAATGTGAGAAGCAGTCATCTAAGAAAAGATATTCAGCTGGTTTTTATTTCTCTCCGCGTTGTTAAGAGGGATATTTTTTTTCAGTAGCAGTAGGGGCCAGCATGGGAAATCAGCCAAGCGAGCTGTTTCTTATTTAGTTATTCTTACGTTTGTCATCTGCATCAGTTAGGTTTTTAAGAGCGATCTACTCCTTTTATGGCAGGGACCCGTGGTAACCTCCTTGCTGGAAGGATGGCTTTGGTTTATTCCAGGAGCAGTCGGCGAGGCCGAGCTGCTGCTGCCTGGCACGGGTTGACAGAGCTCTGCCACGGGCTCCAGCTCTTCCTCTCGCTCTCTTCTTTGAACCGGTGGTGGCTGAGCTCACCTGTAAGACCCTCTGGCATCTTACACCTTGGGGTGTTACCATAAAAGACAGAGATTTACTGTCAAAACAACAAGCGGCACTTGGGATTTTTCCTATGGTGTGTCTACCCTGGGCGGTATCATGCTATTTCTTCCATCAGCAACTTTAATTTTAAAATGAGCTGATTTCACTGTGCATCAAGGTTGCAACAACCACCTGTGCGGGTCCTGCTGGGATTTGTTTTTAAGGGATGCTAGAAGTGTCCTGCAGCTGCTCCGGGCGCTGCGTTAAAAGCAGTCAGCTCGAGCAGTGGGGCAGCCTGTGCCAGTGCCTGGGACCCGCCACCCCAGCCCAAGGTCACCTCCGAGGGCCAGCGAGTGGGACCTGCCCCGGCTGCCGGTCCCTGGAGCAGCTGAAGGCACCAGGTAGGAAGATGCCACATGTTGCAGAGAGAATCTGTGCCCTGGCTCCTGGCTGCAGCACTTGTTCCAGTGAGTAAGCAGGAGACAGAAATAGCAAAACCAGCCCTGAACCTTCTCCCAAACCTAATGTTTTACTTGCCTGTTTGTTTGCCTTTGCTTGTTAGAAGGTTGGGTTTCTTTCAGCTCTCAGGAAGCGCTGGCAAATCCAATGCTTCTCCAGAATAGGCTGGTGAGGCATACGGAGGCACCCTCGGGTCTTCTCACCACATGGCACTGTCTCCTCTCTCTGGAAGCTGCTTCTCCTCTCTCTCCTTCCCAGAGGTGGGAAGCACGCTGCTGCTGGGGGACACACCAGCGGGCAGAGAGCCGGTGAACCGCAGCGGAGCCGAGGGGAGCAGCTCAAGAGACACCTCCATCGTCTGAACCGTGGAGTTACTGCCTAGGACTTATCTGCTGTCGAGGCTCACACTCTGGAGGGTGTTCAGGGTGAAAAGCTCACCGCTAGGGTCTCACGGTGTGAGTGAAGGGTGAGAGCCAAGCAGAGAACATGGCTTTGCTTGTTTGTTATCTGCAGCTGTGATGCTCTGGCCAGGGATGGCATGAACTCCAGAAGAGAGACGGAAACTCTGGCTCTGTTGGATGATACCTCGCACAACAGGTTGTGAGGTGGGGTCAGGAGGTGGCCTGGGACTGGAGCTACTGCGATCCATCCTAGCCAACCCACAGAGAAGGTTTCTCCTTGTGTTCTCATGACTTTCTCCACTACTTTTCTTCACATCAGGCCCTGGTTCTCATGGAGGACTTCAACCACCCTGATACTTGCTGGAAAGGCAAGACAGCCAGGCACACAGTCAGGAGGTTTCTGTAGAGCACTGAGAATAGCACCTTTTTGACACAGGTGGTGGAGGGGCCAACAGGGATAGGTGTGCTGCTGGATGTTGTGCTAACAAGGGACTGGTTGGGGATGTAAAAGTCGGGGGGCAGCCTTGGCTGCAGTGACCATGAGATGGTGAAGTTCATGATCCTGCGTGGAAGAAGTGGGGCAGAGAGTAGGATTGCAACCCTGGACTTCAGGAAAGCTGACTTTGGCCCTCTTCAAAGACCTATTTGGAGAAATCCCATGGTCTATGACTCTATAAAGTAGGGAGGTCTAAGAGAGCTGGTTAATGTTCAAGCAGATCTTCCTCCAAGCTCAAGATCTGTTTGTCCCTAGGAGTAAGAAGTCAGGGAAAGGAGGCAGAAAGGCTGCATGGATGAGTAGGGAGCTTCTAGAAAAACTCAAATGGAAGAAGGAACTTTACAGAATGTGGAAAAGGGGACTGGCCACTTGAGAGGAATATAGGAATGTTGTCAGAGTATGCAGGGATGCAACGAGGAAGGCTTGGCCCACGTGGAACTAAATCTGGCAGGGGATGTCAAGGACAACAACCACCAGCAAATACATCATCCAAGTAGAGCATTCAAGTCCATCAGTAGCAAAGGGAAGGCTGGGGAAAACACGGGCCCACTGGTGAATGAGGTGGGTGCCCTGCTGACAGAGGATGCAGAGGGCTCAGGGGTCCTGGATGCCATCTTTGCCTCAGTCTGTACTGCTAAGGTCTGCCCCCACGTCACGTAGGCAACCTCGACTGGCACCGATCCACGGGCCACGATGGGGGCAGAGAGCACAAACCCGAGGAGGTCACGCAGGAGGTGGTGTGGCCACAGGACACCTGGGCCCACGGAAACATTCACCCAGCCCAAACCTGCTCCTGCTTCCAGAGGTGAGCCCAGGGCTACCTCCCCGTGCACCCCCTCCCTGGCCGTGTCCCGGGGGTGAAGAGCCAGCCCCACCAAGGCAAGGAGGAACCTCCTCTGCCCACTAAGTGAAACCCCCCCTTAGTGACAATGCAACAAACAACAACAGACAAACGTGGGCCAGCGGGGAACTCACCCGTGCTCTGCCAAGCTGGGCGAGAAGCGATGTGGAAGAGCATCAGGGAGGAGCGGGGGCAGAGTTCAGCGCTGAGGTCAGTCCCCTGCTTTTAATTAAGGCAAGCAGGAGTCGGGGAAGACAATATCCCATTATTGAGCGGGTAGCGCCTGTCATGGTAGATGCGGTGTCTGCATTCAATTAAAGGAGGCAAATTAGCCTCTAGTGCCAGAAGAAAAACCAAAATGAGAGCCAGTTTGATGGACCAAAATTAAATGTGAGACAAGAAGAATTTATCATCCCCACAAAAACGTTTGGAATATGCACTGGAAAGAAACTTCAAGAAATCCATGGAAATGCTTTGAAGGGGAGTGACTCACAGTTACTTTGAAGGCTAAGTTTTCTTTCTACTTTCTGCTTTTGAAAAAGGTTTTAAGATTCATAAACTAAATTTTGCTCTAAGTGGGGGGGCCTGGGATAACTGTCTTCTCCCCACTCCCTCAGATGCTACTGAACAAACAGCTCATCCTATAGAAGCATAGAATGGTTAGAGTTGGAAGGGACCTTAAAGATCATCTAGTTCCATCCCCCTGCCCTGGGCAGGGACACCTCCCACCACACCAGGTTGCTCCAAGCCCC